>CP137673.1:15819717-16516249 GCA_037976565.1 Mesocentrotus franciscanus
GACGATGTTCACGATGGGGAGAGGTTTTACTTTCCTCTTGCAGCTGTAACTATTGCTTCAGCCTGAGCATACATCCATCTCCTACTCGCTTTACCTCCACAAAGCTCCAAATCCTTTACATAGGGCAGAAAGAGAAATTCGGAAGGGGAGAAAATTAGGAGTAAAAGTCAAAATTCCCTTTGTTATTCAGTTCTTTTGTTCGCGAGGAACTTTTATTGTTTACGAAAGTGCGCGTGCCTCCAGCCACAAAATGCACAAATGCAGTTGTCTGCTCCGTAATTCGCGTAGAGTCCGTTTCCTTGTGTGTCCTCGTGCTTGTTTCAACAATTAATCGTATTATATGAGATCCAACTGTGTTTGCACATTTACTTTATTTGTAGCACCTAAATTCATTTTGTAACGAACAATAGCCGACTGCCAACTTTATGCATATTTGATGAAACTAAAGAGCTTTCTCGTTCCCCCCAATAGCAAGACAATGAATCATGCATGTAGCAGCTTGAGATGGACATCATTAATATCCTCAATCCTCACAGTTTGAAAAGGATGTCCTTACATTATATGATTAAAATATAGCTAGGTCTAATATGTCAGAATCAAATTCAAATTATAAAGAAATTAACATGACAGTTATAATGCGACCAAACGATATCAACAATATATCACACCCTTTTCTTGAAAAGTGCATTTTAAAATTTGAAGTAGATAAAGCTGGAGCGGAAGAGCTGAAAGCAGATAACAAGAGAAGAACACATAATGGTTTATTGATTGGCCCTAATCTCAATCATGGAGGTATTGACTTGGCTGGTATAAAATTATTAAAAGTACCCGATGAAAATGAAACCGGGACAAGGGCATTTCAAAGGGGGAGTTTTTGTATAATTGAAAAGAAAAGCGATTTAAAAACAATTATCTAATGAGTTGCAAAGACGAGAGAACCATTTTTTGTGATTAATTAATTAATTGATAAATTAATCAATTTATCAACTCAGTTGTTCAGTTTCTTTGCTTTTTTTGTTGCTTGAAGTTTGCTTAAATCTTTTCCAAAATAACGTTAGATTTATTTAGTGTTTAAAAAGTAAATCTTCCTTGTTTAGTTTTACCATGATAGTATTTATAATTTAGGCCTGTTTGGTTAACACAATATCGTGGGATGCAATTTGTCAGTATCATCATTCATTAATTTTGATTGATAAGGAGAAATAGTCTTCTTTTATTTTTATCACGTGTTCATGTCTGTTTTGGCCCTTTTTTGCATTAGTTTCATTATTGCTCCATGCCAATTGCAAAAAGCTCTTTGATAAAGTCAGGGAAACAACAAAAAGCAACTTATTTAATTAAAGAATACAATATGGGCTATCCAATTTTAGCAGATTTACACAGTACTCAGGAGGCACCCACGTGGAATTTTTCTATTTTAGTTTTTAAAAGATATATATTGTCGAGTATAGAGCAATGATATAAATCAGAAATATAGATATCTATGTTCTGATTACGGATAAATAAGTTGCGTAGGAGGAATAGATATTGGAAATTAATTCTCGGAGAGAATGAAATCGGATTCCAATTGTAACTGTTGCATTACAAACTATTTGTAGATTGCGTATTTTTAGTCGCATATTGATTAGTTTTTTCTTTATTTTGATTTAAGTTAGATTTCAAAGGCAGATCAGGTATTTTTGTCACCTCAGGAATTACAAATGTCTAAAACTCTTAATCTTTCATGAATTATACAGCAAGGTATATTTGATGATTTCATGAAATATGAACAAAGTTCGCCCTTAGATATCAGGATAGTTACGAAAGCTTAATAATAATAATAATCCGTTCTTGTATAGCGCATATCACATTATAACGTAAACATTTTTATCCAAACTTCGACGTAATGATTTTACAAAATTTAGAAAGATTCTTCAACTGTTAAACAGAATTGATATTGAATAACTGATGAAATTTGATAATGTTATGTTACAATGATATTTCTTAACATACTGCTTACGGATGTTATCAAAGGCTGGACATACGAGAACATAATTATGAAATTCATCACCCTGCACTTTGAGATCACATAAGGAACACAATTCTAGAGGCTGACTAGGCAAATAACGACATTTAGTGACGGGCAACTTACTATTACAACATCGATAATTACAAAGAAATTTTCTATCACTACAATGCAACTTTAACAAATATTCTTCCATACAAAATTCCTGTTTAAAAATCCTGTCATTGAAAAATAAACGATTTCTATTAACTTCTTCATTCCCATTTTGCAAATCAATGTCATTTAATCTATACGATCCATATATGATTTCACCCACTCTACGTTTATAAGGGGGTATTTTCTACCCATAAATTTGACATCCCGCTCATATCTAAGATACTATTAATTTTCGTAATCCAATTCGATTAAAAATCACAATAATATTATCGTATAGTTTGCGTAACAAAATATTATCACACGCCTCTCCACTTTACTTAGTCAAAGCAAATCTACCAACTGCACCATACACCATAAAACTGGCCAGGGGCGGCGATCCCGGGGGGACGGGGTTGGGACACGTCCCCCCTCAATGTTAGGGGGAGATCGTCCCCCGGAAAATTTGAAAAAGATTTGAACAAAAAATGTATAGCAAATGCTGACTAAAGACTGCAACACACTATTAGGCTCTGGAGGCCCAAATAGTGCAGCGTTCAGACTAATAAAATTGCAAAAATCTTGTCGCTCGGCCGCTACGCTCCCTCGCATAATATCCTTCAAAATGTACGAGTAAATATTGTAGAAAATCTGCATTCCCTCCCTCGTCCCTCGCATTTCGTCCCCCCGGTCATGAAAATAAATCGCCGCCCCTGAAACTGGCAGTGCCACGGTTCAATTTCAGCAGGGTTTCGAGAAATTTGCTATAAAATACTTCAATACAGTTTAATTTTTGAAACCCCACACTTCATACCCATACAATAAAATTGGAACAACTAATATTGATCGAAGAGCTCACATTGAATATCAATTGGTAAGCATAATTTCTTAGCTTTACAAATAAGATGAAACATGGCTCTCCTGGCTGAGTATCCTGTTTATGTATAGCCTTATTAACGGAACCATTATAGTTAAAGGTGGTACCAAGATAAGTATATTCATCAACATCATCAATATTACTATCATCATAAGTAAATTCAGGGTATTTTCGAACTTTCCCTCGAGAGAAAATAAAAATTTCAGTCTTACTTGCATTAACAAATATTTCCAAAGCACACAGTACTGATATAGCCTACAGCAGATAAGGCAGACTGCAACTCTTCACCAGATTCAGCCATACTTATGGTGTCATCAGCGTAAAGTAACACGTTAAAGCGGAGAAACACTTCAATATCATCGTCAATTGAAGTCGCTAGAGTGCAATATATCTAATTTCCCATTTCGCCCCAATCACTATGACTTTTCAGCCAACAATCCAAAAAACGCCCCACCCCTTGTCGCTCCCATAACTGGCTACGCCCACAATGTGGTTACTATGGAACGCCGAGTGATGTATGTCCATTTATCTCACATGACCCAAATAACTTGGTAAAGCATGCATGACCTTTCGCTTTGTCAAAACCCAAACCAAACCATTCAGGTTGCCTAATGGCCATAGATTTTGATGATTCATGCTCATGCATGCGGGAGTGAATGAGTGTCTTGCATTGTCTATTGTTGGTAATATATTAATGTCCGGGTGTTGCTTCATTGATAAATGCTGTGATAAATTATTATCCACTGGCCTGGTATTTCAGCGAATTTTTCAAAATTAGGGCACGGTGAGTGAACGCCCTGTCCGATAGTCAGACACCATCCCGCCGATGTTTAGCCACTGACGGGCATCTGGCGAATCCTTTGGTTATGTTGGTTGTTGCAGCCAGATGGGACATTCACTTTTGATAGGTTTAATGATTATTGTAGAATTCAATTCAATTCAGTTCGAAAGAACACCCCTATTCAGACAAGGATAATGTGAACAAGCAGGCGGGGATGCCAGAAAACACAATTTATGTACCTTGTATGATTTGTTTATAGGGCACAATACATATCATTTATGCATTACAAAGAATAATGAACTTCTAAAACTACAGGGGCTTTAAAAAATTCTTCAGTGTATAGGCCAATCAATTATTTTGGTAAAATTGTGCTAAATCTGACATTTCAACATTAGATTCTACGTGCAGACACCGACGGGTAATATGCTGATCGAATAATCGCTAGAGCCAGACGGACCATCATTTATTTTTCATAATTCATCATTTGAATTCCCTTTTCATACATTAGTTTGATATGCGAGAAATGAAAATGTAAGCACGTACAGTACACAATATTCACGCATAATAACTGACAAATGGGTAATTTATCTTAACGTACGATCTTTAAAAAAAAGTGAGAATTCTTTTTTAATGTGCGTATAGCAGGATGACCAACATTTGCCCTGGCGTCTTTAAATTCGCTTAAGTTTTGGTAGGGGATGATGAATTTGGTTCGAATGATGCGATTTTACAATATTCAATAATTGTTGTCGCGGTTGAAATCGAGTATAAAGTGATGAAATTGTAAATAATAAACTCTTTATGTTGTACAGCGCCCTCTCAAGACTGATATTACATTAGCTTTAAAACAATGTTTCTTGACTACAATCGACCAATTTGCTATTCCCGTTTGGAAATTATATATCAGAACTGCATATTCTGAGATTTTCATAGTCGCAGCTACCATGGAATGACCTTAGGCGCTATTTGAAATATTTGAAATTTACCGGGAGCACCGGTAAATTTTTAATTATTCAATTTCTCGAAAGCAGAAGTGTTTTAGGGGCTACATTTTCTAGGGCTTATAATACATCCACATGGGCATCCAAATATATCACAATTTTAAAGAATTACTATCAATCCAATTTTCAAAATTTCCCAAAACTTTGCATTACCTTTAATATTCGTCATGATCGTCGAGATGCAGGGTTTAATAGGGTACTTGTATTTTTCCAAAGGGGTGGGAGCATTTTGTCCCAGAATATATTAAAGATACATGTATATTGGTAGATAGCGCAGAATCTATATTGTCCTTCGCTCTCCCTACAATAACGTACCTTTTTTCTATTGTTCTCTGACTGAAAATATCTTCTGACTGACTGATCAAAATTGTGTTGTTTTAAAATAAACCCACGCATCCGATGGCGATGTATACCCTAAAGTGTGTGGGCTGTAGTCCGGGTTACACGCCCGTACTTCATAATAATGCGGGCGCGCTCAATAGAGAGATCTATTCACTAAACCCTTTTATGGCATTGTGTTTCTTATGCAATGTTCAATTGAAATTTTATAAATCTCCATCATTGTTTGTTCAGCAATACTGCATTATTAAATACACATGACTCAGTACACGCACTTCAAAAGTGGAGATTCATTTGTTTTTAATATTGATTTAATTTGTATCATTGCATATCAATGGAAGGTTAGATCGAACAGGTTTATCGAAATTGCAGGCTTGGAAACATTAAAAGAAACGATTATTATCGATTTTCGAAAGAGTAAATTACCACCCCTTGCTGGGTGTTTTATTTACTGGGATGTCCATTATTTTGAACCTAGGTAAATAGCTCACTTTATCATAAGCAATAGGTCATATCTTTAAAGAGAAGGTTGAGTTCTGGGAAGAGGTGAAAAATAATTTGTGAGCTTTATCATTGTTATTATGCAATTGTGGAAAAACATCAGAGAAAAAGTGTTCCCTGAAAAGCATGGCTCTTCAAATGCCTTAATATCCTAAATATGGCATGTAACATCATAAAAATTGGGACGGATTTTTATGCCACATGTTCGTGTAGTCCCATATACTTCTTTCTGTGTACAGTGCTTGTAACTTTACATAGACTGGGCCAAATTTCTTATCATTTTGATGATTCCAGAACCTTGCAGTACACACCAATACTTCTATGCTAGATGCTCAACCTTTCTGATCGATTCCACACCGTTTTTTTCACAATGCAATCGCATGACCAGAACTCAACTTTATCTTTAACATCGTTCAAGTTGAAAATGGAAAATATAACAACCGGAATCTCATTTTAAAATATCGATGTCTCCATGCCGATGCTGTACTTTGACCCGGAAGTGATCACCCTTCAGTTTTGACAGAAAAGAGGAAGTAATTGAGGAAGCAATGAAGTTGGTGATATATGATCCTAATCATGGGATGCACGAGGGTGAACGATCCTAATTAGGATTTCCGTCAATCCTGATTCTTCCATCTCTATAACTATATAATGTAACCCATACAGTGAATTATCATTTCTTATTCTTTCCCTTAATACACCTATTGTAGGTTTTAAATATAAGTGCCTTTGGATATGTCTATATTCAATCTTTTTTTTTAGGTGGGCATGTATCGAAATATTTTGATAAAATACATAATCCGACATTTTAACTCTTGTCACGTTCGTATCCTCAATATTAATGAGCACAGAACTAATTTATCTATACCAGGATTACCAGCATTTATTGGCCTATCACGTCTCTTCTCACAAGTCCCACCTCCCCCTTTCCTCCCCTCTACCTCTACCCTGCTCTTTCCGACTCTCTCATTTTCTCCCCTCCTTCCCATCGTCTTCTGTGTTTCCCCCTGTCTCTCTTCCTCTTTCTCTCTCTATGTTGAAATATCCCTCTAATATACATTTGTTTTACCGTTCCCCATCTGTCTGTTTCTGTCTCCTTTTCTCGTTTCCTTTTCAGTCCTCCTCCCGCCACCCCCCACTCTCTCTCTCTCTCTCTCTCTCTCCAGTCTACCTGATTGGCCTGTGTCTCCATCGTAGGAGTGACCTTTTCTCGTCTACTGCAGACGATCCAGACACTTGATAATATAATCTCACCTGTAGAATCCCTTGATATTATGTCAAACACAACCAACAAAAATCAATAAAAACCTAAAATATTACACCTTTATATCCCGAGGGACATTACTCACAATACATTATATTCTTCCTACAATAGTTCAGAAATTCCTCAATTTCTAGGAAGAAAATCCTGAAATAGCATATTCCTCAAAGGGAAGTACATGTAATTTAAAATTGCATTATGGTACAATATATTTTAGGGGTGTGAGGATTATAATCGAATTTTCTAAATCGGCCAATGCCCTAAAGCGATGAAGATCCCATATTGCGGTCATACACAACACATGTCCATGCCTGTACAGTAATGACAAAAAAAAAGATGTTCCCTTTTTTAAATATGGTAACATGGTCCTGTAGGCTGTAGCATCAAGAAAAGGTACGATAAATTGTATCTCCCCAAATTAATAATATCTCCTTACATTAATCGCATCTATTTCAATCAACCACAACTTTACAGCAAAATAATGGTTAATTACGATTAATTTGATCAGTTTATGTTACAGATAAATAATATCATAATGCATTGTAAGATACGATTAATCGCGGCAACATTGCAGATTGGAAATGCAATGGTTTATTGCGATTGATTAAAGGTCTATTTTATGTTACATGTTCCGGGAACTTGAAGCTAATCTGAACGAAACGCCTGGGGGACAGTATTGCAAAATTCAATAGAGAAGTCAGCATACCCTATCGATTACACCAACATGAAGTAATTTGCAAGTTTCATATACATTTCAAAACGTTAAACCTGTTTTAGAGTTGGGGCCTGAGGCTGTGCAAATACGGAACATTTGTTCGATTCACTTGCAATAATAGTGTTTGCACAATAATTGCAATACAGACAGATGACAATATAATCAGTGTATAATTATGACCAGGATGTCCCTGTTTGCAATTTACAAGTAAACCTCCTTTCCAATTTTAGAAACCCGCAAAACTTATTGTCTGTCAATCTCCATAAAATATTTCTATAATAGGTTCATCATCCGTGAAACGTGGGTGAATGTCACATGGCAACTCAAAATAATTGCACTTCTACACATGTCATTTACCATACAGCAATACCCTCACATTATTTCGGTTTAAATATTTACACCAGTCCCTGCTGTAAGCACATACATAAGTTCTGATATTTCAACAAAAGAAAATATAAACAATAATCAACACAACAGCAAATAAATGCTACAAAATATTAACATCTAAGATTATACTCTTCAAATCGCACACATATAATTCGATTCACTGGGATTAGGTCCTTAACTAACTTAGCTGTATCCCTAAATAATTCACCTACAAATAAGGGACTCCTTTTCAGCCATTGCGTATTCGGTTTTATCGAACATTACATGTCTATATGCTAACCTAAACTTTTATCTCTTATGAGATCCGTTATGAGAAAAACAAACTGCTCTCAACATACATTGGGAACCAAATACTGTATGCAGCTTGGCTTCAAAATTGAGGTGTGTCAAAGTCTCAGACTGTGCTCACACCAACACTCCACGCGTTATGTACAGAACCTGAAACAGGTGCATAGTCATACCTTCCTATTTATCAACACAATACTGGGCCAGCACAATAATCATTGGCACATCTGAATTAATTAACTCTACCATCAATGGCATTTATTAACGATAAAAATTGGGAAAAACTGATCTGATCGATTTCTTAATTCTCCCAACTATATTATTACAATTTAATTACATTTTAGGTGAATGTAAATCGTAACAAAGCTATGAATTGACTCTATATATCATTCCAGACATTTAAGTGTTGAAAGATTTTTAAAATCCTGTCTCATGTCTTATTTTCATGGAAAAACGGTTGGGAAAATTCAAAAATGGTTGGGAGAATTTACTGTTAGAAGGTGTTGACCAGTGACGCCTTCAAAGAAAACCCTAAATATCTCTGTGATTTGAGAATTTTTCAGGATTTTTTGCATGCTAGAGGGTTAGAACAGTAGAAGGAATATAATAAGTAACATTTCATACAAAAATTACGCATTTTTTTCATCAACCTTCAACAATGTTACCGAGTCACTTATAAGTGCCCTGTTACAAATAATTATATTTCAATAGTCAGATTGCGAATTGCATACATTAATTGTTGCTATGTAGGAAAAACTTTAGGGCTTGCCCTACCTAACAACATGGAATGTATGCAATTCGCATTCTGACTATTGAAATACAGTTATTCGTTTAAAAAAAATAACGTGTGAATGAAATAATTTGTAACGAGGAACAAGATTTGTGCATTAAATTTGATTACATTAATAAAATGGCCTATTTAACACTTATCCCTCTCAATTGAGATACAAACACACACACACACACACAAAATATATTTATATCCATTTTCAAAGTGACAGTGAATATATCGAAAGATAAAAACGTGTATTTAAGGTAGCATCTTGTTTTCTCTGGCTGGCATTTCATTGATTACGTTGACATTTGATTAAAGTGTCAAAGAGAGAGAGAGAGAGAGAGAGAGATTGTGATACATTAATTATTTTAGGCTAGAGGAGAAGTTACAAAAAACACTATTTCTCGGTCAGCTTGTTTCGGGTGCGCTTGTCTTGTATGCTGCCTAAAGATATTATTTTCGGATTATATTTCAGGTTATAAATACACGCAATTTTTCTCGAGGTAATCGATGTCTTTTTTTTGTTCCTACAAAATTTCTGCGTGCTTTCCGGCCAACCTCAAAATCGATTTCGTCGCTTGCATCGAGTACATTTCACCGATGTGCACACGTTTCCTCTTTCAACCTATGCTTGTGGTTACTGCCGTGGGTTCGATGAGTTTGGTTTAGGTCGGCTCTCTTTACCATATCCATTACACTTATCTCTTATTATTATTTCACAACATTCCCTTTAAAGAGAAGGTCGAGTTCTGGTGAAGGTGAAGTATAGCTTAATCTGTGAGCTTTCTCATTCGTTTTATGTCAGTTTGATTTGGAAGAATATAGTAGAAATGTCCGCTGAAAAAGGACTGCTCTTCAAATGCTCCCATATTCTGAGCATCAGTAGCCGAGAAGTTTGGATCAAATTTTCGTTCCACAAGTAAACATGTAATCCCATATACCAATATATGTGTGCAGTGCGCGTGATATTCATCAAGATAATTGATTTAGCAATTTGACGATTCTAAAACCTGCACCGTGTACATTGATTCATAATAATCAACCTAACTCCAAATGCTTCCAGACAGTTTCTTTCAACATGTTCAAAAGGTGCAATTCGTAAGTGCATATCCGGTACGTAACTTTATATGATGTTCCGTGTTCTTGCATTGAATTACGATGCTGAATGATCTCATCAAGAATATGTTAACCTGTAAAAAGAGAATAGATAGGTAGCTTGAACGTGAGATTTGTAAAAGGGACAAAGCGAGGGGAAATCCGCCATTTTCCCCTCGTTTAGTTAATCACGTCTTTTTTCATCAGGTGTTAAGTAATATAATACATCCATGCGCGGTTACCGTTTTATTATGACATGAAATGAAATGTTCACATAAGGCTTGTTCAGATATGGCGTGATTAAACCACCGCAAAAAGAAGCTGCCGCGGGGTTTTGCCGCGTCATCATGTCTGAACGAGCCTTTACTCGAGAAAACATATTTCAGCTTACACTTCTTTGAATATCAAAAAAAAAAAAGGAGTCGTATGTCTTAATACCATGTTGATAAAAATGAGAAAATTTGTTTACATTACGTCATAAGGATTCAGAATTTCTGTTTTAATGTTTTTTATGATGCAATTTTAATTTGTTAAGAGTAAAACTTAATTAAGTATAGTTTTTACCAAAATTCATTTGGCAGATGTTTATTTATTTTCAAGGGGATGGGGAGGGGTATGTTTTACTGCATTTGTTAATCCGTTTTGAATATTTATGGAATACTATTTATTCGTAGCCTTGGTTTTATTCATTTTTAATACATTTCGTTTGTTTCTTCTATTTTCCACCATTTTCCAAAACTCGAGATCACATTTAACAAAAAGCTTCGAACTTGTTGGATATTGCAAACGAGAAGAAAACATATTTCAGCTTACACTTCTTTGAAAATCAAAAAGGGGTCGTATGTCTTAATTAATACCATGTTGATAAAAATAAGAAAATTTGTTTACATTACGTCATAAGGATTCAGAATTTCTGTTTTAATGTTTTTTATGATGCAATTTTTACTCGTTAAGTGTAAAACCTAATTAGATATAGTTTTTACAAAAATTCAGTTGGCAGCTATTCATTTTTTTTCCAAGGGGAGAGGGAGAGCCGGAGAGGGGTAGGTTTCATTGCATTTGTTAATCCGTTTTGAATATTTATGGAATACTATTTATTCGTAGCCTTGGTTTTATTCATTGTTAATACATTTTGTTTGTTTTTTTCTATTTTCCACCATTTTCCAAAACTGGAGATCACCTTTAACAACAAGCTTCAAAATTTGAATATAGCTACTAATGCCTTGTATTTGAGTGTTCCCTGAAGCCAGACAGACATACAGACATACAAATACAGGGGAAGCATGTAAATGGAAAATGACAGATGCGGTTAAGAAAAGTTCGAAGAGGATTAACAAAGCGAGGGGAAAAGGAGAGAGAGAGAGAGAGAGAGGTAGGGGAGAGGAGAAGTGGAAAGGGGGAGCTAGGGTATATAATGATAAATAGATAGCTGGGAAGCAGATGTGGAGCGAGAGGATGACTGGGGAAGGAAAAAAGATGGGGATTTAAACAAACGAGTGATAGTGAGTGAGAGAGAGAGAAAGAGAGAGAGGGGGCAGGCAGACCGAGAGATCTTTAGCGATTTAAAGAGTGAGGAAGGGATACGTATAGTGCGAATTAGAGAGACTGAGAGAGAAAGAGAGAGAGAGAGAAGAAGAAGAAGAATCTTCTCTGGATAGTTCACCCACCTTTGCGGCAGCAATATCGATTTATGTCGACGTCATGATTTTTCGCGCGTGCTCAAATCGTCTGCCAGACAGGAACTGGATACTGAGCAAATAACCATGACAACCATAAACGGAAGAAGAGGGTTGGAAGAGCAAAAGACGGGGGCATCAACCTAAAGAGATGAAGATGTTGTTTTCCCGTTTCATTTCGATTTCCGGGTATCGACACATTTTGCTTGTCTCAATCCATCCAAATTCCATTCTATGAAACTTAGAAAAGGAGGATAATGTTCTTTCATTATTTAAAAAAGGATTTCCCTACTTGTCTCAATCCATTTTAAACCATCATATATAAGTTTCCTTTGTATAGCTTGATGTTGAAGAGCACCTTGTTTATGATCCTTTACTCGATAGGCTAAACTGGGCTATTTTTGAACTCCTCTCAAAAATAGAAGATTATCGAACGATAATATAGGTCTTTTCCCATCTCCGTTCGGTTTCTTAAAGCACAACATTATATTTTCCAATGTATCATACTAATACTGTGTACTCTCTATTTTGTAGTTGTGCTATCTTAGTTTTGTTTTTGTTTTGTTTTTTACGTTTTTACGTGTAAAAAAATCCAGCTAATGTTTTGCTAGAAACGAAAGCATTGAATTAGTGCGTTAAGTTATTGACCGTGGTTTTGTCATAACAAACGTTATCAACACGATGAAGAACATTAATAAAACCAATGCCATTTGAAATATACATTTATGTTCTTCTTTCAAGGAAATACAAATCAAACAAATCCTATATATTTCGGCCAGTTATGGATATAGGGTAGTCAAACTAATTTGCTTGATTTATTCACTTTTGGTATTGTCGCTATGTCAAAAGTTTAGGTGTTCAGCTAATCTAGATTCCCTATTTTATTCCTATTGTTTAATATCCACTAATGATTCATATCACATGATCAGTTATTGGAAAATCCCTTTCACTTGTTTCCTGGAAGAATATCCAACAAACAGAGCGTAAAATCACAAATCACTACACCAAAAAGTGTCATCATGGGGTTCAGTTAATTTGCAGTCGAGTGTCGTAGAAAATGAAGGCCAAAGATTTGCGGCGATTTTTTTTTAAAGAGCGAAAATTTCGCAGAAACCTAATCGAAGGATATCACGCAGATGTTGAAAGTGTCTAGAGTTTTCTAGATAGGGGCTATTATCTATCTGTTTACGTGTGAAATCATGAAATTACTCATGATATGACTGTCTTGTCATTATATGGTTTGATGAATTTGTAATATTTTTGTTGTTGCTTTAAAATCCAACGAAATCCGAAAAAGGCAATACACTTCAAAGAATTAAGCACTGTATAAACTATTCGATGAATAGTAACTATCCCAGTACTCAAAGCAACTTCATCTGCTTAAAAGTATAATAACGGCAACTTCGGTGAACATGTATCTTTTGCACATAATCGTCTTCCCCAATACAGCTTTTTACTTGCAATCCCCAACGTAATATAAAGGTTTGACATATTACAAAAAGGAAGTTAATACATAAGTTGTTATTTTTTTAATATATGCAAGTCTCATGTTTTCATAAAGCTCGTTATTGGGATGGGCTTTTTCATGTTGATCATGTTTATAACATAACTAATAAACATGCGCATTAATAATTAACCAGTGTGCCTCAATAATTATATCATAATCTTGTTTTCAGAGTATCGATAGTTTTAGCAGGTAAATTGTTTAATAAAATGAAGTCTGTAATGGTATTCTAATATTATCGTGCCAGAAATGTAAATGCTTTTGAACAATAATCTACATTTCACTCGAATTTCCTTTTGATATATGTAGAAAGGCCTTCTTGTAAACCATACCCCCTTTTCTACCTACAAAATTTAAAGAAAAATACCCTATCCCCAATCCTATAGGTCTATATTATCGCAATGAGGTGAATTATATTAATGTTCACTGAATTTCATTTTTAAAATGAAATGTATATGTAATGTATCATGAAGGTAATTCCTAACGATACAATGATTTTGAACAGCTCTCCCATTGGTCTAGAACATTTCCCTTCTACACTATATATAACAACATTTTTTTCAGTATCAAATTATGCCATTTTATATTACCTTTGCCTTGTTATGTTCTGTTTTCTGATTAAGAATGATTGTTTTTACTACCTTGGGGTTTTCCTTTTGAAAGAGGGAATTCCCCCAATTTTACTATCAATGAGAAAGAGAGAATGACAGATTGGACTATAACCGTATCATTTTGATCCTTTATTGATATGGGGGAAACATGTAGCAACCAATATAATCATAATTTGAAAGGTCATTTATCGGAGGTCTAGATATCATAATGTTGTGAACTAACATAACAAAGGAACAGGCCTAAATGAAAACAGATACAAATTCTGTAACAGCAAGAGGGGGGAAATCCGTTTTTTTAATCTTTTTTTCCATGTCACCGGTCTATTTCTAGAGAAATTCCTCCTTTGGCAATTGCGTTTCACGGTGTGTAGTAGGGAAATCCCCATTTGCAAGCCGAACAGAATTGAAATGACGGCCTTTTCACCTTTCCCGACGATGAATTATTTACAAGGGTCAATAATTCGAACCTGCTTCCTATTATATTCAACCACTGAATAGATGTACAATGTACCTCTATGCCTTTTGTTATCGCAATGTTGTATTGTTTCAGTCGCTTATATATCAAATGCGTATTTCTTTTTAAATAAAACGATAATGATTCAAGACTCATATTATTACTTTTTTCTTTGAATATGCTATCATGTTATTTCATGTTATGTTTTGTTATGTCATGCTATTTTATGTTATGTTATGTTATGGTATGGTATGTTATGTTATGTTATAGTATAGTATGGCATGTTATGGCATGTTATGTTTGTTATGTTCTCGTTTGTTTTTATTTTAATTGATAAGATATTGCTGTAAAAAAACAAACACATATTATGGCGAAAGCATATAGGTTCTGCAGCCAGCTTCTTTAGGTTCACCATAACTATAGTATTATTGTCATTAGAATTAAAATGTTTCTGTTTCAGTCCTTTTATATGATTAAAAAAATATATTTCTCAGTATGATAATGTCGTTGGTTTTGGGTTACATCTTACAATTCCACTTTGGGATGATTTGCATTTGCAAAAATAATTATTGGCAGCGGTGGGATTCGAACCCACGCCATCGAAATGACTGGTGCCTAAAACCAGCGCCTTAGACCGCTCGGCCACGCTACCTTGACATTTATACGATATTCAGTAGACTCTGAGTTTCACCGGGAATACTAAAATCGATGGAATGTATATCAGTTATTACACCATCGTTCGAAACGTTGGGAACATGCGATTAACATGAATATTGAATATAAATTTATTTACATTAATATTTGTATCTATGCAAAAGAGCAAATGGTTTAGGTTTTAATATCACATAATGTAAAGGGCAAATCTGGTTTTAAAATAACTTGTTCCGAGTAAATTTGAAAATCAGACAAACACTAACGTTACTACCGGTTCAAAAAATTCTAGAGAATTAATGAGAAAACTATAATGGGAAACTGATATATAATGATAAGAAGATAAGGCAAATCAGTCATGAATATGTCATGATATTTCCTCACTATACTCGCCAAACGGTTCTGAAGATTCTAATATCATGACTCCCATTTCTCTTTCCCCGGAAACTGATTCACTGATATTTGTGAACAATTAAGTCCCATTTAATTAGCAATCATGGTATTAATAGTGTTAAGTAAATTGGTTTTGGTGGTAATGTGCATAGAACCTGAGAGAGGAGTGACAGTCTGTATGGTAGGCGGGCTGTATGGTAGCCCTATTTAGAAGAAAAAACACGTCCATTGCCCCTTTTAGAGGGCCGAGGGAATTCCCTTGAAGAAAAATTAATCCAGAATGATATATCTATCTTCCCACCCTCTCCCCCACTGTGAGTCTGGATCAAGAGTTGGCGAAATTTTCGAAATGATGTTCCTATGAAAACGTTTTGTCTCCACCCCTTCCAATTCGGAAAATCCTGGATCCGCCCTGGGTTAATTAAAGTACAAGTCCACTCCACTGAAAAGTTGAGCTGATTAGATAGACAAAAATCTAAAAAGCCCAAATATAACTTGGTTTTGGAAAATGGTGCTCAGATTTATTTTTAATAATTTTTTTTAATGAGCAAAAACAAGTTAATGAGCGAGTCGGTTGTGACGTAGGGTCCTCACAACACAGATTCGTAATGTAACCAAATTTAATGCATACGTCTTTGTGAAGTGCCTCGATACAAACTATTTCATTCACCTGCATGATAAGAATAATGAAACACTATTATTCTTATCAGGTGAATGAAATAGTTTGTATAGAGGCACTTCACAAAGACGTATGCATTAAATTTGGTTACATTACGAAAATAGCCTATTGTCAGAATGTATACCGCTGGCACTTTCGTTGTGAGGAGCATACGTCACATCCGTACAGCAATATAAATGTTTTGCTCGAAATACCCAAAACAAAAATCGCTCTTAAAAATCACCTGATTGAAGTACGCCCGTGATATTTGGCAGTTTTAACCTTTGATTTATTTACAACATGTTATAATTTTTGAAAATCGGAGTGGACTTGGGCTTTAAACTTAACACCATTCAGGCCTATCAGCCTGTTTTAAATGATTACATTTGCAAAAGTTATTGGCAACGGTGGGATTCGAACCCACGAAATGACTGGTTCCTGAACCAGCGCCTTAGACCGCTCGGCCACGCTACCTTGATATTCGTATATGATATTCGTATTTGATATTCAGTAGACTCTGAGTTTCACCGGGAATACTGGATTCGATGGAATGTATATCAGTTATTACACCATCATTCGAAATGTTGGGAACATGCGATAACATGAATATTGGATATAAATTTATTTACATTAATATTTGTATCTATGCAAAAGAGCAAATGGTTTAGGTTTTGATATCACATAATGTAAAGGGCAAATCTGGTTTTAAAATAACTTGTTCCGAGTAAATTTGAAAATCAGACAAACACTTACGTTACTACCGGTTCAAAAAATTCTAGAGAATTAATGAGAAAACTATAATGGGAAACTGATATATAATGATAAGAAGATAAGGCAACTCAGTCATGAATATGTCATGATATTTCCTCACTATACTCGCCAAACGGTTCTGAAGATTCTAATATCATGACTCCCCATTTCTCTTTCCCCGGAAACTGATTTACTGATATTTGTGAACAATTAAGTCCCATTTAATTAGCAATCATGGTATTAATAGTGTTAAGTAAATTGGTTTTGGCGGTAATGTGCATAGAACCTGAGAGAGGAGTGACAGTCTGTATGGTAGGCGGGCTGTATGGTAGCCCTATTTAGAAGAAAAAAACACATCCATTGCCCCTTTTAGAGGGCCAAATTCCATTGAAGAAAAATTAATCCAGAATGATATATCTATCTTCCCACCCTCTCCCCCACTGTGAGTCTGGATCAAGAGTTGGCGAAATTTTCGAAATGATGTTCCTATATGAAAACGTTTTGTCTCCACCCCCTTCCAATTCGGAAAATCCTGGATCCGCCCTGGGTTAATTAAAGTACAAGTCCACTCCACTGAAAAGTTGAGCTGATTAGATAGACAAAAATCTAAAAGCCCAAATATAACTTGGTTTTGGAAAATTTGGCGAAATTTTCGAAATGATGTTCCTATGAAAACGTTTTGTCTCCACCCCTTCCAATTCGGAAAATCCTGGATCCGCCCTGGGTTAATTGAACTTAACACCATTCAGGCCTATCAGCCTGTTTTAAATGATTACATCTGCAAAAGTTATTGGCAACGGTGGGATTCGAACCCACGAAATGACTGGTTCCTGGAACCAGCGCCTTAGACCGCTCGGCCACGCTACCTTGATATTCGTATATGATATTCGTATTTGATATTCAGTAGACTCTGAGTTTCACCGGGAATACTGGATTCGATGGAATGTATATCAGTTATTACACCATCATTCGAAATGTTGGGAACATGCGATAACATGAATATTGGATATAAATTTATTTACATTAATATTTGTATCTATGCAAAAGAGCAAATGGTTTAGGTTTTGATATCACATAATGTAAAGGGCAAATCTGGTTTTAAAATAACTTGTTCCGAGTAAATTTGAAAATCAGACAAACACTTACGTTACTACCGGTTCAAAAAATTCTAGAGAATTAATGAGAAAACTATAATGGGAAACTGATATATAATGATAAGAAGATAAGGCAACTCAGTCATGAATATGTCATGATATTTCCTCACTATACTCGCCAAACGGTTCTGAAGATTCTAATATCATGACTCCCCATTTCTCTTTCCCCGGAAACTGATTTACTGATATTTGTGAACAATTAAGTCCCATTTAATTAGCAATCATGGTATTAATAGTGTTAAGTAAATTGGTTTTGGCGGTAATGTGCATAGAACCTGAGAGAGGAGTGACAGTCTGTATGGTAGGCGGGCTGTATGGTAGCCCTATTTAGAAGAAAAAAACACATCCATTGCCCCTTTTAGAGGGCCAAGGGAATTCCATTGAAGAAAAATTAATCCAGAATGATATATCTATCTTCCCACCCTCTCCCCCACTGTGAGTCTGGATCAAGAGTTGGCGAAATTTTCGAAATGATGTTCCTATATGAAAACGTTTTGTCTCCACCCCCTTCCAATTCGGAAAATCCTGGATCCGCCCTGGGTTAATTAAAGTATAAGTCCACTCCACTGAAAAGTTGAGCTGATTAGATAGACAAAAATCTAAAAAGCCCAAATATAACTTGGTTTTGGAAAATTTGGCGAAATTTTCGAAATGATGTTCCTATGAAAACGTTTTGTCTCCACCCCCCCCCTTCCAATTCGGAAAATCCTGGATCCGCCCTGGGTTAATTGAACTTAACACCATTCAGGCCTATCAGCCTGTTTTAAATGATTATATCTGCAAAAGTTATTGGCAACGGTGGGATTCGAACCCACGAAATGACTGGTTCCTGGAACCAGCGCCTTAGACCGCTCGGCCACGCTACCTTGATATTCGTATATGATATTCGTATTTGATATTCAGTAGACTCTGAGTTTCACCGGGAATACTGGATTCGATGGAATGTATATCAGTTATTACACCATCATTCGAAATGTTGGGAACATGCGATAACATGAATATTGGATATAAATTTATTTACATTAATATTTGTATCTATGCAAAAGAGCAAATGGTTTAGGTTTTGATATCACATAATGTAAAGGGCAAATCTGGTTTTAAAATAACTTGTTCCGAGTAAATTTGAAAATCAGACAAACACTTACGTTACTACCGGTTCAAAAAATTCTAGAGAATTAATGAGAAAACTATAATGGGAAACTGATATATAATGATAAGAAGATAAGGCAACTCAGTCATGAATATGTCATGATATTTCCTCACTATACTCGCCAAACGGTTCTGAAGATTCTAATATCATGACTCCCCATTTCTCTTTCCCGGAAACTGATTTACTGATATTTGTGAACAATTAAGTCCCATTTAATTAGCAATCATGGTATTAATAGTGTTAAGTAAATTGGTTTTGGCGGTAATGTGCATAGAACCTGAGAGAGGAGTGACAGTCTGTATGGTAGGCGGGCTGTATGGTAGCCCTATTTAGAAGAAAAAAACACATCCATTGCCCCTTTTAGAGGGCCAAGGGAATTCCATTGAAGAAAAATTAATCCAGAATGATATATCTATCTTCCCACCCTCTCCCCCACTGTGAGTCTGGATCAAGAGTTGGCGAAATTTTCGAAATGATGTTCCTATATGAAAACGTTTTGTCTCCACCCCCCTTCCAATTCGGAAAATCCTGGATCCGCCCTGGGTTAATTAAAGTACAAGTCCACTCCACTGAAAAGTTGAGCTGATTAGATAGACAAAAATCTAAAAGCCCAAATATAACTTGGTTTTGGAAAATTTGGCGAAATTTTCGAAATGATGTTCCTATGAAAACGTTTTGTCTCCACCCCCTTCCAATTCGGAAAATCCTGGATCCGCCCTGGGTTAATTGAACTTAACACCATTCAGGCCTATCAGCCTGTTTTAAATGATTACATCTGCAAAAGTTATTGGCAACGGTGGGATTCGAACCCACGAAATGACTGGTTCCTGGAACCAGCGCCTTAGACCGCTCGGCCACGCTACCTTGATATTCGTATATGATATTCGTATTTGATATTCAGTAGACTCTGAGTTTCACCGGGAATACTGAAATCGATGGAATGTATATCAGTTATTACACCATCATTCGAAATGTTGGGAACATGCGATAACATGAATATTGAATATAAATTTATTTACATTAATATTTGTATCTATGCAAAAGAGCAAATGGTTTAGGTTTTGATATCACATAATGTAAAGGGCAAATCTGGTTTTAAAAATAACTTGTTCCGAGTAAATTTGAAAATCAGACAAACACTTACGTTACTACCGGTTCAAAAAATTCTAGAGAATTAATGAGAAAACTATAATGGGAAACTGATATATAATGATAAGAAGATAAGGCAAATCAGTCATGAATATGTCATGATATTTCCTCACTATACTCGCCAAACGGTTCTGAAGATTCTAATATCATGACTCCCCATTTCTCTTTCCCCGGAAACTGATTTACTGATATTTGTGAACAATTAAGTCCCATTTAAATAGCAATGATGGTATTAATAGTGTTAAGTAAATTGGTTTTGGTGGTAATGTGCATAGAACCTGAGAGAGGAGTGACAGTCTGTATGGTAGGCGGGCTGTATGGTAGCCCTATTTAGAAGAAAAACACATCCATTGCCCCTTTTAGAGGGCCAAGGGAATTCCATTGAAGAAAAATTAATCCAGAATGATATATCTATCTTCCCACCCTCTCCCCCACTGTGAGTCTGGATCAAGAGTTGGCGAAATTTTCGAAATGATGTTCCTATGAAAACGTTTTGTCTCCACCCCCCCCCTTCCAATTCGGAAAATCCTGGATCCGCCCTGGGTTAATTAAAGTACAAGTCCACTCCACTGAAAAGTTGAGCTGACTAGATAGACAAAAATCTAAAAAGCCCAAATATAACTTGGTTTTGGAAAATTTGGCGAAATTTTCGAAATGATGTTCCTATGAAAACGTTTTGTCTCCATCCCCCTTCCAATTCGGAAAATCCTGGATCCGCCCTTGGTTTATTAAACTTAACACCATTCAGGCCTATCAGCCTGTTTTAAATGATTACATTTGCAAAAGTTACTGGCAGCGGTGGGATTCGAACCCACGCCATCGAAATGACTGGTGCCTTAAACCAGCGCCTTAGACCGCTCGGCCACGCTACCTTGATATTTTTTAATCGGTGTCATGTAGTACTGTCTGTGGTCCAGGTGGAATTTTGAAATTGGCGAAATTTTCGAAATGATGTTCCTATATGAAAACGTTTTGTCTCCACCCCTTCCAATTCGGAAAATCCTGGATCCGCCCTGGGTTAATTGAACTTAACACCATTCAGGCCTATCAGCCTGTTTTAAATGATTACATCTGCAAAAGTTATTGGCAACGGTGGGATTCGAACCCACGAAATGACTGGTTCCTGGAACCAGCGCCTTAGACCGCTCGGCCACGCTACCTTGATATTCGTATATGATATTCGTATTTGATATTCAGTAGACTCTGAGTTTCACCGGGAATACTGGATTCGATGGAATGTATATCAGTTATTACACCATCATTCGAAATGTTGGGAACATGCGATAACATGAATATTGGATATAAATTTATTTACATTAATATTTGTATCTATGCAAAAGAGCAAATGGTTTAGGTTTTGATATCACATAATGTAAAGGGCAAATCTGGTTTTAAAATAACTTGTTCCGAGTAAATTTGAAAATCAGACAAACACTTACGTTACTACCGGTTCAAAAAATTCTAGAGAATTAATGAGAAAACTATAATGGGAAACTGATATATAATGATAAGAAGATAAGGCAACTCAGTCATGAATATGTCATGATATTTCCTCACTATACTCGCCAAACGGTTCTGAAGATTCTAATATCATGACTCCCCATTTCTCTTTCCCGGAAACTGATTTACTGATATTTGTGAACAATTAAGTCCCATTTAATTAGCAATCATGGTATTAATAGTGTTAAGTAAATTGGTTTTGGCGGTAATGTGCATAGAACCTGAGAGAGGAGTGACAGTCTGTATGGTAGGCGGGCTGTATGGTAGCCCTATTTAGAAGAAAAAAACACATCCATTGCCCCTTTTAGAGGGCCAAGGGAATTCCATTGAAGAAAAATTAATCCAGAATGATATATCTATCTTCCCACCCTCTCCCCCACTGTGAGTCTGGATCAAGAGTTGGCGAAATTTTCGAAATGATGTTCCTATATGAAAACGTTTTGTCTCCACCCCCTTCCAATTCGGAAAATCCTGGATCCGCCCTGGGTTAATTAAAGTACAAGTCCACTCCACTGAAAAGTTGAGCTGATTAGATAGACAAAAATCTAAAAGCCCAAATATAACTTGGTTTTGGAAAATTTGGCGAAATTTTCGAAATGATGTTCCTATGAAAACGTTTTGTCTCCACCCCCCCCCTTCCAATTCGGAAAATCCTGGATCCGCCCTGGGTTAATTGAACTTAACACCATTCAGGCCTATCAGCCTGTTTTAAATGATTACATCTGCAAAAGTTATTGGCAACGGTGGGATTCGAACCCACGAAATGACTGGTTCCTGGAACCAGCGCCTTAGACCGCTCGGCCACGCTACCTTGATATTCGTATATGATATTCGTATTTGATATTCAGTAGACTCTGAGTTTCACCGGGAATACTGGATTCGATGGAATGTATATCAGTTATTACACCATCATTCGAAATGTTGGGAACATGCGATAACATGAATATTGGATATAAATTTATTTACATTAATATTTGTATCTATGCAAAAGAGCAAATGGTTTAGGTTTTGATATCACATAATGTAAAGGGCAAATCTGGTTTTAAAATAACTTGTTCCGAGTAAATTTGAAAATCAGACAAACACTTACGTTACTACCGGTTCAAAAAATTCTAGAGAATTAATGAGAAAACTATAATGGGAAACTGATATATAATGATAAGAAGATAAGGCAACTCAGTCATGAATATGTCATGATATTTCCTCACTATACTCGCCAAACGGTTCTGAAGATTCTAATATCATGACTCCCCATTTCTCTTTCCCGGAAACTGATTTACTGATATTTGTGAACAATTAAGTCCCATTTAATTAGCAATCATGGTATTAATAGTGTTAAGTAAATTGGTTTTGGCGGTAATGTGCATAGAACCTGAGAGAGGAGTGACAGTCTGTATGGTAGGCGGGCTGTATGGTAGCCCTATTTAGAAGAAAAACACATCCATTGCCCCTTTTAGAGGGCCAAGGGAATTCCATTGAAGAAAAATTAATCCAGAATGATATATCTATCTTCCCACCCTCTCCCCCACTGTGAGTCTGGATCAAGAGTTGGCGAAATTTTCGAAATGATGTTCCTATATGAAAACGTTTTGTCTCCACCCCCTTCCAATTCGGAAAATCCTGGATCCGCCCTGGGTTAATTAAAGTACAAGTCCACTCCACTGAAAAGTTGAGCTGATTAGATAGACAAAAATCTAAAAGCCCAAATATAACTTGGTTTTGGAAAATTTGGCGAAATTTTCGAAATGATGTTCCTATGAAAACGTTTTGTCTCCACCCCCCCCCTTCCAATTCGGAAAATCCTGGATCCGCCCTGGGTTAATTGAACTTAACACCATTCAGGCCTATCAGCCTGTTTTAAATGATTACATCTGCAAAAGTTATTGGCAACGGTGGGATTCGAACCCACGAAATGACTGGTTCCTGGAACCAGCGCCTTAGACCGCTCGGCCACGCTACCTTGATATTCGTATATGATATTCGTTTTGATATTCAGTAGACTCTGAGTTTCACCGGGAATACTGAATTCGATGGAATGTATATCAGTTATTACACCATCATTCGAAATGTTGGGAACATGCGATAACATGAATATTGAATATAAATTTATTTACATTAATATTTGTATCTATGCAAAAGAGCAAATGGTTTAGGTTTTGATATCACATAATGTAAAGGGCAAATCTGGTTTTAAAATAACTTGTTCCGAGTAAATTTGAAAATCAGACAAACACTTACGTTACTACCGGTTCAAAAAATTCTAGAGAATTAATGAGAAAACTATAATGGGAAACTGATATATAATGATAAGAAGATAAGGCAAATCAGTCATGAATATGTCATGATATTTCCTCACTATACTCGCCAAACGGTTCTGAAGATTCTAATATCATGACTCCCCATTTCTCTTTCCCCGGAAACTGATTTACTGATATTTGTGAACAATTAAGTCCCATTTAAATAGCAATGATGGTATTAATAGTGTTAAGTAAATTGGTTTTGGTGGTAATGTGCATAGAACCTGAGAGAGGAGTGACAGTCTGTATGGTAGGCGGGCTGTATGGTAGCCCTATTTAGAAGAAAAACACATCCATTGCCCCTTTTAGAGGGCCAAGGGAATTCCATTGAAGAAAAATTAATCCAGAATGATATATCTATCTTCCCACCCTCTCCCCCACTGTGAGTCTGGATCAAGAGTTGGCGAAATTTTCGAAATGATGTTCCTATGAAAACGTTTTGTCTCCACCCCCTTCCAATTCGGAAAATCCTGGATCCGCCCTGGGTTAATTAAAGTACAAGTCCACTCCACTGAAAAGTTGAGCTGACTAGATAGACAAAAATCTAAAAAGCCCAAATATAACTTGGTTTTGGAAAATTTGGCGAAATTTTCGAAATGATGTTCCTATGAAAACGTTTTGTCTCCATCCCCTTCCAATTCGGAAAATCCTGGATCCGCCCTTGGTTTATTAAACTTAACACCATTCAGGCCTATCAGCCTGTTTTAAATGATTACATTTGCAAAGTTACTGGCAGCGGTGGGATTCGAACCCACGCCATCGAAATGACTGGTGCCTTAAACCAGCGCCTTAGACCGCTCGGCCACGCTACCTTGATATTTTTTAATCGGTGTCATGTAGTACTGTCTGTGGTCCAGGTGGAATTTTGAAATTGGCGAAATTTTCGAAATGATGTTCCTATATGAAAACGTTTTGTCTCCACCCCCCCCCTTCCAATTCGGAAAATCCTGGATCCGCCCTGGGTTAATTAAAGTACAAGTCCACTCCACTGAAAAGTTGAGCTGATTAGATAGACAAAAATCTAAAAAGCCCAAATATAACTTGGTTTTGGAAAATTTGGCGAAATTTTCGAAATGATGTTCCTATGAAAACGTTTTGTCTCCACCCCTTCCAATTCGGAAAATCCTGGATCCGCCCTGGGTTAATTGAACTTAACACCATTCAGGCCTATCAGCCTGTTTTAAATGATTACATCTGCAAAAGTTATTGGCAACGGTGGGATTCGAACCCACGAAATGACTGGTTCCTGGAACCAGCGCCTTAGACCGCTCGGCCACGCTACCTTGATATTCGTATATGATATTCGTTTTTGATATTCAGTAGACTCTGAGTTTCACCGGGAATACTGAATTCGATGGAATGTATATCAGTTATTACACCATCATTCGAAATGTTGGGAACATGCGATAACATGAATATTGAATATAAATTTATTTACATTAATATTTGTATCTATGCAAAAGAGCAAATTGTTTAGGTTTTGATATCACATAATGTAAAGGGCAAATCTGGTTTTAAAAATAACTTGTTCCGAGTAAATTTGAAAATCAGACAAACACTACGTTACTACCGGTTCAAAAAATTCTAGAGAATTAATGAGAAAACTATAATGGGAAACTGATATATAATGATAAGAAGATAACGCAAATCAGTCATGAATATGTCATGATATTTCCTCACTATACTCGCCAAACGGTTCTGAAGATTCTAATATCATGACTCCCCATTTCTCTTTCCCGGAAACTGATTTACTGATATTTGTGAACAATTAAGTCCCATTTAAATAGCAATGATGGTATTAATAGTGTTAAGTAAATTGGTTTTGGTGGTAATGTGCATAGAACCTGAGAGAGGAGTGACAGTCTGTATGGTAGGCGGGCTGTATGGTAGCCCTATTTAGAAGAAAAAACACATCCATTGCCCCTTTTGAGGGCCAAGGGAATTCCATTGAAGAAAAATTAATCCAGAATGATATATCTATCTTCCCACCCTCTCCCCCACTGTGAGTCTGGATCAAGAGTTGGCGAAATTTTCGAAATGATGTTCCTATGAAAACGTTTTGTCTCCACCCCTTCCAATTCGGAAAATCCTGGATCCGCCCTGGGTTAATTAAAGTACAAGTCCACTCCACTGAAAAGTTGAGCTGACTAGATAGACAAAAATCTAAAAAGCCCAAATATAACTTGGTTTTGGAAAATTTGGCGAAATTTTCGAAATGATGTTCCTATGAAAACGTTTTTTCTCCACCCCCTTCCAATTCGGAAAATCCTGGATCCGCCCTTGGTTTATTAAACTTAACACCATTCAGGCCTATCAGCCTGTTTTAAATGATTACATTTGCAAAAGTTACTGGCAGCGGTGGGATTCGAACCCACGCCATCGAAATGACTGGTGCCTTAAACCAGCGCCTTAGACCGCTCGGCCACGCTACCTTGATATTTTTTAATCGGTGTCATGTAGTACTGTCTGTGGTCCAGGTGGAATTTTGAAATTGGTGAAATGTGTATTTCCATTGCATCATCATTCGAAACCAAAAGTTCACTTCATGCATCAACATGTTCGCAATAAGAAATACCGCTGTTTTATCATGCTGCATGTGGAGTTAAAAGTTGACGAAGAGATTATGATGTTTATGGTTACACCAATAAGTACAGAAATAATGTCCCATGGCAATTATGAATTCAATCTTCGCGCATGTCATGTGGGTTTTTACTTAATCATCTCTCACACATCTCATCATGGAAAGGAAAGAGGTTGGCAATTTTAGTGGAGGGGGTTGGGGTGAGAGTCGGGGTGTTGTATATATTCAACACAGTTGCTTGTGCTCTTGACTCTATTGATGGGAAAGGAAAAATAGTGACAGCTCTTCATTTTTTTTTGTGCCATTTAGAATAATATCATTCGATCACATGACTGTATAGACAACAAACATCGTCAAACCCAAGTTAATTAAGAATCGCACATACTTTTCACCTGTGAGCGTAATATACAATATTGGAAGGAAACACTATAAAAGTGGGTTGAAAGAAATATTGATAAGTACAATGAGACATGAATTATCACGGCTTCGGATCGGATATTATTCATTATGTTTAAAACGGTAACATTATTGCACAAATTACTATTTCCGCAGTGTTGTCATTCGTTAAAAAGTTCATCATCAGCTGCCAAGAAAGTATACTTTAATAATAATTTTATCTTAAAGGCATACTTTCTTCATTTGGAAAATTATATGCAAATATCACATAAAATAGGTCATTCGGGATTCAAATAATTGTCTGTTGTATTCACGACTAAGGTTTAGAAAATGTCCGATATAAAGTGCTAAAACATTCAATTCAATTTTCAAAGACAAGAAATTAGAAAATATTTTTTTAGAAATATCGTTACAGTCAAACGGATGAAACAGATTTATTTTTATTTCATTTTCAGTAGAAATTCCCCAAATCATACTCATGAAATAATAATTCAATATTGCAATCCAGTGTCTCTGATATTCGTTCTCGTTTGTCGAAATTATTTAGTCACATTATAATTGTATCTTAAAGTGTACAAATTTGTTGCCATATTTTAACATTTTCATCAGTCCTTACGGACGAGACTTTTTATCGGTATTACATCCATTTCAACACCACAAAACAAAAAGGAATGACGATATATACGTCACAATTTATACTAATGACAAAACATTATGCGTAATGTTCATATTCCCCAATCTTTTCCGAATCTATAGGTGAATTACAAAGGCTTTCATAACTTCCGTTAACATGATAATGTGAATTATTAATCTAATCAACATGTGCAAAATAGATGAGCAAATATAGATATGTACTTGACTGGTTATTGAAGCAGAAACTAAACTGGGTATTTTAGGCATTGAGGAAGTCCAGAATTTCCGTCATTTTGTCATGCGACATGTTGCTTTCAATATAATGCATTATAATCGTGTGTGACAGACAAATAGTAATGTCATGTCATTTTTGTCTCCCTCCGTTTCCCTTTGCTTTTCTTTTTCCTTTTCTGTCTATTTCCATCTCTACCATGTCTACCTTTCCCTTTCTTTCTCATTCACCATTTTTTTTTCGCCAACTGATTTTTGTTCTAATACTTCCTTATACATGTCGGATTGTACATTAATAACATGATAACGATCTCTCTTACTGTTTATTGTACACTACTATTTCCAGTTGTAGGCCAACGCGCAAGTGAATTTGTAAAATTATACTGTTAAACAATATTGTTATCAAACCTACTTAGCCCATTCCCCGGGTTTTTCCCGAATTAAACCTTAGAGAAATGTGACGATTCAGTAGTCAATGGGTAAATAACACTATTGAATAACTCTATAATGTATGCTAAGAGGGGGTCTGCTCGCTATTCATAAGGACCGCTATTCGTAAGGACTGCTATTTATAAGGACCACTTTTCGGAAGGACCGCTATTCATAATTTGACAAAAGGGTCATTATTCATAAGGGTCATTATTCATAAGAACCGCTATTCATAATCGAAGAAGAGGGTCGCTATTCATAATACAAAATCGGGGTCGTTATTCATAGGAGTCCCTATTCATAATAATAATTATAGTGCTTATATACATGTGTGTATTTTACCTGTTTATATGCTTGTGTATTTATCTATTTTGTTTTTGATGCTGTTATTTGTTTTATTATTACCAAACAGGGCCTCATGGAAGACCACCAAATTGGTGATATGTGCCAACCTGTATAAATATAAGAAATAAATAAATAAATAAATAAATAAAACACTTACTTTATCAGAAGTCTCTAAGCGCTCTACAAGAATGCAGCATAATTACCCTGGCTTTTAGCAGTGCAGCTGTTACGAGAAGAGGGTCGCTATTAATAATACTAGAAGTTTTATACGTATTACGTATTATCCGTATTATGAATAGCGTCCCTCATTTCGTATTATGAAAAGCGGTCCTTATGAGTAGTGACCCCCATTATAATTTATAAACAGCGCCCCTTCATCATTATTTATGAATAGCGACCCAGATTTCGTATCATGAATAGCGGTCCTTACGAGTAATGACACTCAATATGAATTATGAATAGCGACCCTCATCTCATATTATGAATAGCGGTCCTTACGAATAACGGTCCTCATGCTTTTATGAATAGTGACCCCCTTTCCGTTTTATGAATAAGCGGTCCTCCACGTATAGGAAGTTGCACGTTTTGAATAGAGGTCCTTATGAACAGCGAGGTTACCCCGCTAAGAGAGTGCTACTTTATATAGTTACAATAATGGAATATTCCTGCTGTTTCATTTCCTTTTTGGACTTTATTCATGTCCTGTTGATGTACAGTGTAGGTTACAAATTCAATCCTCTCCAAATATGGACATAATTATGGAAGCCTAATAGGGTATTAGGCTTAAAGGAAGTCCAGAATTTTCTTAAGTTTGAGGCACAACTTCTTTGCTTTCATAATATCTAGGCGATATGTAATGAGGAGTAAAAAAAAAAAGGAGATCAAAATCGAGATGAGAGTTTGCTCCAATGATGTATAAATATTGATGTTTAGCCAACTCTGCTATCCCATAGGCTTTGCGACATGGTATAGGCCATGGATCGAAATGGAAAAGCCAGAATAATAATAATAATAATAATAATAATAATAATAATAATAATAATCTTTTATAGTCCACTCCAAATTTTATTAAATCGAAAATGGAAATTCTTTGTGCCCAATTGATCGTGAGCCCGGCAGCCACTGAGCAGCGCCAGATCGACATTGCTCTATCCCCTTATTGTTGAACGCCAAACAAGGTAGCAGCGACTCCCATCTTTTAACGTCTTTTGGTATGACGCGGCCGGGGTTCGAACCCACGACCTCCCGGTTGTGAGGCGGACGCTCTACTGAATGAGCCAACACACCGGTGAATGAGAATGATAACATACAGGAAATTAAATTTGACTGAAATTAAATTTAACCGAAAATATTTGTGATGACCAAACGACAGCATGTTGCACAATCCTGTTAACTATGAAACTGATAGCGAGGTATAAGACATTTTACGTAAGCAACTGATTTGAGGCCAGCCTTCCATGTAATGTTACTAGTATTATCGGCAAAATAAAATCGCAGTGAATTGAAATATAATAATAATAATAATAATATAATAATAATAATAATAATAATAATACTAATGATAGTAATAATGATAATGGAAAGTGGCAAATATGGATTAATGTCATGCAAAAAGACGTTAATGCCGGGCTTGAATTCGAATCCTCAACCCTTCGATTGAGAATCAGATAAATCAAATCAATATACCAAGACACCTTCAATCATGGAGTTTTATTGTTCTATTCATGTATCGTGATTGTGTATCTCACCGATAATCAAACACCATTCCCCCTTGTAAAAATTACTCAAAGGGAAATCCAAGCCACAAAGTATTTACCCTCTATAGAGCCTTTCCCTTGCACTGAGCTACGAAGCCCTTCACAATTTGCTCCATAACGTAGTACAAGGACCACTTAAACAATGATAACACTTCAAAAACACCAGTTCAGCAAATAAAAACATGCAGCAATCTTTGAAAAATTAAGAGGGCCTTTAAAACTTTCAAAACAAACATCCCTATTGCTAACGTCATAATTTTTGAGTGTTTTTTGCATATGAGATAAGGCAGGGTGATTTAATATACGCGGCTGTCTTCAGTATCACATCACCAACACCAATATTTATGATCATAATCCTGATGGTATGAAAGGCGTTCTTATATTTCGTTTATAATAATGTAGACATTCAATCCCTCAACAGAATAAAGAGTTCTGGGCCCCGTCTTATAAAGAGTTGATATCAATCGCAACACAGGACATTTTTACTATGCTATAATCCCTCCAGGCTGGCATGCAAAGACTGAGAAACTCACACATTTACTGATCTTCAGAATTTCGTATTTTCATCTTGACCAGAACTTAACCTCAATTTACGAACATGAAGTTCAGGTTGGTTTTCCGAAGTTTCGGTCGCCTTCTATAAGGTTACCACGAACTTTGGCCTATTCCCTTGGGAATACTGAAAAATGGTTTTATCATCGAGTAATATCAGCAGACATGGTGTTTTGTGCTTTGGTACTCTGACTGAACTCCGGAAGTCCGTCAATCTACGTGTTTCATGACGGCGCGTAAAATGTTTTCCGAAAAATAATTGATGCTTATCGTTAGTTTTCCTTTCAGTGTCTGAAAAATAACACATTTGTTTGCTCATAGTCTTTATTTTAGTCTAGATTTTCTTTGATCTTGATCTCGATTCGATTCTCCTAGCGATTTTCAGTCATCCTCTCTTGCTTCCTCTTCTCTCTCTCTCTCTTGCTTCCTAAGTGCCTTGTATAATCTATTCTGTCACCCCTCTCATTATACATTGTCTCTCAATACCCAACCCCTAACCCCATTTCTAAATTCATTTTTTTACTAAACACACCCGATCTCTCTCTATTAAAAACACACCTTCATTTCCCTTCCCTCGCCAGCCTACCTATAGAGCCCCTTCCTGTATCTCCATCTCTCTCTCTCTTCCTCTCCCTCTCTCCCTCTTTCTCTCTCTCTCTCTCTCTCCCTCTTTCTCTCTCTCTCCCTCTCTCTCTCTCTCTTTCTTTCCTTCTCTCCAGAGAACTATTTTTTTGAAAACAAAACATAAAACCAATTTCCTCTTCCCCCTGTTTCTCTCCCTCCCTACTCTCTCCTTCTCTCTATCCAGACTATTATTTTAAAAAAAGATCTGTATCTGTATTTCTTCCCACACACACACACACACACACACACACACGCACACACACACTGTCTCCCTCCCTCTCTGCATGTCTCTCTCTATCTCTCTCTCTCTCTCACACACACACACACACACACTCTCTCTCTCTCTCTCTCTCTCTATCTATCTCTCACACACACACATACACACACACTCACGCACGCACACACAAACACACAAACACACTCTCCCACGATCGGATGATTGAATCATCTCCAGTATGAACTGATGATATCGATGATAGCCGTTTTCTCCCTCTTTTTCACCCGATCCCTGCTCACATTTATCCTCGCCTTTAAACATGCCTTGTAACAAATCAACTCTGCTCTATCATAATGTATCAAGATCTGACGTCACTGATGACGTCGTCAAGAGAGAGGGGTGTGGGGCAGCATAAAGCAGGGCTCCCACTTAGCCGAGTTGCAGTTGCGAGTTGTGTCGAATTGACTCAAATTACCACTTGCAATAACTCATGGGGAGCTCTTGATGTGACTCGGGAGAACTCTCACACACTCGGCGCCACTCTGCACAAGGTCGCGAAAGGTTTCCAAAATTGTGAACATGTTCAAGATTTTCGCAAAAACTCGTGACTTCAACTCGGCTAAGTGGAAGGGTTGCTAAATGATGATATGGGCAATCAACTCATTGCGGTGTAGATTCATTATATTGTCCCCCATGCATGATATGGCTCGTTAAAAAAAAAAGACATTTGATCAAGGCACGATATTTTAAAGTTTGTATTCCTTTTTTTGTAGGGTCATTATTTCTCTATTGGATTTCCAACCAAGAAAACATGGATAAAAGAAGAGATCATTGCAAGATAAATGTTATGAATCGAAACCTAAAAAACATGCGGATAAAAAGAAATTGCGAGAATTTATGCTTTAAATCTATACGAGATATTTTATTAACTTCGTTCATTTCGTGTTGGCAAATTAATTTCGTAGTTACAAATGAAAAAATGAAAAATTAGCAGTAAATCGAATTTTATCGTTACGATATGGTGGAATTAATATCTAGCTTTTGCCTTAAGTTTTTAGTTTCTTACCTTACGTATATCCTGGAGCACGGCATGTCCTTAAAGGCGAAGTCCACCCTGATATTAATTTGGTTTTAATAGAAGCAGAAAAATGAAAGAAAGAGGCCGGTGAAGTTTGAAAAAAATCCGATAAAAATTTGAATTATGAATTTAAGTACTTTTTAAGTCAGTACCACTACCGATTCAGTCAATTTAAAATGCCCATACGTATAGTGATTACAACTTTTAAAATCATAACTTTCTTTGTCGATGATTTCTCTGCTTTCTTTTAGAGTAGTAAGTTGTCTGTTAAAGTGGGATTCCCTTTAACAGATTTCAGATAGATTTATACACTTCCGAGTGGTAATATTTTACAGCAACATCACCAAGCAACTAATTGATTTACCCTGTCCACAATGTATTACTAAGAATAGACATAACACAACAAATATCATGTTTTACCACGCCACAAAATGAAGAATGATTAGTTTGTCAGAGGAATCGCTTGATGGAAAAAACATTGGCAACTGCAGTGTTTTTGTGCAGATGTTACCTGCTAATTGTATTTGCAGATGGAGGGGCGTATTTGTGAATAACCATTATCCTGTTTATTGTTTAATAATATAAGCAACCCCTGTTTCTGAATCGACCATACTGCTATATAAAGGCTAATTGTTTAATTTTTAAACAGTTAAAGAAAAGGTTGAGTTCTGTAAAAAGTGAAAGTGAAAAACAATTTGTGAGCTTTTTCATTTTCTTTGTGTCAGGGTGGAAGAGTATCATAGAAAAAAATTGTCTCCTGAAAAGGATGGCTCTTTAACTGCCCACATATTCGAAATAGGAAAAGTAACAAACAGCTTTAGGTTGTGGACCACACTTTCATACCCCATGTTTTTTGTAGTCCCATGTACACATTTATGTGTACAGCACGTGCATGTGACTGTTTTGTTAGCAAGACAGGACCAATTTCTTATCATTTTGACCATTCCAAAACCTCGCAGTATACACGAATACGTATCAACCTTTTCTGATCACTTCCACACTCTTTCTTTATCAAATGCAGTCGCATGACCAGAAGTCAACTATATCTTAAAATTAGAGAGAGGAAATGCCTCATTCCGAATATCTTTCTTCCTTTTTTTAGAGATGTGTTACTGAAGACAAGCAACCATTTGACCTACATAAACAAAATGTCGTCCTAGACAGTGGGGTGGGATGACTGCCCATTCACCAATACGATTGGGAATTTACAATGCTAGAGAATGATAAGGGGTTGCGGGAGGTGGTCCAGGCGTCTTCTTCTTCTCGTTCTTTCCCTTCTCTATTCTCGCATTTTGTTTTAGGTCTTTTTATTTACCCACTTGGGAAGGGGGCACCTGCCCCCATCATGCATATGCTCTCTGTATCTACGCCATTAGAAAGAAAGCACTGTAGCTCAGTTCCATGTCGGGTCCTTTGGGTACCAATATACGGGCACCATATTAATTATGAATTATTGATTTTTTTTTATTTTTAAGGTAATCATTGGCTATTTAGATGTATATAGTATATAGGTTAATCTGCTTTCAGAAAAAGTAAGGCCTATATCTTGTGTGAAAAAAAGAGCTGAATGGAAAAGGGATATAAAAACCACGTTGACCCGACATTTGCTCCTGCGGCAATTGCTCCTAGCTTTATTTCGTCCCAGGTACAGGGTTATGGTTGCAATTTGGTTTGAGGTCAGGGTTAAGGGTTAGGTATAGTGTTATATCCAGGGTTGAAGTTAAGAATTCGGTTTGTGTAGTTAGTTGACGCGGAGCAATTATTGTCGCAGGATCAAGGGTCCCCCAGAAACCCAATATAATTATGCGTATACTTTGGGCGTGATTAATCCGCCATTGTTCTTTTCATTTCAAAGTTAGATTTATCTGGTGAATACATCCGAATCTTGTCACAAAACGACGACCTACATACAGCTAGGTTAAATCAGCATCATCAAACTAACAAGCACCGATTATTTACATTTTATTATCCCATATTTCCTGTTCACGTCACAATGGTCATGACCATGGATGGCCAACCTGCGGCCCCGCGAGCTCTTCTGGTGCGGCCCGCGGAGCATTGACAAAAATAATTTTTAAAACAGCTCATAAATGAAATGCGGCCCGCATAGCAGCGATGAAATAGGGTAAAACATTTACACACAGCTATCTCTATTTCCATGATATGTTTTCATCATTCACAACATATTGACTCGATCGTTACGTGGTTGATATAAAACACCTCAAATTCCCTCTCATTACATTACATCATGTAACGACAGTGTTAATTTCAGTTTGTAATTTCCGCACGCAGTAACGTTTGTAAATATATAAATGGCGGATCTACGGGGTTACACACACACACACACACACCCTTGGGCTTCCAAGTGAAAATGTGATGTGCATATTGTGAGAAGATATTCAACTCATCTGCTAACTTAACAAAACACATGATAACTCTGGATATAACTCTGTATTAAACTGTTACTTGATTTAAAAAGACGTTATCATGCATTGTGTTAGTATAGATGCCAGGAAAACATCTCTTACGGGGGTTCAAAATAGCAACAACAAAAATCGCCTCGCCGCTACGATGGTCACCCCTTAGCAAAAAGCTAGATCCGCCCCTGAATATACAAATGTTGTGAATCGAGAAATATGTTTGCAAAATTGCAGGTGTGTACGCGTATTGCATGAGTGTGTGGGGGGGGAAGACTACCTACGGCCCGCCAAGTTATGCCAATCATTAGCTGTGGCCCGCGAGCTTTAAAAGGTTGGCCACCCCTGCTTTACACCATCATAATCATACCTGTATATCGCATGCATTATAATGCATGCGATATACAGGTTTGTATGTAAACGATGAATCAAATAACATTGGAGCAGCACCGACGTGGAAAGCGAGTATGTTCAAAGGGAAGATCCACGACGAGTTTCGTTTTCATTTTAAAGATTTTAAATAGAAAAAACTCTAATGAGCCGCTTTATTCCTTACCTTTCAAGCATCTCTCTCATTTCCTGTGTAATGAAAATTCAATTAATTTCTGTTTTCATGGCTGTTGATGTAGAATCACTCTTTTTTCAAGTAGGGCTGTGTAACACATGCGTCAATAAAAAAAATAATATACATTTAAGATCTATGACATGCGTATAATATTCTATTCGGAAGAAGAAAAAAAAATCGACATTCATAACAAATTTAATGCAAAAAATGGGATAGATACTATAAAGATACGTCACGGAGGGGTCAATTTGCATTAGATTGATAACAATCTTCAAGTTCAAGTTCAAGTTCATTTATTTTCCACATGAATGTTTTAAATACAGAACATAATTCCTCTCTTATATACATGTATATATATATATATTTTTTAATAAAAAACTAAAACAATACAAATAATTTTGTCTCCATAGCAAAAATGTTGTCTTCATAGTATAATCATGATAATGGTATAGCATACAAGACAATTACAACATAATGAATATGTATATGTTTATGTTAGTTTATGTATGTTCATGTTCATAACCTTCTTGTCATTCATCTCCTCCAAACTTTCGCTGATCTGTATCTATCATATAATAAAAACTCAACTACTGTCTGGATAGACTTCCCCTCTAAAGAAAAGCTCTTCCGTCATCATCGCCATCATCATCATCATCATCATTGGTTGTTTTTTCCCAAGCTCCTGTTTTCCAGGAAGCCACCACCAAGTACCATGGGGTGATCGTGTCGGTGCATGGTACGATAATTAATTATACAGGTCAATCTTACATTGCACTTTGCAGATTGAATTGTGAAATTTACGCCTTCACCCTTGTGCTAATTTCCTCTTAAAATTGTTTGTGTATTTTAGTAATACACCGTTTTATTGGAATACTTTGTTAATTTGTAATAACAAAATTGGAATAGAATTAATGCATTTTGAATTGAATTGTACAAACAAGCTTGCAACCGGTAAAGAGTCGGCTGAAATTAGACCAAAAAGAATCTCTTTGAAAGCCCACGTGGGTGAATATCATGTCAAAACGTCACACTAAACTCATTGCTCCTGAAGTGAATTGATAATAATACAGGTATTGCTATAAAAAAAAATTAACGTTTATGAATGCCAAATTTTGATGCCATATGTTTGTGTAGCCCTGTATACCTATCATTCCCATAAACCTGTGTCCAGCGCTCTTTATTTGCTCATGATTTTTTAGCAAGATTTTAGATAAATTGCAATAGTTGTAATGATTTCCAAAAACCTCATAGACCTCATTTAAATTCTTATCTACTAAATGATCAATAATTAACAATGCAATCTCATCATCTGAATACAACTTGAATTTTTTTTTCTTCAAATTTTAATACCTTGCACTACATGTACTAGAAGACCACGAAATCCAACATTTTTCCTCCACTATTGAATATGGTTGAATATTTTGAGCCAAATGTTGATATCATAATCCCAAAAGTTAAGCTGAAAATTATTTCCTGAGGCTCTATTATTATCATGTAAATGTCAAAATATGTCTTGCTCGAACAGATTTTCAGTCACCGTTAATAATGGGGAGCTGCCCCCGCTTCGCTTACCTGCTTATGAAAATGAATACTCGAACTCGACTTGAAACTCTGACATTTTACTGAATTTGAAGATGAAAAAAAATATGCACAAAAGTCTTTCAAATGGAGCTCAATATGCCATCCTGTCATTTGCTTAAAAACGACTGACAGCATCATAAGCTAAAGGCCACTTAGATTGATATCACTGCTATGTGGCATACATATATTTGTTTTACACGTGGGTAGAGTGCGTGCAATAAGCGATTAGTGCATTATGATTGAATGGATGCTTAAAGGGCAATCTAGCCCTTGTAATAACTTCATTGATGTGGAAGCAGAAATAAGAGAGAAACAGACAGGCGAAACTCTGAAATAAACAGGCCAATAATAAGGGATTTATTAATGTTTGAAATTAGAGATCACTAAATCCATGAGAATCTCAAATTGGCAGTTTGGTCAGTGGATTGTGACGTAGTCATGGGACAATTCCCCGTTAGTCGTGTACAAAAAATATCATTAATTTATCTTTTTCTCCTAAGTGCCTTCTCCCGTGGGACATTTCTAAAATATATTATGGATAGCATATCATGATATGGTCCTCTAAAATGAAAAGACCCGCCTGAATTATACATTTTAATCATGTTGTGTGTTGACACAAAGGGGAAATTAGTCCGGTACTCCGTCACAGTGACGATTCAGCCATTTTGAAGTGCCCATAAGTATAGTGATTGAAACTTTCAAAAATGCATAACTTTTTTTCATCAGATTTAATTCAAACTATCAACAGTCCGCTCATCGGATATTTCCGGTTGCTTCTAGAGTAGTTGTTTGTTAAAATTTGATATTTTGACAAGTTTCTTAAACTATAGTAGTTTATGAGTAGGCCTACCTATATATCTACTAAAATGTTCTCCTCCCCACCCCACCCCTTAATCCCCATCACTCTCCCTCTCTGCGAATTATTTTCTCCTCTTTCTTCTCCATTTTTGTACATCCCCCCCCCCTCTAGCTCTCTCTCTCTCTCTCTATCTATCTCTTTCTCTCGTGTTCTCTCTCTCTCTCTCTCTGTCCCCTTCCCTCCACTCCCCGTCTCTCCTACTCTCACCATATCTCTTTCAATGATGTCATTGACATTTTCAAGATGAACGTCAAACCCACAGCCAGCATCTCGTCAGCCATTACTCTCCACTTTTCACGCTCATCCCGCATTGACGTACTTTTAATGATCAGTTTCATTTTCTTAACTACTGATGCGGCGTATAATTTGGACATATTTCACTTTACAACAAAACCACCAATAGATATAGGCCTAATGTTTGCAATATGCTATAGACAAGATTGATTACTTCCATTATAATGATGTTGGTGATAAACAAATTCGAATCGCCGTTTTCTTATCTGCTCAAATCCATGTACTAAATTTCTTTTTTTTAGCATGTGTCTATTTGTCTTGTTTTTCCTTTTTTAAATACATTTCTTAATGTATGATTTAATTCTAATACATCCACTTTGTAACTATTTAATTTATGAGAAAGAAATATTCACATGACCATTGCATTGCAAAATTGATATTTTTGTTGTAATTTGGTGATTCCATACCTAAAAATACAAAACATATTATTATTACTGTTTACTTTATAATCAACCCTTTCTAAATTTGTGAACCATCTGGTGCTAACAAACGAAAATGATGATTTTGAAGTATAATCATCACAAACAAGGTATTCTAGTAATGTCAACAAATAATTTGTATAGGAAACATAGAAAATAAAAAGGGAAAGGGTAACAAGAGAATAGAAGAGGAGGGAGAGAGAAAGAGTGAGTTGCAAGAGGAGAAGAGAGGAAAAGAAAAAAGGGCCATGTTAATGGATGATATCTGGTCAATTATCGGACACAGTGCATTAATTGGTACCGTTCCAACGGTAAATCTTACCACAAAAAGACAGATAAAGTATCATAATTGAAAACGGAATCCCTGAAATGATTCCCCAGGCAGTATCAAATTATACCCAGAATTGAAGACAACTCAAAAATTCTTGTAACTTCTGTAATCTTCTGGGAAAATTTAATGGATACTTGAGTATGTTACTTGTTGCGAACGAAATTAAAATCCTTTTAGCATGTTTTGGCTTCAACTTCAAGAACGATCTTGAACGGATACCCTACGGCACAATCATGTCATTATTATATGAACAATGAGTTTATGAAAACAGTTTCCTTCAGTATGCTTGATAACAGCTTGAATATGCTTGTAAATGGTGTTAGAAAGGTTCAGTTGCTTTCTTTCTTTGGCTTACTTTGAGTAAAAGTATTTTATATTATGTTTTAACGCCTTCTCCTGGTTGAATTCAGTATCAATGTTCTAATATATTTCACAAGGAAAGCATATGCTTAGTTTCAAGCTGAATGATGTGCATTTTTCCTGTCCAAATACAATTTTCCTGACTTGTAATACGTTAAAGAAGTCCGTAAATACGATGTCATTTTACTATGAATTTTTCCTTTAATATGTTTCTTTTATTAGTTCAAATTCCATCTTTTGTTCTCAAAGAAATATTGCTTTGGTTGTGTCTTTTCTTTTTACAATAGTTACCTTTGCCTATAACAATGAACATCGTTTTGCAATGCCGCTTTAAATGTTAAACTGTCTCATTGTGCTTCAGTGTTTGTTTGTTTGGTTGTTTGTTTGGTTGTACTTGCATAAACCGTAGTAATCTTTTTTTTTTTAATTTGTCTTCGAACATGAAATGAGGAAGCGTCTTCCTGGAAAGTTTTCTCCATTTACGTGTGCCTTTAAAAGGAGACCTGATGAGATCGTCCGTCGTTGAAAAAAATATATTTTTGTATAACCATTTCTCAAAAAATAGATCAATAAAAGATGAATGAACCGTGATGACAGACAGGATAACGCTAATGGTGTTCTCTCTCATTATTTTCAGACGGATATGATGATGTGACGTATGTATTGAAAGTAACTAAGATAATATGATGATATTGATTTTTGTTGCCATTTTTGGACCGACTAGGGATATATGATTGCGACATATTGCGTCATCTTGAAACCAAGAGTGTGTTGCTCAAGGACGGGAGTGGTGGGACCCCCTCCCCCAACCCCATATATTCCTCTGAAAATTTCGTCCTCTGAAAAATGCCTACTTTTTCCTACTTATCGGCAACTAAAAACAAACAATCAATCAACAACAACATCAACAACAAATAAACCCCCGAAACATGACTATACTAATCTAAGAGTCTTGGGACCGTATCCCCCCGACTTAACCTGCAAATTTAGTCCCATCACCCCTCCCCCATTTCAATATGGCCTGGCTACGCCTCTGACATGCCTGGTCGAAACTACACCACATGGTAACTGTATACTGTGTATTGACATTGTATACACTGTCTTATGCATCGACTCTCAGTGGCGTAGCATGGGTCTACTTATTGAGGGGGATACTGGTGTCGTGGAGGAATGGAATGGGCGCCAGTTTTACAAGATGGGAAAATGTCATCTTCTTTCTTTTTTCTTCCTCTCTTTCTTACTCCCCCTCTCTCTCTCTCTCTCTCTCTCTCTCTCTCTCTCTCTCTCTCTCTCTCTCTCTCTATCTCTCTATCTATTTCTCTTTTTTTTCTAATTTCACCTTGCACTCGATTTTGCGGGGGCCCTTTCAGTCTGTTTCCCCGGGAGCTAAATCACTGTCAACAATTTGAAGTGTATCAAGCATAAAGATAAAGTATAACTTGAATTAAAGTTTTGCAACAGAAACTAACATACTTACAACAAGAATGCGGAAATACTGTTTTATCTTTTACACATGCGATTATATTGGCACAGGGAGATGATTGGCATGAGCATTACAGCTATAACGTATAAGTTACTTTCACAAATTGCTAGTCCACTTTTCATTCCTAAGAAAAACACAAAAGACTTCAAATATAATGGGTTTGCATTTATTTACACAAGAGCTGCCAAAGCTGCCGTATAGTTTATTTCTGTATATATATATATATATATATATATAGAGAGAGAGAGAGAGAGAGAGAGAGAGAGAGAGAGAGGGTGGACTGGGGACAGGCAATAAAAGTTTACATTGGAAATGGGGTTCAGGTACGAATCCCAAGTGTATGGAAATGCAAAGAAAATAAGAAAAGACCCTCTCTTAATCGAAAAAATCTTGGAAGAACCAACGATATTTCACAATCCAAGATGGATATTGTGCTCCCTATCGTCGGTCAGGTACTTGGTTTGACACATATAAAATGTTATTTATTCATTTACGTGGTTTTATTTATTGTCAATTAAGAAACTGCTTTCCACCTTATCATGTTAAATCATGAGAAGGTGCTACATCGAAGGAGCCTTTGGCAGAATTTGTTGCGACATTTGAGACATATTTGGTTTAAAAAAAAGAAAAGTGAGTAACGTACAATTACATACAAATTCTAGTCGCATATAGCTTTCCCCCTTCCATCTTTTGTATTAATTCAATTTATCATTATTTTTATTTCAGTCTTTGAGAAGGACTGAAATGATTGCTCTTCCAGGAAGCCTTGTCTTTTCCATTAAAATATACTTGAACAAAATGAGAAGCATTCATTGGGTGCACTAAGAAATAGCCTATGACGTAAGTGGAATCAGAGATACGATTGACGCATATGCATGCTAATAATAATACCTGGCATATTTTGTTACCTTGTTTTCTACGAATTGTCGAAATCAATCCCTTAATTGCATTTGTGTATATCTAAATCTAGTTATTTGTGCTTCATCATAAATGTATGCCATCATGGCCACAGTTAATGAAAGCTTCTATTGTCAACAAAAGATAATTCGACATGAGTCATGCTAAAACTAAGACGCTGAAAGACCATGCTATTGGCAGTTTGATTAAGAAATTATACTTTCTTAGAAATTATTGTGCAATATTGCAAAATGTCACTTAAGCAGGGATTGTGATCCTGATCCTTTGCTATACGAACAACTTCCAAAAAGTATTTCAGTTGAAATCCAGTGTATTATATGGAAAAAGCAGCTTTGACATATATGTTATATTGTTATCATACATCTCTCGATCTTCATGGTATATCTATCATATCAAGGAAATCGGACGATTTTTTGTTGGGGGGGGGGGTATGTTTTTGTTTTTGTTTGTTATTTTTCCTTTTGGGGATGGGCCTTTTGCATTGGGTCGAATAGTAAATATTAAAACGTATTCATATTAATCAATTTAAAAAAAAAGAGTTCGGCTTTTTTAATTGTGTGCTGAAACTATAGCTTTTTCTAACGTCTTAAAGGGATAGTCCACCATGATTATCTTAGTTATTGATGACGGAATAGATTTGTTTCATACAGGGGTTGTGTAAAACAAATTTGTTATAGTTATATCTAGGGCGAATGTATGATTGAAAATTGTCTTAAAGGGATTGGGTATCTTTGTCTCAGATTCTAACAAAAATCCTGGATTTAGCTCATGCTGCAATCATAATTATAAACCATTAGGTCAGTCAGGAATCTCATGACGTTTACAAGCCGATCGTCAGTCTGATTATCAAGATATTTATGATTGGAATTCGAAATTTCAAAAACCGTTTTCCAAACGTTTTTTATAACACTACAGTCTATTGGGGAAGATGAGTATGGTAAAACCGATCACTCAAAGATTTTTTACTTTTGGGGGGCACTTCATGATCATTTTGAAGCCCAATTTTTGCAGGGCTTCAATATTACACCATATCACAGACGCTGTTAACACGTAGGGCCATGCATCTCAGATTTGGCATTGTTAAACAATGCATTTAAAGGAAAATATGGATTTTTGTTTTGTTTTGTTTTGTTGTTGAAGTTTTTAGTACAGGGCAAATGGGAGGGGAGCTCGCGAATTACGTCACAGAGTTGCGTTTGATTGATCGCACCTTCAAAAGTTCATAACTTTCTTATTTTCAATCGGTTATTGCTCAAACTTTCACAGACCTGTTTCTTTCATTTTTCTGCTTCTATTAAAGCCAACTTAGAGTTGACTTCATTTTTAGTGGTCAACGAACATGACCAAGGAGCTTTGAACATTGTTTAAAACTTCATGTCTCAACCAACACCCAACAACATTTTATCAAACTTTTGTGTGTCTCAACACTTACAAGTAAATACAAAATAGGTCTACTACTCCATGACGCAAAAGTAAACCCGCTTACATTGGCGTAGCGCACGTGGATCCAGCCTTTGAGTGGGGGCAGCAGTGTCATCTGGTCATTAGGGGAGGGCGCACCGCGGTTTTACTAGGTGAATGAAATGCTAAAACAACATGGACGTCGATCGAGTGGGGTGAGAGTTGCAATCATTTTTCTTTTAAACCCAGCCTTCCCCCTCTCCCGTTCTTCCGTCCTACTTTCAAACAAAAATCGATGAGGAGGGGGAGGGGCATGACCCCGCCATTACCCGCAAGCTATCATCAGTTCTGTTTAGAGTCTCTCTTCTTTTGTTATGACGATGAAATAGTAAATACTATCGAACCTCTTATGAATGCGGTTTCTCCTTGAAGGGAGTCATAAACCTCGGAGGAAGGAAGCAGGGTGGGATGAGGTAGAAGAAAGGAAATTGCAAACAGAAGTCCAGAAAAATATGAAATTCCCCCTGTCTGAGTTGCAAGATATGTATGTATTCAAAGTTGCAACATACTACTTGAGATATTTAGATAAAAAACTGTTTGAAATATCTGGGGAAAAAAAGAAAAAGAGCCCTCTTTTAAAAAATCGAGTGATCACTGACTCGACTCCTCTGGAAAGTGAAAACGTAGTGAACATAGGGTGAAAATTTAGTCTTTCCTTCAAAGGTACTATGTCCCATTTGCAGGCCAAAAAAAATGAAAAGGTTAAATTCCAACGGCATTTGAAAGATAATACTAATTTAGAACTTCCCTTAAAAAAGGGGCTTGAAAATGTCTTTAAGTGGGAAAATAACGACTATTAGTTGTCGAATCGACTTAAGTGCTACAAGTCAGTAAGTAATAGTCTGATTTTCAGACCATTGTACCGAATGGTCGTACGTTTTATGCTGCGCAAAGATTCAATCAGTTTAATTTTGGCCATTACAAGAAGTGGGTTATTGATGTAGACAAATGCTCATGTACCCTTTACAGCTCATTTTATGTATGTTATTACCAAAGATGAAAAAAGCCAGTCAGTCACTCAATAGTGTCTGACAGTGAAGTCTAGCAAGTAAACGGGTTTCCTTGCATAATTTGAATATTAGGACACTGCTAACGTTTAAATTTCACAGATGGGACATACATGACATATTCATAATTCCTGCCAAGTTCTACAGAATTTGATGTTGGCTGCAAAAGGGACATAGTATCTTTAACAAAGAAGAAAAAAAAGTCTAGCAAGTAAACGGGTTTCCTTGCATAATTTTAATATTAGGACACTGCTAACGTTTAAATTTCACAGATAGGACATACAGTCATGACATATTCATAATTCCTGCAAAGTTCTACAGAATTTGATGTTGGCTGCAAAAGGGACATAGTATCTTTAAGAGATCACTCTGAAATCAATCATTATTAACTCCTAAACAAGTCAATACTGACGTGACTCCAGGGGGATTGAAAAATTAATGAAAATTCCTTCTTTTTAGGGAAAATATATCTCGCAAAACATTTCTCGCAAACGAAAAAACAACACTTTAGTAAATGTTTGTATGATTGTGATTGTAGCATTTTGCCTCAACAATTTACGAAATGCACTCGGGAAACAAAAGGGAAGACAAAAGGGACGATATAATAAGCCTACACATCTTGATAAGTATTTCGATGTATTTTAGCCTGAGTGTAGTCTGTTGACCTTTAACATAAGATATCAAGTAACAGTGAATCGTACATCATTATCTGATTATCCTGATAACTGCTCCTCGCAATTCAACGATACAAGCCACTTTATAACGGACAAGATACTATTCAGTTTGTATATAGCATACAGAAATTAACAGATATGACAGAATACTCTCAATATCGTATCTAATCATCAATATTTTGTCAAACCAGTGCGTGGGCAGATTCCCTTCTTCTAGGTGTTTTAATCTTTACAGTTTTTTTTCGCGCAAGATCATCGTCCGAGGGATGTTTTCCCGTTACCATAGCAGCGACGCAATAATATGAAATTTTTAATAAAAGTCTTGTTCACCGAGCCGATACGTAAGACAGGTGGAACGTGTAGGAATCATGTCGGTGATTGGTAGTCGAAATGTTAAGCCATGGCAACTATTATTCGTGACATCGCTGTCTCTCTGTTTTTCTGCTTCTGGAAAATGCAATTTCCTATCAACATTTAGACTCCGTCATCTCTGAACGCATTCCCCTCTTCCATTTTCCTGTCTTCTCTCTATTCCTATCCAATGTGTTTTAAAAGGCCCACATCTTTTATTTACATCTACCCGCCTTAAGAAATACAAGTTATAGGCCGTGACTGTATTACAATTTCACTGCATCATTCAAGTTATCCACTCACTTAAGAGAACGTAGGCCTACAATTGAATTTCAGTTGGCCTGGGAGGGGGAGGTAGTCCAAATTTGTGGATATCAATATCATTTTCGTGTAATCATTTATTATCGGAGTAACCGCCTCTTGTAACCTATTATGCACTTGTATTTTCATAATTTTCAGTTTTGATTTGTTCTTATATAAAGGAGTGGTTCTATAAGGATGTATATCCTTTTATTTGTGTGGGTGGGGGGGGGGGTACCTTAGGGGTTCTTGCATTCATTTTCTAAATGTGCCTCGCGAAAATTTCGGGGGACATGAAGAATTTTTTCGGGAGGATGGGGGCTTGAGCCCCAACCCCTCTAGAACAGCTAACCTACTGCTTATATACCTATTCAAAATTTTCATTTGAATGTAATACATTGCACATCCAAACAGGAAGTTTATTTTTCTTCATGTCTATCATCGTACTATAATACTAACAACTTATGTTTACAGTAATAAGACAGCGAAGTTTGGGACTTAAAGCCCAAGTCCACTCCAAAAATAACTTACTTTCAATAGAACCAGAAAAATCAGACAAACCAATCAAAAAAAGTTTGAGCAAAATCGGATAACTAATAAGAAAGTTATGAACTTTTAATGACATGAAAAACTTTGAAAATCACTACACAAATTGGCAACTCACTCATGAGTCTGTGACGTATGGTCCTCACTATCCACTAATTATTTTCTTTATATTGATAATATAAATTTCCTATTTTCACCCTAAGAATCTTATTTCTTCACACCAGCATCCAAGTTAGATTGTTAGTAATATGTTTTTGTGTGGATGCACAAATAAAGAGTAATTTTTGTCCAGTTAAATCATGAAAAATTGAATTTTGATAAACTATTTATATAAAAATCAATAATTATGAAATACAATATTCAGAAAATAGTATCAATTCTTCAAAATTCATAAAAGTTTTTGTGAAATGTCATGCAAGCAATATGATACAAATCATATAACCTGGGCAAAGGCATGGGAAATCAAGTTTTGGGGATAAAAGGAAATTAATGGGATTAAACTATATAAAGCAATTGATAAGTTGTGAGGACATGACGTCACAAACTGATAACCATCTTGGCAATTTGTGTTGTGATTCTCATTGTTCCATAGTTTTACATACTTTTTCAAAAATTCATAACTTTCTTATTAGTTATCCGATTTGCTCAAACTTTTTTTGGATTGGTTTGTCTGATTTTTCTGCTTTTATTGAAAGTAAGTTATTTTTGGAGTGGACTTGCCCTTTAAAGTGACTTGGTAACATTGTTGAAGGTTGATTACAAAACTGCGTAATTTTGGTATGAAATGTTACTTATTATCTTCCTTTTAATGTACTAACCCTCTAACATGCAAAAAATCCTGAAAAATAATACCCTCTAACATGCAAAAAATCCTGAAATTTTTTTCAAACCACAAGAAGGCGACACTGGTCAATACCCTCTAACAGTGATCAACAGTAAATTCTCCCAACCGTTTTTCCATGAGAAAAGGACATAAAACAAGCAATAAAAATTATATCAACACTTAAATGTCTGGAATGGTATGTAAAGCCAAGTTATTGCTTTGTGGCGATTTACATTCACCTACAATGTAATTAAATTGCAATAATATAGTTGGGAGAATTAAGGAATCGATCAGATCAGTTTTTCCCAATTTGTATTATTAATAATGGTCCGTTTTCACTCAAATTTTTAGATTATCTTTAATTGTACATTGAGCATTGAAGTCACTACCTTAGCACCACTTTCTCTCATCTTAACAATGTTACAAGGTCCCTTTAATATGTCGTTTCGATGTCGCAAGTTCTACTCAGGAGCGTAGTATCTACGCTCGATATCATCATTCAAACTGCTCAATTGAATTGTATGAGTAATGATAGAACAACGAGCTTTAATTCGAATATGGGAAATCATAAGCATATAGAACACATAAATATCTAACGAATCTTTATGATCATCAGATTATGCTATCCTGGGACTGCATTATTTAGTCATCGCATGTTGATCCATATGTACAAGTCAAAATCCATTATATCCTAACCTTTTGTCAAATGAGTCATTCATTCCACGTTTTCTTACACACACCCACTGAGAAGGTGTGTATCTTTTTCCTTTTATATCTCCTTCATTTTTTGGTCTCCTTTTACCCTATTCCCACCGTGACAATAGTTGCCTGCTTGACCTAGCAAGGACAAAGTACTGTCTCCGTGCACGCACGCTCTGAAATGACGTCATAATACTTTAAATGGAATGTGACTCACAGTCTTTTTGCGAGACCCCTGCAATAGTTCATGTAAAACTGTCTCAGACTTCGCATTTCATCTCGTCTTCTTTTCTCGAGACACCTCTCCATTGGTTATAAATATAGAAATAATTATGACTCATTTTTTTTCTTCTACCTGTAAGTTGGCTATGAGAATACAGTGTAACAATAATATTGTCCGTCATTAAAAAAATTTTTTTTAAATCGTTCGTAAATATTTTATGAACCATATGAGTAAATACTGACTCATCTTCATCATACAAGTTTTTCTGTTGACACAATAGATATGGATCCCAACCTTAATTACGAATATGCAAGCATGTGCAAAATGCTTGATGTCTCTAAGTTTAAATCTGATGGGGAATGTCATGGAAATAAGTATGATGAATGTTAAAACTCGATGAATACAGTTCTATCAGAGTTACAGGAAGAAAAACAATCTTCGCAATTGTTGCCCTGTCCTCTCACATCATATACTGACATAATTGTACCATCGGAATAATGTCTTTGTATTTTCTTTCCTTTATCTCCATTACAGCGCATAGGGATATATTTGTGATATGCGCTATATAATATGGTATAGTATTATTATTAATTTGCCAGTTGCCAACAGTTGTGTTATTAAGGAAGAGAATTTGACTATTTCATCCCATTTGCTAATTAATTTTAGGTAAATATAACATGCATAAGAAAGCATGTACAACTGTAAAGCGTTTGAAATCACCTGTACCTGACTTTGAATAGATCATTCTAGAAATAGTCATGAAGGAAATTGTCTTCCTTATTTCTCCGACTTTCCCCTCTTTTTCTTGTTTTTCGTTTGTTCCACGAACATTCGTGAAAGGGAAAACAAGTGGGGAAAAGCTTTGCACCTGCCGGCAATTTCCTCGGTAAGAAGTCATTGGGGATTCTTTTATTTCTTTCATTTTATCTTCTTTTTCTAAATAATTTGCAAACAATATTGAAAGCATGTTCCACTGTTATTATCACAGGATATAATGAAAAGCTTGAATGTGATTCAAGATTTAAAAGACCACTGCGTCATTATAGGGCGATCTACCCCACTGTTCCCTTTTCACCACTTTTCACCCCTCCCATCCCCCCGTCCACTGCTTCTTCTTTTTCCGATATCGCACCTCTTTTATCTCATTCTCTCTTTCTTTGAACATCTCTCCGTCTCTCAACCTCTTTCTCCTATGTCTTATCTTGTATATATTTGATATTATTCAGCATTCTTTCAATTTCTTTCAATAAAATAATCTTTCCTTTTATATTTAATCTCCGCTATTTCCGCTGTGAAATTATTTTACGGGTGATTTATTTTCTTTTGCTGAGATAAAAGATGCATATAAATTTTTCGAAAAAAAGGAAGAATATATTACATTTTGTGACGGGTATGTATGTAAAGTTGAGGGTAACGGCAACCTTTACTTAATGGCAACCATTTGTGATAATGAAACATTATGACGACCAAATAGACTCAAGAGTCTGTTTGTAAGCTTTCCCGGTAAACATTTTATCGTTTCCATGTACTTTTAGTCACTTCTGAAGCAAATATTAAACTGGTTAAATTATTCATATATCTATTTTGATCATTACTACAGAAACTATTTTATTTTAAATCGTTTTGATCATCGTGACATGTATTTAAAGGTATAAAGATTTACTCATGTCTGTTTTCCTTCGCCACGTAGACGTTCAATGTGATCAATAAAATCTAACATGAATGGCCCTATAATCATAAACTTTATTTAAAGGGATGGTCCACCCTGATATAAAGTTGGTTTTAACAGAAGCTGAATAATAGGAGGAACAGGTCAGTAAAAGTTATAACAAAATCCGATTAAACTAAGAAAATTAAAGCTTATGACATTTCTGTTCAGAGCAAATTGAAGAGGACCTCGCAAGATATGTCACAGTGTTGCCAATGGGTTTTTCACCGATGACAACTTTTAAAAATCATCACTGTCCTACTTTTATTCGGATATTGCTAAAACTTTCACTAATATGTTTCTCTGTTGATTCTGCTTTTATCAATACCAGCTAATTATTAGGATGGACTTCCCTTTTAAATCTATCCCGTTTTCAGAGGTATGGGGGTGGCAGTCCAGACACTGGGGGATGTCTATCTGGGGGTTATCTCGTTGTCTATTGTTGACTCGATGCGTCAAGATCTAATGGTCTAAATATGGCCATTACGTCATGGGCGTGGTCAACTGTTTTCAAATATATGTACATCAGTAGGCCCACCACCCTTTATGTCATACAGATAACGCCACAGTGACTCACAGTCTCACACATGTAAATTCTTGAGTAGCCCTTAAAATATTTTCAGAGGAAGAGGACAGCAATATTGGGCCACCTTTTGCTTACCAATGCACCCATTAAAAAAAAAGAAAAAAGAGGTAAGAAAATAAGACGCGACAATTAAAACGATTCGGGTGAAACAAATGACAAATGACAACATATTCTCTAATGACCAACTCAATCATGTACCATCTTTTACGAGCCGTCTCATATGCATACCCATCTGGTCTACCTGTAAGATCCCGTGATGTATAGCAAAAACATGTGTATAATTTGTAGATTTTTTTCCTTTCTTTTTTCAACAAGTAAGTTAAAGCAACGCACACTGAAAAATATAACCAGGGGTTAGGTTTTCTTTTACACAAAGTAAATGATTAGGGATGTGTATACTATAGGGCTGTTTCTTTTCAATATATATATATATATACTAGTGAAGAAGAAATAATAAAGTAATCAAGTAATTGTCATTAGATATCAACACTTTACAGGTTTACTCAAAAAGGTAGTTCTTAGGGCCAATTTTCATAGTCATCATTCATAGTCAATATAGGATGATCGATCGGAAGAATGAACTGCATCATGGGATACATGCTTTGATTTTCAATAGACCTGTTTGCTAATGTATTTCAATTTTTCATGTTGTCTTTCCCGAATCCCTAGTTACCAACTAATTGATTCATATGCTGTGTATAATGTCATCTCTATGGACAAAAGTCACTTTGTATCCTTTAGTTTTCGCTATATCAGGCAAACCTCTAACAAGCTTTTTTAGTTGTCCAGGGAAACTTGTGTTCAAGGTAAGAACACATAATAACACAACTACAATAATTGTCGCTTTGTCGGGAAAGCCTCTAACAAGCTTTAACAAAAATTGTTCGGAAAATAAGCATGAATTTTGATAAAAGAAATATGACGATACAGTTCTTGCCTGGATGGTTTTTGAACTTGTATATATAAAGTATTTTTTCCGCGAGCTGCACTAAACCTGTGTCAGCAAGTGAACAACCATCACGACATGGCATCTCCACTGGGAATTTGGTCTGCTCGGTGAAGACTAAAGATTGACCTCTAATGGGTCGACCTGATGGGGTCAAGCCACCAGACAACAGAACAGAGTCAAAACATTGACTCGCGGAACTCCCCCTGACCTCAGAGAGTGTAAACAAGAATCAGGACACAGTGACGTAGGCACCCGTCACAGGTACGTTCATAAATGTTGTAAATTATTTCGAAGTTACACCCTCCAAGTATCCGATTCGTTTCGCCTGCTTTCACACCTTATACATGTAAACATGAACTCTGCGTCATTGCCTAATTAGGGTTGATACGTTGAAGCCATGTTGGGTAAGATTACACAGAGGTTTGTGTCGTTTACGCACTGAAACCTGTTGTGAAATATTGCTGTAATCGGCCTACAGATGTGAAAGGGTTTGCATGCCATTGATGTTGAGACAGCTCAATTCCCCATTCTTCTCCTTTGTACAGGGAAATTCAAAGAGATTCTGTCGTCACGAAGTGGGGCACAGAGTTTGTGAATCACAGCATGACCTAACCATGCCATGTTTTGTATAACGTTCATTGTGCTTTGTGTAATGGTGCATTGATTGGCATGTAAACACAAACACAATACGTCACAGTTTTGCCGATCTGTGCTCTACTGATGATAACTTTTTAAAAAATCATAAATTTCCTACTTTTAATCGGACATTGCTCAAACTTTCACTGATTTGTTCCTCTCAATGTTCTGCTTTTATTAAAACCACGTTAATATCAGGGTGGACTTCCCCTTTAAGTTTGATCGAAAACTCAAGCTTACATTATGATGTGGTATTTTTCAAAATGATTTCTACGTGTAATTGAAAACTAAGATGTAAGTGAATTTAATTCAGGGTAAGATACCGAATTGATTAGCATGTAAACATCATTACGTGAAGGCCTCAACCGGAGAATTTCCTGAATTCATTAGATTTTTCCGTTTTCTGTTAGACACGAAAATAGAAATAGATACACACATGTAGCGAGAAACTCTACTTATATACATAATATAGTTTCATTCTTTACCCTCCTACAATTTTCATATTTTCTACGTATGTTTGATAAATAAACTGATACCCGAACGAGATATCTCAAGAGAGTAATAGTAAATAACGTTTGATAGACTTTGTGAATCATATTTCCTATATCAAGTGGAATAATTGAATTATTGTCATTAGGTTTTCTCATTTTTTCACAGATGTACATCGTATCAAATTAAAAATAAACATCAAATTTACTTCATTTTGTACTTTTGAGTTCTCTACATGCCAGACTTACTAGATAAAGAAAATGAGGGTACATATGAATTGTACTCTCAGCTATTTCAAAAGTAGCAGTACTGAACATGAAAGAACATTGAAGCGACTCTGTTCATCTTTTTATTTATTCAAAATGACAATTTCTAGTCGTGTACTTGAAATCCAACCCGCAATATAATCACACAAAGAAAGGAAGGCAAATAAAAATTTAGACGGCGCCAAAACTGTTTAAACTGTTTAAAATACTTGTCTGTGTTTATAAGATTATTCGAATGTAGAAAATAAACATCAAAACAGTTTTAAAGACAGTGTCGGCATAAGATCAAAGAAAAGGAACTTTAATATGAGTACGTCCAAATGATGTGAAATCATAAACAAGCTGGGCTTGTTAAGAAAGGGAAAGTGAGGGAGAAGGGAAATTAGTTCAAGGTGTATTTACAAGCATAATCTCAGGGAACAAAATGATTTCAAACATAGATTATAGTTCGTATAATGTGACTTTTGGGAACCAAACTGTTTTTAACTTTGCGTTTTGATCCATTTTTGTACAAGCCCAAAATCACTATTATCCTGAGCATGCATTATTTGTTTTCTTCAACACACCTGCCCGAGAAGGTATAGAAACACTGACGCATTGATAAAGCATAAACTAATACACAGAATGAAAAGTGTACATCACGATGAGAGTACTTATTATTCCACCAACGTCCAATTCTATTTCCAAATGGGTAATTTCGATGTGTCGAATCAGTGATCATTCATTCTTTATTAAATATGAGACAAAATGCTATCTACAGTAAGGGATAATTACATAGAATCACGCGTATTGGGAGCAATTAGCCAGTGTTATGATCGCAGAGACAACATTACTTTCTGAGACAGAATCGTTAAGACGATAATTAGACATTTCCTGCGTTTCCAAACATTCAATTAGCATGATTAGAGGGGTGGGGGAGTAGGGGGGGGGGATCGACAAGGAAATGTGCACAGGGAAAGGGGCAATATTCATCGAGAAGGCTTTGTTTCCTATGACAAGCCCATGACGTTTTAGATTATCTTTATTAAAGGTAAAGACCAGTTTTGGAAACGCCCCTTTCTCAAAAAATGAAATGGAAGCTCTCATTACCAATCATGTGAAAGAATATGTTTTGACTAATACGTGATGATACAAATTTTGCCGTGAAACCGCCTACTAATTGATATATTTGGTAAATTATTATATCTATTGGGACCAAATAGATATTGCGCACGTGGTCGCGTAGTTCCATATACATCTTTCTGTGTACAGTGCTTGTAACTTTACCAAGACTGGGCCAAATTTCTTATCATTTTGATGATTCCAGAACCTTGCAGTACACACCAATACTTATATGCTAGGTGATCAACCTTTTCTGATCGATTACACAACGTTTCTTTCACAATGCAATCGCATGACCAGAACTGGTCTTTATCTTTAAGTCGATTTGGAAAATATGACAAAATCAAGACCTTCTTTGCGTAAGCATTAGTCACGTCATGGATTGTTACGTCACAGAGTCAAGAGAACCCCGATTTGGGAGGAACCCGATTACGTCATGATAGTGTAGGATCAGGGTTATATGAAACACGGAACTACAGTATCTAGAAAAGTAATGAAATGGCGCTGTATTTATCCTTGCAAACTTTATTAAACAATATTGAGACAGTAGATTCATATGTCGCTGGCTGCGGCAAAGTGAGTTATTATTTATGATGCTCTCTTGAACATGTTGAATGGATTGTAACAGATTATATATACACACTGTTGTTGAAGTGGCTGAAGAATATGATAGAAGAATGAGAGAAGAAATGTTGCATAACGCAACTTTTATGACCGTCATTATTGATCCTAATAAAGCGACTGAAGAATTAAATGATGTTACATAGTTTGATTTCTTACATAAACATCTAAGGTGCTATTAATAGCACTGCATTTTGATCTGAAATTGGAGGGAAATCGATTTGATCGTATTTATTGACTGCGGGGAATTGATGTGTTGCATTGTTTTTCCGAAAAATCTAGATCTATATCATATTTGAATCCACTGGGCATACATATAAGCTTTGTGAGCGACCTATGGGCTATCGGTTTCATTTATTATATTTAGCCAGCATACCCCATAAAACAAAAATGAAATATACAGGATATAGAATTATATAAATAAATCAAATCAAATTCAAATAAAATATTCCCTTGATTATTTCCGACCCGAAAGTATATCGTGCATCTTACATTGAATCTCATCCCAGGGCACTGATAATTGTTGTCACGAACATATAATATTTCTAGGAAATGGAAGGTTTCTTTCTTGGAACAATACCATCAACGTAAATTGACCCCCGAGCGATGTAGATCGGAGGCTACATACATCGCAAATACCAACAATCAATATAAACGCTGTAACTTCGTAGAATAAATACTCAGGGTAATAAACTAATGGTAGAAGCTTGTCGCAATTTCTCCAGAATCTAATTTTGTCTCCTTCTGAGAAAGATAGCCCCCTCTTCCAGGAAACAGCGAGGATTTATCTAGCACTTTCGTCAGGGGTTTGCCGTACATACGTCATCGGGTCAACAAAACAAAACAAAAACCGTTGCTCCGCATTCCAGGCTGCTGTCTTAATTTAAAGAGACATATCATCATTCAAGACGCCAGGAAAATAATTGCGATTGACCTACTTGGCTAGATTGGACGGCCCGAGGGCTAATAGTTTGGGTAAAAAGGAGACTGATAGAAACGAGGAAGCAAGAAGTGACTTTATTAGTAGTATGCTACATGTTTCAATCATTGTCGATCTTGCCAAGGAAAAAAGCCTTGATTTGAGACATATAAACTGAGTGGTCGATGGTAATTTTCTGATTGCAGGTTCGATGTGAAACATAAATGTAATCACACAAGTAATACATGAACAAATAAATGAATGAATGAATAAATTATTAAATTAATAAATGGATAAAATTGATAAACAAGAAGAAAAATAAACGAATAATTTCAGTTATCCTTATTTCATGGGTACATTATTATGATTACGAGCGTTGTTTGGGTTGTTTTAAATTCTAACTGCTACTGATCCAAATATATACTTGGAAAATAACATTTCAATTATTGATATAGGCCTATCAGTAATTAAATGATACAAATTATGATCGTATGATAATTGTCATTTAATTGGTTGATCTTAATCTAATTTGAAAACCTACCACATCGATAACAAAGGAAAATCATGATATATCGTTAACTGCAATATGCCGTTCTAATCAATTCATTGTATTGCCATTGTCATGATTATGTTGTACATGAATAATAAAGACGGCTATGCCAAAACAGTTTTATAAACATGTAAAATAAAAAAATCACCCTTTCCACAAAGGGATCTAAAAAATGATACCCGTCCTTTTCTAATAATCGCCTCTTGGAAAGGCAAATACACTATATAGTCTTCATATTTATATAGGCCTGCCTATTCACAGTATCACAGGTTTGTCAAGATCATATGATGTTATGTAAACAAAAAATACAAAGTGTGATTGATAAAATCGTTTCCCATTCTTGTAGGCTACATGCGATACAGACACCGTTCCTAGTGTAAACTGTGTTTCAAATGTAAACATGATCCGTGCTCTTTCAAATAACTTGATAACGAACAGAGAGTGCTTATGTCAACAAATCAATCACACATGATCTTAGAGGTACTATGTCCCATTTGCAGGCCAAAATAGTGTCTGACAGTTAAGTCTAGCAAGTAAACGGGTTTCCTTGCATAATTTGAATATTAGGACACTGCTAACGTTTAAATTTCACAGATAGGACATGCATGACATATTCATAATTCCTGCAAAGTTCTACAGAATTTGATGTTGGCTGCAAAAGGGACATAGTATCTTTAATGTGTGAAGGAAAATAGGGTATTTTCCATAGCAAGACAGTCATATGAAGAAAAAAAATTAAAGCTAGAATTCTGAGGAAAATGTTATATCGAGAAATGAATTATGTTAGGTTATTTGGGGGCATCGACCGATACGAGTGGTGATTAAGATTAAACATGTATGTGGAACTTGGTGATGTTCATTACGGTTGCGTGGGGGGGGGGTACAGATAATGTCGTTGTGGAATGGTTGGAATAAAAACTAAAGCTAGGGTAATAATTTCCAAAGCTCTTTGGAAGCGCATAGAGATGTTATTTCATAACGTATTATGCGCTATACAAGAACCGAACTATTATTATTATTATTATTGTGAACTTGAGCGACTTGAAGATATTTCTTTTACAAAATTTGGGGATGAAGTAATTGTCCCCCCTTGAAAAGCAAAAATGTGCTCTCACTAATATGGCAGTATGGTTGTTTAATGCATATTTAGGGATAGCATCGAAGTTAGGCTCTCAGGCGGGCTTCACTCTAATCATGCACACTATAATAACTAATCTCTCAATGTATAGACCGACACCCTCATTCAGACTATAATAACTCATCTCTCAATGTATAGACCGACACCCCTCATTCAGACTAAAAAGGAACCAAAGGAGAACCTTTAGGTGGGTGCAGATATCATGACTATATTAGAGATCAATCAATTGTGAGATTTTGGGCTTTTTTTTTTAAATCAAGAAACCCTCTGAGAGATAGCAACGTGAGGATTCTAGATCACAGTTTGCAAGTTTTGTTTCTTCTTCTTCTTCTTCTTCTTCTTCTTCTTCTTCTTCTTCTTCTTCTTAGTATTCATTTTTTTTACTCTAGAGCCTTCAAACTGAGGTTTATTGCGCTATTCTCCAGGATAGTTTGTGACTCTAACTTATTCCCAGTACAAGTACAATATTTGACGGATAATTCACTTACAGTTTGATACTAATACTAGAAAGCCGTTATATGGAAACTCAAGTAGAGACATGCGATGATATCCTTGCAGATTCAGGAGAGAGAGGGGGGGGAACAGACAGACAGAGTGAGAGTAAAAAACAGAGAGAAAGAGATGAGAGGGAGAAATTATGAGAGAGAGAGAGAGAGAGAGAGAGAGAAGGAGATAAGGCAGAGTGAGAGGGAGAAAAATAATACTTGATGAGTGCTTGCACAATTTTGATGTAGATTAATGCAATACTAGGAACAACAACACGGAACCGAACACTCATTGGCAAATATCCGTCAAACCATCCGGAGAATCCTCTAGGCGGCAGGGGGGTTTCGAGAAGGGTGAGATGTCGGGACGGGTGCGGGGGTGGAGGTGACAAGCATTCTTCTAAATACATGCAAAAATACATAATGACTTTTCACAAAAAAGAGGCAACGTTTCGATTGCGTTATTACCTACGCTAATCAAGAGTATCAAAGGCAATCGGTTTTGCACTGTTAATTTTCCTTTCTGTTCTTTCTGTTCTTCGGAAGCGCATGCGCATGCGCCAGTAAGTTAGCACGACATCTCTCTGGTTCATTCATTTTTTGTCATGTCACTTTCACATAGCCCATCAAAGGCCACCAGTCGCTGACGTGTGACTATGTGAGCAAATGGCGCTTCATGTAGAATCGATAAAAGACTTTAAGAATTTACATACACTCGCACATACCTCTTCTCACAACTCTTCTCACAGTCTCTTATATCAATGTCCTGACATTCAAATGTGAAAAACACGACTAAATAATTTCTAAATTTCATAACATGTTGCCATGGGTTTCGATCTGTTTGTTCACACCTTTAGAATAAAAATATGATAGACGGAACGAGAGCAGAATGCGAGTATGATGTTAACACTTCTATTATTCTTTCGTCTCCTATTCGAGGTGCATCCTCCTTTATATCCAAAAATCCATCTAATATTTCTTCTTTCATCCGGAACATGCATTGCTCTTGTATTTAAAAACAACCACTATTTCTGAGATAATTGCCACTAATATTATCAGGTCATTTCTATTATCCACTGTTATTTTAGAAGCATTAAAGTCTTGGCCTATTACTTAGTCCTGGTGCCTGTTACTACAATGATTATAACGAATTTTCTCACAGCCAATCAAATTCAATAATTTCAGTAGGTTAAATCAATTATTGTAATTGTTATCAATAATAATTATGTTCTACAAACCATGGAGTAATTTGAATATTATCCTGTAGCAAAGACTAAAAAGAAGTGCAGAATTTTCGAGCGAATTTTTTATTTTCTTTTGAAAGTCGGAATTGATTTTGAATAACGAAATGAATGTATATAAGAAACTCATAAGTAGTTTTCTAGACATTCTACCGTTTATATTTTTGACGTTCTGCCGTTGAGTATTATGTTCCCAATAACATTCTACTTCCTTGCTCAAAGAGACAAGTCCTTCTCCGAACTGTACACACCTCTAATCCCTGTATAATTTTATCTTTATCTCTCTCTCTCTCTCTCTCTCTCTCTCATATCTCTCTTTCTCTTTCTGTAATTTATAAGTGTATGTCCGTGATCAAATATTTCTATTGTTGGTCCTTTCCCAGTTCCCGGAACTTATCTAATTTCCCACAGCTGGTTTTACCAAGGAGGTAGGAATTATGTCTAAGCATTTTGGTTTTACAAACCCAGACTCACATTTCATCAGACGTTCAAGTTATGATTTGACCGACCGAAAGTTTTATAATCAGAAAACAAAAATGGATGAGTAAAGATTTCAAATTTCATGAGCACAAGAGCTGAAAGTGATAGGTTTTTAGGGGTGATTAAAATTATGAAACTGGAATTTCGTTAAATGTGGAACTTTTATATCTGGCTTGTATGGATATATACAGATATATAGCAATTTCAATGTGTCCGATCGACCTAATATCACGTTTGTATATACCATCTGTAAAACAGAGTACCAAATATAATGACAAAAACGTTTCTACTATTCCCATTTAATAAAAATTCCCATTTAACAAAAATTCCTAAATATAGAAATCCGCCATTCCGCACATTTTAGGACGTAATGACAATTAATACTAGGAAAAAATATATATGATGAGTGACTGACATGTGAGTGTACGTATGACAAACATGTTTACTGATCTTTAATATCGTATACAGGAGGTAAACTTTGACCCTGAAAACCGGAATGAAATTAAAGCATAATAGCAGTTTTCTGTTCAATGTATCAAAATAAGATGTGTACGTGCAGCCTTGTGGTTTTTATTTTCGCTTGCATGCAAACGACCGGTTTACTAACATATTCACATTTTATGCACACTTTTTAAACAAAGGTTGATCTTGAAAACGTGAAAGCTCGCCCGAGGCTTGCCCGAAATAGCAACAAGTATTGTATTGTAGTCCAAGTTCATTAATAACAGGTTAATGGAATAAATCGTCGCTAGGTCTACAGGAAGGAAACATCCATAAATTTGAATATGTTAGTAAACCGGTCTATTCGAAAAAAAACCTCTTCAAATTGACTAACTCCTTGGTTGTACTCATTACCAGAGCCCTTCCTTGTTTCAGCTCATCCATCATTGAGCTTCCTGTTCACAGTCCGCTGCTGGTATGTGAGATCAGGGCCCCGTCTTACAAAGAGTTTTATTTGCGTTCGATATCAATCGCAACTATGTGCACAAGAGATAGGAGACTGCAAACTTGCGATTAATTTGGATCAATCGTAACTCTTTGTAAGACGGGGCCCTCACATACACATTGCTATAATAGCCTTGTCAGAGCAGGGAGCAAGGAGTTTTACTCCAACCAGGAAGCTGATTCTCCTTGGTCATAGAATTCACGCAACAATCACACACAATAACACAAAATAATAACGAATGGACAATTTCAACAAGGATTTAGATAGATGTTTTAAAAAAATAATCAGATCTACCACAAAGTGTCCACACCACGGCTATTTACAAACATATTATTATTATTCAACCTAAGTCATCTTCATGATCTAATATTTCAAAATTTGTGGACACATTTTAGGTTCCAGACGTCACGACCAAACCAAGTAAAGCAAAGGGTGTTTGGGCATGGGGTAGTCATCAAATCCTCGATACAATTCCTCTTTTCATATCCTCTTCCCTTTGAATTCGCCAGTGGCTTTATCTTGCACGTGAAGATGATGTTGATGCTCACGCTGTTCAGACTTGACAAATAAAAATGGAAGTAAATATCAAGAAAATAGAGCGCCTTTCTCCAGTGTCTATATGCAGCGTGGCGTGAGGGTATGGTTCATATTGGGTGTTTGTGGGGAGAGGGGGGATGTCTAAACAGGAACTATAATATGTCTCGGACGATGTAGGGATTTTTTTCCTCATGAATCTACCTATAAGTTAATGTATGGAACACTTAATGGGGTGAAGCCCATGTGCAATAAAGGTGCATCATCAGTTCCCGGTTTATGAGAAAGGGAAAGACAGAGGGGGTTGGTGTGGGGGTAGAGACAGAGCCTGAGGGAGGGCCCACAAAGAGGAGAATGATGTGGAACGGGGAGATGGAGGAAGAGAGATAGAAACAAAGTGAGAGATTGAGAGGGTGTGGGTACGCATAAGCGCTTGTAATTCTTTGTTCTCGAATATCTTATTCACCTAATAAAGTAATATACTGACGAGAAATTAACCACGCCGCTGGACGGCATCAGGTCATTATGGGCATAGATATAGCGAAGATGGAGGTAAATAAGGTGCAATGCCTATAAGTCTTTCGTATACAATTCAATGATAATTCTTGGAAAGGAGAAATTATTTCACCAACGCATTTTCAACCTTTCTTTTTTTAGAGGGGTGACAGTTCACGTCTAGCAGTTTTAGGAGCAATTCGGGTAAGGAGTGCTTCTTCCCCATCCCACCGAGAGAATTCGCATTGGTGCTCAACGAGGAACATGAGGAGAATAAATACATGTAGTATGAGCTTCGACGAATTCCACTATGAATATGTGGCGATCCGGGAAAAGGTCGGGAGAATTGCCTGAGGCATTATGTCGTTTGGAGATAAAAACAAAATGTCATTAGATACTGTGGTGATAAGTGTTGCCAATTTCCCTCGCCGGCTGATACAGACGACTCAGTTAACGTTTCAAAGGCGCAGATGGATGATGATGAATTGATTTTTCGCCTTGCTCGCATTTCCCGTCGTTGTGTATTATTTACAGACAGGTAAAAGGGCTAAAAAGACGTATATGGTCATCATCATTTGATTTTCGAAGAACTCGGGAATTCTATCAAACAAATGGGTGTAAAACAGCTGGTTTTTATCTATGATAATGAGGGGAAATAACATGACAGGATATTACTTAAATTCACAGTGAGCTGAATTGAATCCATACCAGATTGGCAAACGATTATTTATCTAAATTATGGGGAAACCACGGTAAAAGATATTGCTTCAGGGGCGGATGAAGGATTCAGTGAAAATTTCATGACAAGGAAGAATTTAAAGAAAATAATCATAATAATCATAACAAAGTTAAAGATACTATGTCCCTTTTGCAGCCAACATCAAATTCTGTAGAACTTTGCAGGAATTATGAATATGTCATGTATGTCCTATCTGTGAAATTTAACCGTTAGCAGTGTCCTAATATTCAAATTATGCAAGGAAACCCGTTTACTTGCTAGACTTCACTGTCAGACACTATTGAGTGACTGACTGGCTTTTTCATCTTTGGTAATAACATTGGTAATAACATACATAAAATGAGCTGTAAAGGGTACATGAGCATTTGTCTACATCAATAACCCACTTCTTGTAATGGCCAAAATTAAACTGATTGAATCTTTGCGCAGCATAAAACGTACGACCATTCGGTACAATGGTCTGAAAATCAGACTATTACTTACTGGCTCTATAGCTCCTAAGTCGATTCGACAACTAATAGTCGTTATTTTCCCACTTAAAGACATTTTCAAGCCCACGTTTTTTTAGGGAAGTTCTAAATTAGTATTGTCTTTCAAATGCTGTTGGAATTTAACCTTTTCATTTTTTTGGCCTGCAAATGGGACATAGTACCTTTAAAGGTTATCTAATTTTTGTAAGTGCTTGTCTCAAATTTGAAAGGGGCACAATATCATGTTGTGTACTAAAACGATATGCCATATTGGCTTTTAAAAGGGGGTGACGGGTAGCCTGTGCCCCCTAAATCCGCCGGGGATTATTGTAATTGCTACATTGTTTGATATGACTAATGTTATTATGAGGGATGAAAATATTCACGCGATGTTGGTGTGTGGGCGTTCTCCATAAAGCCCTTCATCGTGTAAATGGACTGGATAGCTCATGACATGGTGTGGATGATTGATGTAGAGACTGTTTGCCGTGTCCTCTTTACAGTGACCTCATAGTTCTTTTTGGCGTTTAAAGAGAAGATTTGAGTTCTAGTAAAGATGAAACTTAAAGGGGAAGTCCGCCCTGATGTTAAGTTGGTTTTTAATAAAAAGTAGAAATGAGAGAAACAGGTCAGTGAAAGTTTGAGCAAAAACCTATTAAAGAAAAGACAGTTATGAATTTTGAAGGTGCAATCAATCAAACACAAATTGGCAACTCTGTGACGTACCTTGCGAGCACCTCTCCAATTTGCTCTCTACAGAAAATTGCATAAACTTCCATTTTTTTAGTTCTAAGTTAAAGGGCTTCCTTTTAATTTGGGAGCCTTCTTTATACTCTTTTCATTTTAGTGTAGAAGAAAATTGTAGTAGAAGTGTCCCATGAAAGAGATTAATTTTCAAATGCCCTCATATTCGAAATACAACGAGAAAAAGCTAAAAAGTTTGTACAAAACTTTTATGCAACAGAGTGTGTAGTCCAATATACCCATTTCTCTGTGCAGTGCATGTGATTTTCAGCAAGATTTCTTTTTATTTTGATCATTCCAATTATTTCATCCTGTGTTCGCGTCTTTGTGCTCGTATCTTAAACCGTTAATTCCTATATAATGTTGAACGTGTTCAAGAAAGTATGATATTTTTAAAATAAACTTACCGTGTGAGTGTGGTATCATCCATCTAGAATATCACGGGACTTTTTCACTGCTTTTTGTTCTCCTTCGGCAGATTTATTAATTCATTTCATAGTAACAATTACAAAAAGAGAACGGAAATAAATCAAAATGACTAGGTCTTAGTTTCCTATGGATATCATTGTCCTGCTTGGTTCATAATAATAGTATGCAGTTGTGATTTGCTACTACAAACGACCTTGTAATGAAGCCATTACCTTGCTTTTAGCATGGACCTACTTTGAAATATTCATACCTTCCCGCTGTCCTCATTGCTAGCATCAGAATCATAATACATGTTTACAATCATTGTTGTTGTCATTCCCATCAAATACTTGTCCATAATTCTACAAATCATATATATCTTGTTTTTATCTCGTAGTAGGTCCATACTTTTAGTCAGAAATGTGACAAAATCGAAAAACGTGTGAAGCCATACAACATCTCATTTTTATAGGCACCCTGTAAATGCAATTGCTATTTTTAAATTGAATCGGTTTATTAAAATATCAACATGAAATGCAGCTAAAGGCTTATATTGTATGTTTTAAAAAGCAATCAGATATTCATAATATAATAAAACAATGTCAAAATACAAAAAGCAATACAACAAAAAAACAATGGCAACATTACACAGCAATATCATAAAAGATTTAGGAAAATGTATCGAAGATGCGGATAAGTAGCCCCCAAAACAATCAAGGTAATGTCATTTAATATTCAGGGATAAATTCAATTGAGCATATGTTTAGGAATATTAGGCTTATTGCACGAAAATATCATATAAGACAAACAAGTTTAGTTGAGTAAGAGAAGGGAATAATTACACAGATGTAGCACATAAATGTGGACAACCAACGACAATGGGTTCTGAAAGAAATGAAATAAATCATTAATATCTTTATGTTAATTGCATGTTAATCGTTTTTATCACCATGGTAATTATAAAACCTGCTTTTGGATAACATCAAGATCTTCAAGTCCGTTTTTATTCTTTCAGAATAGGAGGAATGGACTTAAGTAAAAGCGAGAGACATCTCTTTTAAAAGGTTAGTGCATAATATATTATTTGCAAAATTGTCAGTGTTCCGACATAATCGTATGAGATGGGGGTGGCTACATTCTGCACCCCCCCCCCCACACACACACAAACGAAAATTTGAAATCTATCAATATATTTGGGGAGCCATCTCCTCATTTCGGGCTGCTTAATGCTTTCTTCTTTTTTCTTCTTCTCATTTTGGTCTATATTTTATAATGACGAAATTATAGTGAAACACTATACGGAGCGTGACATGAAGTGGGAATCAGGAAAGAAAAGTCTTTAGCAAGTATATTCCTCATTCGCTCAGCTCGCTTGCAATGATTTACACATTTTATGGCAAAAGATGTGAGCCCCCCTTGCAAAAACTTTATGCACAACTACTAGCCGACAGAACCGAAACCCAGTATCCTAATGCGTTTCCTTCAAGTGGAATTGATTGCGACTCTTATTGTACTCGTATGTTTATTGAAAATAGTGGCCAAAACAAAACAATTCTTGATGAGCATTTGAATATCTATTTTTACTGTAATCGTGTAATTTAATTTACATTATTTTGGTCCAATAAAATAATCAAAAAACGTCAATTAATGGGGTATCTTGACGATTGGGTTGTGCAAAGACAAAATCTAGGCTGACAAATAATAATGAATACCCGGAATGAAAAGAAATATTGAAAGCTAACGTAGGATCTTTCACTGTGAGAAGGTGAATTGTGCAATGAGGTAGGCGTAAGTCGGGTTTATGACTGTCAGAAATTGAGAAATTTAATTGCCGTTAATTTCCTTCACATTGACCTAATTCAAACACTTGATAACAGAATAATGAAAGTTGCAATCAGCAGGAAACACCATGCTGACATCACGTGATTATTGATTTGTGTAGGTTATGTTGTTGTTGAGTCGAATGGGTAAAGATCTCACAAGGAATCACTTTGTACTACACTTCTTACACGCTGGTATATACTGCTCAATTCAGTTTGGAAAATTGGAAGTAGAATCATATTGAGAAAATGCCAGAGCAATACCAATCTGTAATTACTTGATGGGTTTTTTTGGGGGCGAACCTAGGACTAAAATGTCCGACAAATGGACACCATTCTCCTGTGCTTCTTCAGATCTTATCGATAACCCATTACTTAATCTAACATCCATGTATGTGGTAATACGTCCTAGATATCGATGAACCTTAAACATGTTCATTTTTTATCACATGCTCTAATTATTTTGACTTTTGATATACATATTTACATATTTGTATACGTGTATAATCACATATTTAGCCTATCTGCAAACGACAAACAAGTACGTATTACACTATAGTCTCAAAAGAGTTTGAGTTTTGGTCGGGTTTGTTTATGAACAGGTGATTACGTCTTTATATTTTGGTAACAATGATTTATTACGGCGTGTCATATCATAACATAATATGGCCACGTGTTTTGGTGAGGTAATAATGATTTCAAAGCGTGATTGTGTAATATTTCGCAACCGTTCTTCAATTCTTTCAAATAAGTTATAACATGTAAATGGATTAGCATTATCTCAACCAATTTGTAAGTCAATTCAAGTTTTAAAGATTCTTTTAATTTGATTGTAAAGAACAAAGGGATGTTTACATTTACGAATAAATACTTTTGTTTTATTCAATAATAATGATTGAGACATGATAATACCATATTTAATCAATACAAAATATAAATATTGACCAATTGAACAGTGCAATTCGTAATTGGCTGATAACGGCTGATAGCTTTTAGGACACAAATATTATTACCAGTCATAAAACAGAGAGATATTGTACAGAAGAAATATATTTACATCGCAGGGGAATAATCATCAAAAAGCATAGACACTCTTCACCAATAGGCTCCAAGTTACCATATATTTGAGCTATATGACGTTGTTATTAATTATCGCGAAAAGTTATTTGGAAAATACATTTACCACCAGCAAAATAATGATAATGATAATTAAGGGTTTTTCGTAAGATCAATATTGCCCTCGTTTTGGATTGCAATTTCTTAACGATTACGCAATTATAGAGTTGGCATGATGAAATGAAATGAAATATTAATGAATGCATTTCTACCACATTGTGCTATTCAGTGTGCCATGTCGAAATGGGAAGTTCATGGATAATGAACTGCGTATGAAAGGAAATTTCCTTATATACCTAAGTAGGCCTTGGTCTTAATATACCACATAATTATTACACAACTTTACATTTTCCTTTCTTTTCTTGTTCTTGTTGTAGTCACTGCGAATCCTGACACTGTCCAAAAAAATTACCCTAGGGGAAATACGAAGGAAGTTATAGAACTTTTTTGTTTTTTGTATTACTATTGCTTAATAGGGATTATTTTTCAAACGCAGGGATTATTCAAGCATTGCTTTCAACAACTCTTGATTTTTGACTATACAAAGGTACAAAAGGCAATTCCAAAAATGTGGATAAATGATAAGCATATAGGGTACCTTTATGATTCAAAGACCATAATTTCATTACCTCCTACATTGTATTTGGGAAAGCAGTTAAGCCTGTTAGACATTTGAGTAGTAAACAGTGGTATAATTTGATAAGTTTTAAACAAATTAAAATATTAAAAAGTTGTTTGTATTGTGAAAATGTCTTGCAGAAGGACGTTAACTGGTCCACTGTTTTAACAGAAATGTTATTGGGATTAAAGAATTTCGTCTATGTGAATATAATTTCAAGCTTTTATAATTAAGATATGCTACCAGTTCGGAAAAATCTGTTCAAGTGGGGTCTTCTATACGATGACCTTTGGTGCAAAGAAACTGAAGGTGTTGTTCATGCTTTTATTTCATGTAAGGCAAACAAAACCTTCTTTGAGTATTTAAAAGACTCTGTTTGACACTAGGCATGGCGTTTAATATTGAAATAGAGATATATATTATTTTCTTACTCAAAATGAATTCGCAAACCAAAATCGATTTGATTAAGACGATTGCATTTTGGTCTATTTATAAAATGATTATTTTTTGTAATAAGTATGGGTATGATAATATAGGGGTTCGAATTTGATATATTTACTTAAGAGAGAAATGACACACAGACTAAAAATGAAGGAACATTTGAAAGTACAACATTAATGAACATTCCTGCAAGTTTGCTTAGTTATATCTGAAAAAATATTATGTGTATTATTGATGTTCCATTGTTTTGCTAAATTGTTTGTAAAATTATAATATTCTTGAATATTGAATGAACACCTCATTAGAGGCAAAGAGAGGGGAAAAAAGCATTGCTTTCAACATAACAGGTATAGGCCTATATGATTTTTTTTTCAGAGAAAAGTCTTTTCTGTCGTGTTGTCATTAATTCGTGATAGCCTAGTAGTAAAGTGATTATGTTTTAGTATGTGATATTATATTCCCACCCCGTCATTCTATTTGTATAAGAAAAAGGAAAGGGGAAACACGCGCATTATTATAAGAGTAACAACCCAAAACATACTCGATTTTTAAAATTCTGTGAAAGTTCTTTCATATTTGTGGTACCAAGTAAACTAAAAGTAGTTGAAATGGGCATACACCAACCCGTATAAACTTTTTCATTCTTCGTTTTCCGTGGGCATTTTTAATGTAGCCTATATACATGTACTTGGAGAATAATGCTCAAATTATCGACAACAGAATTCTTTGAGAGAAGCATTTCGACCGGAGTTTTTATAGTTTTTTTGATTGTAATTCACTTTGGATGGAAAATATATTGGTACCTTCAACAAATATTCAGTATTATGCCCAATTGTACCATTATAGGACCCCCCCCCCCTCAGATGCAGACAAATTTAACAGCCAGAAAAAAAACCTATGTGAAAAACAGTCACGGAGAAATAACAAAAATGGAGAAAGTTTAGGACCGAGTTGAAAAGGGGAAAACATCAAAGTTTCGTTTGCAACGAATTGGCTCACAATAGGCCTAGGCTTCTATAGTTGAACTTCATCAGGGCGGGAATAATTACCAATTAAGGTTTTATTATTGTCTGTGTGATATGTGAATAACATTACCCACTATTGGGCCAATTTATTTCACCACGTTACAGCATGTTCTTACTCATTGACTCGTACCATATCTATTTATGGAAACATACGTCACGGATTCCCACCATTTTACATCGGTAGCAGTGTTGATGGCAGGATCATTTTCCACTGTAACTGTATACTATATTATAATAAACTACTTACGTGTATTTTTATCTCAAATCAGGTAATTCTAGCTAGTATTTTCTGTATTTTAGGGTCACAATAAAATATTTTTATCTATCGGGAACTGTTCCCCGTCACTGTAGGGCCATCCTATTTGTAAATGACGTCACTATTTTAGAGTAAACACTCCCAAAAGCGGTGACGTCACTCGGAGTGATGCATTTATGAGGGGTATATAACAACCTGACCTCGCTGAATGTTTACTTCATTATTCAGAAGCAGCTGAGAGCAACAGACGGTACGTTTCTCGCATTGCACAAGAAGATCAGCTTTAGCGGCAGTTCAGCGAGGTGTGCAAGCAAAGTGTGCGGTTTTTCTTAGTGCCTTGCTTTGTATGCGTGTGTGTGTGTATCGCACGTGTCTGTGTGTGTCAATGAACTGCAAAGGGTTTCGCACATAGTTGGTGCGCACACGGGGAAAACAGTGGCTGCGAGCTGGCTTCGGGTTGGCTATTAGGAGGCGTGCCAGACACAACGATTGCATTTAGCTGCAGACCGCGCTGTTTTTATCAGCACTCACTCGGCCGTTACACTTCAAACAGTCTGTGATCGTCTAGCTAGCTGAGCAGACAATTCATGTAAAAAAGAACTCGTCGGGGACTGATCATTACCAAACCCTGAGCCGAGGTGGCGGTGTTTCCGACTCGTGGAAGGAGAACTTTCTAGTTCTTTTCATCTGCTGAATTTTCCGAGGTCCCTCGGATCAATAAATACCTCTCACCTCTCCATCTCATCTTCGCTTTACCTGGATTTTATAACTGTCGGAATATATTAATCGTGCCCTGACGTCTGATCATCTCTTCAATCCTATCTCTATTAGTCTTGATGAATATTGGATTTTAAACTTGGAATAAATCATTCTTCTCATCCTTTATACCATCTGGTGGTAGCATCGCATATTTCTCCCCAAACGAAATGGAGGCTGATCAGATTTTCACAGCTGATTGTATCAAGAAGAGGCGGATAAGAGGGGTGAGTAATATGGTTATTATGGTTTGAATTCTATATTCGAGATGGCGGTTGCTAGTTGGTATTTTCGCATCATCTTGGGTGACACCGTTGGCATGTTCGGGAAAGAATAGAAAGGGTGTGCGTGTGGGTGGTGAGTGTGTGCATCATAATTATGGTTTGTTCGATTTTACATTTGCGTAGTTTTAGCTTTTAGCTCGTCTCGCTTCCGGGGTCATGATTTATCAGTCACTCTTTTTATTCTGTGGCGTAAGGTTTTTTTTTAAATTGATGTTTATGATTAAAATTGCAAACTCATCGTATGATCGTATGACAAAGAGAGAAATATTATAAAGAGACAGACAGACAGAGAGGGAGAGAGAGGAGTGAGTTGAGGGGGTCGATGAAGAGGGAAGACCGAAGTTTGTGTAACTCCCTATTCAAACTCGGGTATGGGGTACATCTTTTATTTACCCTGCGGCTATGCTAAGGTGTCAAGAGCCATTTTGTAGTGTTACAGTGATCGGGTTTAGGCCGAGGATGTTATGTACTCTGCGGTGAGTGATAATGGTTATGGGTTGATCGAGCTCGCATGGATTAAAGGGCTTCGCGATTTTGATAGACTACAAGCCCAGGTCGAAAAACCAGTTGAAACCAGTAGTCAACTGGCTTTTAATATGGAAATTGAGACAACGCTAGCTGGGACCAGTTGACAAACCAGTTGAAAAACCAGTAGATTTACCAGTTAATATACCAGTTGATATTTCCAGTTGATTTACCAGTTGATTTACCAGTTGATTTACCAGTTGAGACCAGTATATTCAACTGGTTTTTAATATGGAAATTGAGACAACGCTAGCTGGGACCAGTTGACAAACCAGTTGAAAAACCAGTAGATTTACCAGTTGATATACCAGTTGAGACCAGTAATAAACTGATATTATGATCATCAGTAATCAATATTAGCATGTGGCCACCAACTAGATCATATCATATAAACTCTTGCAATTACCCCATCACAAAGATCATTTGAAGTAGATTACAGATGAGTTTAATTCAATGTTAAAAGTAGGCCTATATGTGTGTGATTGGGTTTTTACAGACGTGTATCAATCAGATATGATTATTTACGTCTGGGGACCGACCTTTAACGTCACCATCCGAAAGATGTGTGTGTGATTGGGTTTTTACAGACGTGTAACAATCAGATATGATTATTTACGTCTGGGGACCGACCTTTAACGTCACCATCCGAAAGACGTGACTCAGTTTCGAACCTGCGTCCTCGGCTGAATCAGTTTGTAACTTCCACTGTTAGCTGGATTACAGGCGCACGCCACAACGCCACACGATGTGTGTGTATTGGGTTTTTACAGACGTGTATCAATCAGATATGATTATTTACGTCTGGGGACCGACCTTTAACTTCACCATCCGAAAGACGCGATTCAGTTTCGAACCTGCGTCCTCGGCTGAATCAGTTTGTAACTTCCACTGTTAGCTGGATTACAGGCGCACGCCACAACGCCTAGTTGTGGCGTACATAAATATATACAAAATTATACATTTTGTTTCCTGGTTAGTAATTACATATATATCAATATATCTATTTTTACGTCTCAAATTAAATAAAAAACATGATCAGACATATATAATATATTTGTCAAAAATTGACTAAGAAAATATAAATCACAAAATTGATGTGCATTGTCACATTTGCTTGATAGATCATGATAATTATATTTTCTGTGAAAATATGCAAATTAATCATGAATATGCACAAGAAACAATGAACTGGTTTTTGAACTGGTAAATCAACTGGTAATCATCTACTGGTTTTCAACTGGTAAATCAACTGGTAATCATTTACTGGTTTTCAACTGGTCACAGCAACTGGTAATCATCTACTGGTTTTCAACTGGTAATCATCTACTGGTTTTCAACTGGTAAATCAACTGGTAATATCATCTACTGGTTTTCAACTGGTAAGCAACTGGTAATCATCTACTGGTTTTCAACTGGTAATATCAACTGGTCTCAGATGTCAACTGGTAATTCTACTGGTTTCCAAATTGTATCAACTGGTATTAACTGGTACCAGATGAGACCAGTTCAGACCAGTTCAAACCAGTAGATACCAGTTGGAAATCCTTACTGGTTTCAACTGGTATCAACTGGAATTTCGACCTGGGAGACGAGTAATCCAACCTATCAAATCGTACATCCTGCGTTTGGGAACTTATGCTACGCATTTTTATACTCTAATTATAATTTTTTTAATATTTTACTTTCCTAATAATAATACAACTTATTTGTCCAGATCGGTGAGAAAAGAAAGTGAGTTACTACGACAATAAACCGATCTAAATGTAAAGGATTTTTTTACATATTCAATCAAACTTTAAAGAACTGGTAGTGGTAGGCAACATTCAATTTGTCATAGAATCGTGCGTTGCAGAGTGTAGACCTGAATGGATATACGAAACATTATCATACTAAAACAAAATAAAATATATGAACATTCTAATCGATACTTTTTACCAACTACAATCAATTCGTTTTACTCGAAATCAGCAGTGAATGATTTTTCAAGTTAAAATTGATTTTTAGAAGAGGAGCTTAGCCCACGTTCAACAATATTAATTGAGAAATATTCCTGGTAAAGCTTTGTAAACCTTCCTTAAACAATGCAACCCCCACGCGCTAAATTACCGTTTCTTACGTATTCTCATATCAATGGTGTTATATAGAGACAGCAGCTCCAATCAAAATTAGAGGATTGAGAAGTCGAGAGAATTTTGGCCAGAACTCCAGGGTAGTTCTGAACTTCTGAGAAAGGCATTAAATCACATTAGAGGTATCTGGAACCGCATGAGATATAGGGAAGTAGTGTAACTACTACACATAAGGGGAGAAATAGTCAATACAAAGCGGATATTGCTTTGGGGCTTTGAGCAACCCATGGACCAGTAGTCTAACGGTTCATTGGATAAATTTATGAAAGTCGAACGAGGGGTTGAAGTGGTCATTATTCTCAATGAGCTAATACATATGCACATCTGATTGACATGATAACAAATATTATTGGTTAATGAATTTTCCTTCATTATAACACAACTGAAATGGAATTTTAAACAATACTGTTATGCTATTCTTTTGACCAGAGCGACAGGCTCTGCCAATAAGGGCATCAAAGGGTATTGTACTCGTTGCACACGCACGATGCGTTATTTTACTGACGTAGTACAGAAGCGGATCTAGAGGGGGTTGGGGTTGCAACCCCAAAATCTGGGACCATTTTTTAAATCTTGGTGTTTTAGATGCAAGAAAACGCCATTTTCACACACAGATTTTCAAAAATTTTCCTACTGTGGGAGGACACCCTCCCACACCCTCCCTCGCTCGCTCCGCTCGCTTGGACTCGGTCGCTACGCTCCTCGCATACCACCCCAACCCCCTTTATAAAAAGCTGGATCCGCCCCTGTAGTACTGCGTCCGTGACTCATGAAGCGGTCTTTGATGCGCCATGTGAGGATGACGTCATCGTAATCCGAAATCCGAAATAAATAGTGCAACGGCATATTGAATTACTGACATATGGCCCATCGTAGCTGCAAGCACAGACTTGATAAACGCAATAAACAATCGAAATGACGTCACGCATGCAACGAGTATGAATAATGAAAGACCTACCTTATATTAAAACCTTTCCATGGTACGACTACCATAATGAACCTGGTTATGATTACGTCATGATCACAATGATGGTGCAATCATAGTCCATTTCGTCATCTGATTCATCATATTCATTGCATGTATGTTATTATTATAACCTGAAACACCGGATAGCGTCAGGGTATGGATTTTATCATTTGTTTTGCCCCTTTTTTGGCCTCTGAGTTATTATCTCACTCTAGATATATCCAAGGATTCATTGACAAAACAGCTGACTCTTTTTCTGGGGAAAAGCACATCTCATTTAAGTTGCACCAATGAAAAGGACTTCACAATTTGAAATTAGAAGAAACAAATTGTTGGGTAAAATGTTATTCAATATTGTATAGAAGGAACATAATTTTTTTTTGAAAAGTTTTATACAACATTAAGTGAAATATACCCAATATCTTGTATTTTTGCCCAACTAACAACATGCGTTTTTGCTAACTCAAGAGCTAGATATTAAATTTTACCCAACGATTCTTGATATCAATAAAATCCAGAATATGAGGGCGTTGTTATACGCAAAATCATTGATAGACGAGATTTTTCAAAAACTTATTATCAAATTAAAATTGATTCTCTTGTTAGTCATGTATAATAATATTTCACTTTTGTTGATAAATAATACACAAAATTAATGAGTAACGTACAAAAATTAATCGGCCTGTTTTCCTTTTTTCTTTTTAGGGAAAGGTGCAGTATTTGGTGAAATGGCGGGGCTGTTCAAGCAAGTAAGTAGACTATTTATTTATGTACAAATATTGTTGCATGAGTCTTGAAGAGAAGGTTGAGTTCTGGGAAAGGTGCAAAAATAATTTGTTAACTGTTTTATTCCTTTTATTTTGGTGTGGAAGACTATCATAGGAAAAATGTCTCCTGAAAAGGCTTGTTCCTCAAATGCCCTTATATGGCAAGTAACAGCTAAAGATTGTGGGTCGCAACTTTAATTCATGCCATGCATTATTTTGTGTAGTCCCATATACAGCCTTTTAAAATCGCTTCCACATAGTTTCTCTCTCAATGTAATCACATGACCAGAACTCAGCTATATCATTAACATTTTACTGACAGTGACACTTAAAGGTACTATGTCCCATTTGCAGGCCAAAAAAATGAAAAGGTTAAATTCCAACGGCATTTGAAAGACAATACTAATTTAGAACTTCCCTAAAAAAAGGGGGGCTTGAAAATGTCTTTAAGTGGGAAAATAACGACTATTAGTTGTCGAATCGACTTAGGAGCTATAGAGCCAGTAAGTAATATTTTTCAGACCATTGTACCGAATGGTCGTACGTTTTATGCTGCGCAAAGATTCAATCAGTTTAATTTACAAGACGTGGGTTATTGATGTAGACAAATGCTCATGTACCCTTTACAGCTCATTTTATGTATGTTATTACCAAAGATGAAAAAGCCAGTCAGTCACTCAATAGTGTCTGACAGTGAAGTCTAGCAAGTAAACGGGTTTCCTTGCATAATTTGAATATTAGGACACTGCTAACGTTTAAATTTCAAAGATAGGACATACATGACATATTCATAATTCCTGCAAAGTTCTACAGAATTTGATGTTGGCTGCAAAAGGGACATAGTATCTTTAACTTCAGAATCGGAAGAGCATCTCATCATCAATAATTGCATAGGGGAACTAAGTGGTTCATGGTTTTAGCCAATGAAAATGGGACAATTCAATAGTCAAGACGTTAAGATAATGTTCTAGTCTGTATTCAAATTTATTGAGTACTCAGCTTAGATATTCTTAAAAGAAATCAAGCCTATCAAAAGATGAATGACCCTTTAATTACTTCAAAAAACTCAAAAATCAACATAATTCAGTCGGTACTGTGTACATAGTATAGTATTCTGATCTCAGATATGCAGGATTAATTGATAACGAATATTGTATAAAGTTGTTGCATAATATTATTATGGACAAAACCAGAAGCTACATCATGTATTACTTGAAAAATAGATGTGATAGAAATAGAAGTATTGCACAAGCACCTTGTAATCGTCCAAATCATGTTAGCATGATCATTTGGAAATATTGAGAATTCTATTAATGTGACCCATTTACATTTCCACCATTTTCCACAGGGAATCACTGAAAGAGGCCACGAAATTATTTTGTTTTCACTTTATCTTTATTCAGCATACCCTTATAGGTATACATTCCCGAAGAAATACAGCGAAATTGCAGAATTGAAAATTACCAAAATATAAGAGACTGTTCTTTTTCTTGTTTGGCCTAGCAACATCTTCTAGCAACAGATGTCATTCATAAGAAAGCAATACAAATATGTGCTGATAAACAGAGCATTGCATATAGGGCGTGGCACCTGTTTTAAGGCAGAGTCAATAGCGAATGCCATACAACATACAGCATGTATACAGAGGAGCATTATCATTGGCTAGTTTATGATAACATTTTGGATTCATAGATTTACATTTTGGGTGAAAACACACTATACAGGTAAAAACAAGAATATTTCCAATCTACTTTGTAATCTAAAATGAGATGTCAGGGTCGTGTCTTAGCTAGATTGTCCATGTTGTCACACCAAGGAGTTATTTGGTCACACACCCATGGGCACACCCATGGTCGTCGTCCATACGTGTTTCGATTTCCGAGGCAGAAATAACTCGCCCTAGGCCTAGATGTTCTTTTAAATTCGAAACGGTGTGAGAACTGTGGTGAATAAATACATTTTATATTCCAATATGAAATACGTGTATACCTAATTTTGTTTCCACGTGTACATTACCATCATGGTGCATTATACCTTGAATACTCAGAACATAACAGTAAAGCAACATAACCACATGTGATAAATCAGTCGTTGGTTTTAAAGTCTACCGCGATAAAGATACATCAATAAAGATTAATGACCAACTTTGTTTTTGACAAGGATAACTAGGATACCTTTTAATTTAATATACCCGACACTAAATTTCCAGGAATTGTGGTTACAAGTAGTCCCCGAATGAAGGGTATTAATTAACTAATCGGAACCTATCAATTTATAATGACAAATTATAAACCTGATAAAATCCAAGATGGCACTGGAAACGTGGTTAAAATAGGCATAGGCCTACAACTGCGGAAGGATTAGTGAATTAATTATTCAACATTATTTTCAAGGAAAATGTGGGTCGAGCAATCAATCAGTTTTCTAAATTCGTTTCACTTTTTTGTGGAGGAAGATTTATTGAGCTTAAAATAACTATAGAAAGAAGAAAATTACATTTTGACTTGTTTCCACGTGTACAAGTTTAACGTTAGCTCATAAGTTAAGACAATTTCACGGAAATTCGATAAAAGTTCTCCTATTAAAATGAACGAAATACGCTGACCAACATTGACCAATCAGAGACGCGAATTTACCGTTCGGAGCAAACATGGCAGCCCCCATTAATAGACGATTCAGACGGAGACGTTGGCTACTGATGTTTTGCCAGTAGCCAGTAGGGTTGTCGCACTTGCAATCAACGTCAGAGGTCTTGTGCAAGTATTTATTTTATAATCGTCTGTAATATTTTGTGTCTAATAAGTAAACGCCTACCTCCCCCAATATTTATTATCGATAGATAATGTTGTCAGATAGCGCAGATGCGGAATACTTTGTGCAAAAGATCGTCTGGCATTACTCTGCCTACCGATATGTGAACGGAAGCAATGAAATGTTCCTGTTACAAAATCAGTTTCCCTTGTTTTTGTCCTCATTATTTTGTTAACGCCCGGTAAATTTACTGCCCTCAAGACGTACCGTCACGTTTTCTTAGAAAATCCATGGGGCTTTTTCGTTTTTCTTCAATGGGTTTTGGGTGTCGTACTCCTCCGCCTCGTAAAGTTGAAGGTCACGAACTACGGGCATGCTGTGCCCAGATGTAATATTTCTTCGGTGGTCTTGAAACTTGAAAGGTTATAATACCAACTTTCAAGTTATACCTTTCGGAGCAGTGTGCACGTTTGGAGACAAAAGAAATGAGTAATAAGAATCTTCTCTATAGACGACCGTATAGACAGTCGTAGTTTTATGTCGATTGTCTGTTTGATTGTTTTCTCCTTTCTTTATTTTTTTATTACCGATAAATCAGATCATGTTTATACTGTGTCCATGTCTGACAGTTTAAATAGCTTAGTGAACACCCAAATGTTCTAGTTCATTTTAGGTCATTCAAGGAGCGTTTACGTACAATCAGACTCGGTGATCGGTTGCTTTTTAATACAGACATTTCGTAGTTGTTACTCAGTATAACTCCCAGAGCTATTATTAGAGATAAGTTCTGCTATTTGTACCATCAGTTTGTGTACACACATTCGTAGATTTCAAAGGTAACCCCAGACTGTAACACTCACAAACTTAGAAGAAGAAAAAAAACTTTGTTCTACCATTTATGTAATATTTATTTAATTATCTAAGTCTAACCACTAGTACTAGGGGGGAATGGGGTACGACTCTCACGTTATTAATGATGTAAAGTGTGGTGCCTCAACAGGACCCGACCCTGGAGTAAACGAGACATTTCCATCGTATTCACGCAATTACAATTGACCGTCCGGTCCATTTCCAAGAAACCATACTCGCTCCCAGGCTAATTAGCTGTGTCAATCTTGAATGTCAATATTTAATGCTCAGGGAGCAAACTACACGACAATAAAACCGCAAACACATGAAACATGTAGCTTGAAGCTCTACAGAAGAACACAGATCGTGTATCACCTTCAACATGATTGGAAGGATCTGTCGAATTTTTCGGGGAAGGGGAGGGGCGTACAGTGTAATAATATCTATCGTGTATTGATCACGAAAAGCAACGTAATATTCATGTTAATTTTACAGAGACTTTGAATATGGATGTCCTGTAGCAGATTATTTTGATCCATGACACATTTCTCCGCAGTCTCTTTGTATTTATAACACTAGCCCAATTCATGAATTCAGCCCTGGACCCAATCTGCCTATAAATTGTAAACCCTATGTACCCAGTGGCCCTGCTTAGCATGCGTCTATATATAGTTGAGGAGGCACTGAAATCATTATTTGAGGGAAGGGGTAATGGTCCTTCTTGGAAAGTTACATTTACAAGGCCTCTGATTCAATAGGGGGAGGTCGTGGGAGAGAGTCAAGTCGTCTTATTTTTGTTTCCCGTCCATTTTCTCATTTCTCTCTTTCCTGTTCTCTCTCTCCCTCTCTCTTTCATCTTTTCCTTTTCCTGTGTGTATTCGTCATTCGGTTGGGGGACACGTTCCCCCTGTGCAAGCCTGTAGCTGTGGCTCTGGTGACTGGTGGCCCAGTATACCTAACCTAATTCGCATCTTTTAGGAAAGAAATCCCGGAGCTAATGTCGCCAGAGCATATGTTATATCGCTAATTTTCGCGATTTTTTTTTTTATATAAAAAATGTTGTAAAAACTAACGAACGAATTATAATCCATTAAACTAAATATGCCAAGTATTGTGTTTACATTTAACCATTGAAAATGTCTTTTCACCATCAATGTCATTTCACGGTTTTTAATCAGATTATCGGGTGTAATTGGATGTGGCAAGGGTCTAGCCATAAATTCGACAGGCCAAGGATTGGAGAACTTTATTTCACTTCTCAACAATGCGCAGAATAACGTCTGTTTGTAAGGACGTGACTTCATTACAAAGTGGAGGACAAGGGAAGGAGGAAATCGCCGTCCCATGTGCAAGAAAAGGAACGATACTCAACACTCTCAAAGCATATCCATTTCTATTTACAAGACGGGGTTTCAATTTACATTTCTGCCGCATCTCATATGATAAAAGATATAGCAATGCAAAGAAAATAGACACGGACATAATTTTGTCCACTTGAAAAAAAATGGTACTGCATAATGATATTCGATTATAGTGAATGCTATTAAACTGTGGATGTTGGCCATATTATTTGCTAATCATGGCTTTCGCTTTTGTATAGTAGGTCACTAGGCCTACATGTAAGTGATATAAGCCCCTTCTGTTCACACAAGCATAGATATACAAATGGTATAAAGCGATAAGGGTAGGTCCATGGTTCATCAGGTATTTCATGACTGTAGGAGTTTCTTCGGTAAGGTTGCCATTAAACAAGTTAAATGCGGTATACATTTCTTGGAAGACAGACTTTCTTGCATGTTTGATCAATTGAGATAAGCTTCAAGTGAAAAGCAACAAATCTTTGAGGTGTCTAAGACTTGGCTGTTACCGATGCTTTGAAATCATCTGTCGTTCATATTCCCAAGATTGCCGAAAGCTATGTCAGAAGCTCTGTCAATGGCAAGTGTGGAAGCGAATGTCAATACCAATTGAACGAGTTACTCTTGGCAAGAATTACATTTGACCGCAAACGAAGTTTAGTCAAATTGAATTCAGCACACGAAGGACACTTCAGTCATCACCCTGATTGAGAAATATGAAGAGATAATCTTGTGTCAGGGAGCTCACACATGACCCAGGCAGGTGTGCTGATGTCAAACCGTGGGACATCTTTGACAAGAGGATTGTTGGACCTAATCTTGGCCATGAGCGATCTGGAGGATTGTCCTATAACGACTCCTTGGCCACCCCTGTTCTATTCTATATGATGTTCAAAGTTTTAAACTTGTTTGACCTCTTTCGTCTCTTCGTTCCCCACCCTCTCTCTAGTGACTATTTTCTCATCGCATTGACGTCCTCCGTCAACTTGATACCAACCAACTTTAATCATGATTTACAGCTTGGTATCCTTACACAATATTACAGTCCATCAGGATTATCTGACTTCTGTCGAAGACGATGAAGATATCTGTATCGGGTGAATGTTACGGGCAGTCAGGCATACATCAGGCAAAACTTTCAAAGATTGGGCATGTGACTGATTGCCAGAGTTGGCAACCTCACTCACACATCACGTCAGTTCCACTTCGTTGACAATCTCCTCAATGGCGAGGTCATAACCTTGTAATCCGATTGACCGTCTTCGATGTCATGTGACACCAGGTTCACGTAAACGGTGCACTTTAGACGTCACCAAACTGAGTAGGTGGGATCGTACGCCCCCACAAAAAAAGATGCTATTATCTTTCTATCAACCAACGGGCCTGCCTTTTGGTGATACAGAAAGTCATATTCAACGATTTGTATTGATCTTAACCAACATTAATCATGAATGATGTGTTGCTTATTATTAAAAAGTTTCCTTACTTTTCACTATTAATGCATAAAGTGATGGAAATTGCAAGTTGCACGAGATGATGCCCTTCGGCAAGTGCCCACAGGAACTGATGAATATGCCTATATTTTTACGAGATGCTCTAAAGAAATATTACATGGTATAGAGATAAGAGCCGTGTTAATGATTGATGAACAAGGAGCTTTGCACAAACGAAGACATAGTGTCAGTGATAGTAGCGTTGACTTGTCTACTTGTCATTTTGTGGAGTTAAGGATGATAACATTTCGCGATCGTTATACGATGTAGACCTACCGAACACGATTACTGTTTATGAACGTGCCGATGTGGTGATGCTTCTCATAACGCCAGAAAATCAAAAGCCCAGGATGTCATGCGATACCCTTGGGTGTCGCATCATGGCACGGGTGATGCCCCGGTGCAAAACCAGTTGAGCGGTGTAGACAGATCTTCAACCTCGCACGGCCGTTGAGTTCTGGAAAAGTTGAAAACAGATTTGTGAGCTTTTTCATTCCTCCTATGTTAGTGTGAAAGACAATCATACAAGAAATGTCCTCTGAATTGGTTTGCTCTTTAAAACCATCATATTCGAAATATGACAAGAAATAGCTGAAATGTTTGGACCTGTCATGACTCAAGAGTGTATGGTCCCATACATCATGTATATTCTCTGTGCCGTGCATGAGACTCTCAGCAAGATTGAGTCAAGTTCTTAGTTTGATGATTCCAAAACCTTCCAGTATACACTTATTGTTTCATATTCAATCTTTTCCAATTGCTACCAGACACTGCAATCGCACGACGAACTCCACTTTACCTTTAATGCCCCCGCATGAGTTACATCATGTCCTATATGCATACATCCATAAGTGGGTAAGGGCGATGATGAGATAGCAACGGATAGGGCGCGCATCACTCAATAATATTGTGTCTCTGTACCGTTCAGACTGTAGGAAACACATGCGAAATAGCCTGATCATACTGCAGAAAATTGTGTACGGAACTCGATATGAAGAACCATCGTACTGCGAAAGGGGCGTTTACACTGGGTAACAGCATCGTATAAAGAAACTGGTTTTGGAGAGGTTACTTTACATTACAGCTAGCCAATCATCAGTGCTCAGGATAAGCCACGCCAGGTTAATCGCTTCTTCCCCTACGACTGGCCTACGACTGGCCTACGACATTCAGACTAGAATGAGACCCTAATTCTTTATCGAGTTTTCATTCGAAACGATACTCAGACATGCGTTCCGCTATACGATGTTTCGTTATACGTCATTCAGACTCCAAGAAGGTTACTTATTAAGTTATTACAAATATTATTCGTATAGCTATACGGTTTTGGTAAAGCCGGACGATGAAATTTGGTGGTCTAAACGAGGGTCTCTTCTCGTGTATCTTATCAGATGGAGGAAGCTCATATCGGGTGAAATCAATAGGTAATGGGGAGGATATTCAAGAGGTGAGAGCTGAAGGTTAAGGAGAATCCAGGACGATCGAGTCCGGTTACAAATTGCGCTTTCGAGATTGAACGCCGTTTTGTTTTGAAGCCATAGGTAGCTGCTTTCTCTTCCATGGCAGTGTAAATTAAATGCGTCATTCATTAGGTTGATATCTCATTACTCTCATGCATTTTTTACACACTTGGTAACGCAATATTATGATGATTTACTTGGGAAATTATGGTATTGGCATTAAAAATCTAGATAATTATCTTGTAGTAGTGTTAGTGACATGGTTGAATTCGTCCACAAAAAACACCAAATGAAATAAAAATCCATGTATCAAGCCCCGTAAACCTATTCATTGTTACTCTACTAGTTTGTTAGAAAGCTTTTCTGCAAAACCCAGTCTTGTAAAACACAAACATGTACACGAACGGGTATAACGTATCGCAGGGATCTATTCTGGCTCCACTCTTTTTACAGATTTGTTTTCGCATTTCCATTAAATTTATATAAATTTGTTTTGTAAGAACCAAATGAACTTTGATCCCTTGGGAAAAATCACCGATACGAAGCAAACAGAATCCATTAATTTTGTTGTAAAATTATTGGTACGCTCACAACTTTTATAAAATTCTAGATATAGTTTTTAAATGATTTACACATTGCCAGATAATGTCAGTTATATGGTGATTGTTCTCATTTCTTAGCTGTGTAATGTCGCATTGCATCGGAATCGCTTTATCCGTTGTTGATCCCTCAAGCACGATATAAAATGAATTATATTTGAGTACGAACATTACATCCTATTTATCTCTTTCCGCTTCTCGGTCCAACTGTTGTAAGCACGAGCCGTAATATTAGTTAAAAGATGTCACGAAGTGCACATGTGTTTGAGGGAATCTATTAAACAACTATCCAGCTAATTTCCCGCGGAAATCTCTCTTTAGAGCTCACCCATGAGAGCGGAATTACTAACATGGATGCTTCACTGGAAAAGTAAATGGCGGGAACGGATGCTACGGTTTAAGGGGGAAGGAAGATGGAGGTTAATATAACGGTTAGATTGGGGGGGGGGGTTTTAAGCGCCACTTCTTGCGCTGCAGGCATTGTAATTTGCGGGGACGAAGTCTGCGATCTGTCCATGGCAGCTGTCTGCTCTGTGTTTTTTAATTAACATTAAAAGAAATCAAACCGCGTGGGAAATATCATTAGTTTAATCAACAATTTTATGAGTTTAGGTATTACTGTATCTTCTTAACTGTATCTATTCACGATCATCATCATCACCATCATCGTCATCATCGTCATCATCGTCATCATCATCGTCATCATCATCGTCATCATCAAAAACATACTCAGCACTACACCCACTTATACATTGATGCGCTCCAAAGAAATATGTACATTGAGACACATATGGATGTATTCTTACCCCATTACTCAAGAATAAATTTAGGGAGGTACATGGCACCGCATCCATGGCATTTCACCTGTTCTGCGTAAGTATAAAACGCACGATATATCGATGAAGACATATTGTGTGAATACATTCCTGAATATAAAAAAGCCAGGTTAATAGCTGACATTTCGCTCTTCCGCCAACAGGAAGCCTTCGAAAATTCAATGAGCAATGGAGAACCTTAAGAGAGAGGGTTGAGTTCTGGGAAAGGTGAAGAATAGTTTGAGAGGTTTTTTTAATATAATTCTGTTTATGTTAGTGTGGATCATAGCTAACACAGTATGATCCCTGGAAAGGGTGCCTCTTCAAATGCCCTCATATTCGGAATATGACCAGTGTTTGGACCCAAATTTCATGCCAAAACCCGGCTCACGGTATATATCAATTGGTATTACGGGGCCTACCACATAACCAACCTTTCACAATTGCTTGCAGACAATATCTTGTATAACTATAAATAAATGCAATCGCATGTCTTTGACTAGAACTGAACTGTACAAGCCTGCAGATCTCGTCGAATTATCATCGTAACGAATTACTATATGCCTCACGAAGAGTATTGATTTATATGCAAGGCCAAGTATTCCAACCTTTCCTTTTCCAGGAATGAAGAAAATTGCGACAGATTGTCCTTTTGCTAACAAGGAAGTGACATTGGGGTGACAAATTCATGTTTAAACACTAGTCGGGCCACCCCCCATGCATATAAACGTTCAAGATTATTATGGGAGATCTCTCTACACAAAGAAACCGATTTTTACGAACACCGGTTCAATTAGCGAGTCACGTCTTTCGGATGGTGATGATGTTAAAGGTCGGTCCCCAGAGGTAAATAATCATATTTGACAAACAACATTATCATAACGAGTATGTGAATGCTCAATTACACACACTCTAATTTCACCTACCATTGGCAATTTTCAAGTGCGTTTGTGAGCTACCAGTGCATATGTGAACAGTTCCAAGTATTATGATCATGCCAAAGCCTAGCCAAGGGTGAGTTAAGTGAAGATAGCAGCGGTGATTGTATTGTACCTCGATAAGAGTATAATGATTTGAAAGAGGATGAACGGTTTTTCCTTCATCGGATATTGATCGTCTTTGTTGATAAAGAATACGGGGCAATGGATGGGCATTAGGCTTTATACGGGAGGACACGCGTCCTCGCCCTTCTGCCGTTTTGAAAGAGGTATATACCTCTCAGTGGATCCGACCCCCCCACGTACCCCACACAAACAACACCACCTACATATTCCAGGTAGTTGGCAGTTATGTGTCCAGGAAAATAAAGCTATGAGTAGTTTACCGATTAATAAGGTAATTTGGTTTCAAAAAGGGGGTTACGGCCGGCTGCCCCTAAATCCACCACTGTCTACCTGCGTGCATTTTATTTTATCATCACATGAATTCCTACTAAGAATATACCAGGCAAAAAGACAATGAACATGTGTCAGTTACTTTGGACATTTCAACGAGAAATTTTGTTTCCAAATTCTGAAGAAAAAATGGTAGATATAGACAAACAAAAAATGTTGTGATACTTTCATAAATTCCATTCATCTCTTTACCTTTCAGTTTATGCCCCCCCCCCCTCTCTCTCTCTCTCTCTCCCTTTCAGTTTATGCCTCTCTTTCTCTCTCTCCCTTTCTTCTTAAATCTTACAAAAATAGACTAATGGCTGTATTTTTATAACACATTCTCTTTCCCCTTTGTTTTACAGGTGCAATACTTGGGAGCCGGAGGATAATATCCTAGATCCTAGCTTGGTCCTCGACTTCGAAGAAAGGTAGGTTCAGTGTCGTATTGATTTGATTTTCTCATCGTCTTTGATCATTCTTCATGTCTGTCTCTTGTTCAAATGAACTGAATTCATTTGAATACGACCTTGAGTGTTGAAAATCAGGCAACTGGATAAGCTCTTTCCAATAGTTTTCATAAGGAAATTGGTTTCACTGAGTCTTTCCATTGTCTCAATGTCTGTCTGGTCATCCTCCTCCCTTGGCTTGGCGGGTTTATTTATCAATTTTCATATAGGGGTGCATGGGGTATGGAAGCGGGCCAATAAATTAATAATTTGACTGATAGGTTATACACTCAACTTGGTAATTTGCCTGCAATTGTACCAAATGTACTTCTGGGGCGTCAATATTCAATCTCGTAATTTTTGTTTGTGTGTGTGTGTGTGTGAGAGAGAGAGAGAGGAGTGCTCCAATGAATAACTCCAGATTTGGTTACACTCATCACAGGTTATGAGAGGGGGTAGCTGGGGTGCTCAATCTACCCCCTCCCCCATCTGTTATTATTAGGCCTGCTTTACATGAGAATTTTTAGATAGATACACGTCGGAAAAAATACCTCGTCATCCAAATAGTTACATGTCCACGACGAGATAATTTCGTAACAATGTTATTCCCTCCTCCCCACTTATAAACTTATATCAAAATTATCCATTGAAGTTTGATGGTGAGAATACAATGAGGACGGGACTCGGGAGGTTACATGACCATGGGATACGTAATTACCCCTATCGCTCTCCCTTTCAACCATTATCACAAACCAATAACCCTTCAGAAAACTGTTATTACACTTTAACAATACTTACCGCAAACCGAGTCACATGCTTATTGTGGCCATAAAACCCATAGATTGATCTTTTAGTCAATGTGCAATGATTTCAACAAAATCTCCGGACTCTTGCCATTATTTAAATCATCATGCATTTTAGTGAATTAAATCGCAGAATGTCGTTAATCCATTGTGATACAGACCGATTTATACCGATGAATAGACACATTTCGTGTACAAAGGAATTAGCCTATATTTTCTGTCGAAAAGAAACTAAACATACTAAAAGCACTGTTAATGACGGTTAAACTTGAATGCCAACAAACTGGAGAAAATGAAGAGACAGTGAGTATAAAGAATACACCTTATTGTGTACACGACCAACATTTTAGTATACGAAATGACCTATTTCGTAATTATGTTAAGAAAGGATTCTACTTTCTATCCTCAAGGCATGTATCACCTTTTCAAAATGGCGGTTAAACTTCATTGCCAAGAAACTGAGCCGTTGAAAGCTATGGCAAGCAGCGCCTATCGAGCGATGGGATTTGAAAAATAGTGACGATGTTGATCAAAGATGACAGTTGGCAAGAACATTAGATATTATATTACTATCTCGGGCGCAGAATGGCATGCGTGTCAATATCTAGACGTAAATCCTCACATTGCGATCTGAAATGGACGTTTGAAAGGCTTCGCGACATTTCGACTATTCGATTAAACAAGCCCGTCACAATTCGAGCATTTTGAAGGGTTGAATTGCTAAAGGTTTATTATATTCTTGCTCAAAACATGTCATGTTCTTTGTTTATTTGTGTCTATAGTTTTCTTCTGCCATATACGATTGAGATTTTCTCATGCATCAGCCTCATTACATTCTGTTCTTTACAAATATTAGTTTCCCTGATTGATCATTTGTACTGATGACTGTTTTTCATAATCGCGCCAATCTCCGGCTGTATAGCTTGGACAAGATCTCAGTTGCACTTGGCAATCTCGGATAATTTCCTGTTACCATTCTTGTCATATTTTCTCTGAACCCATGTCGCTCACGAGCCTCTAATGCACATTCCAATCGCACTGCATATAGGAATCCATACTTCACAAGAACGCGGAAGTATTACTGAAAGCGCGGGAGGAATATTTGTCATGTCATAATATTTATTAGGATGAGGCGAAGTGGGGTGATACACCTGACCTAAGTCTCCTGATTTTCCCCAAACTTTTGTTCGATTTCGGCTGATAATTTTTTTTAAATGACAGACAACAAATTTCGCTAACTTCAAAGGGCAGAGGCCTTGTTTATGTGCCATGCTATAAATTTCATTTTTATGTTGAAGTTCAGTGAATGAATGAATGAATTATAAAATAATAATAAATGAATAAGTAAAATAAACAAAATACACTCCTGAGTCACATATCGGATCTAAAGACAGGAAAATGGACCGCTTTTATGTTAAAAATTAGAAAGCTTTTATTTTAATACATTTATTTAAATGGGATTCAGGTGGTCAAAAATGGACAGATGTTTAACATTTGAACCGTGGAAACTCCCACAATCAGCAAATTCCTAGTAGAACTAAGGGAAGTTTGAAATTACTTTGATTTTGTTTACATACAAATGAATTCAGAGGTTAAACTAATATCCTACCCTGTTTGTATGTAAACTGATATTTTATGTGTACACGTAGGCCTATACTACATGTCCCATAGCTCCTACCTGGAATTTGTACCAATTGAAGTGTTTACTTTCAGCACAACTGTTTCCTTTTTGCATACCTTCCTGTAACCTAAGATCAATAAATCACTGTTTCATGATTGATCATGTACTTTAATACTTTTAAAGAGGGGGACTTGGGTGCTCAGCCCCCCCCCCCCCAACAACAACAAAAAAAACAAAAAAACAAACAAAGCCTTGATTATAAATGAATAAGCGAGGCCCATTTACAAAATGAATGCAATAACCTCCAAGCCCCCAGAAAAATATATATAGTATATACTGTATATATTATATATACATGTATACATGTATACACATTGCCCCAAGTATTCTTCTACCCATGAAAACCGCAACTGGATTTCCATTGTCAAAACTATACCTCGAATTACTTCCTCGTGACCTAACAGCCACACGTGAAACATGTGACCCTGGGGGGGGGGGAATATGACATTTTTTACACTGTGGTCAAACCACCGCTTTTATCTCCTCCCATGCACCGTTCATCACCACGCCTGACATTCTATGGAGTAGAGCAACAGCGGACCAGGCCGACATGACTGCCCACGGTCTCGTGAATAGTCAGAAACGTTGTAGTAGGATCACGAGACTGACATGGTTATGGTTTGTCGGTCTTCTGGGGATGTTAGTCTCGGTGGCCGTTGGTCTCTTAGACAATGGTTAGGTCCATGCTTAGACCCTCTTGAGTTCTAAGAATTGTGTTGTTTTGATCGTAGTGTAAATGGACCTTTCATTACCGCATCCACAAATGGGAAGGATCCGGGAAGCGTGTCATGGTCCACATCAAGGTCCATTTCAGAGAAACTCTGCAGGGTAAACCAACCAACCGTGCATGGGTGAAAAAAAAATGGTAACCAGCCGCCTCGGTCCAATATAGCGATCAATGGGGTTGCCTACACATGTACGTACATGTATGTAGACCATATGCAGCAATTATTCTTCAAAATTATGGTATCATTCATTGTTAGCTGATTGAGTACTTAGTCATGTTAAAGGTTTGGGTTTATGGCTTAACGACTCTTCCCTGCTCATATCCCATTACAAGTACTCATCTGTTTGGCTAATTAGTTACTTTAAATGTTTTTGTAATTTGATTTATGGTCAAGGAATTAGTTGCTTTGATAAACCATCCCTGCTCAGCTGTACAGAACATTCAGTTAGTCACTTTATTCTCACATCTCTTCTCCGATATGAGATAGATTTTTCTTCAGTTTTAAACCGATTCTGGAATAAGTTGGTATAAATTAGTATATACAGAGAATAATCGTGCCGTCCTCCTGTTCACAGTTCAATAAAAGTGAGTTTTGATCTGTATATTCTAACTTGGCTAACATTATTTTTTATAGAAAATGGGGCTTACTTCGTTCCATTGGATCTACGCGTCTTCGCGTTACATGAACATTAGTGAACAATCAAGCCCTAATTCACAAAGTGTTTGTGAAATACAACCTATTTATCGCCAAAGTGTCGGGTTCAGTTTACCCGACACTTTTTTAGTACGGTATAAATAAGCACAAGTTGTCGTTAAAAGGCAAGTGATCGACACTGCGTCACTGTCTGATTGTATGGGCATGCTTTCACACAAGTACATATTTTAAAAAAAATTAGCCTTATCTCATGGACCATCTTTGAACAAAAAAGGTAATTATTTGCATTCAGATTACCCGACCTTTCAAGGATATGGGGGTAAGATATCACGAAAGGTTGTTTAACCCGACAACCCGGCAGCCCGACCCGACGCGAAGATCCGATGTTACGAAGTAAGCCGAATTGGAGGGGGGGGGACCATTACGCCCACAAGACAGGCTCGCTGTGCTTGACACTTCCTTCCAAAGCGCTTTATAGAACATCTTGCTTTAAACATCTTGAAATATTTCATTGAACCGTTAAAGAATTTGCGTTGGCGTCGTCAAGGCCTGTGACGTGTCAATACACGATGATCAGGAGGCGTCGAAGAGGAGGATTAATTGCTCAAGACCTTGAGTGATCAGTCTTATGGGATACTCTGGGTCTCTGTGATGTAGGTGGATATGCCAGCCGTAGCCTGTGGCTGTAACCCATGCATCTGGCGGAGTTATACCTACGTCCATCTTCATACCTACGTCCATGGTCATATCGAAATACAAAAAAAATTGATCTGATTTCATCTGATCAGATTTAACGTTATTTCTATATATACCATCATAGGTTTACAACATCTTAACGTGTTAGGTCACATTAATTAATATATATATAGAAAAAGGTGTCGTCATAAGCATAGCCCGAATAAAAGAAATAATGTAATATAATACATGTAGGCCCGTGGAACGATGCGTATTACTGGCATATCATACTATGCATATGAACAGTAGGCGTATGACATGTAATTAATGGAATTCATGTTTTAATCATTCACAAAAGAAGTATGAGGACTGGACAATTTTCAATATCTAAAGACTTGTGTAGGAATGCATACTACAGATCTGAAATTTGGATGAATTCAACATTTTGCTTACGCCCCCCCCCCACACACACACACAATTTAATTGTAATCATTTATTTCCAATATTTAAATTCACGTATCGACGAAAGTACTTAAAAATCAATGTGATAACGAGTTCCATTGATTAATCAATATTTAAGTCATCTCAAACAGTTTGAGCACATAAATATACCGTTAACAGAAAAAAGGCGCCCTTCTATAGTCACACTCTAAAAATGTGCCCAAGAAAATCGATTTTCCATCTGCTCACGATTATTCGGCTGTTCTAGATCCCAGGCGAATACAATATGGAATGTTCACATTGATATGCAATATTCAAATGCGGTCTCAAACGGTTTGAGCACATAAATATACCTTTAACAGAAAAACGCGCCCTTCTATACACTCTGAAATTGTGCCCTATAGAATCGATTTTCCATCTGCCCACGATTATTCGGCTGTTCTAGATCCCAGGCGAATACAATATGGAATGTTCACATTGATATGCAAACTTCAAATGCGGTCTGTTGATGTGTTGATGTGTTGACTTTATGACTGCTATTGAACGAAGGGGAAAAAAAGTATGCATGAATTTGCATTTTGCTTCATATTTTTATACCTGTCACTTTACGTTGTCATTACTAACCACACGTGTTTAAAAAAAAATTTAGCTCTAGAAAGGGCATGTTTAGGTCGGCAATCATAAGATACGTAATACTTATGTTTATTCTGGTACTACAGTCATCTGAAGTATTTAAAGAAAATAAAAAAAGGAATGATATAGACAATTTAAATTTTTATTAATGATCTACTTATACCTCAAAAGAAAGCAATATCGAATGTTTACAAAGAGTGATATTTGATTCACTGTAATTTTTCACACTTTATCATTTTACATCTGACAAGACTCTCCAATGGTTACCTTTAAAAAGTGCGTTTAGACAATTTTACCCGGAAGAAAGGTGACAATAAATGACCCGATGCTTAGAAATATGATGATGATTTCAAGCATCTTGTCAGCACCGATCGACCGGTCACGTTCTTCACTAGTGTGAACCTTCGTTACCTAGATAGATGGCCGAATTAATGTGGCATCGAATAATAAACGTGTCATCTCCCTCGCCACGTTGTTATGGGGAACCCTAAGCAACGTGAGCGTAGCATTTTGATGAATTGGATTCCATGGAAATAGATCAATGTATGATATATTGGGTTTGATCAACAAGACATTAGCAAGTCAATGCAGTACCCTAATGGGAAAAGAAAAGAGGGTTTAGCAAAGTCCTTATCAGCAAGTATAGGAGTACAAGAGCAAATAGAAAGATTATTATATGTTTCTTGTCCGAACCTTTTGAATATAATAAAGGAAGAATCGGTCACTTTTCATTCCAATGGAAAATGCGCATGGCCTGTGAGACCCTGTGAGAGGTTAAAAAGAGAGAAACTAGCTGCATTTACACTGCAAGCAGAATTCTTTCGAATTTTCTGGATTTACTCGATTAACGTTTAATGTGTCAAACTTAATAGCTCAAGTGCCCATTCATCTGTACTTTCCATATATTATTTACAAATTCCTGTCACCTAAATTTGGAATTGGTATTTCTTTGTCGGTAACAAATTTTAAGGGGAAATTTTGTGAAGATAATTTTCGGCATTATCTGTTGTATCTAATTAGAGTTATTACTATTATTTAAATGAACGAATGAAAAATGTCACCATCTTGTTATCACTTTACTAGATCGAGGTGTTTTGCGCTAGAATCAACTATACAAAGTGTATTTAGTTTGCTCTCGTCTTGATTTTTTGTTTATTTGTTTGTGTTTTTGTTTTGTTGTTGTTCAAAATTGTCAAACAACCTTGCTTTATAATTTGTTTAAAAATGTAAGTAGTGATTATTTAACCGTTAAAAAGCAATCTGATTTTTTGTAATGTTATACACTGTATTTTAGGTTATGTGACGTTTACCATGTTAACAATAAAAGTACGCATTACAGTTACAGTTGATGTTAATGACCTCTTGCCTCTATCTCTAACATCACGTATTGGAATAAACACGACTTTTCCGTGGCATATTAATCCTAAACATGTGATCGAAGAGATTTGAGAGGATATGCATTATACACTAAGTTGATATATCAGGCATAGTTTCGGGTTTAATGCACATGGATTTAGCAAATCCTTCAAACCATATTCTGTAGGTTTTGTGGGCACCGAACTAACCGCGGTACAGGGTGTTTCAAGAAGAACAAAATTACCCATTTGATTTTGTAACGAAAGTTTAAAAATGAAAAGTGCACTTGAACGTTAATTCTTAAATTATGTGTATGGGACACCCAAAGTTTTATTTCGTGTGTTAATTTTGCTTTCTCATAACTATGTAAGAATTGTTGAATCATTTAGAAAGATTTAAAGATTTATTTGAAAAAATAGTAATGATAGTGTATCTAGAAGAATTTGATAATTATGCAATTTTTGTGTCCCCAAAGGAAGTGTATTTGACAATTGTTTAAATCATTTTACCTAATTATTATTATTATTATTATTAATATTATTATAATTATCATTTGGTGTGAATGTTGTATTCTTTTCACATACCGGTCATTGTCACAGTTCCTTTATTAAACTGTGTCGCACAAAGCAAAATATCATAGGTCTAAAGGGTAGCTAAGTCATAGGTGAAATGCATACACACCTATATAGCATACTATAATGATTATTAAGGCACTCTTTGAAGTCTGATATAAAATTAATTTCAAGTACTGCAAGTATTTCAAATGTTCATCATGTGATTTATCAAAGGAAAAACTCACCTTCATCCACAATCTTCTTTACTCATTGAGAAATGGAGCTCGTTTTTGCGACTGTTTTCATCTTTTGAGGCACCCTGATAGTCAGAGTTCATTAACTTCTACGGCGGTGTATCTGGTATTATGCGGGAAATTGGTTAATGCTCCATTAAGAGGGTTGACATTGACTGATCTGGGACACAACTGTTTTACCATTACATCAACAAATAATAATTGATCAAATATCAGTATCAACATCATGTACACATCACCATGGGTCAAATGAATTTTCTACAATATATTGGACTGCGATCCACTTAGCTACATATTTACATCCATGAATTATTGAGTATATATGAATTATAATACCATGGATTGATTATAATCCAATTGTCGGAATTAATTTGATTTATGTAGCTGTTTTACAAAGGGGTCTGCTCAAAGATTTAAAAAAAACTGAATACACAGAAACTTAAATTTATTAGAGTTTATGAAATAATTTTGGGGGGCAAAGATATTCATGAACCTATATTGAAGAATGATATACCAGATAAATGACATGTGGAACAAATCAAACAAACAACACGTATGAAGGAATAAGTAAACCCAACCCTGTTATTATTCGAACACGAGTATAAACAATTCTGTTCCCGTATTCCAAATAGAAATCTCACATTCATTTAGTATGCCATTCCCTGTAATGTAGCGTAGCCAATAATTATAGCAAGGAAAACGAAACAATTCGCAACTTTCATATCTACATGTTCACATCATTCTATGGGTAGCAACTCGGATTACATTTCCTGACATGCCTGATGGAAATTAAAATGTTGGCAAATGTTTTTCTTATTATAAAGTAAATCATGTTTGTTGATTTGGCCGACTTGCAATTTAGGTAATTGCCTTTTTGTTATTAGGCGAGTGTTTTCGCCACTCAATCTGATCTGGAAAAAAAATACACATAACATAATTCATTATAACATGCTGATTACTATGCCTATACAATTTTTTTCTTCAGTAGACGAATCAATAAGATATTTGAAACGCGTATGATTACAGAATGGAATTATTTCAACGTTCGTTAATACGAGATTATACGACATTATATAACAAATGAAAATAACATAACGTGTGGCCAAATCGGATGTGATAACAAAATCAATAGATCCCAATGTAAGACTGTCGTATCTCAAAACATAAAATAGTTATACAGTATATTCTTTTCTTTTATGTGGATTAAATTTCCAATTTTCACTGTGTGTTTTTCCTTAAACGTGTTTTGTTCCACAAGTTTCTTTGTTGATTTATTTTCCAGGTTGCTTGAAGAGTATAGGAAGGGTCGTCCAGGCAGAAAACCTACCCTCCTCAAAATTAAGGTAAGCTTAGAATTGTATTTTCACAAAAGTGTCGATTTTGAGTTGTAAGTGCCATAGTGGGAGGTAGAGGTGATAGCACCAGCACGTGTTCTACGATAGACCTTATCTTTATAATTATAGGGGAAATCCAACATGGATATTTATTGTACTTGATTGATTGCACCTTCAAAAATTCATAACTTTCTTGTTTTTAATCGGGGTTTCCTTAAACTTTCACTGATCTGTCTCTCTCATTTGTCTGCTTCTTTTAAAACCAACTTAATATCAGAGTGGACTTCTCTTTTAATGGAAGTTGACTTGCATTATAATTTCTTCAAGGTATTCAATACAAGAAAAGCTGTGAGAATTGTGTTTGTAATGGAAGCATTGCAGATTGAAGTGATATCTTATGATTACATTTGCCATATAATTTTCTCCATAATGTGAGTTTCCTTTTTTTATTATTCTTTCTTTTGTCATTTTGTGCTAATACAACTTGATGTCTTATCACCTCACCATAGACATGATAATGAATACACAAATTATTCGGACGTTTTCAGGCACAGAATAGTCTATGAAGCTATCAAATACATATCAAATCTAACCTGCAATGCATAATAAATTGCCAATCGATTCTTGTGCAATGCTCAAAAACACACAATTATTGTCGAAAACTCTTAATTTTGGTATGTGCTCAAGTCATCAATACAAAATGAATGATTATAAATTAAATAAACACGACTTTGCATTAATTCAAAGTTAATGAATGAATAGGTGGAACTGAGTACCATGTATATCTAAGCAGTCAACGTCTTTAATGACTTAGTCCTCCATGAATTTATTAGTAATTACCTCACTCGCATTATTAATGGATGCAATAATCGCTCGTTCGTGGACGATTAGCTGTATTAGATCCCAGGTCTTGAGCTATTGATACGTGTTGTTAGGAGAGAGTGTTAGGAGGCAGCCAGGATACACAGTGCAACCTTTTTGTGATTTATCTCAATACCTTTTCATATATTTTTTTCCAGCATATTTTTCATCTATAAAACATTTTTTTCTTCTTTTTATCATAAATGATTTAAAGAAATGTATGGAGGAAAAAAAATGCTGCAGTAGGCCATGGACCGTATATTAATAGACATGGAAAAGAAAAAAATAGAAGGCGTGCTCAGATGATCCCAAACTTTAAAAAAATCAGTGTTTTTTAATCAATATTTCGGAATAGTGAATACACACATCTTTTATTATGATTATGTTTGCGAAAAAAGACATGGAATATCGAATTGCGGTGCAATTGATGGTATACGTGTTGCATTGTAGCTTGGTCAATCGATACATGATAATTCATGTACAATGATGTCTGATCACCTGTCTCCACTGGTACCGTTCCTTCATCCTCGGAGAACCAAGGCCCACCGAAAGAAGGGGGAGGCGGTGGTCATGGGGTTTGAGCATCTTCTATTTTTTGGTCCTTCAATCCAAATTGATGTACACCCGTACATGGGACCTTGTCACTGTTCTCCTCACAGTCTCACTGGACTTCTAAAATATTTCCACGTAGCCTAAGATTGTATATGAAATAATACTGTAACGTGAATAGGGAAGGGAGGTTATATAGTTGCTTGTTTTTTTTTGTTATTATTTTTTTTTTGGTGTGTGTGTGTGTGTACATTATTGGATTTTTATCTCCTATTTCCTTCTTTCGGGGGGGGGGTTGCAGGAGGTGCACACATTACTAGCATCATGTTGTTTAGAACACAGGAAGATACTTATAGACCAACTCCCTTCGGAAACTCATCTTTCCATCAGAAAGGGGCGGATAAGTGTCCACTCGTGATGTGAGCCGCCCATTTGGGCTACGCCACTATGATCCTCAAGCTTGCAGTGTCGTGAGAGGAAATTAAATTTTATCGCATAAGGTTATCAAGACCTCCCTCGCTCTAATTAAAATCGGCGGATGAATATCAAAGTATCCGAGTGATTAGAGTGGATCACTCCATGATCGCATCCGCTTAGAGCTGAGGGATAATTATGATAATTTCCCCCTTCATTTCTATGCAAATCGGATCTTAATCTTTCATCATGGTCATAATCTTAGGGATGTGTTGGTTCTTTATATTTTGCTGTGAACTGGAGTAACCTCGTGTAGAGTACATGGATTATCATTTTTCTAAAATATCAAAATGTGTGTAGGCATAGGACTCAAAGCCGTCTGTCCCGTGGTTGCTTACTTACAAACATACACATGCTTTTTTAGCAGTCAGGTAAAACAAACCATCAAACATGACTCAGCGTGAATCACTGCTCCATCCAGACTCGGCGGGATAAATATGGTAGTCGGGCGGGGGCCTCATCGTGATTTTATTATGATAATGGGCATTTGTATCAAATTTGTAGAAGAATGAGAAATATGAGTCACTGATTTATGAGAGCCTGGAGGGGTAGGGGCGAGACACAATAGACCTAATACGGCCTGGGATTTCCTTAAATCAACAATAAACGAAGCGGAGATCGGAGAAAGATGCTGTCTGGAAGGAATTCCAATGAAGATCAAGTTATGCATAAAGTATCGTTTAGAAACTTCAAGTTTCTCGTCCGCTCGTCCTTCTTTTTTCGAACCTCTTCAGTTTTGCGATCGTGTTATGTGAAATAATAATCAATAAAATATATATATCTAGACAATAAATATATTTTTTTTAAATCATGAATGTAATTTAACCTTGTTACTAACCTCTGTCTGCATGTACTTCAATGGAATTTGAATGAACAACATTGTGTTCAAATTGACTCAATGGCTTTCCTGTGTACAGAGAAAATAACAAATATCAAAATGACATGGAACTCTCTCCTCCTCATTTCTGAAAAATTCCCGACGAAAAACTAGGAATAAATTTGAATTGGCTCTATACCTATAGCATGTACCGAACACATTTACGTTTTGTTGAATTGAAGGTGCAATGTAATATGCCCTATGGAATATAACGGTCAAGAGGAATAGCATCCAAGGTCACAATTATTTCTAACACTTTGCCACGAAAAACGCTGTTCTTTCTGATTAATGTTAACAACAAACAATAATAGCAAAATCAATCATTTTGGTTACTCAGGGAAGTCTCATCAAAGTCTGTCCAAAACTGAAATAAGCGAACCGTAAGGGTTTATAAACTATCATCACTTTTTTCAACACTTTATTACTAAGATAATTATCATGCAAATTATGGCGAGAACATTGCTCCTGCGGCTGTAATGCATCGCGGCAGGTTTTATGATCTTGTAGTTTGAATTAAACAGAAATGCTCGAAAAATCCGCTAATGTGAGACTCGTAAATAGTTTCTTTATAAATTTGATACCGGGATTTGATAGCAAAATTTGTTATTCATAGATTCAGTACTGGGTCTTTAAGATATAAATTATCCTCCCACGTGTTATTCTAATACACATCAATTACTTGATACAAGGTGATGTTGGCAGTAACGAAATATGGAATCGAACTGTGTAATTGCCATGGAAAACCAAAAGGAATATTATTGAATTTAAAGGAGATGTGGAGAATTCATTTTGTGAATCTTATGTTTCCTTCATGAAATGAAATAAATTTAAAATATATGTATATATATATATAAATGGGGAGGGATGACAATCCCCATTCAAACTTCCTGTCAGCAAATTGTAAGTTTTCGTGCCTTTAACTATCTTGCTTTTTTGTAAATCCTTCCAGAAAACAATAATTTCGTCTTTTACCGGGGGGGGCAACCTGTCGGCAACAGGGAGTGGGAGGTGAGAGAGAGAGAGAGAAGGGACCATCACTATTTAGGAACTGATATTGAGGGGTGCGTGTCTGTCTGGTAATAAGTGATATTGATATTAGCCTCCGTTGGCTTTCTGTCTTCTGTCCCTATCGTCACTGAAATATTTGCGATTTTTCGCGAATTGACAAATGTTTACGAGCGTAAGTCTCATGTAATATAGTTTTGTAATATCAAATTACGTCATTAATTAGGCCACGTGAAGAATTGCGACTTTCATGGTCTAGAAAAGGACAATTTTCATTTTCATTTTCTCTTTATTACCATGATAATGTGCAGTAATTAGTCACTTGGGAAAGTTGATAACGGGTTCGTTTGATTGCAAATTTTGTCATGCTCTGGTAAAAGTCGTAAATTTCTCAATTAGGCAAATAATGGCCTACATACTAGTTGATCATCCATGAGTTTTAAGCTAAAATGTCGTATCTATTAGGTAGTCATCTTTGTAAAAAAATAAAAAAATAAAAAAGCGTGCAGAAAGTTCTAGTAGGGTACATGGCCATTCAGGTATTATCATTGAATGTTGATGTCTAAACGTATTCAACCGCCTCTATAGCGTTCACTGTTACCAATTAAGCTGAAACAATGTAAACTGTCTTATTGAAGAATAGCACAAGATGAAACAACAAAAATACATTTCTTGTTTTGCTTCAAGATTAATATTTTTTTTTTAAACAGAGACCTTTTGTATATATTGTCTAACTTATTGTTTGTAATATGATATCTTACCCCTAAATTTATTCAAAGTTCATGGTTCATGGCCATTATTTATTTGTTGGCTAGGTAAATATTTATCATCCAGCGGTGAATATGGATTTGAGAATTAACCTCAACGAAATATGTCGTGTATACCATTACTGACATTTTGTTTAATGCCACGTGCGCTGTCTAGCTGTATGGGATTCACACTATCCCCAATTTGCCTTTCGATTACAATGTACTTAATAATGGTATCTCCAGAAATGGAATATTTACTCAAGGTATTACCTCTATGATAAGTTGGTGTATTATCGTGAAAATAATCCGTCAACAATGACATGCTGTATATATAGTTTCTGTCAGTTTATGCATGGACCCTGGTTTATGCAATAAAGCGGTCAATAATTTCGTTCTGAAGTCGGAATATAATATGATACTACTATTTCACTCATTTCACTTTCTGAAAGGTATACCTATGGTGTTCCTTCAATTGAAGATGAAGTTGAAGGAAGTACATCACTCGTTATCACTCTGCTCTTCACATGCTTCAAATCAACGACACTCCCTTTAAATGAAAACGAAAATGAAATAACCTAAGTAAAAGCCCCGCGCGATGACTAGTTCACTCCGACGATGTTGCTTATAATGTCAAGGCAAAGATAATGAGATGCTTCGATAAATTCTTTTCGCCCTCATCGTTGATCGCTGGACCAATCTATACGAGCTGACTCACTTTTTCCCTACATAGATAACCCATTAATTTATTATCTGGATTATTGTTGAACAAACAGGCATGACATTAAAGATCGTTCGATTCGTCATGGATATTATAGTGATCTCTATGATTCAGAATAAGTCATCGTAAAAGCGGGATAGATAAAGGGAAATGGATTTGTGTTTAGGGTTTCTCAACGTTTTGCAATGTATATCTTTGGCATGTCTTTTGTTATTTTATCGAAATGTTTAAAATATATTGAATTAGTCAGACGCTAATTTGATAATTAATGTACAATATGCCTATTGCGATGTGTGAGCAATTTTTAGATAACCTTATCGAACTTCGTTCTAAAGATAAAATACATACTTGTGTTCCGTTCTAAAGACATCAATTAGCCTATTAACTAAATCATATACTGGGAGTATGCTTACATTATTTATTTCATGACCTTTAAAAGATTATTTCTTGTTGATCAAAAGAAAAAGAGACGTCAATTCTTCAATTGTTATTACTCTCTTTCACTCTCTGCCTTTAAGCCAAAATGACCACGCCCCTCTATTCACCTAAATTCATTTTCATGTCCATCGGACGTCATGAAAAGAGGGCACCTGTCTCTACATTTCTACCGACCTAACGTGCTCTAATCCACGCCCACCTCTCGTTTATTCATGTATTATATCTGACCACGCCTATGACATACTCAGACTAACAGTCACGATTTGTCCCATCTGTTTTTGTCGAATGGTAATATAGGCATAATAGGTAAATACATTGTGTTGAATAAATCTGAATTGAATTACTGGTACACGTTTCTGCACATTGATGTTTCTTCTTCTCCTTCTCCTTTCTAATAATTTCTTCGTTTTCATCTGACTTTATTTCTCTGTCTACATGCAACGACTAGCAAGCAGAATTTAGCCGGTCTCGTTGCTATTTCTGAAACAAATAGGTTAATAATGTTTGTAGGGAATATATTTGCATTGAGTATTTTAATCACTGGAACACATTACGTTAAGTTGGTAAAACAGACGTTTTAATCATGTTCTCCTTCCACTTTAGCATCTGCTAAAGCTCCACCTTGAAACTGACCTCAAGCTGCACTCCTATCACCTCCTTATTTATTTTCTCCTTAATGCTCGGCCACTGCAGATCAAACACAGTAATTCGCATTCATAACCATCACTGTATTACCAACCCACTGTGTAATAGCACTTCAATTGCCGTATGGTACGTGATGGCGTTGAATATCAATTTTAATTGATTGATTTTGACATTATGTAAACACCTAAAGAATCGAAGCCAAGTTATGTATCAATTACAATCTTGTAAAGAAAGGCACGTTGCTGGGTGTGTGTTTGTGGGAGGGCGGCTGGCATGTGAGGAGTGTGACACTCACAATTGCTTTCGCCAAACAGTAATTTCTTTTAATCGTTTCGCCAAATTTAAAAGCATAATTATTTGGAGTTCATGTTTTCTATTGCGATCCTCGTTATGATGATGATGATGGTGATGTTAATATATCTAGATGGGATAGGCTTTAATTGAACTGTGGTTGTTCAGTATTCATTGTTCTTCTGAAGATGTTGGCCTGCACAGTAAGACGTTTTTTTTTCATCAAACTAAAACACTCGGATTTCTGTTGAACTTTGCTTTAATAATAATGGTATCATCCCATTTTACTCAGCTTTTCGATACTATGTTTATAGATAGAAAGACTTTACATAAATCATAGTTGTAATCAAAATAATGGAAACCATGCAAAGAATACAAAATAATCTTGTTGACAAATGTAATGACGTTGATAATATTGCAATTATCGACGTCCAATGTCACGTAACAGTGTACACACACGAGGTATTCAAACGAAAGCGCGCCAGGAAATATTCATACCTCGTCTGTTCATATTGGAAATAGGATTGTTTTACATTGATCACGTGATGTAATGACGTGAGAATGTGCGAATTTTTCAGACTCGGAACAGAAGTTGAATCGGACGATTGATCGGGTTTCGGGAGTGCACTTCTTGAATATGAAAAAACACGACACCATGCACAGAGGAATCTATAGACAGACTAAACCAATACGAAAGTATTATACTTGAAGCATGTAGAATGCATTTTAAGAGATGGACGTACATGACTAAATTCTACGATTGGTCTTAATGTGGGGACAATGTTAATCACACGTATGGTTTGGTTTAGTTCGGTTTAGTGTGATGTTAGCATGAAATTGAAAATACATAAAGGCCTACCCATAAATATCCACAACTTAAGAATACAAAATGTCACTTTATGTGAGGATAAACTACACGACTTGGTTTGCTTTAGTTTGGTGTAATTTGGTCTTAATTTTAGCATGAAATTCAAGTACAACGGCAAATATACAAATTGAGAGTTTAAGATTTCACTTTATAAGGTTTCAAAGGGGACATAAGACATAACCACGAATAGGGCTGGCATGATGGCTGTTTACTCCTAATGTAAGGAATTTACAGTTTGTTCACTGAATTGCCTAAAGCATCCATCATTTAAATGTTGTCTTGCATTCTGGAACGGACAATTCATTGCGGAATTTCATATTATGAATTCATGTTTTGCCTACCAAAATGGTTTAATGCTTCTAAAATCATTGATATTCATGGGAACGAGGAGTGAAGTGACAACATCGTTTAGACATCGTTTTATGTATACTTCTCCTAGGTGAGCATGTAGGATGTTGGATGTGAACTAATAAGCGACCCGTCGAGTGAAAGTGTCTGAACCTATCTAGATGGCGGTTATTTTTAGACTTGATGTGCGATCAGCAGGCCTGGTAATGACTTTCTTCTCTCATGTCTCGTACCCTCGAGAATTGCTCAGTTTATGATGAAATGCGACATGGGATGAGAGTGGATGGAGAGAGAGGGAGAGTGAAAGAGAGAGGGAGAGAATGAGAGCGAAGAGAAGCAGTGGAGAGAATGAGAGCGAAGAGAAGCAGTGGAGAGAGAGGGGAGATGGGAGTAAGAGTGAATGTGGGAGAAAGGAAGAAAGTGAGGGGAGCTCTAGAGAAAGGAAGTGAGAAAGAAAGAGAGAGGGGGTGAAACAAGGGGTAACAATGTTGGAAAAGGAGGGAGGGGTATAGAGGGGAGATGGAGAGGGAGGCAAGAAGAGAAAACAAACATAGATGGAGCTGATGGGAGAAAGAGGGTGAAAGAGAATAAGATTCTTAAAATTAAAACAAAAGATAGACAGAGGGGAAGACATTTAGTTGCTTCCATCTACATGTACCTGACTTTTAAACCTGTCTAAAGAGAGAGATCTATAGAGATCTATGCATGGTTAAAGATATGGATAAAGGTGGTGATGCAATGTGACACATAATGGAATGAAGACAAGAAAGAAAGCGTAGAGGGGTGGGGTTCATATTTCTTCAGGAGCTATATTACTATTAGTCATGCTCCTACATGTATATTGTTTTCGACCCCCGCGTATTTAAAATGCGAGTCGTATGCCATAAACCTAATTGACAAACGAATCGCAGCTAGAGTCGAGATGAGTCAATCGAAAACGCCATTTTTGTTTGCACGTGATGACTAGTAATGCACAGTGTTTGCATATCGATCAATATTATTTTCCAAATATGTGAGTGGTAGCTAGCTATCTATTTGGCCTATGACCATAGCTATAAACAAACGATAATGTACTCAATTCTCAACATATTCAAGATAGTCAGCCATTATCATGATAATAAGCACGATCGTTTCATGCATGGCTTACGTGACTGATTGAAAGACATTTCGATGTTAATAATGTCCGTGTTCATGCATCGTCCTCACGTGCGCTGTCGCGTTAGGGATTATTATTATGATTATGAAACTTAACATGCTTATTATCTTCAAATCCAATTCAGGTCATACAATGAAGATACCTCACAGATACATGAACCATTGGAACCGGAAATTCATTCTTATTGTAATAGTTTGTGAGTTGTGAAAACAAAATACTGGGAGAAAAAAAAATGTTAAGTTGACTGAATGAGGTTCACAGAAGAACCATGGACACGTGTTCTGTGATCAAGAGGTAAATACATCATCGTATAAACATTGTGGTTAAAATGCATTTTGAATCAAGCCCTTCCCCTGAAAGAAATCACGAGACATGGGGCCTGCATGTAACATGATAAGGTTCCAAAATACAGTTAAGCATTAAAGTCAAGTTTAGCCTGTTTTCCCAAGACTTTGACTTTAATACAAGCATTGCGACAGAATAATAAGGTCAATTGGGTCATCGTTTTATCAAGAAATGCAAACCATCATCATACTCATAGGCCATTGTTATCGAACGTATGCTGCTTGCTTTTCGTTTCATTTTCATGTCTGTGACTTGCTTTTGACATCCCCGTGGGAAAATGGAGCACAATTGAATGAGTACAACAGCCACTTTAAAAAGGTGTGATAGACCAGGGAGTGGGAATTATTTATGATCCGCAGGGAACTCATTGGAGAAAAACAATAACGGCATCTCGTTACAACTGCTCATTTCTCGGAAATATTTCCGAGAAATGAGCAGTTGTAACGAGATATTTTATTGTTCCAGTTATGGCATCAAAGTTCCATATTTGAAAGTGGCACAAAACTTATGTTCTTATATTTTTCCCCTTCTACCATCCCTGACATTTTGCGGCAGTGATACAAAATCCATCACAACGAGAAAAAGAATAGCCTACTTTTGTAAACAAAACGAAATCTGAAGGTTTTTTAATTAAGAAATAAAAAGGTATAATTCCTATTACGACCCACATAAAGTATTATTTTACAAGAAGCATTTCTTCAAGCATTTATTAATAGATTTATGCGTGATCCAACATGCGTTTCGTTTTTCATTCCAAAATAGATGTGAAATACTATCGTGAAGCTAACACCAACAGTTTGGGAATGGAGACTGATATAAATGGTATCCTTCATTGATATGTTTGGCAAACCATCTGAATAACAAACAAATAAAATTTGATTAAATATTCTTCGTGCCACAATAAGTAATATGATAACACTGAGTCATTCATTCATTCGACAGCATATAAATGTTACTGGTACTATGACACTGTACAATCATACATTTTTATGGTTATCGCTCGTAATTTCTTCAACGGAAATTCATGAATATATTTAGAGCGGCTGGATCATTTCAAAGTTGATGATTTTTATTTACACATATGGTCACACCGTCTGTAGAATATCTCCTGCCTCCTAAAGGCCTATTGAATCTAATATTCTCCTTCTCATCTATGTATTATCTGTACTTTAAATCCTTTTCTCGTTAAGGTCGAAATATGTGTTGTTTGGGTTTTTTAAGCTGGCAAAGATATTGTTGGCGCTCTCATTCTTTAATTCGACTTGGAAGAAAATGACACATGAAAAGGATTGCTCTTGAAGTACTCTCATATTTAAAAAAAGGAACAGAAACGCCTTATTACACATTTGGACCACCGGATTCCCATTCATCATGTTTGTGTATAGTCCCATCACCCATGTACAGTATGTCCTTAGCTTTTCGTTCTTTGTAATTTTCAGTAAGATTTGGTAAATTTTCCAAATTATTTTAATGATTCCATATCCTCATAGTACACAACTGTTTCTATTTACCAAATGATATAACTTTTGATACAGTTTTGATAATAAAAGACGCGACCAGTTCTCAACTATTTCAAGTGCATGACCAATACTCGACATTTTCTTGTGAATCTGTCAATTTGTACGGGTCAAATGTTCACGTGTGTTTTGTTATTGATAATGACTTTATTTGCCACACACGACTCTTGACTTTGAGCCAATAATCCGAGTTAACGCCTGGATATCACGCTAGATGTAAATGTCAAAGGTCAGTCCAACATCAAAAGAAGTGTGCCCTTTACAATTCCCTGGATATTACACCCCCCTTTCCCCGAGAAAATGATAGCAGAGCCAAACATTTTCAAAATAAACGAGACTTGGGAAAAGAGCATTATTTTGTCTGATTAAATCATGTTCTGTGTTTGGTAATTATTTGTTGCATTTTAGCCGAAGAATTTCCACTTTTCACCATTAATTTGAAAGGGAATTTTTCGACATTCGTTTGTGCACTTATAAAGTCATATGCCAGACAAGAACTTTGTCAACATAATCTGTATCATTGGTGATGTTTAGACAATGTATTAGGCCTCACACTTATAACTAATTGGTTTTGATATACGTTTTTTGTTTCTGTCCTCAAACTAAATTTAATACTTTGAATACTAGAGATGAGAACTGATCGCTATTTGCCCGTGCCTCAAGTTCAAAGAAAGCGGGAATGTTTAGAGTGTCAAATGAGCGCTGAGTTGCTCGCTCCAGAATTACAGATAAGCTCTGGAAATTGAACATGACTTGCGAGGGCGCATTACGACCTGACTGAGATTTCGCTAGATCCTTCATACAACGAAGAACCTCTTTCCTCAATCTTTAACCATGTTAACTGTGTGCTATGAAAATTCGCAGTCAAAACATGGGGCGATCGGAAGCCGTTGCAGGGCGTAAAGGGATCACTTTGTATCGCCTCACTCATAACGTAAACAACTGATTATGAGTAACTGCGATCGTGGAAATGCAGCTTCCTTTTACAGTGTAGACCCCCTTTGCATGGCTAAGGTGGATTCCATGTCTCTACCGTAATGCAGATGTCATTTGTTATTTATACGATAATGATAACCCGGTCGAGTACATGTCTTCCACTGTCCAAAATCATTTCGTGGCAAAATAATGTTTTCAACACATTAGCCAATGTTAGCAGAGGCACTCAGTCTAAAATCCGGTTTTAAGAGAAATTTCTAGTTTTGATAGGCCTCAAAAAGTTAAAAAATAATTTGTGAGCTTTCTCAATTTTTCATTCCCATGTGAAGAGTATCAAACGAGAAATGTTCCACGAAAAGGATTTCTCTTTAAAGTCTATAGAACTATTTATATTTTGAACATGACAAGAAAGTTTTGCTACTTCGGACTATTCCAACGCCACATGTTAGTTTAGTCCCACGTACTCACATAAGTGTGCTCTGCTTTTTGTTGTTTGATATTTGAGTATTAAAGATTTTGTCATTGTTATTCCCAAAAGATCACAATCAACAAATAAGTCTTATACACGTTAACCATGAGAACAATTACTAGACAGTTTGGTTTCCGATGCTTTTCCCAAATATTACGCCTATTCAACTCAACATCATATGATCATCGTTATTAACACTGAATCTAACATTAAAAATGTTCATTGATCATGCTTATGTTGACTAGAGAAAAGGGAATACACAATTCATCCTGCAACTGGGATTTGACAAGCTTCCACATTCTGGCAGCTTGCCAAGTACATATGAGCTTTTTGGCGCGCGAACCTTCAAAGGGGATCTCTGGCTGGCAAGGATTATTAAGATTTTTTTTCACTCTTTATGAAAATGTGAGAGTTGACGATGAGTAATCAGTCGTTGATGATAAATGACATTTTAGATTTGGCCAAGTGTCTTCGCGCCCCCTGCATGTTGTCTCTCATCTAGCTGTTTAGGAGAATCTCCAATGATGGCTAGTCATATCATTAAACCATGCCAAATTTATTTTTAAAAAAATGGAAAGGTAGATTTGTTTTCTCCTTTTCCTCTTTCGAGGTACTTTATTACATTCCATCATCAACAACATTGCATATAGGACTCGATGACAATAATTACAAAATCAGCGAATTGATTAATTAAAAAGAAAAAAAAAGAGTGTACAGAGAGAGAAAGAGAGAGAAGTAAAGAATACACATGCATTTAAGCTTAGCTTAAAACAGATAATCTTCAGATTACTTATCAACTCTTTTCTGTTTTTACATTGCCAAGTAGCATAAGTCATGAAATCATTATTGAATGTCATCCAAATTGAACGACTGAAGATGTTTTTGGTCGGATTCAGATTTAATTAAATTGATGAAGTGTATGTAATTCTTTGCTTTGTTGAATATCTAGTGGCATGGCTCCATGAAAATATCGAATCGAGGCCAAGTTTATAGTGACAAGGTGGCTGCGACGAGAAAGATGAAGAAAATGATCGGTACAAATGCCAAATTTTGGCGGCTTGAGTGACATGCAAGACATTAATGTGATAGTTTGGTTCAGTGTATTTTCCTTTGTTGTATCCCCTTGCAGGAACTGAAAACATGGCGAAAAACCAACGACCTGTACTCGAAGGAACGACAATACTGCCTACTCACAGAACTCACCCGGAACAAAGAACACGAATCGGCCAAACCAAAGACCACTGATGACGAGCTAAACGATTTCAAGAAGACCCCGGAACCAGAGAAAAATATCACCAACCACATTACAGCTGTTGACGAGAAAGACCACTTCAAAGACGCCAACGGGAACTACCCCATAATGTCCAACCGTGAGCATGATCTGAAGATTCTCAAGAAGCCAAAGACTCTGTTTTTACGCGATCACCAGAATGAAAGTAGCCATCTTCTGCAGGTGCAGCGTCAACAGCATTTCGGCAACTGCCGCGATGCCAACTCCCCGATCGCAGGCAGCCTTCCATCACCTTGTGCAGCGACACCTACGTCAGCCTCACTACCAACCACACCGACCACCGACCCGTACCGATCGATGACGTCACCAAGGGAAGATGGCAGCCCCGTCGCTGTTTCCCCGACGTCGTCAGTAGGCAGCTTGAAGCAGGGCAAGTTCGCGCTCCTGCGCAAATACCGCAACTCTATCGAGGAGAACCTCCACGTGACGGTGACGGACGTGACAGTTGGGAACGTGACGGTGGCCATTCGGGAAGGAAGCACACCAGCGGGATTCTTCCGGGAATGCGAATCGCCTTCATCGGTATCTGGCCAAAGTAGCAACGGTTGGTGCAGCTCGTAGTTATAGGTTAATCGGCATTGTGAGTATGCAAGACTAATCAATATTTCAAATGTGCGACTGTTCAAGGTCAGAAGATGATGAAACCTTTTGCCAAGGTTCTTTCATGAGAGGTCTCGAGGAATTTCTGTCAGAGACTCGTTGTTCCTACCAGCGTGGACAACATCACTGGTCAATCTCTGGTAGCTCGTTCGAGTAGTTTCAAAGAGACGCTGAGCCACTGAGTACCCTTGGCGGACAGACCATGTACAAATCAAGGACATTCGTGGCTTGTGGTTGCTAGAGGATGCAGAAGTTAGGATAACGGGACTGACCTCGCAATGGGCCAGGGTTCCCTTTGCTGGTCAACACAGCGTGAATGCCAACACGTAGAACACAGCGTGAATGCCAACACGTAGAAATTCAGTCTGTTATTCTACACCGAAAGCGGAAACAACTCTTGTTTTCAACGGGAAGATGACTGTACCATGCCAAGCAGCTTTAGAAAGCAGTGAACTCTGTAGCACAAGATGTTTCACCACGCTCTTGTAAGGAAATACTTTGTATAAAGAATATGAAATAACTGAAGAAAAATATTTGTCTTTTACCTGTTTTTCTAGTATATAACAAGTTTTAAAACCTTTGATATTGTTAGTTTATTCGTCCATAAAATATATATTCAGTATACTGTGTTTATACGTTTTCAGAATGGTACGAAATTTGTTTTTCTATGTGTTTTTCCAGTTTGTTCTGAACCACGTACATGGATTAAAATCTGAATGAACACAATTACCCATTCAACATGTCAAGTTTATCAAAGCATCGACAACGAGATGGAGATAACACAGCTATGGTCCTCTTTTTAAAGTGACTGCGTGGCCAATTGCTGTGCTAATTGCTCCATGTTCTCAAGTGATACCCTACTCATTGTATTATATAGTCACATACATCAAATCATGTTGGTGATTTTTTTTTTTTTTTTTTTGGGGGGGGGTATTTGTTATCTTTACGTATTCCTATCGTAATAAGTTGGATTTTATATTCATTTTTATCAGTATCCATATTCGTGGAGCAGCTCTTGAATCGTATGTGAAATATTTTACGTGGACTCTTTCAATTTCCAGGTAGTATTGTACCTTCTGGGATTTTTGTATACATGGTATACAACATTGTATACAACATGTGCAAATTTACTCTGCCATATATTTAATGGTAAACGGGACAACATATACTTTCATTTGTGAGCTTGTTTGAGAGCCTAGTGTTCTAAATGTGACTTCATTATATAACTTTTCGACGGCTTATAGTGCGATTATCTGTCCAAAAGAAAAGCTGAACAAATATGAAGAAATTAACGTTAAATTAGATGTGAATTAGTACATATATTTGTTAATGTCTTGTTAACAATATTTTCTGCCCTTTGTGGATAGCTGTGAATTTGTGTCATGAAAAAACAGAGCATTCCATAGATTGACGGGGTTTTAAAAATTGTTTTACCTTGATATTAGTATGGACCTACTACGTCCTTGATATTAGTATCTGTATTCTTTTTTCTGGTGTATATGAGAGAATGTTGCTTTATTTTAACCAGACAAAGGTAAAAAGCTAATTTGTAAAGATATGTCTTATATTTGACCGTGTCAGTACTTAACAATTTGAAGGTAAAATGAACTTGTTATTGAAATTAATTAAATTCATTGTATGTCATCATTTTATTTGTTTAAACAGTTTCTTGCCTACTTCCACCTCATCCTCCTCCTTCTTCTTTTATTTTCTTTTTCTTCTTCTTCTCCATTTTCCCTCTTCTCTCTCTTTTCCTTTCTTTCATTCTTCACTTCACTTTATTTCTCTCTCTCTTCTTTGTCTTCTTGTGATATACTCTATTTACCTTCATAACGCTGTTTATTTAAGGTAAAGTTGGTTTTTTCATATCTTTTTGAAAAATATAGTAAGTAATAAAGTGCCTTCTTCAAACAATGAAAATTGAAAAGTGCGGCAGATAAGAGAAAATGATTTAGATGCAGACTTGCCAAAAATGGATGAAAGACACGCTTAATTGGAAATGGTGCCAAAAGTGGATCATCCCAAGTTGAAAGAACTCGAAACGAAAATTTGAAGCTTTACATCTGACTTTTTTGCACTTATGAGCTTCTTGATTTATAAGAAAAGGCTTCCGAGGTTGTTTTGGAAAAAATTAACATGTTCAAGGTAAAGTAATGATGTATATAAATGTGGAGGAATTTGGAAAAGAGATATATTTTTTAAATATTGTAAATATGGAGAAAGATGGTCTGCTTTGTTTAAGGAATGTTTTGTAAAGACACTGCTGTCACACCTAAGAAAGTCATTGATGGAGATAGGGCGCGTGGATTGGAACTTTGTAGCTTTAATTTATAAAAACAAACAAAAAGGCATATTATGAGAAAAAAAAACAATCTTCTGATTTTTCAAATATGATATGTATTAAGCTGTTTGTCTGATGTGTTACAATAATTGAATTTTTCAGGATACTAATGAACGTGTTAACGAATGTGTTCGCGTTGTTCCGAATTTACGTTCTTGTACAGTTTGAATTATTGAATAAAGGTCTTGATTCCATTTCAGTATGAGTTGAAATAGCTAGTTGCCCATGTTTTGTAATCTATTTGTTGGTTAAGTGAAAGGTTGATTGATTAGATGAGTGTATGAATGGTGATTGTATGATTGATTGATTTTGATTATTGATTGATAACAATGAAAATTATAATAGCTACATTCATATTGCGCACATAATCCATTCAGGATATTGAGGGGGTGCTCAAGGCGCCTACAAAGTAATTTGTGATACCCTGGCTGTAGCTGCGCTGCGCTGCCCTAAAGCCGCTGACAGAATTCAAGGAATAACTTTTTACTACGAACCATGATTGTGATCAACAGTCCGGTGACGCATTCACTGGACCAGAACACCTCTACGATAATTGATTGATTGATTAAATGATTGGTAGACTAACTATGTAAGTGATTGATTATTTGTATAGTTGAATAAATGATTGAATGAATGATTAATGAATGAATGAATAAATAAATTGAATGAACGAATGGATGTATGAATGAACTTTGGCTGTCTTAAAAGGAAATCCTACCCAAATAGACAGCTACTCTAAACGAAAGCAGAAAAATCAGAGAAGCAAACTGATGAAACTTTCAATTAGATCTTACTAAATATAAGAAAGTTATGAATTTTTGAAAGTTGTAATCACTATACGTATGGGCACTTCAAATTGGCTGAAGCGTTATGTGATATAGTGCCGGACTACTTTTCCATCTGTTCCAACATATAAAATGACTAAAATTTAAATTTTTCGAAAGTTCATGGCTCAAGAGGGTCTATTCTTTTTAGAGGACCTATAATAATATGCTAGCTACAACATATTTTGAGTAATGCCCCAAGAGAGAAGGAACTTACGAGAAAAACATAAATTAGTGATATTTTTGTACACGGCAAATGGGAGAGTTATCCACGTCCTACGTCACAATCCACTAACCAAACTACCAATTTGAGATTCGCATAGACTTAGTGATCTCATATGTCAAACATTCATAACTTCCTTACTATTAATTGGTCCGATTCATTTCAAAATTGTGCCATTCTGTTTCTGTTATTTTTCTGCTTGCATACAAAACAACTTATTACAAGGGTGGGATTGCCCTTTAACTATGTGATAGATTGTTTGTATGATTGATTGATTGTTGATTGATTGATTTATTGAATGAATGGATGAATGAATGGACGGTTGAATGAATGGATGAATGAAATAGTTGACTTAACTATGTGATTGATTAATTGTTTCACTTAAATTATCAATCGATTGTAATGCGGGGTTGACTGAATGAATAACTGGCTAGGAGATGTATTGAATGATCATGATGATTGCTTGTATGAATTTTGATTGATAGATAGAATGAGCGGTAATTCAATGAATTATCGATTGGATCGTTCGTCCCCCCTGTTACCTGTTTTTCTCTGTCTCTGTCTCTGTCTCTCTCTCTCTCTCTCTCTCTCTCTCTCTCTCTCTGTCTCTCTGTCTCTCTCTCTCTCTCTTCTTCTTCTTTCTTTCTCACCCTCTTCCATATTTTAAATGTAAATCTAATGAATCTGATTACCTGATGTGCATGCCATTAGCTTTTCCATTATTATGTTTTTACGATCATGATTGTATGACTTTATTTTTTCCGGTCTCCGGGTTATTCACCATTTTATTGCAATCAATAATGGTTGGAAGATGGCTAATTAGTATGGCAGAACCACTAACTGTGATCTAAAATATCATTGGCTAGTTCCTCTTGCCCTTCATTGAATATCAATTGATATTTCATAAAGAGCATTGACCGATGAAGCCCAATAATAACTAAGCACCTTTAGAAGGTCGACTTAATATGTTATGGGAACTCGTTAATAAAAAGTTAGTGTATGTGTTGTTTCCGTCATATCAACATTATAATTATAATTATGAGACTAAACATCCCTAGATATGGTAAAGAAAAAGAATTACGTCCATTTTAAATAAAAGCAAATTAAACATTCTTCTATATCTTTTTTACATTCCAAATCAAGATCCAATCAAGTGGATTCTGCTGCAATTTGTTTTGGGTAAATAAATATTTTTGCTGGACTATCTGGGATCCTCATTTTTTATTTCATTCAATTCAATTCAATAATGGTTTTATTAAAAAAACAATGCCTCGCAGCCACAATGCTGAATTGTGCATGTTTACATATACATGAGCTCCATTACATAAAATCATATTTCATTTGTTAAAATCATTCAAACATCTTTGGTAATACTAAACATTACCCATGTGTAGCTATTCAAAATCAATCACTATATATTATTTACATTTACAAAATTTAATAAAATTCACAATAGTAATAATAATAATTGATTGAAAACAATACAATACGTCAAAAAGTTAATACTGAAATACTGTGTCCTAAACAATTAATATTCTTTGAAAATTGAAAGTCAGCAAAATGTTGCTCTATGTTGCCAGTTCATCAACGGTAAGTACATAATTATATATTATTGGCTCTGTACAAAGATAAACATATTCCAGAGTGGGTTGTAAGACATATAGTTTCCTACGTTAAAAGTACATCATGGTTGGATGCGTATTATAATTAAATAATGATAACAATATTATTCAAACATTGTAAATATACACATTATATAAAAATGCATTTCAATTATTCATCATCTAGAAAATCTATAAGGTATGGTTTTGGACTCTTTCTAAATCTGTTAGTATTGCACTTGTACTGGGTGTACTTTGTTGTTCTCCTCAATGAGTAGCGACTTTCCTGTCTTTTAATTAGCCAATTCGATGAAAAATGGCTTTCTTCCAGATTATGAGCAAACGTAAAACGTAATTGTTTTATTCTTTCTTCAAGAGTCACTAAGTAACATGTATCTAATGCCATACTGTATGACAGGGGCGGCGATCCTGGGGGGACGGGGGGACACGTCCCCCCCTCAATTTTTTTAGGGGGGATCGTCCCCCCCTGAAAATTTGAAAAAGTGCAAAAAAAAATGTATAGCAAATACTGACTAAAGGCTTCAACACACCTTTAGGCTCTGGAGGGCCCAAGAGTGCAGTGTTTAGACAATAATAATGCAAAATTCTTCTTACTCGGTAGCTACGCTCCCTCGCATAATATCCTTCAAAATGTACAAGTAAAAACCGAGAAAAGTGAAGTGTGAAAAAAGTGTATTGCTTGTTTTCATACTATAGTTTTGCTAAGGAATGTAACTTTTTAATACAACAAAACTTCAAAAACATGTGAGGGGTAGTCACTTCCGTCACCTTCACCCCTCTCGTTCACTATGCTCCTCGCACTTGCGTACTGATGGGGGCTTAGGGCATTTCCCCCCAAATAAATTCAAACGTTGTTTATTTCTAATTCGATACCAGTGATTTACAAATGTTGCTGAAATGGAATGATTTCCCCCTGAGCTTCCGGGGGCTCCGCCCCCTGGACCCAACCAGGGCCGTAAGGCGGCCCCTAGCTGGATGCTCATCTGATCGTATTAAATGCCTAAAAACCCTGAGCTTCTGGGGGCTCCGCACCCTGGACCCCACTCAAATTAGTGACCTGTATGCCAGTGTCACAAATAAGGTATCAAAATATGCTCATGTGACCGTAATAAAATGCCTAAAACCCCTGAACTTCCGCGGGCTCCGCCCCCTGGATGCTCATCACAGTTCACACCTTAATTAATTGCCTAAAAAAAACCCTGAGCTTCATGGGGCTCATCCCCCTGACCCCCGCCGGGGCATTGCCCCTGGACCCCACGTCAATTTACGCTCCACTTGCTTCGCTAGCTTTGCTCTACCTGATCGTAAATACTTTAGCCCCCCACTTTGAAAAACGTTCCGCGGGGCCTGCATCAACATGTAAGAGTGGTGGTGATGCGGATTTTTTTCTGCCGCCCCCCACGTTTTTGCTCATTACGCCACTGCTCCCTCGTCCCTCGCATTTCGTCCCCCCTGTCATGAAAAGAAATCGCCGCCCCTGCTGTATGAGGTCTAACATTACTACCCAGAATTATTCTACATGCTCTCTTTTGAATTGATTCTAGTGCATAGATGTGCTGTTTTGTAAGAGCCCCATTGAAAACAGGGGCACAGTACTCCACAATCGGGCTTGTGAATCCTCTAAAATATGGTGATAAGATCTACTATAGGTAGGTTGAATAATTTCAGTCTCCTGAGTATGTATAACTTCTTGTTACTTCTCTTCAAAAGATCAGTCACGTGTGTATTCCATTTTAGGTCACTCTGTATGATTAAACCTAATATTTTGGGAGATTCTACATTACTTAATTGGGTATCATCAATAAACAAAGCCATCTGTTGTACAGGTTGCTTTCAAAAGGAGATCTGCATAACTGAACATTTAGAGGCATTTAGTTTCATATCATTCCTATTAGACCATTCCTGTAGTTTGTGAAGTTCGTCTTGTAATTTTGAAGCTTTACATATACTCCTGCTTTCTACCATTGACAAATCGTCTACGTATTTAAAATACTTGATCATTGGCAGATTTATAACAATGAATATATGTAAAATCTTTAGACAAACACGACAAAGGGTAGTGAATAGCACATTTGAATTTTTCCTAGATTTTGTTTGTTTGAGCTGAATAATTAGGAACTGAATACAAGTAAAGCGTCTACTTAAATTTGTGCTCTATTTTTTTTTTAAATTCAAATTCTTCAGTTATCAAAAGCCTGAAAGCCCATAAACGTGAAGGCCTAAAAACCTGATCACCTTCACAAACGCTTTGCGTTCGCGTCATGAATCGTAGTCTAGAATTTTCCATCTCGGTTCGGAAGAACAGCCGAATTTGAGTTTTTTTCTCCAGAAAGTGCCCTTTTTTGTTGGTGCCCCCCACTTTGGAAGTCGCTCCGCAGCCCCTACTCAGAGCATCAATAATCTCCGATCAGCAATTGAATTTCCACGGTCGGCCGAAGGTTTTATACCATCGGGAGGTCACCTGACGCCTTCGTGATCTAGTTCGAACGCATCGTACTCACAATACGACGTCGTGTAGCCATCGTGTGGCCTTCGTGTGGCCTGCGGGTGAACTACTTAATAAAAATTCACATCATCGTGTTGCCTTCGTGTGTGGTTCGGGTGCCATCGTGTGACCTTCTGTATCCATCGTACTTGCTTCGGCTGTTGATTGGCTTTTGACCAAGTTCGGGCCATCTTCGTGCGAAATTCAAAATTAGATATTCGTGTATCCATCTTATGTCAACTTCGGGACAGTGTGACGCCTGCATTAACGAGTGAGATCGCGTTATATAAATCTACCCTCATCATGTGTGTCATATTTAAGTTACGAGTGCTTGCAGAGATTGAGAGTACTTTTCTCGTTCACTTATAAATTTGGATCTACGACGTATTTATCAAAACAAAAACAAGCTGGTCAAGAAGCTCGATCACCTTTCAACAAATCGCAGATTTTCAACGAATAAAAAAACAAACAAGAACTGGAAGGCAAAGTCATTTGCATAATTTATACCAAGGAATCATGTTCAGCTTACGTATTATTAAAAGTATGACGTCATTGTAATGCTCACACAATTCAATACGTGACGCACAAGGCTAATGTAATTGCCTTAGGTTGATAAAGTCTTTTTGACCGTGTTAATCATCATTTTTATTACGTAATTATGCCCTCCAAAATTAAGAGAAAGGTTCAGCATTTGAGTCATGAAATGTCCATCACTATTGCATCATGGAAGCATTTCTGAGCCACAACTGAGAGTGCAAAAATTTAGGTCCAGCAGTACTAGCGCTGTGTATAAAGACTCTTAAAGGGGAAGTGGCCCTTGTCATTAAAGGCATCGTTTAACAATGTTAAATCTGTGATGCATGGCTCTACGTGTTATCAGTGTCTGTGATATGGTGTAATATTGAAGCCTCAAAAAAGTAAAAATCTTTGGGTGACCGGTTTTACCATACTCATTTTTCCCACTAGACTGTAGTGTTATAAAAACCGTTAGGAGAACGAAAAATGAAATTTCGATTTCCAATCATAAATATCTTGATAATCAGACAGGCGATCGGCTTTTAAAAGTCATGGGATTCCTGACTGACCTAAAGGTTTATAATTATGATTGCAGCATGAGCTAAATTCAGGATTTTGTTTCAAAATCTGAGGCAATGTTACCGAGTCACTTTAAAGGGACAGTTGAGTTCTTGTTTAAGACCGCAAATGCCTTCAAAGTGCATGGTTATTGCTCTTATTCGTATTTATGACATTTCTAGATCCCTTATGGCACCTACAATTGCTATGAAGGTAATTTTAGACCCCAAAATGTGTGTATTTTAGAAAAAAATCCAATAGTACCAATTCAGCTCCACTTTTAAAAAAAATACGGTGACCGTTAATTTAATAATAATAACAATACAAGGGCCGGCTGGTTGTGCGTATTATAACCACCATTAAAAAGCCAACATTGGCTGGAATAAAACGTATAAGGCGCTATCTCGTTTTTTCAACGGCTGGTTTAAAATTATCGAATATTTGTGGGGCCCCACAAGTATTAGAAATGGTTATATTTATGGATATTTCAGCCGTCTCTGAACCGATTTTGATTTAAACGAAGATTTTTGTTTTCTTCATTTAAATTGTATGCTCTTTCAAATTTGACACTCAGTTTTTCATTATCTCGCCCAAAATTTGGTGTAGCCCCCTCTATACCAAAGCTCGACTATCCATTTTAGTTGGGTTTAATATAAACAGAGAAATGAGAGAAACAGGTCAGTGAAAGAGCAAAAACCGATTTTATTTATTTATTTATTTATTTATTACACATCTTTAAAAGAAGGGTAGCCCAATCAGCAAATAAATACTGGTTTTCGTTGGGGCCCTTCATAACATAAACAAGTATATACATTTCAACAGATTAAAATATAAATAAATATAGAAAATTACAAAATACGACCAAAAAAAAAATCAGGTTATAAATAAACAGATTTGAACATAGCGAATAACGAAATAAGTAATATATATATGATACAAATATATAAATGCCATATATCCAAATTGAAGCAAACAGTAACAAAAGAAAAAAAACAAACAAACAAGAGAAAGAAGAAGAAGAAGATATAATAAAATATATACAAAGAGGAGAGAAAGAGGAGACATATTATACCATAATCATATTACAACGAGGATGTCTTTTGCCATTTTGCAATTTCTCGTTTAAATGGTTTCATATTTTCTATAAATCGAATGCGTTCGGGTAATTTATTCCAGTTTGATGGACCTGTGACTATAAATGACTTCTGGTAAAGAGTCGTACGAGCATGTGGCATCCTAATTAACGTCTTATTTGTGCTCCTAGTTTGAGATGATACTGCTTTGATATAAATAAACTTATCACCAAGTACTTCAGGTGCAGCTTTATGTAAACATTTGTGAATCATACAACAAGATGCTCTAAAAAACAGATGATCTATTTTCGGCAAGGATAGTATTTCAAAAATTTGTTCAGATGGGGTTTCCCAGGAAAAACGAGATATCATATATGCTGCCCTCTTATGTAATCTTTCCAGTTTACCATGATTTGCTTCAGATCTCCCCAACTAAACGGTACAGCAGTACATAAAATGGGGCACCACAAAAGCCCAGTACAGTTTGTTCAATTGTGCTTTATCAAAATAATGTTTACATCGACGAATAGTTCCTAATATCTGTTTCACAATTAAAGCAATATTTTCGATATGTTTTTTAAAGTCAAGACTGTTATCAATTATAACTCCCAAACATTTATATTCATATACACATTCCAATTGGTATCCATTTAATTCAATCGACAGCAAACTGTTATCTAATGATCTAAGCTTTTGCTTTGATCCTAGTAGCATCGTTTTGGTCTTATCACTATTCAAAATCAATTTATTTTTATTTAGCCAAGAATTCAGTTCACCAAGAGCTTTTGTCAGTTTGAGTTCAACCTCTTGCTTAGTTTTTCCCCATACAGAAATAGTAGTATCATCTGCATACATATAAACAATGCCATTTGAGATGGAACATGGGAGATCATTAACAAATAGAGTAAAAAGGATCGGGGCCAAGATGGACCCTTGTGGAACTCCCATTGTTATATTTCTAAATGTTGATTTTTCTTTCCCTAATGAGACAAATTGTTGGCGATTTTTCAAGTATGATTCAAACCATTTAATTACATTCGGGGAGCAACCATATTGATGTAATCTATTTAAGAGGAGAGAGTGGTTGACTGTATCGAATGCACGTCGAAGATCTATAAAAGCTACACCATTCAGATATCCTTTGTCTACATTGTCTGACCACTGGTTAACCATGCATAATAGGGCTGTTTCGCATGAGTGCTTAGGACGAAGTCCAAATTGGTTCTTATAAAATAGATCATGCTGAGACAAATATTCAAAGATATTTAGATAAACTGCCCTTTCAATTATTTTAGATAAAATCGGCAGTTTAGATACGGGTCTGTAGTTTTTCATTATGGCTGTATCCCCTCCTTTGAGAATCGGTTGGACTCGGGCTATTTTCCAAGCATCAGGGTATACTGATGAATGCAAAGACAAATTGAGTATATATACTAAACTTTCCATTACATGAGGAATATCACAAATATACTTCAGTATTTTAATAGAGAGTTCATCATATCCAGTTGCTTTTTTGCAAGTATATGATTTTATCTGTTTGATGACGAAATCAATCGAGATATTTGAAAAGTAAAGTAAATCACCGTTTGTTTGTTTTTTCAGATTTTCTTTCAGTGATTCACATCTGTTGATAGTTTCGGTCTCGAGCTCAAAATCTTTAGTGAGTTCAGTAACGGAGTCAACAAAATACGTATTAAAATATTCAACAACTTCCTTCAAGTCTGATATTTCAACATCGTTTACATTCAATATTATATTTTTAGACTGACTTTTCTTAGTAAGACGTCGCATAACATCCCATAACGCATTTGCGTTTCCTGATTTATCGTTCAATAATGAAGTAATGTATGATTTTTTAAGTTTATTGAGTTCACGTGTTATAAGATTTCTGTATTTTTTATATTGTTCCCAAAAATCTGATGACGAGAGCTGTATTGCTTTATCACGAAGGTAATCCCTCGTGTTCATCAATTCAATTACGTCACCTGTCACCCAAGGACATGGATTATTTCTTAGATTAGAAATAAGAAAGTTGTAAATTTTGAAGGTGCGATCAATCAAACACAAATTGACAACTCTGTGACGTATCTTGCGAGGTCCTCTCCCATTTGCCCTGAATTAAAAGACTTCAATAATGTATATCTACCCTTAAGAAAATTTTCTATCATACATTCACACTAAATATAAGTATTGCAAATATGTTTTTATACAACTCCTGTATGAAGAAAAAAAATCTATTTCGTCATCAATAACTAAGAAAATGAAAGTTTATAAAATTTCCTGTACAGAGAAAATTGGAGAGGAGCTTGCAAGATACGTCACAGCGTTGCCAATTTGTGTTTCACTGATGACAACTTCAAAATTCATAACTTAGTTATTATTGGGCTTCATCGGTTAATGCTCTTCATTAAATATCAATTGATATTACATGAAAGGCAAGATGAAGTAGCCAATGATACTTTAAATCATAACTCTCCTATTTCTTAATTGGATATTTCTCAAACTTTCACTAATTTGTTTTTCTATTTTTCTGCTTTTATTGAGAACAATTATATATCAGGGCGGACTTCCCCTTTAACTTGGTAATTAGGATTTTGAATAACATTTACCTAGTTCTGTCATTATATGGTAGAGTTCTGTGCAATTCGATGGAAAACAATTAATTATGATAAAGAACGGTTACCGCAAATAAATATGTTGCCAACTAAAGCTAGAGATACAGGAGATGTAACAAAGGGTAAACAAAACATTTAATCGTTCTATTTGTTTTCTCTTTTTTAAATAAAACCGTCACCCACTGGAAGCTAAAAAAAGATAAATGATGGCATAAATATATGAATGAATAACTAGATACATAAATAACTAAATTGATTAATAAACAAACAAATGAATGATTAAGTGAAGATATATATGTGTGTGTGTATAAATAAATAAATAAATGAATAACTAAATATATAATTTATCCAATATCAACGATGGAGACGGCTCATGCCATTACTTCATAATCGCCTTTAATATGAATTTAATCCCACGCTAGTATAAATAAGGTACCTATGAATTACAACATCATCACACTACTGTTTTCACACGTTCTCACTTTTACGAGAACCCGCCAAAGTCCAATAATGCTCTTCTCCGGTTCTAGCTGTCCATTTCCAGTTTGGACCCGTTTGCGACTGAGCCGCAGCATGATAGTTTATAATTCATCGCTCCATTTCGTAATAGGTCTATGCTTGCACACCGGTGATGTGTTCCATTGGTGTGCTAAACAAGGATGGCTGCATACCTCATGTACAGGGGCGTAGCCATAGTCTAAACAAAATGAGGGGGGGGCTTGTCTTACTAGGTGGATGAAATAAAATTTGACAATGCTGATTCTACTCTCTCTCTCTCTCTCTCTCTCTTTCTCTCTCACTCACTCCCTTCTCCCTCACTCCTCTCTCTCTCTCTCTCTCTCTCTCTCTCTCTCTCTCTCTCTCTCTCTTCTCTCTTTCGCTCTTTCTCTCCTTTTCCGCAGGGGATATTGCCCCTCGTGCCCCATCCCTGTACTACGCCACTGCCTTCATACATGCGAGAGAAGAAATTCTTACAAGTTTATTTATTGGATGATTTATTACACTTATCAAAATTGTTTGAATAACATGATTAAGGCCTTTAATATATTAAATATTTTATGAATAAAGGTGAATGTCCGAGAATGTATAGGCAGTAAATTTTACACAAATGAAACAGGAAATACCACCATTTTATATTTTTAAAATTCCTTTGCCATAGAATAGTTATGAGATTCTTGTATGCATATGTTTCTTGGTCTATAATTATAAATAACGTTTCATTAGAAAAACTTTATAAGTTGGCAATTTGCGGAAGTGAGATTGAAATTATACACATTGTACTCACGGAACTGACGGAAGGCAGTTCTTCAATAAAAGGTTAAACAATTTTGATAACATTAAATGTTACTTTGCATTTTTTATTTTACTTGTATTATTTCATATGTTAAATTATCGTGTTATTTCTGTTCTGACTCATTATTATCTGAGTCCGGCCTTGCCGGAGTAAAACTCATTCAAGTATGCGTGGGCATTAACTGCTATGTATTAATATTTTTGTAGAGCATTTCTCTCTTTTTTTTTGTTGCTATTTTCATGAGTCTGAATGTCTTACATTTTCTGTCATAAAGTGGAAAATAAAGTGTAATCGGAATGAAGAAATACTGTATATATTTCCTTCAGCTATGGCATGCAGTTGTATTCGTTTGCCTGTTTGTTTGTGTTTTGTTTTATTTGTCTTTTGTGTGATTGTTTGTTTTAATATGACTTTTGGGGGGGTTAGAAGGCTGTAACTGATCTAGATTCGATTTCTGAGAGAACACTATGTATTAATTTACTGGCTTCAGTACTGTTGTTGAGCAATGCATATGGCTCACGTGCTTAAGGGCTATGATTTTTTAACTAGGGCGTTCTGAGTTCGAGAAACGACTGAATTAGTGAGCTATAACTCTTGGGTATGGGTAAGGCACTATCTCATTACATGTATTTACATGTACATAGACCCTCTGATAGTCTTTTTTTAACCGTCGGTTCTCTGGAATTCATGGTTACAATAAGTTCCTCATTTCAAATTCTGATTATCCTACTTAAATATAAATCACTTAATCAGCATACCACAATATTATGGCTTGGACTTCATCAATCTTGATTGAACTACTCGTCTTCTCTCCCCCGGCCCAACCCAATAAACAAGCCGTATTCTGGTTACAACCGGAGATGCAAGTCGTACAACTACGTATACGTCAACAGATAACTGCTAATCGACGTAGATGGCACTATACCTAAAATAGTTGTGCCATCTTCTTTTTTTTCTTCTCTCTTGTACAGGTGGACAAACCGAAACAGGTTGCATGCAGTGTTTGTGTTGGTGTGAAAGGGGCGTGGTGTGGGTGTGCTAGAGGGAGGGGGGTGTCATGAGTTTGTTCGGTGCGAGTGTGTGATTGGGTGGGACTATGGGACTACCTTCCTCTATTGTTATTTTGATTATAAACTGTTATATGAAAGAAAAAATGTACAATCATGTATAATTTGAGATCTTTCTATGTTTATTGTTCATTGATTGATGTAATTCATGAAGTATCCTGTATCGAAAATTTTGTTTTATATTACTTATTGTGATAATTTCTTGTAATGTGAATTTATGAGGAAGGAAATATAATATCATTTAGAACAAAAAATCTTGTTAGGAAAGGGGCATGATGTTTTTTATTTTTATTTTGTTTTGGTTGGTTTGCTTGAGTTGTTCTACTGCCGGAAAAGGGGTTGTTCCTCCAAAATGGAATATAAGAAAAATTCAGTCGTCAATCGTTTAAATATATTGAGGCTTTCAAGAGAATGCAGTTCAGAACATGTATCCTTTGAGTAATAGGAACTAATCTGATTTAACTCATTGCCATCCGTTCCAAATATAGAACGTTGCAATTGTCCAATTTTCAGAGGAGAATTTCAATTGGTATAAACTTTTAGCTAGGTGGTTGCCACATACCGTTTATCATTTTCCATTATTCGCTATAGTAGATCCGTCATCACAAGAAATTATAATCATATAAAATTGTTATTTTTTCCGCAATGTAAAATGACTATAAACGACATTTTTTAACAATGATCTTGTACAAGCTTTGCTTTTTATTTAGGCTACTCACATTGTTTTCATAATTGTTTGTCATATCTACACTTCCCTCGAAACAACTTGCTAATGTACCGTACATTTTACTTCATTGTTTCCATGTAAATGTGAAACAAATAAACTTCGAACTTTAATGGTCAACCAAGGACCTTGACAATCAAGTTAACAAAATGTTTTTGTTCTGTGTGTTGAATAGGATTTTATTCTTTTAATAGCGCAGTTTTAGAAATTCATTTAGAAAAAGAAAATACCACGATTGCCAACAAATTTCAATTTTGAAATCAAATAATTCATTTTTGTATTTTTTCATTTCTTTGCCTCTTTCTCTTTCACAATAAATTGTATTAGATGACCTTGGTACGTTATAATAGATCTCTGTCCAACTCCCTCTCTCTCTCTCTCTCTCTCTCCCTCTCTCTTTTCTCCCCCTCTCTCACTCTATCTCTCTCTATCTCTCTCTGCCCCATTTCTACTCTCTCATTCTCTGGCTCTCTTTTTGTTTTTAATGTAAACATAATTTTTCATTTTTTTTATTTCTTATTCATGTCTTGTATCAAAGGAGCTATTTGCTTTCTGGTCTGTCTGGCAAAGAAAAGCTTGATTCTTTCCAATGTTGACGGCAAGGTGATCATCCTTAAACTCATCGACGCACGTTTATAATTATTAAAAAAACCACAGACTATACTAACCGTGGTGGATTTAATTACAGAGTACTTACAATTAACCATACAAGATACAAATGAATGACCAATTACACAACAAATCATTGCATAAATAAACACATCTTAAACAGTAAAAGAAATAATATTCTTCACAAAGGTATCAGAATTCATTTCCTCAAATCGTTACTTCTCTTATAAAGCACATGAAACTAGTTTGTAAGACAATACCTAACCAGTTTAAGAGCATACTTCCATCCTTTTCATCATGATAACGATGGTTTACAGCAATATTTTCGTTTCCGTTTCGGCTCAAGAATCCCTTGGACATGCTGGACGCATTATTAAAGGGTAAGATGTTTTATTTAAAACAGCCATTAACATATTGAAAATGAAAGAAATTGGAGAAAGAAAAAAAACTTTAATAAAGTACTGACTATGGTGTGTTTGAAAGATTAATTTTGTGAGACCGTATTATCGGAGCAAGCGACCGGCGGGAAGAGGAAGCGTGAAAAGGAGCCATAAGAAAGGGCATCATCATCATCATCATCATCATCATCTTCTTCTTCTTCTTCTTCTTCTTCTTCTTCTTCTTCTTCTTCTTCTTCTTCTTCTTCTTCTTCTTCTTCTTCTTCAGGCATGTAACTAAGGGGTGCGGCGCCCCCCCGCTAGCGAAAAAGAGGTTCGGTAAAGGAAGCAGTGCAAACAACATAGGTAGGACACAGTTATTAGTGAAACCGTTTTGGTGTTCAAAATTGTACCTAAAACTTGATTTTCAGACAGAAAAATACCCAAATTTGTCCTTCCCTAGGGTGGAGGAACACCCCTCCCATACCCTCCCCCGAGGTACTTCGGGAGCGTCGCGACCTCGTAAGGGTCCACCTTATATAATGTCTGCACCCCCTCCCTCCACTTTCATCCTAGTTATGGGCCTGGTATTCCACTTCTTCTTGATCACCAAGAACAAAAACCACAACAACTACGTCATCATTTATTTGTATTTATATCTTTCTTAAAACACAATCTTGACAGCATAAAAACAATCAGCTCAAAGCGGTTTTACATTGCAGTCTTGTAACCTAAAAGATCATAATATAATACTATATATGATATAATCATATAATGTTGTATTATTTAATATGATATTATTATATATTATATTATATTATATTATATAATACAACATTATATGATATAAAGTGAAATGTTATACCGATTTCAATAATTAACATCAAAATCGACAGCAACAAACAACATCATCATTATCATCGTCATCATCATCATCACCATCATTATCATCGTCATCATCATCATCACCATCATTATCATCGTCATCATCATCATCACCATCATTATCATCGTCATCATCATCATCACCATCATTATCATCGTCATCATCATCATCACCATCATTATCATCGTCATCATCATCATCACCATCATCATTATCGTCGTCCTCATAAGATTACCATTATTTAAACAGTTTTGAGGCGGAAACTGCATTGCCATTTGGCCAGGGTACAGATTTATTGTATACCTCCAATTGGAAATACGATATTCAGTGTTCATGCTCTCTGTCGGGAAGGCTTAGTCCTTCGGATGTGACTAACAACAGCTGTGGGTCTTTTCAAGCAAATGTGCATGCATTCTGTTTCATAGAGTAATATTTTATACTTTGATTTGATTAACAATCAATCGATCAAGTGTGTAAAGGTTGGAATAGCTGAGGGCCTGCAGGAGGCTTTCGGGTTCGAAACCATCCATCAGTGCTATGACATGAATTTTGTGTCAACCAAAGTTTAAAGTCCCTCGCATAGAACGTTCTGATTGATATTCTTTATTAATAAAGTTGTCCATTTCCCCGGATTATGAGAATTAATCAACATAGTTATTTATGATGTTTATTGATGTTATTTATTGACACAGATAAAATTATTCATACAGCTGGTAAACGCATCCTACTACTTGCTAACCAGAAATGATTACCGTCGGATATTTGAAAATAATGTAGATGTTCTATCACCGCAAACCATAGAGAATACAAAACCGCTATCTGACCTGTTTTGCACTGTTGGTTTAAACCATCGCAGACAACTTAACCATATTCGACTGTTGCGAACTAGAAGGGCGCTTTAAAACACATTAGTACTTCAATATAGAGTAAACGCCCTTCAAGCTCCCATCACAAGATACCAAAGACCTGTCGTATCCGCAATACCAGACATGTATTAAGGACCGCTGAACATGACAGACGATAATAAAGCAAGCTAACATTATCATGACAAAAATGCCAGACATCAGTTTCGCTATCTCTATACAGTTTCATTTCCATCTTTCAGGCCAAATAAAATTAATTCTTAGTTATTCGCCCCCTCCCACTTCCCTTTTTAGCCCACCTCATATTATTTGTTTTAGGGGGTTATTTGATATTTCTTTTTTAAATGAAACCATGAAGATTCTAAGGACACGTAGAGAATAAAGTCAAGATAAATAATTGCCATTTCACCTTGTCTTGAGCAGCTAAAGTGCGTATACAAATGCGACTAATTTAAACAAACTTATGTTGAAATTGATTTTGTATTTGCAAGTACAGCAAAAAGATCAAGCATCAGCCCCCCTCGTCATATTTTCATTTTTAATGCGGACGAGAAACTAGAATTCAATTTCACTTGGCCTTATGAGGACTACGATCCCGGATCCTGGCAAAGAAAAAAAGGAATGATATCTTTTGCATAAACAATATGATATGCGATGGCAAACCCGGATAGATTTTAAAGACACTCAAACATTATTTACTTTCATATCCTTCTTGTGGTTGTTATGGGGTTGTTCACATTGACGAGCAAGTGTTTAATTTAGTTCGCATTCCCTCGGTTGAAGCATAGTCCATGGTTGAAACATGGTCCTCGGTTGAAGCATGGTCCATGGTTGAAGCATGGTCCATGGTTGAATTAGAAGTCTTCATGCATGATGATAACGTGATGTGACAATGGTTTAGCTAAGGAGGGGGTATGAGGGGGTACGTGCCATGTCACTCCCTCCCAAATCCTCCTCTCATTTCATCCATCTCACAATGATCACACCCCCCCCCCTCAAAGGGCAGACGGAGGTCTGCCCTTTCCAGGACAAACGCAACACCCCTGCACCTTGTTATGTATGATTGCAATAAAGATACGACAGGAGATGGATACACTTAGTCTGAACGGACCGATCTAGATTGAAGGGATTATATTTCAACTGATTTGTTCGATAATTTATCATTGCCATTTGCCAATGCAATGATTATATAAGGCAGCCGGAACGTGATAGTGTGTAATAGATATGATAAAATGTGCAAGAAAAGCTTAACGCATGGGTCTACTAGCTTAAAGAGAAGGTTAAGTGCTGGTAAAGATGAGAATCATCAGTGAGGTTTCATCATGCTTTGTATGTCAGTGAAGATGGATATCATAATAGACACGAAAGAAGTTTCCCGGAAAAAGAATTGGTTTTCAGATGCAGTCGGGGCACCATGGTATTGGTGAAGGTTCATGACTCTCATACGCAGGGTCCCGAGTTCGATCCTTTGCCCACATTTTCCCTCTCGGCCCAGGTGTATTATATGCGTCCCTTACAGTGCTAGGGTAAGAATTATTGCAGGGCATGGCGGGAAGGAGAATCGTCTTATTAATGAGGTGGCTACCCTGGGTAAATGGTACTTATTTAATGTCCTCATATCCGGAATATGACGAGAAGTAACTAAAACTTGTTAGACCTTTATTTTAAGCCACATCTGTATGTAGTCCCACATACGGATTTCTGAATTCTGTGTGCAGATCCTGCAGTGCGTGATATTTTTTATTAAAATAAAGTTTGATTTAATTTCCTTTAATTTTCATCGATTTCAAAACCTTACAGTGTACATCCCGCTTCTTATATATTCTATATAATCAACCTTTCCCAATTGCTTCCATGCAGGCAGCTTCTTTCACAATGAAATCTCATGATTAGAACTCAACTCTTGAAATCATTCATCACATGTTGTGATAATAATCAAGGGTTTGAGGAAATAAGTGATGACAGAAAGAACTCTGATTACCATCGCGATGAATTACATGATTAGAATGTCACCAGTTTACTGACGGGAGAAGGATGGTGTATGAGAATATCCCAAATGGCATTCGGAGTTTAATACGTGATGAAAGAGACAATTGTGAGACGGCAGTTATAATTGCTAATGTGTTTTTCGTTATAATATTAGTTTTTATTATTTATTTTTGATACGAATTGTTATTGCTGTATAACGTAAGTCCAACCATTGAGGTGACACTGGTATCAGATTTACTAGAGGTGGCACGTGCTCTTCCTGGTCACCCCCCCCCTCCTACCTCCTCCACCCCTGTTGTTATTTCATATTACGTGTTGGCTGCATCCGTCTTGTGCAGGTCATGGAGTTAGGATTTCATCGGGCATGCCAGATGGCGCTATTTCACATTTGAACGTGAGTTGTTGCTTGACCGACTCCGAACCGACCGACCAGTTCATGGCCATTCACGGTAATGTACTTAGTGTGTTCTGTCTGATGTCTGTCTAGGTTTCCATCTCGTTGGTGTGACTGAGATATGAGAGGCATTTCACCGTGACGTGTCTGCGACTCTGCGGTCCAATCTCCGAAAAACAGGGGGTCACTCGCATGATGAAGTGGGACACATATTCGTCAAACATCTCAACATTATTTTGATAGCAACGCGTTTCAGTTCGGTGGTAACAAATTCCACAACTTATTGGCGTAAAATATCGAAGACTGTTAGGATTGACGTGGCCCCGAAGGTTGAAGCTTGACCCGACAAAACGCTCACCTTTTTCGAAAGACAATACAGGTTCAAGATCCGACTGCTTGGCGTAGAAACGAAAAGTGTGCAGGTTTACTTGATGAAAAGTCAGTTCCGAAGGCAATGGAAAGCAACATTATTTAGGTGGCGAAAATTGAACGAAATTCTTTTGAAATTGATACTCTAGTTATGATGATATCAATAATAAAATTGAAGGTTATTCGTAACACGGTACAAATAGAACGAATATTATTATCATTGTTCCGTTTGTAAAAGACATTGATATTTTTCATTTGGAGTGTTGTTGTTTTTTACATTTTAAGACAAATAAACAAATCAACTACTTTCGCGATGAAGTCGAAATTTTGAATTAGACTTTAAATTATGTTACCTGTGTATAAATGAGAACCCTTCCACTTATAATCAAAGATAAGTTAATATGTTTACCCTTATTGTCGAAGGTATACCTTTAAACATAATGTATTTCGCTGAACCCACATGTTCAAAGCGATATATGCAATTTCATTAATGAAAGTAGGATTTATTGATTTGTAATCATGTGTTTAATAATGAGACAAGCTAATGTTGATATGTGTGGTATGTTTTAACTCATGATTGTCGTCCATTGCATTTTACACTTTGCACTATACACTTTGATTTTCTTTAATAATCCATTAAACTTTCCCTCTTTCGAGATTAGACTAGCTTTGACTTGTAATTATATTACTATTTCGACATGTAATTTTGAGCCTGGCATTTTATTATGAGCCTGTTTCTTAAAGGGATCGTTTAACAGTGTTATATCTGAGATACACGGCCCTACATGTTATTAGTGTCTGTGATATGGTGTAATAATGAAGCCCTAAAAAAATTGCGCTTCAAAATGATCAAGAAGTGCCTCAAAAAGCAAAAATCTTTGATTGACCGGTTTTACCATACTCGTTTTCTAATAGACTATAGTGTTATGAAAACCGTCAGGCGAACGGTTTTCAAAATTTGTAATTCAATCATAAATATCTTGATAATCAGACAGGCGATCAGCTTGTAAAAGTCATGGGGTTCCTGACTGACCTAAAGGTTTATGATTATCATTGCATCATGAGCTAAATCCAGAATTTTGTTTCAGAATCTGAGACAAAGTTACCGGATCCCTTTAAGTATGTAGATGTCGAATCACAATATAGCAACACCGTTGTCTTTAAAAATCTAATTTATGATAGGAATCATAAGACTGTTGGGTTTTTTTAACCTGATTTATTACCATAATTTCTATTTTATCCTGTTGTTTCGAAACCAAGCCCTCAGTATTCTACTTGACCACAATCGTTGATGATTTTTATGCCGTGACTATCCCGCTAAAGAGGCTCTTAACCTTCGTAAAACACATTTATTTCACTTCGGATAGTTTAGGTTTGCGACATTATCTTCACAAATTTATTTAAAAACGAGAATGATGTACATTAAAGGCATCGTTTAACAATGTTAAATCTAAGATGCACGGCCCTACGTGCTATCAGTGTCTGTGATATGGTGTAATATTGAAGCCCTAAAAAAAATTGCGCTTCAAAATGATCATGAAGTGCTTCAAAATGATCATGAAGTGCTTCAAAAAAGTAAAAATCTTTGAGTGACCGGTTTTACCATACTTAACATACCATTATTAAAAGTATGACGTCATCGTAATGCTCACACAATTCAATACGTGACGCACAAGCCTAATGTAATTGCCTTAGGTTGATAAAGTCTTTTTGACCGTGTTAATCATCATTTTTATTACGTAATTATGCCCTCCAAAATTAAGAGAAAATGTCAGCATTTGAGTCATGAAATGTCCATCACTATTGCATCATGGAAGCATTTCTGAGCCACAACTGAGAGTGCAAAAATTTAAGTCCAGCAGTACTAGCGCTGTGTATAAAGACTCTTTGAAGGGGAAGTGGCCTTTGTCATTAAAGGCATCGTTTAACAATGTTAAATCTGTGATGCATGGCTCTATGTGTTATCAGTGTCTGTGATATGGTGTAATATTGAAGCCCTAAACAAAAATTGCGCTTCGAAATGATCATGAAGTGCCTCAAAAAAGTAAAAATCTTTAAGTGACCGGTTTTACCATACTCGTTTTCCCCAATAGACTGTAGTGTTATGAAAACCGTTAGGAAAACGCAAAATTGATTTCGATTTCCAATCATAAATATCTTGATAATCAGACAAGCGATCGGCTTGTAAAAGCTAAAGGTTTATAATCATCATTGCAGCATGAGCTAAATCCAGGATTTTGTTTCAGAATCTGAGACAAAGTTACCCAATCCCTTTAATGAATTATGCTAACGGATGATTGCCTATATCATCGGGTTTCAATCACCTAAATGTGATGAAGTGATTTATGATATACTAGTATTAAGATGAGTTTTTATAGAATTAGCTGAGACGATTTTCTTTTGAAATTAATTTAAAATAAACAATAAATAAATAAATGAAAAAAACGTGCTCTGTCATTGCTGCTACTTTTTGTCAAAAATGATTTTCATGAATGATAATTATAATCGTCGATTTAAAAAAACGCAATTGAAACCACCTTTTATTAATCGATAAAGGGACTTTTGGCCCTGGCAATGTGTTTTTATGGAACAGATTACAGGGCACCAAAATATGATAATAATGTGATGTGAAAAAACAACACATAACATTCTGATACGAAAACTTCTTCTTATCCCTGATTAAAGTCAAATTACCCTTAAAAATAATTCGCATATGCAATGTCGCGTATACTCATGTGTCTGTATGTATGCTTACTCTGTATCGTACATAGTATATAATATATCTTTGATGTTTTACGTTGTTTCAGAAAGTAACCCTTTTTTATTCGATTTTTTCAATTTAATTAGTGACATATATTTTATTACGAAGTAAAAATGAGTGACATTTTGGAATTTTACTATATGCATGTATTAAAAAGAGATGACTAAAAAGAGCTCTGTATTTCCTTATTTTTATGACTTTTGTTATGACTAAACATGACCTTAAATCAAAGCAAAAAGCACATCCCTGATCAAACAAAATTCAACCAACGTTGGTATCATTATCCCTTGAAAAATAAGCACATTATTCGGCAAAATGACGGGGATATGTGCCATACCAGGAAACCCCGAATTGCTTTCAACTTGACCAAAGGAAAACATTACCGTTCCCAAAACAATGGTTGTTTATAGACTTTGAAGTCATTTTAAATAGGTTAGAGAGAGAGAGAGAGAGAGAGAGAAAAAAAAAGGATGCAGAACTTTAAAAAAATGTTTCTATTTTATTGAAATTTATATATTCATTTATTTATTTTACTTTATTTGATTCAGTCTTTTTTGGGGGGAGGGGGCTGTGTGGTCGTGTAGGTGATCTCGTACGTAACCGGGAGGTCTCAGGTTCAAAACCAAGTCGAAGCGCTTGTGCCATTTGATAATGCATTAATCCTCATTATCAAGTCCCTTGAATATGACATTATAACTGTAGGTCCCCCTAGCCTTACTTACATAATTTTATAGGCATAAAATATAAGATATAAAATATAAAATATAAATTTCCCCGGCCACTTTCGGTGTTTTATCCAGTCCATTTGATAAAGCGTTCATTCATTTTAGCGCTAACACCATATTTCGGCAGAGACTGTCATTCAAAAATGGACTTCAGTCATTCAATTAAGAGTATCGGACAATTTAAATTCATTCCGTTTAGCGCGTGTTCCTAGATTCATTCAAATTCGTCGGCAATAGAGCGGTTTAATAACATATGTAAATGCTATGCATACTCTTTACACAAATGTGTTCTTGACAACCTGAAAGCTTGCCTGAGGCTTGCCCGACATAGAAACAAGTAATGTATGCAGACTGTATTCAGAGTATTTTAATTCATTCATTAATAACAGGTCAATGGAATACCTCGTCACTAGGTCACCAGGAAAGAAATATCCTAAATTTGAATATGTTAGTAAACCGGTTTATTACTGGCAGGTGATCTTGGGCATTCAAATTCACGAATAGGCAGTCAATATACCGGTAAGGCCTTTTGCAACATGAGGTTTAGAATTCCATAGGTCCACTTGAAATAATCGACGTTTTTAGCTTTCATTGTCTGGGAATAACACTTTGTATGCGATCATGATTACATAGGTATAGCGTACGAGTCATCGTATATCTTTGGGATATGAAGAAACCAAATTGTAACATACTTTCCTTGTATGTTGCCAGCAGTCAGTAACTTGTAGGTAATGACCAACCGACAGTATTCGATTATAAGTGCTAAGTTCTGACCACCGGGCCGGGCGAGCCGCGTTGACCTAGCCAGACCGGGGGGAAACAGGCTACATCTATCCCGTCTTATCGGCGCGGGTCTTGTGTGAATACATTCATTTCTTCAGGGACAACATTAGTATGTGGAAAGTAATGCTTATTATGTATTTAATAGTATTATTTATTTGTAAAAGTGAAATTGTTTGAGCGTTCTCGTGTTTTTTTTTCTATGACTAAGTGAACACTACCAGCACTTTCGCATGAACAGGCTAGAATTGAAATACTCTCAGTTGTCAAATAATGTCTAGAAATATTGTAAAACTTGGACCAAATTTTGATGTCACATATTGTGTAGTCCGATATAGCCTAACAGTATGTTCAGTACAACACTGTTTTGGTTGTATGTGATTGTCTTACATTTTATGAATCAAAACAGCTCTGTACTAAACAGTTTATTTCACGTTGCCCCCAAGAAAAGTACTTATACGAAAATGAAAGGAAAAAGGGCTTCCCTCATAATTATCTTTAAGATTATGCGTGTATGATATTTTGTTCCTGTAGTCCTTATTCGTGATTACTAATTCGAGGTGATTTTTTTCTTCCCTTCTTTTTTTGCGGAGATGTTTATTAATTGATGGGTTTTTCCCTTCACATTCTTGAAAAAAGTAGTACTTAACATTAATGGTTCTTTCTCGGAACACTTCTGAATTGTAAAGCGGTCATATGGTAATAATAATATTTGATATTTTGATAGCACACATCCACCACGGAAGGTGCTCAAGGCACTTCAATATTACTCAGGCTCTGCTATAGGCTACCTATTTCGGTGCTCACGGCATTCAATGAATTCCTTTCTACCGTAACCCTTTTGACCCCTGGGTAGAGAGTGGCAAATGTAGATTAATGTCTTCCCAAACATGACAATCTATGTGGCATTAGTGCCGCGGCGGAATTCGAACCGCAAACCATGTAATACACAGTTCGAAGACGTATCCACTGGTCCACGTCACCTCAGATCTCTCTTATCGTGTGCATTCTATTCTTGAGTTACTCTTTTTTTTACTTTCTATATTCTCTCTCTCTCTCTCTCTCTCTTTATTTTTTTCCTACTTTTTTTCTTGGTGAGGTTTCTACTCTTTAACACTAACCTCTCGATTTGTTTTCTTTCTGTATATCCTCTCCCCCCTCTCTCTCTCTCTCTCTCTGCCTGTTTGTCTCTGTCTCTCTCTGTCTCTCTCTGCCTGTTTGTCTCTGTCTCTGTCTCTCTCTCGGTCTACCTCTCTCATTTTCTCTTCTAGCATTTCACTCTCCCACTGTCTTCTCTTCCCCGTTCAACACACTGTCGTCTGGCTTGCTGGGATGTGAAGCCTAACACATTAGCTAGTTCTTCTCTGGCTTCATGATACACCGCCAATCGATCAAGCGATCACTATCTAGGACGAAACCCTGACCAAGGAGAAAAAAGAGGATGTTTCGGGATGTATACATTAATGGCCGTCTAGTAGACAGTCATGTGCAAAGTCGAACCTGTCTATTAAGGCCATCCAAGGGAAACGCAAAAAGGGTGGCCTTTGTAGACAGGTTCTCCGACACATATTTCCTTCTATAGAGGGAGGAAATGAGGGTGACCACTATAGACAGGTGGCCTTTATAGAGAGGCGGTTGTGGCGTGCGCCTGTAATCCAGCTAACAGTGGAAGTTACAAACTGATTCAGCCGAGGACGCAGGTTCGAAACTGAGTCACGTCTTTCGGATGGTGACGTTAAAGGTCGGTCCCCAGACGTAAATAATCATATCTGATTGATACACGTCTGTAAAAAACCCAATCACACACACAAAGGCAGGTTTGACTGTACCAAAAAATACATCGAAATTTATGTAATAAACACTCCTATCTGAATACCTTGAATACAAGCAGATTTATCGAATAAAGAAAGGAACGGTCTTTGAAAAAAGTAGGATCATAAATGTAAAAACATGGAAATTATGATAAGTCACGACAAAAGGTGTGTAGAGAGCATGGGTCCAGCTGCTGAGGCACTGGTCTTCTTAGGGGAAGTGAAAAATAAGGCCACCACTCGTGAAGATGGTATGCGGGTCGAGGCATCATCTTCATATTCTTTTCTTGTTCATTTCCACCCTCCCTTTCAGGCTTTCTCTCTCTCTCTCTCTCTCCATTTTTATCACCCTGGCTTACTCTTCTGCTCTTTCCCATTTTCTCCGCCATGATTTTCGTATTTTCATTATCTTCTTCCACCATTTTGCTCTCACATGCTCCCTTCTTGAGCCTGCTTTCTTACCCGATCCCATCTCCATGTCGGTGTATCTTACCGCAGAGATTCATTTATAGTTATATACACAATCTTGTATTTCCCAGTGTGTTCATCAATAATTCCCATTGACCATGCTCACTGCTTTTATCGTGTTTACTTATTCTCCAGCATGTAAAATATCTCTCGATTTTGATAAACATGCTGTTCTAGCTAGCTATCTTACATTATGAACATCTCTCACTCATACTCTCTCTCTCTCTCTCTCTCTCTTTCTATCTCTTCTACACTTGCTTTAACTATACCCACTCTGCTCTCTCACACATAATTTATGCAGGCTTCTATGTTTTTTCGCGAAGGAGTCTTTCTACATCTACATACGACGGAGCTTGTCCAATTATAAGAAGTGGCGCTTTCTTGGTCGGGCGCGGGTGAGCGTGCTATAACGTAAACCATTATTTATGCATGTTGCATGAGCAAGCCGTATAGTGCCCGTCTGGGGAAAGCCTATTGCATATCATACATACAATGTACGCCGTGGCTAGCCGTGTGTAAGCGCTACGGCAAAGCCTTGCCCTATTGGATTGGCGAGGGCCTCTTGCCTTTCCCGCGTAGGAGGAGAGATGAAGAGAGAAAGGAAAAGAGATGGAGAGAAAGAGGGAGTGGGAGGAAGAGGAGAAAGAGGAAAAGAGAGCGATATGAGGCGATCGTGCGCGCGGATGTGAGGTCCTCCGTCTCGTGTAATCCAGCGGGAAGCCATGGCGTTAGAAACTCCCGTAATGCGATAGCGTGCAAGACTGTAAAGTAGCTAGCTTGAATGGCGTGGGCATTTTTTTTCTCCTAGGGATGCATTATTACGAAGCTACGGATAGCACAGCGAGGGCAAGTAAATACTAAGTGGGAATGAACAGGCTATGCCACGCTTATCAACCAGTACTTCTCTGCTCGTTAAATGAAATATCCATCTACGCCTCCTCATTGATTTTGTGCAATAAGTAAGGGTGGAAAAATCATTATACGCATGCATCGAAAGATGGCAAATATCATCATTCTTTATTTTCGTTTTGTAAATTTGTGGCTGATTATGCTGCCGCCAGTAACGGCTGTCGAATCACCTTATCATACATGTTAAAAGGTATAAGTTTGAATATGCCATATTTTAATTCAACTTAAATTCATCTGACATGCCCCCCAATACACATATGTTTTATGTAACGATGTTCAGCCTGTTTACATGGGTGATTAGAAATGTGACTGACTTTCATTATCTTATTGACTTTCAAGTGTCCCCTCCTCCCTCCTCAGTCGGATTGTAAAACCAGTAATGAAAACAAATATTTAGGGAGAAAGATAAAAATAGAAAGAGAGATGAAGAACAGGCGAAAATAGTGATACAACCACCTTTCCACAATACCCTCTTAATAATTGGTCGCCTTGCTCCCTTGTATTGTATTCACCTAGCACCTAATGAGACCCGTGCCCCCCCCCCCCTCAATGACAGCCAGTGCCCCCGAATGGTTGGAACCACGCTACGCCAAGATTTAATTGGATGGGGTGGAATCGCAACGTAAGTCTGGGTAACAGAGATAAATGGGGCGATGAAGCTTAGTGTAGGGGGTGATATGTTGCCCATAACGTTGGTATAATTTAGTTTTACCCCTTTGCATGAAATTATTGTGACAATATATTTTATTATTGATAAATAAAGTTTATATCTTTCCAGAACTTTATTGATCAACCCCTGTTACTCTGATCAATAAATTTCTGATAACATAAAAACGTTATTATTCTATCAAGAATAAATCACAATTCTCACAATCAGAATTCATGAAAATCGGGAAAAATTATTCCAACTTTATGGGTAACATTGTAGGCTATATTGAAAAGAAGAGAGAGAGATGCATGGGGCGGGGAGGGTGCAGAAATGGTAATAAAACAATAGATCTAAGATGATAGATAAAAGAGGTTGAATGGGTAGACGAAGTAAGAGATCAAGCGGGCGATATAAAGAGAGAAGATCTATACAGAAGAAGAACAAAGTTAGAGCAAATTTCAAATGGATGAAGAAGAGAAACTGCAAAAAAAAAAAATTTCCTGTTTATTTCGTGAGAAAGTTGAGGTAGAGCTATCCTTTCTGATTAACAATCCGTTATCTTTGTTATTTATTGGTACTGTTTTAACGACGTGATTGCTGCAATGATTTTATAGAGCGAGCAAACGGAACGAGCGAGAGAAAAGGGAATTTATGTTTCAAACGGACAGCATAGATGCTGCATAAAAATACTTTTACTTTGAACAAAAATAGTAATAATAGTAACGATAGAACAGTGAACGTTTGTTATTATACTTTATGTTAAGTGGCCAAAAGCGTTCAAAAGATGCTGCAACCAGAGCTATGTTATACTATCTGACTACCATCCGATTTTGGAAGAATTAGTAACAGCATTTGATATGAACATTCAAGCTTCTAAAATAGTAATAATAGTATTACAGTAAAACAGTGAACGTTTGTTATTCTACTTCCTCCCCTCTCCCAAAAGTATGTCTTATATCATTCTGTAAGAATTTGCTTCAGAACCTCTCTGCTCGTATGAGAAAATTGTTGTCTGAATATTGAAGAAGTCAAATAATTTTGGATGGCTGTAGCAACAACTCCCCCGCCCGGAAAGGCTAACTTGCTAGAATCTTCACAAATTAGTTGTTCTTGTTTTCAATTATTTTAGGAAAGGTTTATGTAAATATTCACATCCCCTTTATGCACAGTGTCACCTCTCCATTCTCTCTCTCCCTCTCTCTCTCTCTCTCTCTCTCTCTCTCTCTCTCTCTCTCTCTCTCTCTCTCTTTCTCTCTCTTTCTCTCTATATTCCCTGAATCTTCACGATGTTTGTCTATCTGTCGTTCAGTCGAGCCAAATACCATGCTCGCCCCATTTTAATCTTCTTTACAAACTCGCTATCCTTTTGTGCTTTGTTCTCTTATGCATTTAAAAGTGTTTTTTCTGTCGTGTCAAGTGATTCAAGTCATCTTTCCATAACACTAGTGTATCATTCGAATCAAATATCTGCAACCCCGCCATGTTCCTTCTTTGTTTGTTTGTTAGTAGTTACCGTATGACATTTTCGAATGCTGGCTGTTTCCCCATGAGATAATTCCTGCCGGATATTAGAAAAAGGAACATGAAATATTTTCAAGGAAAGCTAGACTTGAGAGTGGTATGAGTCATTGATTTAAATTCCAGTATATCATATCCTAAATAAGGAATTTGGAGAAATATTCAGTAACACGTGGATCTGAACGTGTTATCTTTTCAATTCACCTTCAAAATCCACCTGTTTTATGTTTCTTCCAGTGTCTTCTCTCACCATGCTCACACTCTAAAAACTAAAATTTAAAAAGGCCGAGGAGTCACTAGTTTATCAAAATGTCTTACCAACCCTTTTCGCATGCTAAATTAAACCTTTATAGCATTGGATTCAGCATGTTCAAAGTGTTTATCTACCATTTTAAAAAAATGGTCACTCCTCGGCCCTTTTAAATCGTCATTCATATTTTAGTTTTATAATGCACTATCTCTTTGTTACTCAATTCAATTCATTCAATGCAGACCCCCCCCCCTCTCTCTCTCTGTCTCTCTCTGTCAAGATATTCACTTTTGTAACGATTATTTGCTAAGTTCTGCCGATGGACCTTCTGCCCCAAAGGACACCCTCCACCCTTACTCCAACTCGTGTTTAAAGAGCAAGGCTTTTCTACTTTAATACTTTAATACTTTAATAAATTATTTTAAAGAGCTTCTTATCAGTGAACTAAAATTGTGTTTTCGAGTTGCAAATGTTCGTATTATTTTGCTTCTATGTGTAGCTGCTTCGTCAGGGATGTGGGGTGGGGGAGGGGGGGGCAAACATCGCAGCCAATGGAAAGCAATCTATTCCAGAAATTGCTTACTTGTATTGTAGGGCGGGGCGACGGATTTTTCTTTAATCTATCTCAATAAGAGTTTATTCTGTAATAGCAACAATTAAATACCAACAATTCGTCGTTATTTGTGAGAGAGCGAAGCGAGCGAGTAAATAGTTTAGCCAGAATATTTGCTTTGAATTACATTATCTTTTCAGCAGGTACATTCTTTATAATTCGTGCATATAGTTTCTGATTCGATTGCTCTTTATTTGTATGAACATATTAACCAACAATTTAACTCTCTCTTCATTTTTAAGTCATGTTGAAATTTATATGCTTAACAATATTGGTTTATGAGGCCACTCAAATTTCTAAGAAAAAATAATTATCACTGTGGATAGTTATACTTCTTTTTTTTTTTCTTCTTTTTTTAAATTTGTCTGGGGGAAACTTGTACGTTGGTGATGTGTATAGAATAAGACAAATTTTACAACATCTCCCGATTCTTTTCAGAGGCCAAAAGCGTTCAAAAGATGCTGCAACCAGGGATATGTTATGCCCCCGCTCACTATACGATCTGATCGACTGCCATCCGATTTTGGAAGAATTTGTAATAGCATTTGATATGAACATTAAAGCTTCTAAAATGGAATGATCGATGATTTGAATAGTCATATGATTAATGAAATTAACATTTAAATTGATTTCAAGCTTCCTTGGAGGGGGAATAGCTAAATCGATTTGAAGCCGATTCGGCTTTTATTCTAACTAGAAGGCATAAATGAATTGAAAATCTGGTTGTCAGTATTCTTTTCATTTTTAGAACCTACATCAGGAAGATGACGTTTGATTGGTTTCCTATATCTATATAATTGCTTTTTCTTCGAAAATGGGATCACAGGAAGATCGTATAGCCGGTGTGCGGTGGGCTTTACTATAGTGTGGTGCAACTTTGCAATCTGACATGAAGGTCATTTCATGCCAACAAGGTATGTGAAAAAGTTTGGAAGTGTTCATATCTTGCGAAATATAGTGAACTTCTATGGTCCGGATGACGTTACACGTGAATTTTAAGAATATTTGTGATTTTAACTTTTTAGGGATCAGTAAAAAGCTAAAAGTTAAAGTTTAGCTTAATAGTGTATATTACAGTTTAATAGTTAAAAATGTAAGATATTTCTATAATAGTCACAGTCATATTTGAGCACTTCAAGAACAATCGCTAATAATACGATCGAAAATACTTTTCCATACCCGATTATATATCCCACATAAATCTTGTTAGGATTACGTATAATAATTAGATCAATTTTATATAGCGCAGCTACTATACAAATATAATCTACTGTGCTGTGATGACAACAAAACTCCCAACAGTGCTACTTTACAGACACACAATACAAAAAACTATTCAAAAGCTCCTAAAATTGAAAACAAGCGCGTCTCCAACAAAACTTTGAAGACAGCAACAGATGAGGCCTTTCTTATGTCTAGTGGTAGGTTAATCCAAAGCTTTGGAGCAGCGCAACTATAGTTACCGAACGCTCAATCTCCAAGAGTTACTTTTGTTTGTGTGTGACGTGAGGTAGTTTTAGAAGCTAATGTTCTCACACTTCAATAGGTGATGGAAAAGCCTATTGAAATGAGAGTGGGGTGTCTCTTGTTTTATATCAGTGCATTTCACATTTAAACTGAACAACAGCGGTAGAATGATAGTAATGAAGGCCATATATATTATATTTAGACCCTTTTCTCAGGAGACCCTGAAATATTTTAGCATTCTATTCCTTTCTAGCTGCTAATGATCTCGGACTTGGGAAGAAGGGGGCAAGGTAGACAAGTTTTGGAAACGCCCCTCTCTCAAAAAATGAAATGGAAGATCTCATTACCAATCATGTGAAAGAATATGTTTTGAATAATACGTGATGATACAAATTTTGCCGGGAAAGTCGGGAAACCGCCTACTAATTGATATATTTGGTAAATTATTATATCCATTGGGACCAAATAGATATCGCGCACGTGGTCGCGTAGTCCCATATACATCTTTCTGTGTACAGTGCTTGTAACTTTACCAAGACTGGGCCAAATTTCTTATCATTTTGATGATTCCAGAACCTTGCAGTACACACCAATACTTAAATGCTAGATGATCAACCTTTTCTGATCGATTCCACAACGTTTCTTTCACAATGCAATCGCATGACCAGAACTGGCCTTTATCTTTAATATTGAGAATTAATCACTCCCTTCCACTTCTTATAGAAGCGTTATCAGATGAATCTCACTTCGAAGAATCTATTTAATGATAAAACGGCGCTTGATTAGGCTATTTCGTTTCAATTCCCGGCTGAAACAAAGGAAATCTCTCACAAAATTATTAGTAGCCATGTCGGTGTAGCGGGCCTGTATGAGATTATATTCTGCCCTGTAATGGTCTTGAATTACCCCCAACTTGAGCGGCTAATTGTTTCGGAAATTCGGTGTTCGTGAGCGAACATGACGCGACATCCCGCGATTTGAGTAGGACCCACCACTCCCCTCCCTCCTCTTCCCGCCGAACCTCATGGGGGCAAAAGCCGGACCTACGCCTCGCTGCCTCCAGCTTTGACAGTTGCTGTATGACGCGGTTTGCGCTCGCGCTACGTAAACTGTGTCGATAGCTTTCCCTCAACGCTTTGAGGGGGGCTGAGGCAGGTCATCGTGCTGCCGAGAAGGGGTGGGGAGAGAAATGGGAGGTTTCGCCTTTAAGTCTCCTGCTTTAGTTTTGGGTTGGTTAGGGGTACTTTTGACAAGAAAGCATAGGAACACCATTGTTAAACTGTTTCTAGATTTTTAATACAAAGGTGAAATAATAATCTTGCACTGCACTGAAACATAATTTAATGACCCAAAAGATCCAAAATTTAGGGGGGGAGGGAGGAGTTGGAAAGGTGCGTATAAAAATCACTGTTTCTTCTGTTCACTACTCTCTTACTATACCATCTTACAGCCCCCCTCCCCCTCCCCCTCTCTCTCTCTCTCTCTCTCTCTCTCTTTCTCTACTTATATTATCTATCGATGTATTACTCTCTCATTAGCTCCCCATGATCTTTTGCACGAAAGATTCATAGGCATACATTACCGCATAATTTGCCAGTTCCTGACGTGCATGTATTCATTCTTTTCCCTGTTTTCTTCTATTTTCTTCCTCTTCTTCTTCTTCTTTTTCTTCTTCATCTTATTATTATTATTATTATTATTCTCCTCCTCCTTCTCCTTCTTCTTCTTCTTCTTCCTCTTCTTCTTCTTTTTTAAATTTTATTTTCTTCACCTTTTTCTTCTCCTTCTTCTCCTTCTCCTTATTCTTTTTTTTTCATGCTTCTTTGGTATAAATATGCCTTAGAAAGCTCCAAGTATTTGAACTGCATGCCTTTGAATTAAAGATCTTGTATTTTGCAAATCCTTTTCTGAAAAAAAGTGTATTAAGAAGATATTTCCCTAAACGTCGTTGATCACAAAAAATAAAATAAAATTTTACAGGATAGATTTGTTTTTACTTATAGTGTTTTCTGTATATATTTTGTTTCTTTAACAAAGTCCAAATCCATAAAGAATGTGCGTATCAGGTTCATAAAATATATTTATATGAATTAAAACTTGAAAAACTTTGTCGTTACATTTGTGAGATGGTAGTTATATTTTTATTTACATAAACAAATCAAATCTGCCGATGTTATTCATCTGGTTTCTCTTATTTCTCTCCTTTCATTTCGCTGTCTCTGTCTCTGTCTGTCTGTCTCTGTCTCTGTCTCTGTCTCTGCCCCCCTCCCCTCTCTCGCTCCCTCTTTCTTTCTCTCTCTCTCTCTCTCTCTTCCTATCATCATTTCAATATGACTCGAACAATTTCGAAAATCTTTTTATCTATTTTCTTTTTTCTTTTTGGAAATAAAACTTTTGTAACTTGTCAGCAAATTTGGTACGAATTCCAGCCCATTCAAAATGCTATTATCCAAAATGTAGGTGTATACAAAAACTCTTACTGATTTGTAAATCAATTTGGCTATTCTGTTTTATTCAAGACATACCGGGTATAGTTTCATTTAGTACCAACAAGTCATACTACATGAAATAGCCCTATAATATACAAATTAAAGTTTTATACATATACAATACGGTAGTATCAGTGGATTCAATAAAAAGGGAGCTCACCGTCTGTATTCGTTGGAAAATGAAATAAACGAAAGCCAAGTTAAACTGACTAAATGGGTAATTCCATAAATTAGAGACCAACTTTGTGACATTTTTGGTTTCCCTGTTACATAAGGAACCTACACGTATTTGTGACTCTGAGTAAAGACTTAAATAGTGGAGTGAGATTGTAAAGTGATTTCCAAACATAATATTGCATCCGCATACCTAGAATCACTTTACAATCTCAGCAATAAGGACAGCAGCGTGATGTAATCTTTTTAGAAGTCTACATTTCTTTCATGAATAAACACATTATCATCAGAACTTAAATATCATAAACACTTTCCCCAATTAAATATGGATTTCATAATCATGAGGTTCACTCTCATTTCTTAATCTTCAAATCATTTTCATTGAGTAGTTTTCGAAGAAATGGACAATCCTATCACATTTAAGCTTACTTTATTACACTGGGACACAAGGGCCACGGAACCAGTGAGAGACCTGGGGCTGCACCCTATCACCCTCTTTGAGTGAACACGTTTCATACCACAACATTATCGTTCGCATGCTCACCCCCCCCCCCCTTTCAAATTGCTCCCCGGCTCCTGAGATAACTCTGTGCAGGTTTTAAATGTAGGAGGTAATGAATAATATACTGGAAAGATTTAGCAAAAATAATGTTAAAGCTTTTTCATGGCCTTTTTTAAGGAGCCAAAAATACTTTGCCCGATTTATCGCATGGGGTGTTCCCCTGAAAGATCTTAATGAAAATTAAATGTTACTCATATGATATACAAATTAAAAATTATTACAATACATTCGTATACGAGATAATAATAATGTCCATATGGTTTCATGGCATAAACATGGGGCTGATATGTGAAAGGATTCTTCTAATTCTGAATATATTAGGTGCTTTCCAATAAAGGCTAACCTACCATGATCATTGTTTAACCAGTTAATATTATTACTAAGTATAGGGTCCGACGACTTTCCATTACACTACAGATGTAAGTTCGCATTTGATGACTATTATTAAACAACTGCAATAACAGTGCAGCATTTGATCATTTGAAACACTAATTATTATTTTCAAAAGATAAAATGTAACTGGGCTGGCATGCATGAAAGCAACCATACACTGCGTTACATGAACGCCCGAGGCTCTGGCAGCCAAAGAGCACGAAGGCAGTCATACAGCGGGGGTCATTATGGTTTTTTTTTCTCGCGTCCGATTTAACTCGATCATTAATTACTCGGGCAGGAAACCCGAGTTTCCTTCGTATGATCCCGTTAAAGCCATCTTAAAGGGAGTGATGTTAAAGAGGAGATTACCGAGTACATTACATGTATAAAACATATGAAAACGCGTCGTTATGTCTATTCCTTGTGCATTGGAAGGGGTTCGACTTGAGAGGCCTTGTGTTGGTTCACCTTACAGCTTCTAATCAGGTCCGTGTTCTAATCAATCACAGGGACAAAGAAATATATCGACACAGAAGAAGCGCAAGACATTAACATTCAAACAATAAAAAATAACAATAAATAAACAGCTGTGTCATTAGATCATTTAGATTGGAGGGGGGAATTCGGATCAAACTTCGGCCGAAATTACTCCCCCCCCCCCCCAAAAAAAAAAGTACAAAATACAAAATACAAAATGCAAAATGCAAAATACATAAAATACACAAAATACAATAACAAAAATATATATACACGAATTTACCGACAGAATTTCAAAAAGGAACATATTACTCGCATCAGCCCCCCGTGTCTTCCGAGCAATGCATCCGACGATAATGAGAGCTTTCACAAGCAAAGGAGCCTATCCCTAAATAGTCACCTCATTTTACCCATACAATTTGACCCCTCAAAGCGTAATACTTAAACCAGCTAACTCAGTGACAAAGAGGTTTGTCAGCCTGACCTTCTCCATCGGGTTTAGCCATGGACCTTGTGTCCATGGTTTAGCCCAGAGCCCCTAAAACAGACTCCGAAGTCGGGTCGATTTCACCCCATGTAGCCCATGTACCAAACTTTGTCAGGAGGAAGTAGTGTTACTGAACATTATAAAACACAAAACACTGACCATAAAAAACGTCGGAATGGGGTGTCAGAAGCCCCCTCCCCGCCCCCATAAGAAAAATGGGTCAACTGTTCTCCCTTAACACCCATGGGTCATATTTTGTCAGAAACTATTATCTCCGAGATGTCACAAGAGCTTTCCCACAAAGGCCACAAGGCCACAAGGCCTTAGAGGTATGGCTCTACATTAGAAGTGTAAAAAATGTCCATTAAACCAGGGGTGTAAACCTCCCCTAAACATCATCAAAGTGCCCTTAAACTAAGCTTAGCTGCCCCAAAATACTCTGGGTGTAAAGACCAAAAAAATTACGTTCCAATCCTAATAGCTCAAAAGTGGTTAATCAAAGTCAGTTCAAATTTACATTTGAACTGCAATTTGCAATTTTGAGCATTGTAATGTTGTTGATGTGCAATTGGTGCCAAATGATTATTTCGTTAAGAAGTTATTGATTTGTGAAAATTGTATTGCTTCATCAAATGTAGCAAAAGTATTGTCAACATTACACATTACATTCGCCTGCTATAATATGATGAGGGCATATCTATAGATAGAATCCACTTTTCTTACATTAACTGTTGTTATGTCTGGCAAGCTTTTTAGTTGTTAAGAGAAACTTTTGTTCTAGAAATATGCATGAAACTAGTAAACAGGTCTATTCTACTTGTATACTAGATTCTACATTCATATGTAGCAAGAGGGTTGGTATGAGAGAACAAGGGCTTTGCATCGGGGCCTGAGCAGTCTGACTTGTAACAATGATTTTTATTGCTAGACCCTTCAGACTGTTGATCATGTTGATAGGGCTATTGATATACCCCCTGGTCCTATAGGACACTGGGACACCTTGGATATCGTTTGCATTGGGCTGATCAGTCAGTGAATGATGGCGCTATGTCGGGGGAGGCTTTTTTATTGAAACAAGTTATACACACCATCGAGCACTCATCTTCATTTTACATGGAGACCAGGTTTGAGAGACTGACAAGTTGAGTTCCCTTCCCCTTTGTTAACGGGCCTTAACAAGATAGTGAAGAAATAATTTCAGTCTAAGTTTTGCAGGAAAATCACGTGAAAATATCGGGAGAGGGTACAAACTGCGTGACGTTTTCACGTTTACTGCACTGCTAAAAAAAGGTTTCCACACTCCATATGCAATTTCTCTATTTTAAGGATATCATTTTCCTTTTTATTGTTTATAAGTTGTGCCTATTTAATATCAGGGGCTGCGTGAGGCCTATTGAATGATTTCGGGGGTTTTCCTGCAATTTGTTTGACTTTTGTCGACCACCTTTTGAAATATTTTGCAAATCGTTTTCGGTGAGAAACTTTTTTACGAAATATAAAAAATAAAACAAATAAACCAAATTATGGTGAATTTTAATCATATGACGCCAGGAATGTGGCAATTGCAATGTCTTCCCTAGTAATTTGAATCAATATAGCCCCCTTGGAGAGTTTCAAGATGGCTCCTGAGATGAGAATTACTGTGGCCATATCCTCCATTTCCATGTTCCCGCCAAATGTGTATAATACATGATTGAAAAGGGGGTGTTTGAAAGTTCCTGTGTAACTAGGGCTTGCTACAAGGAATCTATCTATATGTTGTTCTTCCTGTTGTTGTTGTTGGTGGTGGTGGTGGTGTTTTTATTTGCGGAGAAACCATTAAATTTCTTGAGTTACGGTGCATGCATTCTATATTAAGTTCGTTGTGCTGTTGGTATAGATACTTAGAGTAATTTGTATCCTGAAGATGAAATCGAAAGATTGTTGTGTACGAGATCAGTGGAGTAGATACAGGAGTAAAGGGGGCACTTTAACCCCCAAATTCACTGGATGGCGAAAGGGAGAGTGAGAGAGAAAGAAAGAAAGAAAGAAAGAAAGAAAGAAAGAAAGAAAGAAAGAAAGAAAAAAGAAAGAAAGATAGAAAGTTATAAAGAAAGAAAGAACTTAAGAAAAGAAAGAGAGTGAGAGAGAGAGAGAGAGAGAGAGAGAGAAAGGCTTAATTTCTTCGCTTGATTCACTTGTTCTCCCGCATTTCAAAAGCGATAATAAAATGATAGTCCAAAATTGTGGATTCTGTTTCAATTCATTTTTTTTTAATGTATGTGATCTGATTTGATTGATTTCATCTATTTTGTCAGTCCGGTGCCCCCGCCCATATCCCCATAACACTAATGCTCCCTCAGTGGCTGGACCCAGGATACGCCATCAAAGGAAGGCACTCGTAAGCATCTGAAAACAGACTCATTTACTTGGCATACATCGCGGCAAGAGCCGTCCTTAAAAAATTTCCATTCCCAAATTCCAATCATAAATACAAAATACAGGTGAAACACGGGTCGTTTCACCGCTAAACGCTGAAGGCGGGCTGAAGACATGCCGAATTTGAATAGATGAAGAAAACCGATTTGCGATTGTGCCGTGAGCGCTAGATACGGATGCGGACGCAAGTAACCGCCACGTTACCATGGAAACGCGGATGACACTATCACAGACCTCGCTCGGTTCGTCCTCTCATTATAGACATTCACAGTTTTGTTTCGCGTTGTGTCGCCATTTAATGAAATTTGCTATTCGGAATTATTATTATTTAAAACAAAAAAACATCATTGATTTAAGGAGAAAAAATAGATCCAAGATGTTGATGTTTGAGAATGTCAATGTTCTGAGTTGCGACACACCTGAGATGTACAAGATGTATTATTCGATGTGAAATTAACTCATTTCTATTACTCATCCTAAATCTTAAAGATATGTCACCATGCAATATAGGCTCATATAATTCTTTCCTAAACCAACATTACCAACGGAGGTGAATATCACAAATACAAATTTGAAAGTATTAAACAAATATATAAACAAGACTAGGGTAATGAAATCACAAGTACTACCTTTTCAATCATAAAGAAGAAAAAAATCGTGCAAAAATGTATTATGTTTATGACGCTTATTTAAATTGAATGATGCAGATAATATACTCCCTTAATCTGGAAAAGAACGGGCAGATGAAATAATGTATTTTGTTTTCAACTTTAGCAGATGGCCTTCTAATGCGTTGTCATGGTTACTGGTATCTTCAGTGAATAGATTGATTTATTTCATCTAGACAAGTCATACACTTTCCCGCCCTTTACATGATTCTCGCTACACTAAATGCCTACAAGTCATTGACTTTAAATTCTCAGAATATTGACTTAATAATTTTTAGAATTTTAAGAGTTTATTTAGAATATAAATTAATTAGTTTCATATTCTAACAGATCGCAAAAACTTTCGAAAAATCAAGTCAAGAGCACTTTCACTACCCTATTACATATCACATAGAAATGTTATTTGGATTAATTAATGTGTCTTTAAGATCATGGTAAAAGTCTTTGTGATCGTGTCTATATGCACAGTTTTCCTACAACAATTCAGTCAAGACAGTATGATTAATTTACAAATATTTGTAGATTTTGCACCACGAAATTTTATCTTCGATAACTAGGGAGAGGGATCGTTCAATACCAGCTTTTTGAAGGTTAGACCTATAGAAATCAAACAAAAATCTTTCTTCAAGGTCCGATGCCGTTAAGTCAGGTTCGCATTCCACATCGGAAGGAATATTGGCAATGACGTGTCGATTCCGATCAGAAAATAGATACATCAAAATATAAATAGTGGTGAGGTCGAGGACAGAGCAATTTTATTTTGACGTCGCATGTACCCGCCCCCCCCCCCCTCTCCACTTCCAACCGAAAAGTTTGGGGCACATTTCTGTCCTACGATCACGTTTGATGCCGACCCAGACTCTGTTTTGATACATTTTGGGGGAACATAAATTATGTTGGGATGAAGTTAAGCATGCATTTATATCTATCATATGCCTGGTTGTTGACAGTGCTTAGGATGATCCTGGGGCCGGGGTCGACCCTCCCCTTTCAATAACAAATTATTTCGGAATATCCAAATTATGCGCTAGAGGATCCATGTCGTTATAATCGGAGGGAGGGAGGCAACAACCCCGAATGCACCCCCAGAATAAACGCCCCTCGTAGAGCACATGGCACCCGAATGTAAGACGATCACGTATCGGCTGTCTGGTCGTACTTCCCGAGGTGCTTCCCCATCAGAAGGGTTATCGTCAGATACATCTAGCAGTGCTCTATTTACCTATTTTCCCCGTCATTCGAGATCCTTTTCCTGTCATTTTATTCAGCAATGCTGCGTGAGTCGAGCAGTAGAATTCCTCTTCGAACATCAAACATGATCAAGCTTTCTCTCTCTCTCTCTCTCTCTCTCTCTCTCTCTCTCTCTCTCTATCTCTCTGTCTTGTTTGTTTGCTTCCTTCTGAATCACTCTCTCCATGTCTCTCAACACGCCATTTTCTATTTCCTCTCACCACGTGTTAATTGATCGACTTGATTTCTATCTTTATTTCATGTGTAAATTATACCAGCGAGCAAAAAGGTGAAATTCATTCATTCATTTATTTGTTCATTTATTCATTTATCTAATTATATATTTATGTATTTAATTAAGTATTTATTTATTTGATTATCTGTTTATTTATTAATCAATTCATTTATTTATTTTTCATCTATTTATCTATCTATTTATTAACCCATTTGGTCTATGTTCTTTATAGAGCATGATTACTCAACTCACTACTATCGTTTTTCAGAGATACATGTACAAGGCAAATCCCTTTATTCCTATCAATATTGTATCCCTCATGCGTCTAACCGTACATAATCTTCAGCGCTCAGTATAATTTGTTGATCCTGCTGACATGTCTTTTGCTGAACCCGCCTCAATTTTTGTTCACCTTCACCGTGTTTACCATGTGTATTGTCTGTCATAATCATGTTTTTCGTAATGACATAATCTTGACTTCAGGCAATACTCTTTGTAAATCCGCTAAAAGTTCAAGATGATTATCCCATGCTTCTCTCTCTCTCTCTCTCTCTCTCTTTCTCTCATATTTTTAAAAATATATTTCTCGATATGAGTATCCATATTGCCATTTTCTGGCCATAAATATTGTAGTTTATCTTTATACAGTATAACTTTATTTTTGTTTTTATACAATCCTGACATTCTACATAATTATTTAATCCCTTATTTTAATTAAACACTGCATGGTTCATTCCACTATTGCTTTAATGTCGATAGTGATTTATATTATTTCTGAATAGTATAAATGAAATAGCAACCTCTCCTAAGATGTCTTGTATTGATTTGGCTTACCTACCAGTGGCGGATTCATAGGGGGGGTGCGGCTCTTTCGGAGGTGGCATAAGTACGTGCCAAAAAATATCTCAAAGGAAAAAAAAAAGATGAGTAACACCAATGGGTCAGGGGAGCGGGGGGGGTGCTTCCTAGTAAAAAAAAATAGCTAAGTAAAAAATAAAATTATATCAAAAAGGAATTTTATTAGCCTAATCTCATTATTAATTATAGGTCATGTTGGTGGATCTGACATAGCTAAGTCTGAAAAACAACAACAAATAAAGAAGCAAAAATCAATATAAAACAAAAATACAACAAAAGGACTTTGATTAATGTCATTATTTATTATTGGTGCACGGAGCTGAATGCTTGAGAGCATTGGTAATTGGATAAACATTTTCAGACCCTGTCAAATTTTGTGCATGTGGTGTAATTTAATGTTGAACTTAAAATAATAATAATAATGACCGGAGAACAAGGGACATGTGCATCCCCCCCCCCATACTTGATTCGCCACTGCTTACATGCTGTGTCTAAATTTTCTTTTAATTCGTCTCCTATCACGACTGTAAGTATGCTAATGTGATTGTGACTTTTTTCTCTTTTTTTAAACATAAAACGTAGATTACCACTCCTATATACATTTAGCGAGTACTATGAACGTTCTTGAACTTTTTGCATAATTAGCCCCCCTAATGGCAACTAATCATGCCCCAGGCTTGTCTATTCGACACCCCTCCCCCCACCCACCCAATATGACACGGTATGGTTTCATACTCTCTTAGTGTACAGCAGTGAAAATCCACTTTTGAACGAGTCATATCAATAGGGATCACTTCGTTAGATATGGAATTTAAATAGTGGAATCCACTCCCAGAAGAGTGATTGTTTCCATCTAGAAAGAGCAGAGGCATTACAATGGCTCTCAATGGAGCAATCCAGTGGTAGGCCTATATTGGAAGAAATGATTTTATATAGTTGTATTTGTTCATAATTATATTTGTATACGGGAAATAAAACCAACCAACCAACGACTACTTTGGAGTGGATTTCGCTCAAATTTGAGGTGGCTTCAACTCCAAACAAAGTGATCCCTAATGTGACTCCTAAAAATAGTAGACTGTTTTCCTCTGCATGAAAAGATTACATTCTTGCACATGCGAACAAAGAATCCCGATTCTGCATCAATATTTGCTGTATTGAGCGTATAGGTCAATAAAATGCACCGGGTACGTTTTTCATGCTCGCTTCTAGCCATTGTTAGAGCTTGATCGATAATTTCTACTCCAAACGCCTTTATAAAAAACGAGTCCGATCTTTTCTTCTTCTTTTTTTAAATCACCACGACCATAATAATAATAATAGCCGTCTGTGGAAATTAGCAGCTGGAGGGGTACCACACTGACCGAAAATCTCCCCGGGTCGCCGGGGTCGATTTCTCTAGCATATGGCAGCCCTTTGTTTCGTTTGCAGTGCTCGCATGAATGTTTTGAGTTTAATAACCAGCCTGGTTTTTGCTCACAATCAAATTCAGATCAATGAAGAGGACTTTCAAAGCAGAATAGAAGAAATGAATTTCGTTAGGAATTCCATTACTCCTTTTTGAGAGCACACGGATTAATAGTATTACTTTTGTCCTCATTTAAATGTAAATAGTGTACTATAATTATCAAGGTTTTGTTTGGCGGGAGGGGATTGAGGTGGATTGGGTTGGCAAGCAAAATAATAATATTTATTGTCCCCCTGTCTTGATGTCAATCCATGGCCATAAATCACTGGAGCCTGTCTAAAATTCACAATTACTCTAAACTCATGTTCATAACTACCTGTGAAGTTAAATTTGACCTACTTCTTTTTGACGAAGCTGGATTAGGCTGTGTTGATTAAATTTACTTGACAACTGAAAGTTTGACACTGAGTTCTGTCATGAATGCCTAGTTGATTGGAAATAAATAAACTTTTTGATTGGGCTAAGAAATAACTTCCCTCGCTTGCCATAGTGATATATTTAAAAATAGGCACCTATTTAAAACTATGCACCTTTCAATAATTCGTTGAATGAATTGAACTATTTTGTTCATTTATTATTTCGACCTTCTATTATTTCTCTCTCCATCCTCCCACTCCCCTTCCCCTTTCTCTCTCTCTCTCTCTCTCTCTCTCTCTCTCTCTCAGTAGAAAAAAAGCTAATTAATTTCATCATTCACCTTATGTTCAGTTGCGCATGATGTAACTAGATGTAACTTTGACATTTGATGAAGAAAGTAGTTTCCAGTGAAATGCTCATTTATTATCTTCTTCTCATACTAATTTTCTCATACTTTTGTCTTGTCTTCTTGTTCTCTCCAACCACTCCATATTGCCGATTGTTTGTGTGTGTGTTTATTTTGTTTAGTTTGATAACTCATGCTCTTCATTTCCCACTTGCCTTGAGTTTTCTTATAAACCTCTATGTATTATAATATGTCCGATGCGTTCACAGACTATGATATAGATATAGGTAACGGTTATGATAATACTGTAACGTTATTACGTGTATGTACTTAGCGCTTATTACATAACCATAATCAATTGTTATTCGTTTCAAAAGATCTTTCAGAATTGCTACCATTTTCAGCTCCGGCAGAGTGCATTGAGAGTAGATCCGCACAGGTACCCACTTACTACACCTGAGCCGAGAGTGGTAAATGAACTATAAATTAATATCTTTCCATTTACCTCTATTGTAAGTAATTGATTCTTTCCACTTTCTCTTTCACATCGTATTTTAATAATCCATTTCATGAATGGATGGAACATCCCCTTTTTACCCCATCTCTCATCTCTCATCTTTCTTCATTTCTTTATTCATGGTCCATAACAATTTACTTATGGTATTTCACATGTTTCATTAATATCAGTCAGAAATTATTTCAAGACGAAATGTCATCTCGAGTAAAAATTTATTTCCTTTCTGCTTTGCATTTAAAAATGAATATGTTCTGAATACATTACAGGACTGCTACATAATTATGATTAATCGTTGTAATTGATTGACATAATGCCGTTTATTGGCGATTGTTACGAGTATGCTTACATGTTTCTATCGCCCAACATCAATGTTGTCTCCCCTCTCCCTTCCACATCCCGTATTGTTGCATATAACTCTTTTTGATAATTGTTTTTCCATTTACCTTAGGTTTTCCAAAAGTGTCAGTAATAAATTTAAATTTTCGACATGTACAAGTGACCATTCTATGAATCCCGTTTTCTTGTTAATCAATTTATCAATTAGAAAGTGAATATGGATCTATTTATTATCAACATGGATTTAAAAAAAAAAAATTAAAGGAAATACATGTATCAGAACTGTCGCCGAATTCCAAAAATCTTCTAGCAAACATCCTTTATAATCATGAACTCCTGACCTGCATGATTTTTGATAATTCTACTTTTTATAATGTTTTCTTTATCTAATTTGCAACATATGTCACAAAATGTACACAACCAATATCAAGCAATCTTGAAGTATTTTGTTGCGAAATATCTTCTACTTCTAGACGTGGTATGAATTTCAAAATAACTTCAGAAAAGAATAAAGTAAATAATCATTCATTAATTTTTCTTCTCATGTATATGCGGAGACAAGCTCTTACAATAATATCTGTATTCCAGAGGCATAATAGGGGTCCATCATCGTCACATGATAACCTGAATCATCGATTCTCTAAGAATGCGCTTTTTTCACAAGTTACAAAGATAGGATTACACAATAGCATTCATTTACAGGTGAATTTGTTGTTCACCTGATCATGGAAATTACTCCAATGATCTTCATAACTTTTCGTCCCTCCCAAAACACAAAAGAAAGGTAATAAGATTATAGAATAAATGTTATGCACTAACAAAATGAAAGACCACATATTTTGAGTACTTTTTATTCAGTGACATAAATGAGATTATCAAGTAAATCAATATGATATGATAGTCTAGTTTGTACTCATAGGGTTGTGATTAGATCACCTGACATATGGATTATAAATTTATTTTTCATGTTAGGTGCTCAACTATCATTATATCCCAATATCAAGAGTACCACTAACGATAAGGTGATCTTTTGTTTTCAAACAATATTTCCTTTTTGTTTCCTCAAACCATCAAGACAGTAAACTTTTTAATGTCGTAATCACTAAATATAATTGGATATTAAGGCAATCCTAGATAAACCTCATGGATTAAAATTGTATCAATTCAAAGTAATTCAAATTAGGTAAGTTTACCCATTTTCTTTATTTCGTAAATTTTGACAATTTTTTTTGTTTACATGATCTCATATTGCTTCATCGGTATTACAGGAATCGTGCTTGATACATCAGCTCTAAACTGACCGACTCAATAAAATTATCGCCATTGCCCGGGGATAATGTAATTTAGATCGGTCTACTATCGGTCTGGTATCGGTCTCGTCTGTGTTAGACTTAGGCGTCTCTGGAATCACCTGTGACATTTTTTTACACGAAAATATCATTCTTTACACTCTCACCATATTTCTTTCCTATTTCTCTCGACTTCTCCCAAGTATGATTGGTTCATGTACTCTTTCCTCTCCGTCCCCACCCCTGCCCTCGTTCTCTTCAGTGTCCCCTCGTGTTTCTCCATCAGTGGAACTGGTAGGCTTTTAGACTTTCCACCCATCTATACGTTGCTCCTGATCTATAATTCCACCAGCTATCCCGTCTGCCTTGGTTCTCAATTCATATTTTCCACAAAAGAACGCAGGCATGCAGTGACTGTGATTCTGCGAAACTGAACATTATATACCCCCCCCCCCACACTTTATACCTCAACCTATAGGTTTTATGTATAGGCCTATGACATCATTCCAATGTTTGACCTCAGCTTGGCTTCCAAATAATCTTACTACACGATCGCCATGTCTTTGATTACATACTCCTTAATGTTATCATTATCCCTAATTTCACTTTGTCTCCATATTCCCTAACTTTCCCCTCTTCGCTTCGTCATCTCACACGACCTCAGAGGCCAAGACCAAGTGCCTAGTCCCGCTACTGGTCCCCCAGACTTACGGCAGCCTTGGTCCCCGGCATCACGTACGCTCTTCTGTTCTCTCTCTTTCTCTTCCTCGCATTGTGCTAGCTCGCTTGCACTTTATAGCTGTAGCAGTGCTGCCCCGCGCGGACGGGGATAAACGCGATAAGTCGGGGAGAGATTTGCATAAAGTGCACGGGCGGTAAAGGTCACCTATGTACAAAAATGCACGGGCAGTTTCATCTGCATGGCAAAGCTTCCAGATGTGATGGCCGTGTCCTCGCAACTATTTATATCGTCTGTCTGCAAACCGGCAAAGATATCATTCGTTTCCGCACCATGCTACTCGTTTTGGGAATAAATATGGCCGCTTGATCAGCGTGCGGCTTCTATAAAAAGGGTTCGGTTTGTAGCGAGATTAAAACGGCCTCGATCGTCCCTGCTGTATTCAATTACACATAGTCTGTCATTTCCATTATAGTTACTGGTCTAATCATAACATTCATGATATAAAAATGTCGTATGTTATGTGCACCATTTCCACAAACTAGAGCCTTCGTACAGCCATCAACATTTAGAATTAGATGTAGAATATTATTTTGTATAACAATTCACTTAACAGCACGCGATGTTGACGCAAAGTATACTACGTGAATATGTTGACATAAAATATGATAGGCCCTTGGCATAAATTATGTCACTAAAGATAAGCATGCTAACCATGAAATTATAATTTTAGCATATAGAACGAACAGCCCAAATACAAGCTCTTGATAGCCTCTCGCTGCCACCCCCCTAATAGACGTTTTTGATCATTGCATGCTACATTGTATCTGACTTCAAACGTCTTTCTTTTTCTCTTTGTTATTCTTTTGTTTTGTCCCTCTCTCTCTCTCTGCCCCCTCCCTCTGTCTCTCCCTCTCCCCACCCTCCATGGATTAGAAAAATAATTTAGATTCAAAGGTTGTGATCTGAATTACCTTATATTTTTGGTTATTTTGTCATTCGTGTAATAGATATTTCATGAGAACTTTATTTTCTTCTTCCTTTTCTTCTTTAGTTTATATTTCCAAAAGATGAACAGGATTATACTCTTGTATTTGATCACTGTGATTATTTCGTATTGGTGTACATCCTTTCCTTTAAATTGTGCGTATATTTACACAACAGAAAGGGGTAATTCCCTTACCTTCTGTGTAATATAATTTTTGCTTTCGAGTTTTGAATAATTATGAAACCTGAGAAGCTAGTGATCTTGCAGGGGGAATTAAAGTTATCAAAAGAATTCCTCTTACCTGATCTAAGGAAACTTTGCCACAACGTATTCACTTTTGTGTATTGTTACCCCCCCCCCCCCATCATGTTCATTCTTTGAGTTGTAAATGTTTGATGTTTCTCCTTACATTGCCTCTAGAAACACCCACACCACCAGTATAGTAAGCCCTGTACCTCACAACCCTTACCCCTCCCCTCGCACGTTCTCTCTCTTCTGCATGCCTCTAGAAGCACCCACACCACCAGTATAGTAAGCCCTGTACCTCACAACCCTTACCCCTCCCCCTCGCACGTTCTCTCTCTCTCTCTTTTCTGCATGCCTCTAGAAACACCCACACTACCAGTATAGTAAGCCCTGTACCTCATAACCCTTACCCCTCCCCCTCGCACGTTCTCTCTCTTCTGCGTGCCTCTAGAATCACCCACACCACCAGCAGTATAGTACGCCCTATACCTCACAATCCTTACCCCTCCCCTCCCCCACGCACTTTCCTTCTCTCTTCTGCGTGCCTCTAGAATCACCCACACCACCACTACTATAGTAAGCCCTGTACCTCACAATCCTTACCCCTCCCCCACAAACTCTCACTCTCTGTCTCTCTCTCCTGTGCTCTCTTATTTCACAATATTTTTCATCTTTTAAACATGACTTACATTGAGATTTGATTAATACCGTATTTCTGTATCAAAAACATGATATTTGTTTTTCAGGGAATTATTTGAGCGCAATACTGCCATCGTGTTTGCTAACATCACTCAAGGTCATTGTTTTGCTTTACTCTTCTTTGATTTACTTTGCTTTGTTTTGATTTGATTTACTTTCCTTTGCTTGACTTTGCTTTATTTTGCTTTGCTTTGCTTTGCTTTACATAACTTTGCTGTTCTTTGCTTTGCTTTTCTTTGCTTTGCTTTGCTTTGCTTTGTTTTGTTTTGCTTTGCTTTACTTTGCTTTATTTCGCTTTGCTTTGCTTCGCTTTGCTTTTCTCTACATTACTTTGCTGTTGCTGTTCTTTGCCTTGCTTTGCTTGCTTTGATGTGCTGTACTTGGCTTCGCTTTTCTCTGTTTTGCTTTGCTTTACTTTGCTGTTCTTTGCTTTGCTTAGTTTTGTTTTGCTTTGTTTTGCTTTGCTTTACTTTAAAGGTACTATGTCCCATTTGCAGGCCAAAAAATTGAAAAGGTGAAATTCCAACGGCATTTGAAAGACAATACTAATTTAGAACTTCCCTAAAAAAAGGGGGCTTGAAAATGCCTTTAAGTGGGAAAGTAACGACTATTAGTTGTTGAATCGACTTAGGAGCTATAGAGCCAGTAAGTAATAGTCTGATTTTTCAGACCATTGTACCGAACGGTCAGACATTTTATGCTGCGCAAAGATTCAATCAGTTTAATTTTGGCCATTACAAGAAGTGGGTTATTGATGTAGACAAATGCTCATGTACACTTTACAGCTCATTTTATGTATGTTATTACCAAAGATGAAAAAGCCAGTCAGTCACTCAATAGTGTCTGACAGTGAAGTCTAGCAAGTAAACGGGTTTCCTTGCATAATTTGAATATTAGGACACTGCTAACATTTAAATTTCACAGATAGGACATACATGACATATTCATAATTCCTGCAAAGTTCTACAGAATTTGATGTTGGCTGCAAAAGGGACATAGTATCTTTAAATTACTTTGCTGTTCTTTGCTTCGCTTTTCTTTGTTTTGCTTTGCTTTGCTTTGCTTTGCTTTGTTTTGCTTTGCTTTGCTGTACTTTGATTTTGATAAATTATCAGCTGTAATGTGATATGAATATGGTGAAGACGATCAAGACAGATATTGTGAAGTAAGATGGAAATGCTTTGTCATAGTAAAATAATTTACATGTACTTCAAAATAATATCCTTTGTTTCACTTTTCAACCTCCTCTCAACTTTCGATCGGAAACCCAGCATCCAACGTTTTTGACACGGGGTCACATTCCAACCTCGTAAAAAGCAGGGCTCTTTGCTGTTTTTATTTTTCTATTGCTTTGCCTAGAAGTGGATCAGACTTTCATAATCTTTGTAAAGTTTATTTTAGTAATATCATTTTTCTTTCACTTCCTCAGTTCGAGTTTGTTCCTTTCTTTAACCTTATAAAATATTTTAATCTATCTTAATCACTTTCGTTGTCGCCCCGAAAAAGAGGGGCAGATAACATTTTGTACTCCCAGTTTCATCTCATTTTAATCGTAATGATATTTCAAGATTCGCATGAAGTGAGGGTAAGGGAGACAGTGGACAGGGGGCATAGGAAGAAGAGAAACAGGCCTCTTGGGGTAAAGAGAGTAATAATGGAAGGGAAAACATACTTGTTTGGGACCGTATTGACCCCATTCTCACTCGCTTCGTTGGACCGGTCTATACGCTAGACCAATCCACTAGACCGCTCCAGAGGTACGGTTAATTTGTCTTATCCTAAGTTTTACCCTAATGAGACCCGTGATGCCATAGCAACAGGAACCGTTCCTGTTGCTATGAGAGCATTTTAATTAATCATTTCCATAGCCGATAATCTAATTCCGGAACAGGGGTCTTGCATTAAAGCCTATAGCATTGCCTAAATATTGGAATGGGAGAATTAAATAGTTAATGGAAATGAGTTAAACATTTTACTTTTTGCTTCCAGACTGTAAAGAAAGATATTCGTTTTTGATAGCTCAAAAGAATACAAGTACTAGTAGTTGTCATCAGCGAACGTGAATTCCAGTTTTGCTTGAAAGTGTATACACAGAGCTATAACTTTCGTTATTTTCATTGTAGTTCCGACTCAAGTTTTGGGGTAAATCTAATAATCATATAATTGACTTTCACCTTGAACATGATTGCAATGAAGTTTTGTCCGATCCCAAAAGTTTGTTAATGACTTCATTATGCCGGTGATTAATGAATTTGCTTAGTACTATAATCAATACTTTGGTACATAATATGCACATACTAAGTTATAATCAGTTATGGTAGTTTCGCATAAATCCATTCAACTTATTCTTGCTTTGATAAATCGTCTGTATCATCATGAATTGTGAAACTATGCGCTTACCCCATGTAATTAGCTATTACGTCCAGACGATGTACATACTATTATCTGTTTTGAATCAAAAACTATTTCCCATGTAGCTTCCTCAAAGTCGAGAAGCACCAAGCTAATCACATTACAATATGTTTAGAAAAACGGCTGCCTGACTTTCAAAACTGGAACACTGAAATGTTTGAATGCCAAGGTTATGTTTTGAAGAAAAAAATTCCTCCAATAATGAGACTTTTACATCATTGTCTGTTACTGGATAATGTGTGAGCTAGAATGACTTGGCTTCGTAATTAATTGATTCCTCGAAATCTTTTTCATAAATTATTTCCGGGTGCATCTGAACGAGCTTTGTTGTTCTGCCATGATTGTGAAAGATGTTCGCAAATTTAAAAAAATTCAGATATTGATAAACAGAAAGAGTGGGTAGAATCCGACCCAGACTGGGCGAAAGGTGCATGTGTGTGAGATAAATGGAAATTTAGCCATTAAGTTTTAAGAGAGACGAAGAAAGAGAGAGATAGAGAGGGAGGGAGAGAGAGACAAGAGAGAATAAAGGAAGAAAGGAAGATACTAGTGGGGGAAATAAATATATTTGTTTAATATCTATGTTTTACTTTACCTTTCCATTCCCTTTTCTTTCTTTCTTCTCAATATTTTTCACCTTCTTCATAATTATTATCCTTCTTTGGTTTTCCCTTCTTTTTTATCTTCTTCTCATTCTTTCTTTCTCTATTCCCATTTTCGTTTTCATTATATTTTTTCGAGGATCGTGTCATAGTCATATTTATGTACTCAGCAGAAAAGCGGAAGAAATTATATTTATACATTATATGCATCGTATAATATCATTTTAGAAATTATAGCCATTAATATGAAGCATTTAGACTCTGACTAGGCGTATAGCATGTATAAACTGAGATGTTTTGCTGAATGCATTTCATTGATACGTGATATTTATAACGGATAAATTCATAATCTCTGAAAAGGGGAGACTTTCCACTCTTCCCAAAATCCTAAGTCCATGGCGTGATGTTGTAGCAAGAACAAAGTACCAATTCGATCTGGTCAGTCTACGGCCAAGTACAGCGGCAAGGGCTATGTACAGTCTCTATCCCTGCCATAACAATGGACGTCTATATTCAACTGCCCAACGCGAATCCCCTTCATTGGGTCCGAACTTGCGCCCGTACCACACACGGGGCAAACTCATGCTGGTGGATGCACATGCCCTAATGCTAATGCTCACGCTGAAAAGAGATACGCATCTCATCACTTGCTAGGGGTAGGGAAAAAATTGAGTCATGAATGAAAGATTAATAGTCAGATTTAATTTCCTCTCCGTTTTCAGAGCAGCAGTGACGACCAAGGAAGCAGTAAACGAAGTTCGAGTCATACAGGTTTACCCTAAACTTCACAGACGTGCTTCCCATTCTTCGCCTCCTTTGTATTCCATTACCGTTAGGGCAGGGATTATTGTTCCTCTCTAATTATGAACTCAGGTGTGACGGCACACCTTTTTCTTTGTGTCACATTATCACAGTTTTATGTTTGTTTGTTTAATGTGAAGTAGCTATCTAAGTGGTTGTTAGATGTTAGAGTTAGATATAACCAGGAGAAGTTCACTGATATAATTGTTCTTATGGCCTAAGATTTTCTTTGATTATTCCCATATTGACTCGAAATACATGTACATCATACATGTACTTGCTTTTGCGTATAAATAAAGAAGAGAAATAAAGATAAAGAAAGAAATTACGATGAAGATGAATGAGAATGAATTTTAGATCATATACTGCTTAGTCAGAAGATCAAAGCAAATAAAAGCCAAATGAAATCAATCGTATGCCCAAAAAAGAAAGGAAAAACCTAGAAAAACAAATCGAAGCAAATCAAGACAACCCCCTCCCCCCCAAAAAAAGCAAAAAACAAACAAACCAATGTAACAAACGTGCATCATATCAAAGTCGGAATTTGTAATGCATAAACCAAAATTGATTGATAAAAATATATTTTGTAAACAAACAAAAAATGAGCGGTGGCGGATCGGGGTAGCATTCGAAAATTAAAGCCACTTAACAAATAATGTATACGACTATGTTCCCATCTGTGCCCAATTTTTGCAAATTTAACTCATGTCAGATATTCAAATATAGGCTATGATGTATTTCATTTCATTTCATTTTAATTTTTTCATTTCCAACAAAATACAATATATAATAACGAATACAATGTAAAATGTATACAAAACATAGTTACATTTGTAAGAAACAAATCTTAACAGTAAATTTTACATTTGAGGAAGACAAAAATTGAATTATAAATTTAACTGCAATTATATTTTGAGGAAATGGAGAGGTCCACTGAAAAGCAGAGCTTGTAAATTGTGGACCCCTCAGATAATAATGAGTGTGAAAAGATTATAGAATCATATACAATCAAAGAAGAATAGCGGCCGACAGACACAACATTTATTAAAACACGTAATGACTGTATTACTGGGGAGACAGAAAGGTTTCACTTTTCGCCCCTTCCCCTACCACCAATGATCATGATAATGAAAATTAAGAGGTTTTGTTGAGGCATTATAACATCCAAAAAATTATGCGAGACTTTAACTTCTTTTCATTTTGGGGTCAAATTCGCTCGGACTACCTTCCATACGAAAAACTGGATATCCCAAAAATAGCTACTCAAGATGTTGAACAATATTTTGCTTTTCTTTATTGCTTTCACACTCCTTATCTATCTATAACTCGTTCATGCTTTAAATGTTAATGCATCCGATATCATGTTCTTACCGAGAAATACACATTTTTGTTACAAAGCAAACCATAGGCCTACTACTTATACCAGCATCTTTTTTATCACGTTTCTATACGACACTTTATGAATTGAAAGAGAAAACCTGAGCAAAGGGTATACTGTATACCTTGTTTTGTTTGTTGGTATATGATCTGTTTCAAACAGATTTGATTACAACTGAAATTAAAATGGTTCGCATCATTGCGACACACTTTAACTATTTTTAAGGAGAGGTTCATTTTAGGATGAACTTTGATTAAAGCTTATAACTTAATTTCACTGTAAACTAAAAACAGATGTTACCAATATTACCATTAATTTTAAAAGCACGAAAAAGAACAAAATAACCTGCACTATTGCTTAAGAAGAATATACTTAAAGTTAACAATGATGTAAAATTATATGAAGTGGATAATATCTTAAAATGTGGTCTCATGTTTGTACATTTGAAAAGTATGGTGTTATTTAGCGAAAACAAAATTGTAAGGTCTTTAAAAGACAAGACATCGTTATTTTGAATTGTTTAATGAAGCAATTACTATACATAATTATTATGACTCAAACTTAATGAGACATTTTGCTTTGAAAAATTGGTTGCAAATGGTAAAGAGAGCAAAATAATGAATGTGAATTGCTATGAAAAAATTGACATCTTTACAGAAAAAGAAGCAATTTTCATCCTTGTTATTTTCTAACGCAACGAAATTATAATGCAAAGAAACATTTGTCCGCAGTCTGTTACCTTATACCTGATTATTTAAATCTAAAGTCGTCACACATTTCTTCAGATATTCAGATTTTAGATATTAATAATGTTAAGTCATAGAAAAGTAATGATAATATAGTCGAGGAATTTTCGCTTATCGAAGAATATAATCAATCATTTAGCAAGACTCAGTGCATGTGTGTTTTGATGACCTGCAAATGGCTAAAAGAGCACTGATATGATTATCTGCATCATCATTTCAGTTTGTATTTCAGTATACATGATTATATAAACATATATTCACGAATGGATCACATAATTTTGAATTAAAAAACAACCAAACCAAATTTAAATAAAAATAACAGACATTCACATAATTCTTAAAATATAAGTTATAATTATGTTAAAACATCAGTTATTTCAGAGTTCGATCCATCATCAGTAATTCCCCCTTATCTTTTTGTTTCTCTTTCTCTATCTCTTCTCTCTCTCTCTCTTTCTCTCTCTCTCTCTGTCTTATTAATTTGTGACGGATTTCAAATATTTGTTAAATCATGAATTATCTAAATTTAGATTCATGATTTTCCTAAATGTTACGATTTAACAAGTTACTTATTGAAAACTGTTATTATAATTATATCTCATTTTACTTTCCATAGGAAATGAACCCCCAATTAGCAATCTTTTGAATATCATGTTTCTTCCTACATTCGGTTTGAAATGATGTAAAATAAGAAGTACTAAAGATATATAATATATTATATTCCATTCAAAATAAGAAGTACTAAGATATATAATATATTATATACCATTCAAAATAATAAGTACTAAAGATATATAATATATTATATACCATTCAAAATAAGAAGTACTAAAGATATATAATATATTATATACCATTCAAACAAAATTGAGCAAAGTTAGACAGCTCTAGAACATAGTTATAGAGTATAAAGAGAAACAAAAAAACGTTGAAAAGCTTAATGTAGCATGGTGAGATGGCGATGAAAATGATAATGGCTACGACATTATGGATGGTAGAATAAAGTATTGGATGCGGGTACTACTTTAGGGGCAGGAGAAAGAATAAAAGATGTTAAAGCAGAAAGATGAACATAGAAAAGAGCTTCATTTTCTTCTTACATTTATATCAAAATGTGTAGATCATAATCACGTTCCATTTTGAGGCTCATTTTAATTATTCAAAATGATATTGTTTTCATGTCACATTAATATTGAAGAAATGTGCTCAAATCATTAAAGGAAAGACAAAGAGATTATGAGAGTAATCTTTGGGAGTTCACAAGCATAAATGACATAACAAAAGAAGAAAGGGATGGTCAGTTTAATGCTCATTTCACTGATGAAAAACTCTTACTCAGTATCATCTCTTCTCTTTCTTGTTTGTTATCCTAATTGCTTTTATCTTCTAACTTATTTAATTATTTATCTCCCTTTGAGATAATGTGGTTAAGTGCTTCGACATCGGTTTGTTCTTGTTCAGTTTTGTCATTACTATTTATCAAATGAACTTGCAAGAAATTTCAAAACAATACCAGGTACGTTTTAACTTATCTTTCCATGAAGACACTGCGTAATCAAACAGTAAGTTTACAAAGTACTCAACAGAGTGTAAGTTGTCGATCTTCGTTCTTTGCGAAGCATCCCTAAGATAACAAAGTTAATTATTTATGAAATAACATAATTAATTGATTATGAAATTATTTCACAATTTCTTATACATAATATTTACCGAGAACAACTGTAAACTGATGATTCTAAAGAAAGTTTGAATTTTAACAACATAAAGATTTTGTGATTACTGTCATGACCGTTAATTGTTGTTCAAATCTATTTCGTTCACCCAATATATTATTTCTCAAGATTAAAAGAAAATGGCCGTTCATCTTTGTTTAATCATTAAAGCTATCACTGATATTAGGCCTATCATATGATTTGTTGAGATTTTGTTTAGCCATTAGAATGGCATGCCTGCTGATAAATCATTGACGGTGACTATTTTATTTATTGTTTGTGATGAGAATACAAAACAAAACACTGGCAAAGGATCTGTCTTGGATTTCAAGTATGGGTAAGAATTTAATGAATAGGAGATGAGACTCATAAAGAACAATAGAGTGTCGAAAATGTAAATGTTTGAAGGAATGACGCATAGGTATTCCAATGTCCTCGGTTCACTTGCCTTACTGTTCCCGCTCTCAACTCAGCTTCGATGTATTTTCTCATCAAACATTCAAAGAAGAACGATTTGAAGGGAAAGAGACAGAGAGGGGAAGAAAAAAAGAGGAGAGCGAGGTAGAATGAAGGTCGATCGAATCGGGCTTGAAATCCCAAGTTATCACGTCTCCATGATGAAGAATATGGCTGGGAGCCTCCGAAGGCTTTCTGTTAGATCGAATTTCCCCCATTTCTATCAGCATGGTTGTGCCTTGACAGTAATAAACCGACGCCCTGTGCATTACGACGTGGAGCGATAGAGAGATAGGGAAAGGGAGAGAGAGAGAAGAAGGGAGAGCGAAAACGAGCTGAAGCGCTGCAGCTACAAGCCATACGCACACTGTACCTACCCCCGCCGTGTGGGCAGCGGCTCTGTGAATGTTACGCTTCGATCTGCGCAGCTTGGCCAATGCAATGCATGCCTAGATTTACTGTGCATACAAGGCTAGAGTTCTGTGTGTACGTGGATAGTTATTAACGGGAAGCTTGTGCTAGCAGCTAGCTCGAGAGCGAAGGGACTTCGTGCCTCTTTTTCTTTTTAATGCGTTTCCTGTGTAATACGGGCAGGGCCCACTCATGGAATATTGAGCCGAGCTCTCAAGCGCTGGCTTGCAGCTAGCTTGTTGTCAACATTACTCTCTGTAACGCATGAAATACCCGCCAGCGTCGTAAATTGCTCCGACATTGTTCCCCTTTACGCATTCGCAGAGTCGGCAATACACATGCAAAGTCGTAGTCATGCATGTGGCCGTGCATACGAGTTTTGCATCGAGAAATGCATAGGCGCTCTCGAACGAAATTGAAGGCTTTTCGCTTTTTTCTTCTCATAGCAAAGTGGCGGCACTCCCTTCTCGTCGCAGAGCTGTGTTAGAAGAAGGGGAAGAAATAGAACTCTCATCGCTTTCGTACGAAGAAGCTGAGCTGAGTTTGAGCTCTAGACTGTTGGCAAAAGGCAGACGAAACATCGCGGGTCAACCTTGTATTTTCTTCGGCATACCAGCACAATAACGAGGGGCTTCTTATCTCGATAAGTATGACAAGGGCATTCTGATCGAGGTGTGTCCCAGTTTGACCTCAGCCGCAATACACTCCCGAATCGAGGCTAAACACACGGCGACAAGCCAGCATTGCAGCCTGCCAGCCCCTTGCATGCAAGCTAGCCAGCCGGGCTAGGCGTGTGTGTCTTTTGTGTTGGTGTAAGCAGCGGGCGTCGCCTAGCCAGCAGCCGGGGCATTCCGACAGGGCCCCGTCCTATTCCTCTTGTTTATCCGAGGCTTCTCATGAAGAAGAAAAAGAGCTGCATTTCCAGCATGGAGCTGAGTGACATCGGAGAGAGGGTCTATGCGGCGGAGTCGCTTCTCAACAGAAGGATTCGAAGGGTAACTATTCTTTTAGTCCTTCTTTTATTCTTCTTCGTCTCATCATTTTTTCTTCATTTCTTCATCATCATCTTCTTCTTCATTAATCATTACACTCTTCTTTTATCTTGTCTTCCTTCTCCCTCTTGCTCTATTTCTCTTCTTTTTATCTTCATTTCTTCCCCTCCTTCTGCTTCTCCTACTTTTCTACTTTTTCATCATCTCTTTCTTCTTACTGTTTTTCATCTTTATACTATCCTTTAGTTGTTTTTTTTTTGGTCTCCTTCTTGAAGACTACATCAAAAACACCAATTCTTCTGATCCAAGTTACATTCCAGACAATAACACATAAATCGAAGAGTAATTACAGCCTTTCTACATGAAAGCATTTTCTACCATTCTACTTTCACTCCTTATCGATCCCCCCCCCCCCATCAATCTATTCCTCTCTTTTTCATTCTTCTCCTTTTTTTCTTCCTTTAATGTTTTTCTCTCATTTTCTTTCTTTATCTCCACAGGGCAAAGCAGAATATCTCGTCAAGTGGAAAGGATGGTCCATTAAGTAAGTATTAACTTCCAATCTTTCGGGGTTGCATTTTGTCACATCAAACCATGTTGCATCAAAAATACTAGAGAAAAAAAATTGGTTGTAGTAGAGCAAAACGATCAACTTCAAAACATTTTGGGGATTGCATTTTGGTCGCATCAAACCATGTCGCACCAAAAAAAAGAGAACAGGGAAAAACTTGTACATCAAAAATGATGAATTGACGGGATGCCTATAACTTTTGTGGCTTCTTATGCTTTTCTTTTTTCCTAGGTATAGTACGTGGGAACCAGAGGATAACATCATTGACAAAAGACTGCTGGAGTCGTTCAAAAAGCGGTGAGTCACAAACGAGATTAAGGGAAGAGGGAAAACCGTTATTAACTCGATATTATAGTCTGCGCATGCAAAGGGTAAAGAGAGAGAGAGAGAGGGAGAGAGGAAAAAAATCTCTTTCCAAAATGGCGCGCAAGCTGGGAACGTTAATAACTTGGTTGGGTGTGCGATGTAGTGTAATACTGCACTGCTTGTATGTGTGCCGAAGATCGTGTGTATGACTGTGTATGACGGCTAAGGGAGTTTGGGTGAACATTTTGATGAGAGGCGCTCAGTTTTCTATAGACAAAGGGGCTAATTATTCATCTTTTGCTCGTTTGCAGGCGAAAAGAACTGGAAGGAGGTACAGGACATGCGCCCCCAGGCCGCAAGAAGCGCAAATCTAAGGTATGTTTTAGAATTCGTTATGTTTTCCACCCCTTCCCAAACGGCCATTTTTAACCCCCAGCACCCGACATTTGCTAATTAAAACCATTCTAACGAATAAACGAAAAGTTTTTGCTCAAAACCCTCAAATGGGCAAAATCTGCAACTATTATAGAATACATTCCCCCAATGTCAACTTTGAAGAGGTTTTCCATCGGCGAAAAATAACTTAAGTTTGGGGGAAAGTTCGTGATGGATAATTGCCCACTGCTTGGAAATACATGTACGTGCATGCATAGCGGGAGGCATGAGAGCGCACGTAAGCCATAGCTTTTCACTCTTCCCGGTCCCTGCTGCTGCAACTAATTTAATGCACTGCGCATGTGCAGTGAAGATACGTTTTCGAGATCCGTGTTCTCTCTCGGCATAATTACTGTTCGCATAATGATACGTTAGAATCGGGTGGACAGCGAATCTTCCCCGCCGCCGCGTTATCTCACACCACCATACGCTCTGTAGCCTATTATGATATTCAGGGATTTTGATGATCAATCTTCTGCACATAATAACGCACGCGTAGGGCTGTATGTTAGAGACGATGCAAGTAATTTAGTTACACATTGCGTTAATGACGTTGGGAGTCATGGGAGTGTTTTTCCCTCCCGCTGGTCAATCATAATTGAGGGTCCCATGGCCTGCGTGGAGCGGGAGGTTAGGGGATCTGGTGGACGCCAGATCCGATGACTTTGCTTATTGCCTACAGTGCAAGTCAATGCTTTTTAGCGTGGTAATATGACAATAATATTAGGGTAGCCTGGTGCCATTCATTGTCTATGCGCATCTTAAGCTGAAAAAAGATGCGTGGGGGGGGAGCTGCAGCTTGTCCAGGAAGGTGAAGAAGCCGGGGGTGAACGGCGAAGCTAGATGGTGATTCGTTCTGAATTTCAAGTATTGTTGATATCGTCATTCTTTTCCATAATTTCTATTCAGATGTTTTGGAAACCACGTACAATCCTATTTTGTATCATGGACCATCTTAGTAGGTCCATGTTTGTATCCTTTATTGGGAAAAGCCTGGATTGGCATGATCATAGCAGTAAATGCATGCACATAATACTGTCTTCATTTTGCATCAACATGATGATATTTTCTGCGTCTGCTTTTAGATTCCTTTGGTCCATAATGACAATTTTGCGAATAACAACACCAACGATGCAATTTTTTTAACGAACTTAATCACCCCCCCCTCAAACAGTCAGGAAACTTCGCATGGGCATGCATTGTGCCCCCAATATTAACAGAGTCCTCATCAGTGAACGATGAGTGATATGTGGATACGATTAATGTCCTTTTCGTGTTATTCAGTTCACATTGGACGAACTTTTCCCTTCAGCATTCCGGATGTCGGGATGATACTGGATAGCGGTAGCGGAGATAATGCGATCAATTACTGCCCCTCCCGCACTACCCACGCCCCCTCCCGCACTACCCACGCCCCTGTCGCCTCTGTCGTCCTGAACCTCCTGCTTACCGTCACAACATCAAGCATAGTTTAAACTTTGAAAGGGAAATCCAACCGTAACAATCAAAAAAGAAAAGAAAACAAAAAAATAAGCAGAAGAATATATTGGTGAAAGTTCGGACGAAATTAGATAAACAGTAAGAAATTATGATAATTCATTCTAGATGAAAAGCTTATAACAAGGTTTTATGCAAATTATTTTGCTCGATTTAATTAGTCATGGAGGTTTTCCTTTTGGTAAATACTTATTTTGTCTCGAATAAATTGCACTTGCGTTAGTGCATGGATGGGTTCACATGACAATTCTCTTTATATTATAAACTAAACTTGTCTATAGTAGATCCTTTGTCTTTGCCTAGTTTCGTCTTCATTCATCATGTCCATTGCGCATGACACGAAACGCATGAATATACATGACTTTATTGTGGTGAAAGTCAATGCGTTTGATTTAAAACTAAAGTCATTTTCCAATTGATTTTTTTGTAGTTACCTTGATGATTATAGTGACATTGATGATTTTTGCTGTTGTATGATCCGTAATCACACAACATCCTAATTCATTTTGAACTTTTCTTAGATCAGTTTATATTTTTTAATGTATTGCTTTAAAGGGAAATCCTACCTTGATAGTTAACTACTCTAGAGGAAAGGAGAGAAATCAGATACGTAGACTGGTGAAAGTTTTATTGAAATCGGACAAAAAGTGAGAAAGTTCAGAATTTTTAGAAGTTGTAATCACTATAGGTATGGGCTCTTTATGACGTAGTGGCGGACATATTTCCCATTTTTTCCAACCCACAAAATGACTAAAATTTAATTTCCCCTTAAAATGTATAACATAATTATAATAACTTTTTATAATAAATTGTCAAAAATGCTCCAAGGGAGAAGGTACTTAGGAGAAAAACAGATAAATAATATTTTTGTACACGACAAACGGGAGAATAATCTGCGACTACGTCACAATCCACTGATCAAACTGGCAATTTGGGATTCGCAATTTCGCATACTGTATAATGAGTGATTTCATATTTCATACATTCGCCATTCCGTTTATCGTATTTTTCTGCTTTCATACAAATGAACAAAGGTTGAATTGCCCTTTAAGCAGTCAAAGAATCGCTCCTATATAGATCAGGTTTCCACAGTGGAAGGACATCTGTTGCTGAGAAAATGTATATCCCCGCCCTTAGAAAACTGCTTAAAGATTCGAACCCAGGACCTCACGGTTAGGGTATATGAGTACAAACCACTGCGTCTCGTAAAACAACTCCTCCAAATATAATGCTATTAACGCTATCATGATACGCAGGAGATCAGGAGGGACACTGTGTCGTAAAAGATACATTACACACGATCGCAAGGATTTTCGGCAAATCAACATAAAGCAATCAGTATTCATCATCATTTGAACTGTGCGAACATTACAGTGACGTCTTACGTAACCCGTACATGAATGCTATGGGATATACAATAGGGTATCGAATTTGCCCTTGAGTTTAATTCTCGGAGAGTCTTCCATTTGTATAAGTATTGTGTTATTTAAATGTACCAGCACGAGTGTCCCCATATCGGACAAGCTATGGTACGTATCCTGACACAACTGATGCCGGCGGGGGTTTAGTATAATTAAATACGGCGACAAAATTATTGATGGAATGATATGCTTCTATATGGCTGAAGCTCTCATTTTCTCACATAATTACAATTATGCGCCATTATTATACAATAATTAATGTCTTACTAGATTTTCCAAATATCCATTATTAGGGACAACTACGCCCCACCCCCTAATGGCTACTTTAATACAACACACATGTCCACTCCTGTGCACATCCACCTGAATAATTATGTTCGTTGACTTTTTAGACGGCCACATCTGTGTAGGTAATTACAGTGAATACCACCTCAATTTGAGGCGAAGCTCCAAATTTCCATTTGGAAATGCAATTTTCTATTTGGAATTTTTTTCTTTCTTCTTTTTTCCCCTCTGTTTGTGAATGTGAATGTGAAGGTACGAATTCATCGATTAATTCGGTCATTACTGGTAGGGTATGAGAGTGCAAATAGGCAAGTCTGAGAAGTGAAGTGCGGTTACGGTGAACAAAAATCGTGGGAAGTTACTTTGTTTTTTGTTTTTGATAAGAGAAATAGTTGAAAATAAATTGCTCATGTAACTTGCTAGAAGATGCATGTTTGGGAAGCTTAAAACACGTCATGATAGTTTATTGTGGCTGAGTAGAAATTTGCATCTGCATGATTGTACAAATTTAGGCCTATAGATGCTTTTGTTCTGTAATTGCATTTGAAATTAGCAAAATGTTGTTTAAAAAATATCGGAAGACATGTATCAGTTTATATCCCAGTAACTATTTGTAAATTATATATGGCTGATTTTTCTTGTCAAGTTTTCATAATTTTGAAATCATTATTTCATTTATTTGCTACAGCAAGGGAGAGAGAGAGAAAGTAAAAGAGGGATAGAGAATATTTGTACAATTTGATTCATATTCGTTACGCGATCACAGTCAGGAACTGTGGATGATGATGTCATTATGATGTCATCTTGTTTATTCTTTGTATACCCTACACAGCCCCCCCCCCTTCCCCCGTCATCCTCACTTTACCTCTCCCCGATTTTTCCCGCCCTCGCGACGCATAGAGGGCACACTGAGCATGTTGTGCGTACCCCAGAATCCAGACTCATTTAAACTCTATTTCATTCGTGGGGGAACTCTTTCCGCTACATTTAGATATTACGTTCAAAACAAGAGCCCTATAAAAAGGGACATTTCGACTGATTTTTGTGTTTCTAGTTCAATTTTAGGGCCTATTTTTGGACAGGATATAAAATATCCTACGATATGCGTGCATCTTAAAAGCTTGGTTTCGTTGATGTACCTTCGATTACCATCAGTTGTGATGAGTCAAAACTGCAAAGACAATTTAATGAACATTATCATCTTCTCTAACAACTGTCTCTCTGAGTGATTTTATCTTGTGCCAAATTCTTCATTTTCAACTCCACCAGTCTACAATACCATCCAGGAAAGCTTTGTTAGGTCTCCTTTGTGTCATCTGTAACTTCAGACGATCTCCTGTGACTCTAGGAATATACTTTAGGATATACGAGGATATATTATGATGATGATATTGTGAAGGACACCGTTGATTGTGACAATGCGAACGCTAGCGACAAGGACAATGATACCATCATCCGATGGTGACGATGATGATGAGGTTAATGGGATGGTGACGAAGTCGTCATGGTGACGTCAACGTGGATTACCACAATGATTACGGCAATGATGTCACGAATTACACTGTATCCAAAGTCTAAAACGTATCGATTACAAAGATGTACATTATGTTATGTGCTGCTCAACCGGTTATGCAAGTTATATGACACGGAGAATGTGCATTTGTGCGATTTGGACGATGATGTCGATTATCAGGATGGATTTTGTCACAATGATGGTGTTTTCGATATCGTGATATATGGTTGATACTGATAGGCCCATCTATTCATCATTTTATACGGAGCAACCTTGACTCTTGTGGATGGAGTTCCCCTTTCTCAATGACAGTGCATTGAATAGAGCGTTGAATAGAGAATGGAATAGTCTGTATTTGTAGATCATATTCATCTTGCGACAGACCTGACAGAAATGCATTTTGTTGTTTTGAAAGTTGGCTTCCCAAACATTCGCTCATAGTCATCGACTTCCCAAGACCCAATTTTAAAGAAACAGTAAATATAATGTATTTTGATTTTGCATGTTCTAGTAATGCGGCATTGTGGTTGTGCGTTTGAGGTAGTGTTGTTTTCTTATTATTGCCCAAGGGTGGGTACTCCAGCGGGCAAGTGGTTCAAATACACTCTTTCTTATTCTTAATCATGTTAATATTTTCAAGTAATCAAAATGCAAAATATAGTGTGCTTGTTTGTAGCCTCAGGCTAGTGCCTAATTATGATATTAATACAAAAAATAAAAATGTTATACTGCTTGTCGTGGACATCCCCCAAACGAAGGTTCGTGGTTCGAATCCCCGACTTGGATCCGTCTCGCGGATTAAGATGGGTAAGAGGCTAAGAGCAGTGTCCCATGGATTGTGTCCAAATTTTGTTGATTGTCAAAGCATTCGGTATGTTGTTCAAAGGAGCATAATGATAATGAGTGGGTTTTGCCCCCAACAAAATTTGCTTCCAACAAAATTTGCTTTTGGTGGCCGTACTTATGATTTCATAAATCCCTTTAATCATTATTGTCTAATATCAAGAGATGACTTATTCAAATAGCATTTCTTGTGGGAGATCCAGGCAATAGCGAATAGTTCGTTTACCCTATTCTCCATGCATTACCAAACAGTCCCATACTAGTTTCTCGTTCGACTCGGTGCTTCCGTCTCCTCCCCAATGCACCACAGTAATATTTTGCATTTTGATTACATTCCCCTCTTTAGAGCCATATCGCATCGCATTTTGTCATGGACTTGCGTAAATGAAGGAGCGTTTGCGTAATATGATTATATTCCTGAAAAAAAACCTGAAACTACAAGAGCCATTGTCATTAAATTATGTTCATAACTAAGGATAAAGAAGTATGACATCGTGATATAAATCAAATGGAGAATGTATAATCAATGATTAAATGTTAAAGGAAAATATATTGGTTGTCAAGCTCCGACATGTAACACAGTTGCAAGGACTTTCAAGAAATCAACTCAATAGCACTTAAAACTCTATTGTGTTGCCTCCTCACGTTCACACACTTTCGATTTCAATGGTCTATTGTGTTGACTCCTCACATTCACACACTTCAATAGATGTCACACTATTCAATGGAAATTCCTTAATGTTAATTTATTTTTCGAAGTCCTTGCGATAGTGTTTTATGCTCCAACGACGATTGCGCAGGTCTGTGTTTCGTAGAGATGTAGGGTTAGATTTTTAATTAGGCTTTAGGATTGGTTTAGGGTTAGAAACAGTCCAGCGTTGAGGTCAAGAATTCGGTGGTAGTCTATAGTCAGTGTAGAATAATGGCCGTGGAGTTGTCGCCAGCTATGAGGTTGACTTATCGACGAATGATTTCGTCTAATCATTTATCCATGGCGTGGTAAATTCAGTCTTTACGTGTTTGTTATATTTTTATTTATGCCGACTGTCTAGCCATGCACGCATGCCCTCTATACTGTTCATTGTATTTATTACAACAAAATTTATATAGACGTGGCCTACACAATATACTAAGTATGGGACTATTGAATTGTACTGTTGATTTTGAAAGATTTACAGGGTTTTTTGTATCGGTCAGGCCCTCCGGATATGCGGTTAGATATCCCGTGTTTGTGGGTGACAGAATCAAAGATTCACAACTACTTAAAATGTTCAGTTTTAATAAGATGTAAAGCAAGCTTACAATTCTTGTTTTTCATCCAATGATTGGACTATTTTTACATATTGAACTCATGATATGCTTCTAAAATCCGGTCTACATAATACTTTTTGCTTTATTGATTCTGCTATTATTGCCGAACGGTAATTAAAGTTGAATACTTATCATGCATTGATTTGAGTTATTGTGTATGAAATATGAATATTGCAAGGTTTAAGAATCATCATAATCTTGCTCGAAATTACACTCGGTAAACGGTTTAGCACTGCACACAGATGTGCTATGCTGTATGAAAATATGCTCCAAAGTTTTTTTTTCTTCTTCTTTTTTAAGATGCTACTTCTCGTATTTGGAAAATAGAGTCATTTCAACTATTTTCATGTGACCTTGTTACTTTATGATATTCCACATTTCCCGAGGAATAAAAGAATTAAAAATCTCACAAATTATTTTTCACCTTTACCAGAACTCTACCCTCTCTTAAATCCAGGATAAATAATTGCATCTTGTAATTAATATATTTTTCGAACATCACGGAAACATCGATCTATAAAGGCAGAGTTCACTTCGCATTTAGGTCATTTATAGATTTAGTTGCGATTTAAATAATTTATGTGGAGTGTTTCTAACATATTGTGCAATAAATTATGTGTGCTACTAGACAAATTATGACCGTAGTAAATGCGTACCTGGTAAAAAAAAAATCCCATGCATGCTCTCGACGCCTTCATGGCATATTGGCTAAAGCCGGGCTTTGTAGATGGCTGGAGCATCCTCTATAGAAAAGATATAATTATTATGATTATATTATGTGTGCAATAATGTAGCTTTTATATCATTATTCAATTGTATGTGTATAACTATGTACACCCACGGGCCACGTACGGCCCTATTTCACAAAATACTTGTAACATAATTACAGGCTACCCCGAGGAAATATTGCAAGCAGGAATATTGTTAATTATAGGGTTTTTCTTTGTTCGTGCTCGAAGTCACAACTAAACTAATTGGTATAGAAAGATTAATGATAATGTGAAGTATTTCCAACGCCGGGTAATGAATGCTGATGAATTTATTTCTTTTGCTTGCCGCTCTTCACTGAAATTTTGATCAGAATATTACCACTTGAATTCCACTATTAACAAATTTTCAGAGGGAACTTTACCAAAAAAGTATTTGATTCAATGCAGATTTTGATCATTCATTCCTCCAAACTGGTACGTAGCTACACCCAAATAAGAGTTATGCAAACAAAGAAACAAAAGTAAAACTACTAGTGTGACCCAAGGATGGGTCGTAGTTTTCTCATTAAAAAGTAATTCAGATTTTGAAAATTTATTTAGATTAAGCCTGAATAAGACAGTACTCCGAAATAGCCTTCAGCATATAAACGTTATTCATTAATACACTAAAACCTAGGTGAAACTTTAATTATGATCGATGCTCATATGTATTGTGGTATATACCACATATTAACATATCCTTCTATTCTTTCACTGTACATGGTATAATTATGTACAATCGAAACAGGACTTTGGTAATAATGATTTTGACGGCAGAGTCAATAATTAGTCTGATATGAAACAGAAAGATGATGATATGAATAATTATTACAGACTGAGGGTCTGTGAAGAAGATGAAATTGTATCTTATGGTAATGTTATGAAGTAGTGATATTTTGTCTACGACCTTTGTGCAATTTCCCTCGAAACCAGTGTCTTTGTGCGATTAACTGTACTTAATGAATCGGATGTGTTGTTTTGATGTGAGATTAATTTATTGAAATCGACTTTGGGTTCTTGTTGATTAATTGATAGTTTATAGGATTGTCTCTTTATTTCGAATTAGTTACCGACTATAAGTGATTGTTGATAAAAAATGACCTCTAAATTGAGTGATTGATATATAGATATTAGTTAATTGCTTATGGGTCAATTGCTTATAGGCCAATAATTGCTTATCTTTGTATTTTGTTTAATTTTAATATAAACTTTTTTTGAGTTTTTACCAGATAAATATAAAATTGGTTCAACTCTTTTGCTTTTCGACAAATCACAAGAGACCATAAGAACTAAGAAGTGATTGTGTCAATAATTATTCAGATTACAATAATACCATGTTTGCATAACACCTTCCATTGACGACGCCTTCTGCTGGCCTCGGCATCTAACATGAAACGCATGGGTAGCGAAAGGCGTTGTGGAATGACATGTGTGATACGCAGGTATAATATTGTGGTATTCCTAACTTATCACACTGATACGCACAAATTGTGAGATCTTGATTCATACACGTATATGAAAAAGAAAATCTTGTAAAATTATCAAAACTTAAAATATTTTTCAAATTTGTGCTTAAAATTTCAATTAAATTTTATGGTAATTTACTAATTTTATATTATTTTACAATATGCATATTTCGTCTTGATATAATCTGTAATGTTTAAAGATCACATCAAAAGTTTCGTTTGTTTTACATCTTCTACCGTTCACACCTTCTGTATGTGTGCAGATTTGTGTGAACACGTGTGAACACGATAGGATATGCACCTTTTTTATTTTCGCTTGAACGCCCATTCTTGTACACAGTTTAGTCTCATGATCGTCCAATCAGGTTCCGAGTAAATGACGTCATCAAGACACAGTGCAATGACCGCTGCCGAACTATATCACGACGTAGATTTGATCTTGCGGTCGGGGATAATCGTCGTCTGCAAGTAGCGTGACGATTATTAATTTCAATTAATCTTTCAGCCCTCCAATGAACAGGCGTATCTAGGGGGCGAACGGACCGCGACCCTTTTTTTTTTTGTTATTGTAGAGTGTAGAGGGGAAAATGTCTTAGGTGCCCTTCTGAGAAGTATACATATCTCTCTCCACCCCCCCCCCTTCTGCCAATCTTGGATATGCTCTTGTAATGGTACTGGATCATTTTTTTTAGGACAGTTATACCATAAGTCGCGCGGATGTCGACCCACTCTAATGCCCCGAGTGTTTTGTTAATGGTTAGACATAACGTTTTCTAGAAAATAGATAACCGACGTTTTGATTTTGAATCGAGTAGATCCTCGAGGTTTAATACCTTTTCACAATTACATTACATGGCAAATATATCTGGTATAAAGTTAATTACATGGATCAGGTTTTTTCTTTCTTTCTTCTTCTTTCTTTCTTTTCTTTTACCTCCTCCTTCTCTTCTTCCTTCTCTTCTTCCTTCTGTTGTGCGTAGTATGTGTTGACGCTGGCAACTCCCTGGTTGAACAGGTGCTTCTCCGCGTCCAAAGTGAAAACAAATATCCAGGAATATGCGAACAAAAACAAATTTGAAAAATTAAATCCTATCAGGGCTATCTTCTTAGTCTTCATCATTGTCATCACCTTCTTCTTCTTCTTCTTCTTCATCATCATCATCATCATCATAATCGTCATCTCATTATTATTATTATTATTATTATTATTATTATTATTATTCTTTCAAAAGACAACTTAGTAAAAAAAAATATGAAGGAGTTGAACAGAATAAGAAATGAGTGTGAGTTATGCTTTATTATAGCATGTGCAGAAAGTGACAGAAACTAGGTGTAAGTATTCATGGCTATTACTTACATGTAGGTGTTACAAACAATGTAACGTGGTGCGTAATAATCAGGTCACAATTGATTACGTAATTAATGGATGTAAAGAGATCCAACGAATTTTTCATTCGCCCGCAAGTCACTGGTGTTTATAACAGGACTGACGTAGTGTTGCCGTGGGTCCAGTCTTGGTGGCGGCCGGCGGACGGGCGGGGGAGGGGACGGCAGGTCTTAGAGATAATCGTAACGATTTTTGTTTACGTAGTGAAGGTAAGGAACGAGTGACAATAAGGGGATGGGTTGTGTCACCCCATCTTGCTTTAATTTCCATGAGCATTTGTCTACATCAATAACCAACTACTTGTAATGGCCAACATTAAACTGATTGAATCTTTGTGCAACTCAAAAACGTACGACCATTCGGTAAAAGGGTCTGAAAATCAGACTATTACTTAGGTGATTACAATCACTTAAGTCGGTTTGACAACCAATGGTCGTTCTTTTCCCACTAAAAACCATTTTCAAGCCCTTTCGTTTTGAGGGAAGTTCTAAATTAGTATTGTCTTTAAAATGCCGTTGGAATTTAACCTTTTCATTTTTTGGGCCTGCAAATGGGACATAGTACCTTTAATACAGTTTCTCCTTTCAAATGACAGTAGACAAAATACAATAGCAAGGATTCCAGATAAACTGACAGCTTGTCTGATAGATTGCAGAACAATTACAGTTTTAGGCTTACTAACGAAAGTGAGATGGTTTGTCTGCAACGAATGGATGTCCTTATTCTGATGAATAAAAGAAATCAAACATCTTGGGAATTAAACCACTGTGTCGGCGAACATTATAAACATCGACTCTTAGCATGTATACCTTTTGTCGTCTTTCTGCGTTTGTTCGGTTTTGAATGATCCGTTTTCGACCGTCATCTTTATTTGGGGCATTTGGGACAGCCTCATGACAAACGCTGATATTATTGGGATTTTAATGAAGCATTTAGACAAACCAAAGAGAGTTATGTTTGTTCAGTATCGACACATAAACTATGTGTACATGCATACTTTCATGTGCATGATTGATAATAGATCCAGGTAAAATATTGTTTTGCATCTGCTCGAATATTATTTTGATGTAATTTTGTCGTCCTGTCATGAGGCATACTGTATTTTGCGAATCATTTCAGCAACACTGAGGCAAACGGTAATACGACATTACGGAAAACAGAAAAGAGGCAAGATTGATATCAGTTTCCGCACAAGATAAAGGTTTAGCGATTAGATTATCGATTAGATTAGCTAGTTTATTTTTTTGAAGTAGAGGTAAAGATGGGATATACCTTTAAGGTGGATTCGAAATTTCTCGCTCATCCCTTTCCTTTCAGAATAATTAACATCGTAGCAGTAGTGGGCATTTTAGAATGGAGCCACTTTTTGTTCTCATGCCACATGCACATTATCTTGTGACAGAAAATGTATACGATACTGAAATGGTGAGGTTTGCCTATAATTGATACTAGACGTTACAGTAGAAGATGGGTAGTCCCTTTAATAAGAGAAGAGAGTCCCTTTAATGTTCGTTGTTTCTCGCTCACCCCTCCCTCATCGCATGGGGTCGACAAGGTCATGCTATCGTGTATAAATTGAGTTTTATTCATAATCGCTGGAAGCAGAGGTGAATATTGGTCGACAGTTTTCGTCGCTTCACCTCAAACTAGACTGGGCTGGGAGTGGGTATAGACAGAAGCAAAATCAATTTATTGACGAAGGAAAGTAGTTGTGCAAGATGGAAGATGTTTCATTGAAGAGTCTTTAAAGATTTATGGCGAATTGTTATGATTCTATGGTGCTGGATGAAACATAATCGTCACGTAACAATAAGTCTCTTTAAGATGTAAGAGAACTGACCAGGCAATTGACGATTTTCGGAATGTAATCAAATGTAAAACACAAATCTTTGTCAGGCTACAAATTATTTCATTCACCTGTTACGAATAACTGTATTGCATTCAATAACAACACGTAATGTATGCAGTTCGCATTCTGACTATATATTGAAATACAATTATTGGTAGCAGGTGAATGAAATAACTTGTAACGAGGCACTTAACAAAGACTTTTGCATTGAATTTGATTACATTACGAAAATGGCCTATTGCATTGTATTACAAACAAATAATTATGTTTACAAAAGTTATTCTAAATGATTGATTATATGCAGTACATAATGTTTTGAAATCCTCAAAAATATTTTCCAAAATTGACTCAAACCTTGCTGACAATCCCATGCAGCAGTGAAAAGCACTATGGGCATGCACACAGACAGATAGATGGGACTACACACATATTATAGCCAACATAATGTCAAAGATACACTATGTTGTAGTCAAACTTAAAACGATGAGAGTATACTTCAAGAGTAATCATTTTAGTTGCACATCGCTACTATCATGACTATGATGATATTAATGTACTTCTATATACAAGGAATTGACTTTGGAAGCTCCCAAATTATATTTCATCTGTACCAAAACTCAACCTTCTCTTTCATATTCGTATTATGACTGATATTATTCTTCAAATAAAACTATATAAACAATGATTGTGCTCAATGACAACAGTAAATACTGTAACTTTTTTTTCAAGATCTTTTTATGATGATGATGCCTTCTACATTCACTATACACACTACACTAAATTATTACGACGTTTTCTTGGCACGTTCTAAAATCAAGAGTTTATTCATGTATATATAACGGAGATCTTTTAAGATTCTTTTCGAGGAAAAAGAAGTGTTGAACATTATGCTAATTTTCAGAATCGGTTTCGTTCATTGCACCAATAAAAATCTTGAGATACTATTAAACGATAATAAGACACTTCCCAAGAACAGTTTAGTTTATGTTGATGAGATAAAGATTTAGGACATAATGTTTGGAAACATGTGAGATCGAAATGATCGTTAAAAATGTGCTATGAAAAAAGGGGTCGACTTTTTTTTCTACTTCCATATTTATGACAGTTCATTGGCATGCGGCCTGCGGCTTGAAGCGGTGCACAAGATAAATTTCCATGTTCGTGCATTAAAACGCGGGTGATTGATAAAACCGAGTGGGGGAAAGGGACTCAGTTGAGGGAGAGAGAGTGTGTGTTGTCGAATATGGTAAGGGCGCACGCATAGTTTAAGATTAAAAATGCATTAGTCGAATGCATTAATAATTTCTGCAACGGACCGGCTGCATGCGTGTACACGCATGATACAGTACCACGACTGCATGTGTTCTCCTCCATACTCCCAACGAAATCCTTCTCTCTTCGCACCGGGCTACGACCGGGTTATTCACGTACAAGCAAGCCGCTGATTTGTTCCTCGCAGCTACATTGCACACACAGCTTCACCCCCATCGAGAGGCTAGTGTTTTGCATGCAGAGGAAAGCGGAAAGAAGCGTTAGCTGCGAGGGTAAAAAACGTGGAATCGTTTACAGGCCTGGTTAAAGTACACATTATAATCAAACACTCGAGAGGGAAGAAGGGTATGGCTTGTGTTCACTCTCTAGCGAAGAGTTGTGTCTGATAGTCGAGTCGAAGGCCGGGACTTTAGGGCGAATCTAGGGTCATGGCAGCGGTAGTCTCCATTCCTCTCAATTTTCCCGTCCATACGGTAACAACGTAATTGCGTTGTCAGTGCAGTGTAAAGCCTAATCTCTATTCTCTTTCTGTCCTGCGACCCTCTCTGCATGCTCTGTCTCACTGTCTCTCTGTCTCTCTGTCTGTCTCTCTCTCTCTGACCGTCTCTGCCCCATCTCTCTCTCTCTCTCTCTCATGACCCCTTACTCTCTGCTTTAGCTATCCCAAACCGCAGCTCCGCCCACATTTCCCTTCTTCCTCTTGCCCCCCCTCCCCCCTCCCTCCTCCTCCCCCCTCCCCTCCCCTCCCCTTCTATCTCTCTGTTGTACATTCCGACCCGATTCCGACTTGTAGTTGATCAGTGTAAACCTATAAATCAGGCTCATTTGATCATAATAACACTTTACCCTACCTTGATATTTATTCAAAATTATTTTGATCATTTTATTTTGAAATTCATTGCGATATGTGTGTATGTGACAACGAGTTATCATCAACATATTTTATTAAATCTTAATGTTATAAATATGTGAAGGAAGACCTGCATCATATTTATGTTGAAAATTACATTTAAAGCCTTAGAGGACACAATTCGTATTTCATAATTATTGATATACACGATAAAAATTTAAAAGAATAATAATTATTTTCTATTATTACTATTATTTTGTTTGGTTATACGTGTACATAATTGGAACTGAATGTCCCAAAACATGTAACATTTATCAGCGTTGTATTCGAATTATGTCGTAGTACATAGGGGATTGATTCAGGTTATGTTACACATATACGAGCCCCTCTATATACTCGGAATCATACCCTATCACTTACATTGTGTGTAGCTACATTTCATCGAATCGCAAGGCTAAAATGTGCATCCAGGCAGATTAGTGAAAGCTGCCGGATTTAGGGCCAAGTAATTCGCTTAATAGTTTTCCAATTTCGCCGCAATTTGAGGTTTAGCATGTTTTAAGCTCAGGAAATCTCTGCATATGCATCATGCTTCGAGTATCATGAATACTTAATGAGCCACGTGATCGCATCTGAGATTACGCGAGCGATACTGACGGACCATTCCATTCCTTTGATAAGGGGTGATACTCCGATCCACTTTATCCAGTTATTTCCACGAATTTCAATGGAATTTATGGTAAAAAGGGTACACTTTTGCATAACTATGTACAGGGGCGGATATAGGAATTTTCATTAAAAAAAAGGGGGGGCACAAATTGCCCCAAATTCTGACAAAGAAAAAATGTCATCAGATTTTGTGGGTGTTGATTCACACCCAAAAAATTGTGACAAGCGAAAAATATGGGGGGAATTTGGGATCCGGGCCCACAAGACCCCCTCTAGTATTTCATTAAACGCATGGGACGGCATGGGACCGATAATTCAATTTCCAATATCTGTTTTCGTCTACCATAAGTGTTTAAGATAATTAATGGATGAAGAGATATTATAGGAAACCATAAAGTATATGAGTATGCAATAATTATGTATAAGTAGTGACTTCAATGAAATCATTGACAAACAACAATCATGACAAAGTAATATAATCACTATTTGTTTACTTTAGTCCATATAACGAAATGATTTGATTAGATTTGATTTATTCTTACCTTTTTGCATTGATAATGATGCTCATAACCATTTAATTTTTTCGTTTGCTTCGCGAATTATGCCACGCATGCGTCGACTTTAATTACAATGATCTAACATGCGTACGGCCGTTTTGTGTGATTTGGGGTTTAAATGTTACGTATTCATCAGTCATACTACGATTCGGAGACTTTGTCATTCGGAAGACTGAAGAAAAACAAGAAGATGCGAGTCAGAGCATGGACCTACTACGAAGTAGTAGGTCCATGGTCAGAGGCAGAGGCGTCTCTAGAAAGAAGTTTTTATTTGGCAAGTGGTTGTCGTCACAGTTTGCCAACCATTTCGACCCCCCCCCCATCCTTCCTACCTTCCTTCTCATGTTGGTGATACAGATTATTCGTATATTGGCACCCCCGCGTCAATAAGTGATTATATTCGCCTGTGGGGGGTACGTCTTTCATGGATTTCTAGACGAATTTGCATCTCTCTCCATACCTCTCCCACCCCCTCTGTCTCCCCTCTCTCTCTCTCTCTCTCTCTCTCTCTCTCTCTCTCTCTCCCTCTCTCTCTCTCTCTCTCTCCCTCTCTATCTCTCTCCCTCTCCCTTGCGAAGCCCATCGTGAGAGGATGGCTTTGTTTTCGTATTCAAATGAGTTTCACAAAATACATCGATCACCTGATATTTAACGGCGTCGCAGTGTTTATAGATTCTTAGTTACATTTCACATCATTAATTAGCTGAGGGGAAATCCCCCTCGCTATCTCTATGTTGTTATTTTCTCATTAAATTGCTCTGATTTATGCGTGAATTCAGTCATTGTGGTTTACCTCAGTTGTTTCGAAGCAAACATGGTTTCGAAAATGCATTATCAGTGCACAACATACATTTTTAACTTACGTTTTCATTTAAGGTTTGGTTGTATATTGGAAATTTGGAATATCATATTACTTCACAAGTTCACATTAAAATCCCTGTTTCGATATCAATTGCCTAACCAAAATGATCATTACATATGTCCCATTCAGAAGAGTATGCTTATATTATTAGTATTCCGTCATTTTGTAGGCCTATAATTTTGGATTAACCATTGCCCAATGGTGGAACAGGAGGCTTACATTATTCAGGGCCAAGACTTTATAGGAAGATGATAATGATATGTATAATTGCGATTTACGAAGAGGTTGTCCGTTAAAGGTACTATGCGTATACAACGTTTCTAAGTGGGGTGGATGTAAATCCCCTCGGGGGGGGGGGTGTACATGGACAGCCCCACGTGTCTAGACTCACTTCATGTAGTATGTAGTATCGATATTTATTCTAATGCTAGGCTTCACACATGGGGCGGGGGAGGGGCGCTCCGACCTATGCTGAAAGGGGAGGGAGGTGCTCTGCAAGGCGGCACAAGTTAAAGTGTTGTATGGACACCAAATTGTTCAGACAAGAATAACAACAAAAAAGGAGACCTCAAAAGATTGAAACCACTCTACATGCGTTTGTCAAGCGAATGGTAGGAAACAAAAGAAAAATAATAAAGAAAATCTTTCGTCTTGAAACTTTCTTTTATTGTTATTGTATGTTTGTGTATCTTGTGTATTTTCAGAACTGAGTAGTGTTAATAATTTTTCGGTTTTAATTTAATATGAACACGTTTGATAGGACCTTCAATTTGCATATAAAAGCCAAGCAAACCTGTACATTAATATTAAATTTAGAAGGAGAAGGACAAAAAAGGCTAGAGCTTTGAATGTGAATTTCTAGCGTGCAGCGCTATAAGCTGAGGATATGAAACGGATATGTCTGGACTCCACCATTGTCGTTCAAGGGTGTAACCCTATATCACAGTTGAAATCCTAAGCTGGGTGCTGTTCCGCTGTGGATTTCAAGATATACATGTACGTTCATCATTCGTGCATCATTCGCGCATTTTTAAAGAACCAGGGAGCGCTTCAATCTTCTTCACACCTTTACGGCATTAAAGATAAGATTGAGTTCCATTAAAAGTACTATGTCCCATTTGCAGGCCAAACAAATTAAAAAGTTAAATTCCAACGGCATTTGAAAGATAATACTAATTTAGAACTTCCCTCAAAACAAAAGGGCTTGAAAATGTCTTTTTGGGGGAAAATAACGACCGTTAGTTGTCGAATCGAATTTAGCGATCGCGGTCGTTTAATTAAATAGTCTGACGTTTTTAAGTGAACATTCTTGGGCTTTAATGAGTACAGAAAAAGCGGGGGTGTGAGAATGTGTTAACCGCTCTCCATCGATATCAATACCAACCCGCTCCGTCGTTTTGCCTTCTCGCTTTTCATCCACCTGAGAGGCCGTGCTACCCCCTTCAAGCCGATAGTGACCAGTACCCTTCTACTGCTGGGCCTACTCACGCTGCACCAATGCATGTAGGGTAGGCCAAATTAATTCATTACAGTATAATTCACTACAAGGGAATATTTAGTTTTGAGGATTTTTATTTTTATTTCAAAAAAATGTGTTGTATTATTAGGGTTGATGTTATAAAGGCATTTCGCCTCTAATTCTGATCTTCTACTACTAACAAAATCATGGCAAAGATCCTAACATTATACGACAGACAACAGACTTTCCAACCCTTCGTAAATCTTTGACTTTGCCTTGTACCGCAAGATCATCGCCTACCTATGAATAAGACAACCTTAAATTGAATACAAACTGGATGCTGATTGTGATGACACAACCAGCAATCCTCGCATGTGTTTCTCGATTGTTGAGTGAGAGAGAAGGCCTCGCGATTTCGTGACAAATCTTAACATTTTGGAGCTATAGGTGTATTGATATATTGCGATCACTAATCTGATTACGCCTGATGAAAAAGAGCTAACACTTTCAAGACGATTTAGGAATGCTGTTTGCTAATTCGGCTGAAGGATATCTTGATTAGTTATTTAGAGATAATGAAATCGTATCTACGTAACATAATACATTTGTATTCAAATTATATTGTTCTTGGATTGGAAACATTTGTAGTGGGGGTTAATTTTATGAATTTGTCCTCAATTTTTTTCCTTTGCGTTATAAGAACATATTAAACATAATTATGTGGTCCCCCCTTCTTTTTCGGGACGGTGGGGAGGCTTTGTACCTGACATTCCGTTCAAAAAAGCATTTTCACATGTTACAATTCAATTTCTAAATCCGTGACAGGTAAGCATCGACCAAAGAGTCCTCCATTGACTAAGAGTGACTATTTTGAAACAGTAATTAATATACCATTAAGCAATTTCTATTCTTTTTGTGTTTTTTACAGTTCTCTATTTATAGAGCGTAATGCTTTATGTTATAGACCAATTTGTATATTTGTGTTATACACTAGTTTAAACACAATTGTTTGAAACTTCCATGAAATTAACATTGATGAATTGGGATTAACATAACTAATATTTATGAAATTGAAATTCAATCGTATTCGGAACTTTCACAAGTCTCTCTCTCTCTCTATCACTTTCCCTTTTACTTCTTTTTTTCCCCTCATTTCTTCTTCATCTTTTTGTTGTTGTTGTTTTTCTTCTTCTTTTTCCTCTTCTTCTTTTTCTTATTCTTCTCCTCCTTCTTCGTCCTCTCCTCATATCCCTTTTCCCTCTTTTTCTTTTTCTTCTTCTTCTTCCATTTCTCCTTCTTATTCTTATATCATCTTTCCACCTTCTTCTTCTTCTTCTTCTTCTTCTTCTTCTTCGTCTTCTTCTTTTTCTTTCCTCTTTCCATCTTCGCATAAGTTTGATGAATGAGTGAGGTGTGGACCCCATGTATGGATTTCCACTGAGGCCAAAATTTCCTTCCGAGCTAAAACGATAAAAATAGTTGCATTTCTCAAAATATTGAATCATCCGAAGAATTCCTTTGTTCGTCACAATTCTCTTTTCTTCGATTGAATAAAAAAACAATTTGATTAAGGATGAAGTTGATAGTATTATACTATCCGTCAACTCTTTGCCACATTAAACTTATAGTTCGCAGAAAAAAGGCTTTGTTTTCTTCTTAACTTTTGTAAAGTTATTTCCATTTTTAAAAATTAATTTGTAAATTTGATTTTGATAAATAATAATAATAATTACAGTGCTTATATAGCGCCTAACACTTACTCTATCAGAAGTCTCTAAGCGCTCTACAATAATGCAGCATAATTACCCTGGCATTAGCAGTGCAGCTGTTACGCGCTGCGTTTCATAAATTCCTACCAGGTACCCATTTACTTCACCTGGGTGGAGTGTGGCAAATGTAGATCAATGTCTTGCCAAAGGACATTAGTGCAGCGGCGGGACTCGAACCGCGGACCTTGTGATCGACAGTCCGGCGACGTATCCACTCGACCACAACACCTCTACTGATTACCTCTTATGATTACATAAACTTCCGATATCTAAACATTTACGATGGATCATTGTGAATAAAAGACTAATAGTTGCAATGGGCTTCGTATGTTCTACTAACATTTCTAAAAGGCGAAGGAATACTTGATTAGGAAATAGGATGTAAAGTGTTCATGTGACATTAATAGTCTCCTCGTGAAATGTATCTATTACGAGTAACTGTAATTTGTAATTGGAATTGGAATATGAACATACTCCCACAAGGCCTGCACGAGTTATATAGACCATTTTAAATTTTAGAAAGTTTTCTTGTGGCTGACATTGTTATGATTTGTTGGTAAATCAGGAAAGATATCATTCTTTAATAGTGTGCTAAGGTTTGGTTTCAATTTAATGAGATACTCAATAACCAACATGACAAAAAGTAGCGGCTAAAATTCGAGTCATTGTGAATAATATCTATAAGGCTGACGCAAGAGTGTCTGCTGTAGGTAAAATGAACTGAATATTCACTTCGATAATGGTTTATCAATCCAATCAACAATATTAATTGCTCGTATCAGCTGGATTATTCACATCTACCTGTTTAAAGATAAAGTTGAGTTCTGGTCATGCGATTGCTTTGTGAAAGAAACGTTGTGGAATCGATCAGAAAAGGTTGATCATGATAGCATATAAGTATTGGTGTGTACTGCCAGGTTCTGGAATCATCAAAATGATAAGAAATTCGTCCCGATTTTTATGATGTTACATGCCATATTTAGAATATTAAGGCATTTGAAGAGCCATGCTTTTCAGGGAACATTTTTTTTTATCTGATGTTCTTCCACACTTGCATAATACAATAATAACGCTCACAAATTATTTGTCACCTCTTCCCAGAACTCAACTTTCTCTTTAAGTTTGCATGATATTAAAAAGTAAGGAGGATATTGAGATACGTAGAGAATAATATGCTTTGATGTACGTTTGATCCTCCTGACATCCATTGACGTCATCACAGCTAAACATTGGTGTTCAACAAGTAGATCAGTGATCGGTCTTTAAAAGTGTTATGATGATTATGCCCATGTGCATTAGGGCCCAAACATCGAGATTTTACTAATATCGTGAGAATACTAACATCGCGATAATCCGTTGCCATGGTTACGATAATTAGTGAATGAACAAAACCTACTACGGTTAGAAATCATATTAGGGTGTTTTTTTTTATATTCTCAGGTTGTGTTGTGAAAGATATAACGAACACGGCTGGCGGTTGAGTTGAAGTTTAGCGGGGAATGACAATTAGTCTTTCCGACATGGTGTGACAGAAATAGAACCGTGTTGCGGAACATAAATATGGACAATAATTCTCTTATGTCCCGTCCGTCTCTGCCAGATGACTACTACTCTGCTCGTGTATGATTTACCATAATAATGGGAAGCACGGGACGTGACTCCAGTCTGTCATATTTAGCTGTCCCGAGAATTGATTTACGGGGTGACGGCTCGTCAGGTTCCATCACGGGGGCACCTGGCGTGCGCGTGTAGAGGACTAGTTGAAAGGATATGTCTGTACTCTTTTCAGATTGCACAACTCACCACACAGGGCCTATGATTTCTTTTGATTTGCGATATTTCACTCTGAAATATTCCGAGATGTTTGATGCAAAAGAGTGTAATAATGCGAGCAAATTGATATATCCAAGCGCTTTACAAATGCCATTATCACCGTCATTGGACTCACTTTACCCACACATAGTGTGTATACCATCTCCAATCCCTTGAAAGTATTACTACCATATATTAAAAAAAAACTATTATGCTTGGTGGCAGAAATTAAAAAGAAAAAATATAGCCTATATATATAAATGTTCTCATTTCAAAAGAATACAAGTAGCAGGAATGGTGTAATTTTAAATCAACACGCCCATAATGCCATGCAGGCAAGCGAGCCATGAACAATTGAATCGGATTGTCTCACCCTCTTCTCCCTCGAGTCATCCTAATTCAATTTGAATTCAATGAGAAGACAATGCCATCTTGGAAAGGAATATTGGACGAATGAACCAAATAAAATAAGAAGCTGTCGGACTGACGATGTATATCATGTATTCTGGTTACTCGTGTCGAAATATACGTTTTTCTGCTTTTCTTTCTGGCATTTTTCATAATAATTGAATTTCTATGTTTTCAGGGTTCTGATGATTGACATGTTTTACAAGTTGTCTGTCGGTGCGAAGTTTATGATGGAGTGTATTGGGGTTCCCGCAATAAAATGTATTCAAATTTCATGCATGCATGCCTCCGCTATAATGACGACTCACTAGTGCTATGACTTCCCAGAGGCTTTCCCGTGGCTTGCCCGACATATTTTAAAATAATGCATGCATTCTGGATTTAGTGCAATGTAGATTTTTTTAAAAGCCTCGTATAACAGCTGAATGCAATCATCACTCGAGTCTTGTGGGGAGACTAGTATGTGTAGTTGTATTTTTAGGCCTCTTTTTTGTTGTTTTACTTGTCTGTCTGTCCGTTCTGTGTAGCGGTGTTTGTTTTCGTCTTCAGGCTTGTAATCCATAATAATTTATCTTATTATTCATTAGCTTGTTTTCGGTTGAAAAGTTAGTTTCACACAGTTAATATGTGATTTATATTCATAAATCCCATAAGTCCCTCCTTACTGTCCCTCAAATGATTATACAATTTCCTAAGGGGCACGCTCTTTGCAGATTACATCAGCGGAGCTTTGGAATAAATTGCCAGAAATTTTTTTTTTTTTAACAACAAATAATTGTGTTATACTGTTTACTGTTTACACGGCTTAAACTTTTCTTTTTAGAAACAATTTCCAATGTCGACTGATGACTTACTATTATTATTATTATTATTATTATTATTATTATCATTATTATTATTATTATTATTATTATTATTATTATTATTATTATTATTATTATTATTATTAAGTATTTGGCGCGTCACCTGTGCCTGGGAGGCAAAAAGCGAACGGAATCCTGTAGCCTTCCTGCCTTCGGGCCCCTCCTCACGGTATAACTGATTGTGGGTGTGCAGGTGGACCACTACACCGGGGTTTCCTCCGACTCTTAATACGCATAGTTTAGTGGGTTCTTGACGTGCAAAGGTTGTGACTCTCCTCTACACGGTACCTCCATTTAACGTCCTATCCGAGGGACTGAATGTTTTTCACACTAACCTAGCCTGCAATTATGAAACATGAGAGGGCGACCCCCCATACCCCACGGTCCCGTCCGTTGTCATTTCGATCCCCCTATGATCCTATGCATTGCAGCGGTATTTTCGGAGGGGAAGAAAGGCCGGAAATGTGGCAACTTTTTATTTTGGGTCTATCATGGCCGATAATCACCTCGTTTGTAGTGACATCACCTGCCTGTCTACTCTGTATTATAATCTTCTCATTTCTCCTCATTTTATCCCATCTATTTCCGCTGTTGTCCGTGTTGTGAATGATTGTCGATATCTCGCAGACAATATGCTGCGAGTCTTCAACCCGGGCTTTCGTCACGCGCGGATTACGCTGTAGACTTTCTCACAGTCGGTGGAAACATTGTTGTTGCTATATTTGGAAATGACATGATTATTAGGTACTCGAGATAGTCCGTGGTTGCAAAGAATGCACTGAAGAAGGAATATTCATGACCTGGCGATTCCATCCTTTTCTCGATTATGTATTTTTTCTTAATATTTCCCATGATATTTATCCACAATCCCACCCTCGCCTTTCGACCATTACCAGTAGCGTCGCCCGATGGAGTAATGGAACAATTATGGGGGGGGGGGCACTGCTCTTTCTCGGAAAATGAAATGCGAATTTACAAGACTTCTGATTTATGGAGTGGTGTAGGAGGTGGTCCAGGTTTCGTCTTATCTCTTATCTTTTCCCCTTCTCCCTTTTCTCTTTCTTTCTCCTCCCGCTTTTTCTTTTTCCCCCCTTTTTGTTCACCACTCAATATGTAGAGGTCACGTGTTCCCGCATCCGCCGTATCTACACCACTGACCATTACTACGGGGTTTTTAATATGACATTCAAAATACCTTTGGCAGAGGTGAAATTAAAAACTGTAAGCAGTAGACGCCTGTTTTGAGACTAGTTGAAGATGAACTTCATCGTGAATATGAGCGATCAATGGAAGGGGATTGGGTCTCGTGCGGGTTTGAGCATGCGCAGTTGCCACGACGATTTACACATGACTGTCGAGCAAGGGCTTAAAGGGGCTGTTCAACCTGAAAAGGACTTCTAAAGTTCTATGGTTTGCAAAATATGTATTACCTCCTAGTGAATGCTTTGATACAATGACTTGTGCGTTGACCTTGCTGCAAACCTTTTCATTATGACCAGAAAAGTCCTTGCTAACTTGGCGATTTCCAAAGGATCTAGAATTTGTAACAGAATTATTAAGCCGTCCAAATTTTTGTACAGCAATTCTGTTTTCTTGCAATTATTGCAAAAGCATACAAGACTTCCCAAAGACAATTCAATGAAAACAAATTACTTCAGTGAAATAAACTTCCACAATATCATGATTATAAGCACAGAATATACCGCCTTTTGTGAATTATTTCTTCAAGGTTCGCAATGCATCCTGGGTGATACAGTATAAATCTTTCAACAAATCTACTTGACTTGACATTGTATGTTTGTATTCAAATATTGACACGCATCCACTTGAGATCTTATGTGTACACACAACCATGTCCTCCATTGATTTGATAGTAGTTACTGATATGATATGCAAGGCGGTAGTTTTATCTCAAGATAACGGGCAAAGACTCTCGGGAATGACATGCCTGGTGCGAACGGGGTGTAATTACTGACCTAATTATGACAAGCATAACTGTATTTAAATTTTGTTCTTGTTAACCAACTATTTCTAGATGTGTACAACAATAAGTAAATTTAAAGCATTCTTTACATAATACTCGACTGTGATTTTAAGAAAATGAGAAACGAAATGTAAAATTTAATTATACATCAAAATTGTACAAAAATCAATTTTTTATGTACAATTCATTTTTGTTTAATACAGACGATAACTTTTTGGCTGATACTCTGTTTTCGCGATAGTCTATTTTCAGGTTCCAGATAATTACCATTCTGTTTTTTTTTTCGATATTGATAAAATATTGCTATTGTGAATGCATCATTTAGTAATCACTTTTATTATCAGTATTTCATTAAAGAGAGAGAGAGAGAGAGAAGAGAGTGTGTGTGTGTGTGTGAGAGAGAGAGAGAGAGAGAGAGAAAGTTTGAAAGTGAGAGAGTGAGAGGGTGCTGATCTAAAGTAAATGTTCATTACCCTAAATTGTACAGTTATTGATATTAATGAGTACTCTGCTTTGTCGAGTAACGATGAATATTCTTTTGAAAGTAAATACTTCATAATTATGTCTCACCAATGTTCACTGTGTTCAGTTTGTACTTTCTACTGCAGACAAATTATTATTCACCTGAAACCGAAAGTACTGCACTTGCAGAACAGACCTATTTAGCCTATCTAGTTCAATACATATTATTACCATTACAGAATATTTCAATTGCTGTTTTTTATGTTTGTAATTGAGACAACCATCATACCCGCAGTTCGATTGCACTAATTAATTCTATTGATTTTTGTTTAGCTCACATCGCTTATCATCACATCACTTAGTGGTATTATTCTTTCAATACCCTCTCATAAAAAAAGGTTATTCAACTTTGCTCAAAACAAGTTACCATGGAGCCTGCATTTCAACATGGATCTATACTACTCCATGATGTCAAGAAGTGCCATTCAGTAGACTATGGGATGGATCTAAATGAGTGAAAATGAGAAGAAATTTGACCAAATCAAATATGTATTCCTAAGTAACGTTCTAGTACTAAACGGAATTTTTCAAACTAAACGCAGTCGTAGAAATACCAAAATATCAAACGAATTCATTTTGGTAAAGAATACTTCACTGGATATTTCTTTGGTTATTTTAGTATTTTAAAACGTGTTTTAAGAGTATGCCTTTATTATAGCCCTAGGCCCAAAATTAACATTCATTCTCTCTTACTGTTCCTCGTCTGCATGCATGTAGAAACTAGAAAGGAAGTTGAAGTCGCTTTTTGCCACTTTTATGTATCCTGTGTCTGTTTGCATTGGATTGAACATAGATTTCCACAAAATGATCCTTCAGTCGAGAAATTGACATTATGCACAGACGGATCTACATAGGCGGAAAATCACCCCCCCCCCCCCGCTCCGCAATTGGAACCGAAAAAATGTGTTTGTGCTCTATGTTACGCTTCCCAGGTAATTGTGATGATGATGATGATAACGATAGGAGTAGTAGTAGAAGTTGTAGAATTAACATTAATGAAAACAGTAAAAATTATAATAATGATATTAATTTAATTATAATTATATTATAATAATAATAAAGATGATAATGATAATGATTGCGACAACAACAATGATAAAAGTATTTATAATAATAATAATGACAATAATAATGGTAATAACAATAATTGCAACACCAACAATGATAATAAAAGTAAAAATATTAATAACTGTTTCTTCCAAAGTGGCTAAACAGTTACAACTTAACCGATCAAAGCTCTACTTTTTAAATGTTGAGTGTCACAGTTATCCAAATCCCTCTTCAGAAAAGCCTGGCTCCACTTATATTATGAAATGTATCATGTCTAGCAGTACTATTTCCTACACTAAACTGCGTCATGACTGTGTGTGTGAGCTAGTAATGCTATGTTTTAAACTCAAGAGGGAAAATGTCAAAATGCATTACATCATCAGATCTGTAATTAGTGTTTTGGGCTTAGAAGAGAAGGTGAGGAAAATATTTTGTTATCGAAAAAAGTGAGGCTAAGTTCCAAATTGATTTCATCCGCTAGTAAAAACGGATTTCCTGTAGTCTAAATCTTTTAATCATCATTTGATTCTTTATCTCTGTTCTGTCCCATCTCTCTCTCTCTCTCTCTCTCACACACACACACACACACTCTCTCTCTCTCTGTCTCTGTCTCTCCCTCTTTTTTATCTCACTCCTTTCTCTCTCTCTCTCTCTCTCTAACTCTCTCTCTCACACACACACACACACACACTCTCTCTCTCTCCCTCTCTCTCTGTCTCTCTATATATATATATATCTCTCTCTCTCTCTTTCACTCTCACTCTCACTCCAGCTAAATAAAGTTGAACTTCTTCTGACTCTGTCCTAAACTGCATGTCTAGCCATTTTTACTGCAAATGTGAGAAATGTATCATACATTAATTTTACGGGTCCATCATGCTGAACACAATTTCCCTCTATATTACTAATAATAAATGGGGGTTGCTTGCATTGTTGTGACTGCAGTCAGATAGTGTTTGAGTTGCATGATTTTGGTGGTACATGGTTTTAATGTGAAAGAGATGTGCTGTTATGATATAGCATGTGTGGGGATAGCTAGAATACACCTTACATATTTTAATTGCTGCTATGCTAGGTAAGCTTTCGAATGGTTAAGAGCATGTAACCTTAAGCACCAAATAAAAAGAGTTTAATATCTCTTGTCTTTAACATGTTTCGTTCGAGCTGTACGGTAAAAGATGCATGTTGGGTAAAAAATGATTCCATAAAAGTAGATAAATAAATAAACAATATACTTGCCCCTCTAAAGTGTTGGCAGCCCCAAAAATTTGATGGCAAAATTTCACTTGAATTGTATCATAATGTGAAAGATGATGTCATTTAAAACACATTTCTGCAAGGATTTTCTAAACAAATGTGTTTGAAGTCGAATGTTGATGAAAGAATACAAACTTTAGGTTTTCTGCGTACAACAGAAAACCCAAATTATGTATACCTTTAACAATATTTGTCTCCAAACACATTTGGGGGAGGGGAATCTTTGCAGAAGTGTGTCTTAAAATAATGCCATCCTCTTTCACATTATAATACAATTTAAGTGAAATTTTGCTATCAAATTTTTGGCGAATTTGGGGTTTCCAACACTTTAGAGGGGCTTTAACGACCGCGTAAATAGAGTACCTTAACCATGTTAACATGACCAAAAAGAGTTTCAAAGAATCAACCAAAGGCAAGGCAATTTCAGTAGCCTAGTGTATTTTCTATTGGGATGTGCAAACATTGCATTGACAATATTACCCAAAGTGCATAATCTAAAGATGATTTCTTTAAGCAATAAAAGGGTACTGAAATTGCTCCTGAATTGAGTTCTTGAAAGTCTTTGCGATCATGTTCGTTAAAAGCCCTAAAATATGATGATTTCAGAACTTTTTTCCAAACAGATTGCTATGTCTATGTCATATCCGCAAGCATTGATAACCGTCCTCTTCCTTTCTTTCTCACCATCTCCTTCTTCTCTTCCTCTTCCTCGTCTTCCTCCTCTTCTTTCTCCGCATCTTCCGTCTCCTTCCAATATGTGAATGGCATGTGAAGTTGTAAATGCATTCATAAACATTCTCCTCTCCTTCGTCTCTTCTTTCTCCTCGTCTTCTTCGTTCTTCTTTTCTTTCTACTCCTCTTCGTAATTTTCCTCCTCCTAATCTTCCTCCACCCCTTCTCTTTTTCTTCTCATTCTCCTTCTCCTCCCCATTGTCTTAATCCTCCTTCTTCTATCCTTCTCCTCCTTCTATTCTTCTATTCCACTTATCATGTTACACAGATGTGTTACCTTAATGACCATATCAAAGTTTATCTTCAAATTAAAAAAAAAATGTAGACATGAAAGCTTCAGAACTTTTCAACAAATCCTGTCTCCTTCCAATCTCTTGCTTGATAATGCATTCATAACTCCCCTCCTTCTCCCTGTCCTCTTCCTCCCTCTCCTTTTCTTTCTCTTATTTCTTGCTCGTTTACCTCCTTCTTCCCCTCCTCCTCAACCCCTTTATTCTCCTCCTCCTCCTCCTCCTCCTTCTTCTCCTCCTCATCCTTCTCCTCCTCCTTCAATGCCCTCTCAGCGGTCAGGCCTGGCGGTCTCGCTCCCTTACGACCCATTACCCATTACCTCACACATATAACGTGGCGCCGCGCATGTGACGCCAATAGCTGATGCATGCATCTTCACTCCGAAAGGGAATATATGCATAGCATTGCACCCACTTGCCACTGTGCTCCCGCAATGCAATGCTGGTATGTGGCAGCCCAGTGCGTGTATAATGTTGTGTACTGGGAATGGTGGAATTCTAACCGCAAAGTTTCACCAGGCATGTCTATATAATTTCCCCATACACATGGTATATAGTGGTGGGTTAAACCGTTGGTTGTACGCTGATAATGCCCGGATAAAGGACTGCATGTAGAATATACGAGGTAGGCAGACGGGGGAAGGGTGGGTATAGTGGGTGTAGTAAGCGAGGCAGCAGATGGATAGAGTGGGAGAGAGAGAGAGAGAGAGAATGAGGATGCAGAGAGAGAGAGAGAGAGAGAGAATGAGGATGCAGAGAGAGAGAGAGATAGAGAGATATATAGGTATAGCTAGAGAGAGAGAGAAAAAAAATGTAGACAGGGATTTGGGATGCAGGGTAAAGGGCGATGCGTATTAGGGAAGAATATTTCAATTTTAATTTAATTCAACAAATGGTTTATTATGTAAAAGATGCAAATACAAATAATAATATACACAAATATTGTGAGATAAATCCGTCGCAGCTAAAAGCCGAATAGCGGAAGTTATCACAGATTTAAAAAAGTAAAAACATCAAGTACAACGGAATAAGTGTTTGTCAATATTAAATGAAAATCAAGAACTGCTAGTGCAATTAAACACTTAAAACTGCTGTTATATGCATACAATAACTGTTAAAAAAGAGTGGAATAGGAGTAGAGAGAGAGAAAAAAAAGGTGAGAGGAAGAGACAGAGAGAGAGAGAGAGAGGGGGGAGGGGGGCGGAGCGCGCATGTAACCCAGCAATATGCTATCCATTCAGATAAATACATGTAAGTTTTCCAGTTAAATGCAATAGTTTTAAGTTACCTTGAAGTGCTCACATTAGCATACATTATCCTAAAATATCAAAGTCTGCATGTAAAACAGGCAGATACATGTATATACATATATCATTTATATGTACACATAAAGATACACTATGTAGTTTTCAGTCAAATCAAATGACTTGGTTGGCTTAAAAAGTTCATATTATCCCCCTAAGCCCCGAAATGTACATTTGCAATACACATGTTTAATTGTTAACATTTTACACATATATAGATATCGGAGCGATTAAGGGAGAGGAGGAACAATTTATTTATTTATTTATTTATTTCTGATATTTAGACAGGGTGACTCATTATCACCAATAGTGGTGGTCTTCCATGAGGCCCTGTTAAACATAATAATAATAAACAATAGTTTTAGAATATATATATGTATATATATATATATATATATATATATATATATATATATGATAATAATAATAATAACAAAATCATGAACATAAACTAGTAACAGCAACAAAGAATAAGTAAGAACATGTATAAACATATATACAAAGTATTTGATATCCTCATAATGAATGAATGGTTTGTTCGTTTTGTTTTTCTTTGCTTTTTTGTTCAAGAAAACGTTGTTGCATGTTTATAATATCTTAATATAATATTATAGTATAGACGGTAATTAGTTTTTAAATCCGATGAAAAGTAACTATTAGCATATTTCGGTATGTATTAGACTTTGAAAAAAGGCAACATATACTTTTGAGAGTTCATAAACAAAGTATAGAAACTGCCTAACTATAATATGCAAAATTAATGCATGTAATCTAGTATAGCAATTGAATGTACACTCTTAAATAACAGTAAAAATACAAATATATTTATAACTGATAATAAATTATATGGAATCATTCTTTCAGTTTGAAAAGCATTATGTCGTCCTACATTCAGGGCTAAGAAACAGACAATCAAACATTTTGTGCAAGCAGGACAATTGCAAATGTCATATTTACTTGACAAAGTCAAAAAATAAAAAGCATCAAGTGAAATTTTCCTAGCAATGAGGATGTATATGAATACCACTCTTTATCATGTTGTTCTGCAAGCGCATCATTAACCAATCGTTTGATTTTTACAAGAGGAATGTGCTGGAAAGCTAAAAAAGAATTAAAGTAAAACTTTAGTTAAGACACTAAACAAAATTCCTCTTGTCATTTTATCTTATTAGAAATCGTCATTTTATCTTATTCTAATCGACATTGCAAGATTGTTTGAACATGAGAAAAGAATAGAGAGAAAGTGGAGAGGGAGGGAGAGAGAGATAGAAAGAGACTTGTTTTTATACAGAAAAAGACTAAAGAAACAAATTTAGCATTACCATGCAGATAAGTACAGTATGTGTTACATGAATATGTACTCACAATGCATTCATTCATAGAAAACCTCTTGACATCATTCTTGCTTATAACCCGAAATGTTTCTACAAACGTACAGCAGTACATGCCATTATCTGTGTAAACAACAATTGTCCATGTCGTATCAAAATGGTTTATAGTCGGGCGGTCGGTCGGGCTACTCTGTCTAATGGAGCAGCAAAAGGGTCAAGGGTCATTTATCTTCAAGCGCATTGGGTTGTACTTAATTACCAACAATCTAGGATAGTCCTGTAAATAATTATTGGCATGAATAATGTTTTATTCTTTTAGAAAATGTGCAATTCCTAACATCAGACTCCCCTTCATTATTTTGTCTGCCTTTAATATTTGAATTACAATGAAACATAACTAGTAATTATGTTCTCAAGTAGTCGAAGGGGAAGACATTGACATTCTTACTATTCATTTTTACAATTTAGAGAAGAAAATCTAGAGTCACCGTGGTGACAATATGATTTATAACGGATTTCTAACAGCATTCGGTGATTATACACGGTAAAGCAAAGCGTCCGCGAATTGCAAGACTATTCTATCCAGGGGCTCTTGTAGAGTCATGACCTCCTATCAGAGCCTTCAGAAATGATAGTCTCTTCTGAATTCGTTAGCATATGAAAAATTTGCGTGGTAATATCCTACATCATCCAATCATCTTCTTTGTGGACATGCAGTGATGATTATACGTTTGCATTTCGTGTGTTCGTATTTTTCACTTTTAAGAATCCCGAGCAATGTTGTGATTAACTGATTATTATGAAACAACAGGTTTTCGTATCCTGGTTTATAACTTACAGTTATGATTAAAATATGCGAAGTGATAAAAGATAACAAATTTGATGTCCTGAATTGATTAGTTACATTGCACAGAGGACTGCAGTTGGATTTTTCGGTTATGTTGGAGGTTGGTTATATGACAAGAATTTTTGGTTAATCAATAGTTTAAAAGGTTTGTTAGTCGGTTACCTATAAGGATATAGTGGATATGGTCGTTTGACTTCTAGTTGGTAAGGTTAGCAAGGGATTAATTAATGGCTATGTCGGTTGGTTCGTTAAAATGTTATTGGGATAACACCGGTTAGTCGTTTGGATGGCAGATGATTTTATATTTCGGTTTGCGGGTTGGTTTAATATCTAGTAGCCAATCGCTTAGCTTAAATTTAGATTGGTTCGTTTAAAGGTACTATGTCCCATTTGCAGGTCAAAAAAGGGAAAAGGTTAAATTCCAACGGCATTTGAAAGACAATACTTATTTAGAACTTCCCTCAAAACGGAATGGTTTGAAAATGTTTTTTGTGGGAAAATAACGACTATTAGTTGTCGAATCGACATAAGTGATTGCAATCACTTAAGTAATAGTCTGATTTCAGACCCTTGTACCGAATTTTCGTGCGTTTTGTGCTGCACAAAGATTCAATCAGTTTAATTTTGGCCATTACAAGTAGTGGGTTATTGATGTAGACAAATGCTCATGTACCTGTTAATACAGCTCATTTTATGTATGTTATTACCAAAGAAAAAAGATGTCAGTCAGTCACTCAATAGTGTCTGACAGGGAAGTCTAGAAAGTAAAAGGGTTTCCTTGCATAATTTGAATACTAGGACACTGCTAACGTTTAAATTTCACAGATAGGACATACATGACATATTCATAATTCCTGCAAAGTTCTACCGTTTTTGGCTGCAAAAGGGACATAGTATCTTTAAAGGTTATTGGGATAATAACGGGTAGTCATTGTAGATGATTTTTATATTTCGGTTGGCTGGTTAGTAGGTTGAAGTTCTAGTGATTTAATCGGTTTAAACTTAAAGTTGGAAAGGTTCTTTTGGCCAGAACGTTGAATGGTGGATAGGTTGGTTATAATTGGGTGGTTGAATAGTTAGTCATTTGGTTTGCTGGGAAGGTGAACGATTGATAATTGGTTCATGGATCTTATGGAAAGATTGTTGGTTGGATGGATGATTGGTTGGTTCACTTGGTTGGTTGGTTGGTTTACTTGGTTATGAATTTGGTCAGATACTGAATTGGTTGCATGGTTGGTTGGTTTATTGGTTAGTCGGTAGGTTGGATTGTTGTCCAGCAGTTCATTGAGTTGGCTGGATGGATGGATGTTCGGTTGGTTGGTCGGTCGCATCAGAATGTAGCTGCATACACCCACATCATGTTCATGTAACATAAACCAATTCAGGTAAAAACCTAATGATCATGAGGATGGCTCAGACCACCCACACACGCACGCACACATTTTGTACGCACTCTTTCAGCGATACGCTCGTATGTATGCCATCTCCATGCCATGTACATCGGAGCCAATTAGGGCATGGGTGAAGAAAGAAAACTTCACCTCCAGTTAGGCTCAATAGACCCTATACGTGACGGCGTCGCGTCTCCTCCTAATTAGTCCCTTCATTAATGAGACTGTAAAAAGGCTGCACGGGCAAGATTGTGATCGAACTGGGAACAAAGGAATGAACAAGATTCTGATGTACTTTTGTTCTCTTTGCTCTTTTCAACTCCTTGAGCTTTTGTGTTTTGTGGTTTTAATGTTTATTCATACTACTGTACTTAGAAGTGACATGGAGGGTCTGACATTATTTTCAATAAACATGTATTTTGATACTTGTTATCTTTATCGTATGGTGATGCCCTGTGAAATTTAAAGAGAAGGTTGAGTTGTGGAGAGAGGTGAAAATGATTTATTATTATTATTATTATATTGTTATTATGCAAGTGTGGAAGAACATCAGAGTAAAAATCTTATATGAAAAGCATGGCTCTTCAAATGCCTCCATTTTCTAAATATGACATGTAACAGCTTAAAAATGAGGGCCTCATTTTTATGCGACATGTTTGTGTAGTCCCATCTTTCTGTGTACAGTACGTGTTACTTTTACCAAGACTGTACCAATTTCTTATCATTTTGATGATTCCAGAACCTTGCAGTACACACCAATAGTTATATGCTAAATGATCAACTTTTTTCTGATCGATTCCACACCGTTTCTTTCACAATGCAATCGCATGACCAGAACTCAACTTTATCTTTAAGCGTGATGTATTCAGATTTTGTTGTGCCCTGTTCCATTATCTCTCTCTCTCTCTCTCTCTCTTCCCTATATATATATATATATATATATATATATATATATATATATATTTCCTTTGCCTCCATTTCGCGTTGTTATTCACCCATATTCACCGCTCGGTGTATTGGTCCCTCGACAGTACTACATTATGAGGGCAAACTGATTTGTGCACGCAGTGTAATATATATAAGCACATTCTTAGCATGAAAACAGACCAGACGGGAGAGTGGGATGAGAATAATAGAAATGATGGGGGAAAGGGGAAAATTATGTTTGGACACACACCATCAGCGTGTTGTCCATGGTTGTACATAGTAACACAAGGGATGATAACTAAAACTCAACACCCTGCGAAAATGAGAATGTCATTACCGTATTTATTTCTTTCCATAGATCCTCTCAAGTCAAATAACCTATCTCTAAATCTGAGAAGTCATAAACATAATTATTGTAAATGCAAGTGATATAGGCTTATAATAATGTCGCTGCTTAAAAAAAAAAGGCATGCACTCTAGTCTATACAATTTAAGAGAAGACGAGAATGCAACGAAAAAAAGTAAAACACAAATATGACAAACATGAGCCATGCATAAATAAACAGTTTATTTTCTATTATTATAATTTGATCACAATAAATTGAATTGGGAATAATATTACTGCTAAAACACTTTGCTTTCTGTTTCGGCAGTAATCCCTTAAAATGTATTTCTTTGTTTCCTTGAGTATGGGATGACACTAGATTATTCATTGCGTTTTCAAAATCAATTAATTGAGTCCCTCTTTAGACGTAATATTTTCATTGCAGTTTTAATAATAGTATTAGATATTTTGTCCTTCTCTTTATGTTAAATCGTGTTCTTATTATCCCGAACGATGTTGCCATTTATTTCAATTTAGTATAATTATGTAATACTTCGTTGCTCCCCGCATCATTCTTCTGTATATCAAAAAAACGGTTAGTGTCTGTAAGGGAGTATTTTCAAACCCACCCGCACGATCTCGCATATTGAACGGGACTTTGTAAACGTTGCCCTGGCAACGGACTGGAAGTGTATCGGGCACGCTCCTCCACCGATTAAACAGCTGGGTAGGATTACGTTGTCATTTAACTTTACCGTGATGATGAACAAATGCCAAATAATTTTGGCCCAGAATTCGATCGTCTGGTAGTTGAATTCATGTTCAACTACAACACGTTTTGTTGGTGCTCATGATCAACATGGCTGATCGAAATGTAATGTGCTCATGGATAGAGTCGGTTGAAATTAGGAAATGATTAAGACGAGATCATGGCATGTGTGTCTTTGAAGGGCAATTTGATGACTTGTGAAATCGTTTTTAGTGTATTTATTAATATTACAAATTGTTATCTCTTCATCCAATCTCTGTTTCATATTTCTCTTCATAACTCTCTTCATAACTCACTTCATAACTCTCCCCCCCCCCGTCTTCCTCTCTGTCTTTTACTCTGTCTTTCACTCTTTCTCTCTGCCTTCCTCGTCCTTTTCCCCCCTATTTCTTCTCCGCTCCACCTTTTTCGTGCAAGTCTACAGGCCTTTAACAAAAAGACTAAGAGTTCTAAATGTTAAAATGTAGACACCCAAAAAGAAATTGTAGGAAGAACTTTCCCGTGTCATTCATTTCATGCATGTTTTATTATTTATGCGTATGGAGTAAGAACAAAATTAAAGTCAAGTCAAATGTCTAAGAAAATGAATTTTTACAATAACTACGATAGACGATTGAAAATCTCAGGTCTGCAAAACACTCCTGTTGACCTAGTAAATACTGCTTCCCGTCAGACACGTGAAGCAGGGATATCGTGACCCCTAGCTTCTGGGTGCGGTGACCGGTCGGTCCCGCCGGCTTCTACCCTGTCTCACCACATCACGAGCCCAGTGTGTTTCTCTGTCAGCTTCCATCAAAGCGCATACACCTCAATGGTCGGGACCCCTTCACTCCTTCATTCAGTACGGCTCCCTAGCGGACGCGGTCGTACATAAGTGGCTGTTGGATACGGAGTGAGGTTAAGATGAACTTGGCCTATATGGAATATATCCTTCATTCATCTCTTCACTTCTCTTCTTTTCTCTTCTCTTCTCTTCTCTTCTGATCTCTTCTCTTCTCTTCTCCTTTCTTCCCTTTTCCATATCCTTATCCCTCCCTCTCTCCCTCTATCTTGCTCTGCCCCCCATCTATCTCTCCCCTCTCGTTCTCTGTCTGTGTTTGCCTCTCTCTCCCTTTCTCCCCCTCTCTCTCTCTCCCTCTCCATTTTTTCCTTCATCTTTCTCGCACTTCTGCTCTTGCATTTCATTCTTCCTTCCTTCCTCCTACTCATATCCCCCTCATTTTCTATCACTCTCTCTCTCTCTCTCTCCCTCGACTCCCACCCCCTCCAGCTCCATTCCCCTCTCCTCACCTCCACTCCCCCTTTTGAGCACTATAGACTTAGTGCTTCTCATTATTAATCGTCTCCATTCACTGCTCTCCTCCTTCCACCCCGCCCCCTTTACCTCACTTTTCGTGATATATCATGTATGTCTCTTTAAACTACCTATCTAAATCAACTTTTAATCTCGCTGATCTTTATTCATACTTGTCCTTATATTGTTCCTGTATTACACAAAGTCAATAAGCGTTATATGCAAATAGTGAATGGAACGACCGCTTAAAATCTCATTTGATATTATTTATTACTCTGTCCCTAATCAAGCAAAGTTTTTCTTTTTTTTTGTCTTCCGCCCCTAGAAATCCTCCCAAATTTTCAATCTAACATAATCTTAACGACCCATGCAACCCAAGTAAACTGCCCACTTTTGCTCTTGTATTCAGACTCGATTTGTAAAGCCCGCCCGCCTGCTCCATTGAAAGCCCATTGTACTGACAAAAAAATCTCCGCTTACCTGTTTGTCCCGAGCACCATGTCATAAAAAGTCCCCCAAGCGCAGAATTCGAGAAAGACTAACTCGCATCACGTGACACACTACCCTCTCAACGCGATGTCATTACACCGAACCTTTCACTCCTTCGTCGAAATGGGACCCCCCCCCCCTTCTTTCTTTCCCTCTTTTTTTTTGCAGCTCTGACATGATTGTGATAGGATGGGAATGTACATGCATATACTTGTTATTATAGACATTTATTTCCTCTGGCATTAGCTCTAGTGGTGTGTAAGAAATTTGTAAGCGGAGGATTACTCTACATAGGGCATGATCAGACGGCAGTTTTCATGGTGATGCGTCCCTGCAAGATTGCAAACTCAACCACCAACGTTCCTGTCATAATTTCACGCGCACAAAACATTATACATTGCCATTATTTGTTACCCCCCTTCTCTCTCTCTCTCTCTCTATCACACACACACACAAAAAAAAGAAGACTTATTTTAAGATCGTATTTAACCAGGACATTATTTGACCACACTTTTCATAACCTAATCATAAAACGACGTGACACTGTGATATGTCGTCTTATTTCATGGATTACCGTCCCTAAGTTACTACGTTCTTTTCATTACGTCAATTGGGAACGTGACATCACGTATTCAAAATGGCGGCGTGAAGAGCGTGAGAAACCCTCGGTATACAAACAAATTTCAAGAGCGCCTCGGCAAACTTGGGCGAAATGTTGATGCTTAGCGCCAAGAATGAGAAGGGGTCCAGAGGTTGTACGTGACCCGCCGTGCTGATGATCAAGAAACGGTAGCACATCGGTGGGGTGTTCTTTTTTTTTAGGGGGCGGGGTGATGGGGTGGGGTAGATGGACGCGGGGAGGTGTGATTACCTGGATCACAAAGAGTTCTGCTTCTGACCTTCGTTTTTTTTTTGGTACAGAGGAAGGGTATTTATGGTACGATCCTTCTGTTGCACATCTTCCCGAAAAGTCGTTAACTTCTAGTGCATTTCCTCGTATCGTGCCGACTGCCGAGGATACTGGCGATTTCAAACAAGGAGATAGAAATGAATCTGAAATATTTTATAGTCAAGGTGAATCATCTTCTTAAAGGTATATCTTTTATCCTCGGATGTACGTGTTCACCCCCCCCCCCTCAATCCACCTCATCTCTCCCCTTCAGTATAGCTCAGTGTAGTTCAATGAGGTGGAGGCTGGGGACTGTTGCCCCCATTTCCCTTGTTGTTTAGACTTAAAGCCCAAGTCCACTCCAAAAATAACTTACTTTCAAAAGAACCAGAAAAATCAGACAAACCAATCAAACAAAGTTTGGGCATAATCGGATAACTAATAAGAAAGTTATGATTTTTTAATGACATGAAAAACTTTGAAAATCATTACACAAATTGGCAATTCACTCATAAGTCTGTGACGTATGGTCCTCACTATCCACATATTTCTTCACACCAGCATCCACGTTAGATTGATAGTAATATGTTTTTCTGTGGATGCACTCATATAGAGTAATTTTTCCAGTTAAATCATGAAAAATTTGAATTTTGATAAACTATTTATATAAAAATCAATAATTATGAAATACAATATTCAGAAAAATAGTATCAATTCTTCAAAATTTATAAAAGATTTTGGGAAATGTCATGCACGCAATATGATACAAATCATATAACCTAGGCAAAGGCATGGGGAAATCAAGTTTTGGGGGATAAAAAGGTAAATTAATGGGATTAAACTATATAAAGCAATTGCTAAGTAGTGAGGACATGACGTCACAAACTGATAACCAAATTGGCAATTTGTGTAGTGATTTCCATTGTTTTTTTAGTTTTACATACTTTTAAAAAAATTCATAACTTTCTTATTAGTTATCCGATTTTGCTCAAACTTTTTTTGATTGGTTTGTCTGATTTTTCTGGTTCTATTAAAGGCAAGTTATTTTTGGAGTGGACTTGGGCTTTAATAGTATTTTGTTTTGGCTGCATCCGCCAAAGACACGAAAAAGCCGACTCCGCTATTTCACCCCCCCCCCCCTTCAAATCCCCTTCCTCCCCGGTGGGATAAGACCAAGTTTGGCACACACAAAAAGGATTCCTAGTTTCTCGTCCGGACTTAACGAAAATGAGGAGGAGGTAGTTCCATGTTATTTAATTCTGATACTTTTTTCCCAAAATGAAAATACCGTTTGGGTTAGTTTCAACACAAATTTTGTTAAATTAAAATATCATTTGCACATGCATGCACTACATAGGCTAAATACAAGGGGAAATGTATTATGTTATTACGAGGTTAGCCTAAAGGCACTGTCCTGCTGTAAAGGAATCATTACTGCCTACGGTTGGTCAAAATGTGTTACCATTTCTTACCAAAGCAAATCACTTTTCACATCTTTTGCATAGCGCTACAAAATTTTAGGGTGTATACTTCTGCCTGATAAGCCCCAAAGCATGATTTACAAATGAAAATTGTGTTGCCACACCACACCACGACGTATTCGTGTGATCATGGCTGTGATGTTTGTAGGCCCCTGGAATGATGGGCAATATTTATTATTATTCAAAACATCTGGTCATAAATATGCCATGTTTTAATAATTATGCAATGAAACTAAATTACATTTTAAATGTGAAAGCATGTGCTCTACCTCTCTATTCCGCGTGCAGTATCCTGGTACCCTTTTTAAAGGGCAATCCAACCTTTGTAATAAGTTCATTTGTTTGAAATCAGAAAAATAAGATTAACAGAATGGCCAAAGATTGAATAATAAGACAGTTATGAGTGTTTAAAATATGAGATACTGTAACTAAGTCTATGCGAATCTCAAATTGGCAGTTTGGTCAGTGGATTATGACTTAGTCGCGGATATATAACTCTCCCGCTTGTCGTGTACAAACATATCATTACTTTATGTTTTTTCCCCTAAGTACCTTCTCCCTTGGGGACTATACTCAAAATATATTATAGATAGTATATTGTTATAGGTGCTCCATAGAGAAAAGAAAATCAAATCGAAATCTGAAAAATTAAGATTTCAATCATTTTGTGTATTGGAACAAATGGGAAAGTTGTCCACCACTACGTCACAGAGACATTACCGATTCAGCCAATTTGAAGAGCTGATACCTATAGTTATTACAACTTTCTAAAATTCCTAACTTTCTCTTTTTTGTCCGATTTTATTCGAACCTTCACTAGTTTTGTTCTCTGATTGTTCTGGTTTCCTCGATAGTTGTCAAAGATAGATCAATCATTATACCTTCAAATTTCGAATGTGGTCCTTCTTTTTTTTGCTAGCTTGGTTGCATGCTTGGACATCCGTATGACATAAGCCTTTCGATACATATTTGTCATCAAGACGTAGTAGTATCGAATTTATTGAAGGAGCTTGAATCGAAGATGTATTTTTTTTTATCGGAAAGAAGAAATACGATACATGCAAAAGGAATATTAAACGTTCTTCGCTCAGCTGAAAATGGTCATACAATGACATTGCTTCTCGTTATAGATGCTAGTATAAGCTTACCTAAATGGGGCAAATATGAAAATGACTGATAGTAACTGCTATCGGGTTAACGCCATCCGCATTTAAAGACAGGGTATTTGCCGACATCGCTACCACTGCTGTTGTGTATTTTCAATTGCGCTATCTTCCGATGAAGGCATACATAGAGCGATTTCCGGTTCCTCTACCCAACCATCATCATCATAATCAGTTGATGAGGCATTGTGGGACATGGCTTTCTCCACATCTGGACATTGTGAGCAACAGATGGCAATATGCCAGTATTTGTAAATCCGACATAGTGTCAGTAGAATACCCTGCCTTTAAGACTTCGAAGTGGTTTGCGTCTTAAGATTATATCCCCATGATTTCAGCTTCATTCATTATTTTAAAAATAAGACGTGTTATTATGTGAAGTGTCTTTTCAGTTCTTTCTTTGAAGCCGTAAGCGTTCGTTTAGTAAAATTAACATATTAAAAATTATTTCAAAATTTATAAACAGATTTTTTTTATTTTTTTATCCTTAACATTAAAGATAAGCTTGAGTTCTGGTAATGATAGAACATAAATTCTCACAGAATCCAAAAAAAAAGTGATGAATCCATTATTGCTCTATCCTTGACAAAAGGATAAAATATAATCAATTATAAACTTTCTGGTCGAAAATTGCCCTGATATCCAAGTATTTATATTTTGGTAATAGAGATCAAATTCATTGGTTGGTTCGACCTTTAATTCCAAAATGGGGATGTTGCCGGCCGGCTAATTTGTAGGTAGGTCCAGTAAATACAGTCATGTATGACTCTAGTTTTAGATTTCATCTTGAATTAAATAATGCCCGACCGTTTATCAAATTCTGAACGATAAATATAAATATTTGCCATAATTAAGCCTGCCCGTGTAGGTTTCTTGCCTTGCATTCATTTGAAGAAAAACAGATAAGGAGGAGATACCCCCAGATTATGTCGTATTTGTCACTCACATGATACTCTAGTGTAAACATACCCACTTTCCCCCGTGAAAAAAAAATAGTAAGAGGGAGAGAAAATGAGGGAAAGGGAGAGGGGGCTGAGAGAAGAGAGGGGGTATGGAAAGAAAAAAAGAGGAGGAACGGAGAGACAATGAGAGAGTGAAATACATATAAATATGGTGTCATGATCAATGATATACAATCTGACAAATGTTACAGTTGTCATGGAAACGGCGATGCGTAATATCGGCAAACATTTGAGATGAAACACAAACTCGGGGGGAAATGCGGAAATCGTCAGGGTTGCGGACGCGACCCCATCAGAAAATGTTCTCGTTCAAGGGCTAGGGTATTGTAGGCGATATACATGCGTGCGGTAATACATGTAGCGGTGTGTGGTGCATGTACAGGACATAGAATTTTTCGTGCGAGTTCTGTACATGTACATTACATGTATTTGCTTGCATGATAGATATTGCAGCGATCTTGCCATATAAAAGCGAGCGCCGTACATGTTGTGTATTTATGTTGATATAGAATTTGCATCGGGAAGTATATTCATTTAGATATTTTCGTCCGTGTTTGTGATAGAATTGTGTTACTTTCTGTGATGTGATTTGTTTTGTATCATTCTTTTAGTAAAATGACTATCAACGGAGGTCATAATCTGTCGACCAGTCCTTTGGTATTGGTGTTGGTGTTGGTGTATAGGATACTATCATGTGATTCACAGAGAGAGAGAGAGAGAAAAGACATAAGAAAATAAATGACTTTAACATGGAATTACAGATGTAAAGGCGTACAGATTACATGGACAGCTGTCTGAAAATATTGTTTAAGATTTGGGAAAATATCGTCATAATGAAAAATAAACACAGTAGGCCTATGCCTATAGCCATAACAATATTTAATGTGACTCGGTAACATTGTTGAAAGTTGATGGAAAAACTACGTAATTTTGTATGAAATGTTACTTATTTTTTTCCTTCTACTGTACTAACCCTCTAGCATGCAAAAAATCCTGAAAAATTCTCAAATCGCAAAGATATTTATGGTTTTCTTTGAAGGCGTCACTGGTCAACACCTAACAGTAAACTATCCCAACCATTTTTGAATTTTCCCAACCGTTTTTTCCATGAAAATAAGACATAAGACAGGATTTTAAAAATCTTTCAACATTTAAATGTCTGGAATGATAAATAGAGCCAATTCATAGCTTTGTTACGATTTACATTTACCAAAAAATGTAATTAAATTGTAATAATATAGTTGGGAGAATTAAGGAATCGATCGGATCAGTTTTTCCCAATTTGTATCGTTAATAATGGTCCGTTTTCACTCAAACTTTCAGATTATCTTTAATTTTACGTCTAGCATTGAAGTCACTACCTTAGTCCCTTTAAAGGTACTATGTCCCATTTGCAGGCCCCAAAAAATGAAAAGGTTAAATTCCAACGGCATTTGAAAGATAATACTAATTTAGAACTTCCCTCAAAACAAAAGGGCTTGAAAATGTCTAAATAACGACCGTTAGTTGTCGAATCGAATTTAGGGATCGCGGTCGTTTAATTAAATAGTCTGATTTTCAGGCCCTTGTACCGAATGGTCGTATACGTTTTGTGCTGCGTTAAGATTCAATCAGTTTAATTTTGGCCATTACCAGAAGTGGGTTATTGATGTAGACAAATGGTCATGTACCCTTTTCAGCTCATTTTATGTATGTTATTACCACAGAAAAAAAAGTCAGTCAGTGACTCAATAGTGTCTGACAGTGAAGTCTAGAAAGTAAACAGGTTTCCTTGCACAATTTGAATACTAAAGACACTGCTAACGTTTTATTTCACAGATAGGACATACGTGACATATTCATAATTCCTGCAAAATTTTACAAAATTTGATGTTGGCTGCAAAAAGAATACACTATCTTTAAAGGTACTATGTCCCATTTGCAGGCCAAATAAATGAAAAGGTTAAATTCCAACGGCATTTGAAAGACAATACTAATTTAGAACTTCCCTTTAAAAAAAAGGGGCTTGAAAATGTCTTTAAGTGGGAAAATAACGACTATTAGTTGTCGAATCGACTTAGGAGCTATAGAGCCAGTAAGTAATAGTCTGATTTTTCAGACCATTGTACCGAATGGTCGTACGTTTTATGCTGCGCAAAGATTCAATCAGTTTAATTTTGGCCATTACAAGAGGTGGGTTATTGATGTAGACAAATGCTCATGTACCATTTACAGCTCATTTTATGTATGTTATTACCAAAGATGAAAAAAGCCAGTCAGTCACTCAATAGTGTCTGACAGTGAAGTCTAGCAAGTAAACGGGTTTCCTTGCATAATTTGAATATTAGGACACTGCTAACGTTTAAATTTCACAGATAGGACGGACATACATGACATATTCATAATTCCTGCAAAGTTCTACAGAATTTGATGTTGGCTGCAAAAGGGACATAGTATCTTTAAGAACTAGAAACATTATGTGGACAAAACGTTTGTGTGCCCAAATTCCAAATTGCATTGTTATCCATGCTATGTGCAATACGTTCTAATGTATAATTAACGTAGGCCTCCAGTTTCAAATGATTTGAGAAGATTATATCGAGATGAATACAGACGAAACGCAGATTGAATTGAGAGAGGGGAGCAAGAGAGAGAGAAGAAAAGATAGAGAGAGCATGAGAAACAGAGGGAAGCATGGAGAGTGGGAAAGAGAGAGAGAGAGAGAGAGAGAGTGAGATAAAGAGATAAAGAAAGGATGATACTTCGTATCTCTTTCTCGAGCTTTCATTGTTTACCTAAGTCCAGTTTCACGTGAATAGCCTATCGTGTGTTAGTATTACGACTCGTCAGTATTTACCTACGACGTGTTATTGCGATGCAAACCCATTCTCCCCGGCAAGCACTGGCCGTCAGTACGCGAAACCCGTTAGATACAATTCCACGCTCCGGTAATTCGAAACTCAAGCACAGCGAGCGCGCCAGCGGTGATATGATTAGCGTTCTGCCCCGAACTCCCGGCGGGCCAAGCCGGCTTGTTACTGTGTAATTACCATTCGGCTCGGAATGCCGACTACTTACCGATGACGGTCGATTAAGTGATTTTTGGTTGCAATCCTGTTTATCCTTCGAAAACAGGCCTTTGGTTTTTATTCTCTCTCCGTCCTTTCCTATGTGTTAAAATACAACAGTTATATGTATTGATTTGTGAAAGTTTACGAGGAATTCGATGCCAAATACATACCAACGCAATGACAAAGTAATTCCATTAGCAATTTAGTTTCATATCCATATTTGGGAATCGCTGCTAACACTTTTTTCACTCATGCTACTTCCCGTTTATCTGTTTCTGTACCCGTTTTTCTAGTACTGACATTCACTTTTGTCTGTCATCTACGTCTTTTCCTTTCAGGCTTATCTTCTTGTTCTTCTCCTTCATCTTCACCCCTCCTTTTTCATCACTGCCGTCTCCTTCGTTTTCTTCTTCGTCTCTATTCCTCCTATACATGTATAATTCTTTTTCATCTTCTTATACTTCTCGTCCTTCCTATTCTTCCTTTCCCTTCCCTTTCATAAGTTTTTCCTCATTCTTTTACTATTTCGTATTCCTCCTCCTCTTCTTTTCTCCTTTTCTTCTTCTTCTTCTTCTTTTTCTCCTTCTTCTTCTTTCTCATCCTCCTCCTCGTCTTTCATCCCTCAATGCATCCTTTTCTCCTTTTCCTTCTATTTTAAACTCTCTTTGCCACATTATTCCTATTACTTCTCTATTTCACTGAATAGGTATAAGGGTACACCCAAGCCGATTGAAATGGCCTACAATCATGACAATTTACTATTAACACTTCTCCGCATTTCCTCCACAATCTCATCGGTCATCCAGAAATTCAATATTAGTAGTCTTCTTCCGTCTCCCCCTCCCTTCCTCTTATCACGATGGTATATCGCATTCAAAATAAATAAGCTTGACCGTGATGAAAGTGCAATTATGACGATTTTATATTTTCTTCATAAAACGATTAAAAAAATTGTTGTTATTATCACACTGATGCAAAGAGAGAGAGTGCATGGAGTGAGAAATGAATATTGGAGGATGGGGTGTTCATAAAGATGAGGGAAAGTGAGGAAGAGACTGAGAGGGAGGGGTATGGGTAAAGATGGAGAAGCTATTCTTCGCTTATGTCAGCGGCGGCGGAATAGGGGGCAACAAAAGGAAACCTTAAAGAGTAAATATACAATTTTGGACATTGTTATACCCCCACATTGTGAATGATACATTATTAGGGATTATTTCAATATTTGTTTCTCTCTTTACATGGTCCAAGATTCTACTTATTATAAGCATCATACTTTGCAGTTCAGGGATGATATGGTGTGAATATTCATTTTTTTTTTAAATATAAGAAGCATATTAACTGGGAAGTCCAAGAATATCGTTTTTAAACATTCTTTAAGTTATGAACTTATTCAATAATATGACGCTCCTTTTCTATTTTTCTCGCACTGTGCAGGTCGACCCACCAATCCCAGATGTCGTGCCCCGCCCAGAGCCCGTGGATATCAAGGAGGAGCCCGGCGAGAGCGACAACAGCAGCAGCAGCAGCAGCAGCAGCGTCAACTCAAACACTCCCGCCGTCTCCCCATGCATGCTGCCATCTACGTCCACCAAGCCACCAGGCACCATGCCAGCGAGGACCGCCAGCATTGTTGGACAGGTCAAACGAAAACTGGCTCAAGATCTCTCCTCGTCGTTCCTTTCGTCATCATCAGACGACGACAGTGACGATGTCGGACCTCCCCTGCTTCGGAAGGAAACCCCTATTAAGAGATTATGCTGTGGTTTTAAAGCTAAGTCTATCCCTAAGATTAAACGAAAGGACTCATCTTTGATCAAGAAATCCAAGTCATCGATGTCAGATGGTAGGTCCAAGACGACTTCAATTGCTACGACAGCGAGAATTCCAGTACCGCTTAAGAGGAAGAAGAAGGAAGGTAAGAAGAAGCTGAAGAAGAAGAAGAAGATGCCAAAGCCAAAGCTAAAGAATCCATCACCGGTTACAAAAATTCGGATCATGCGAAAGACGAAAAAAGATGGGACTGTTCTTCGTACGAAGCATTATGAGCATGAGGACGGTACGGTTACTATCAGGAGATTGAAACCCAAAGAAAAGAAACTGAAAGGGAAAGGGAAAGAAAAAAGAAATATCAAGAGTAACAAGGTTAATGCTGTTGTTCGGAAAGAGAGTTTGCCGAAACTGAAGAAGAAGAAAAAGAAAATTAAGGTGAAACAGCAGCCTGTGATTGTACCGCAAAAGAAACTGAAATCAGAGAAGAAGATGGTGAAAGTGAAAACGAAAACGAAAGTGAAAGTAAAGAAACAAAAGATATCAACACCAACAACTCCTCTCCCGCCGCCACCACATTCCCTTTCGCGCCATTCATCAACAACTTCATCATCGTCATCATCATCGTCTTCATCTTCATCATCATCATCATCATCATCGTCGGCATCACCTTCCCCAATGCCACCGTCGTCGCCCAAACACACCTCACATCATCTCTCGTCTTCGCTGGTGTCGAGACCCGTCAAGTCGGAAGTCACCGCCGAGCTCGTGCCGCCGCCCAAGCACGCGGCCGAGGTGAAAGAAACCGAGTTCGGTAAGCTTGGTCCTATCAAGATCGTCATCCGGAGCAACTCGCGGTCATCAGAAGTCGACGAGAAGAGCCCGAGGAAGGACAAGAGCCCCATGGGTCACAAGAAGGATGGAAGCTTGTTTAGCCCTACAGTCACAATGGAATGCAGCCTGGTAAGTCCAACTCCTGACCCGCCCATGCCGACTATCACAGAGAGTAATGGCAGTGCCAAAACAAGCAATGTAGTTACCACTGGTTGCAAGTCGGGCAATGCAGTCAGCACCAAGTCCAGCAGCAATGTTACCAATGGTGCCAAATCGAGCACCTCTCCCAGCATCAGTCCACAGTCAACCGTCAACGGCGCTGGCAAGTCAAGTAGTGCCTTGACGAGCGCTGTAAAGTCGGGTACCACTGTTCACACCAGTGTAAAGACGAGCAGCTCGACAGGGAACACCAATGTAAAGACGAGCAACTCGGCAGGGAACACCGTTGTGAAGCCGAGCAGCTCGGCAGGGAACACCGTTGTAAAGCCGAGCAGCTCGGCAGGGAACACCGTTGTGAAGTCGAGCAGCTCGACAGGGAACACCGTTGTGAAGCCGAGCAGCTCGGCAGGGAACACCGTTGTGAAGCCGAGCAGCTCGGCAGGGAACACTGTTGTGAAGCCGAGCAGATCGGCAGGGAACACCGTTGTGAAGCCGAGCAGCTCGGCAGGGAACACCGTTGTGAAGCCGAGCAGCTCGGCAGGGAACACCGGTGTAAAGCCGAGCAGCTCTCCCGCCACGAGCGGCGTCAAGTCTAGTACCACTGCCGCTGTGAGTAGCGTCAAGTCGGACCACATCTCTAACAGCAGTGTCAAGTCGAGTGTTGTTGGAAACAGCAGTTTTAAGTCGAGCACAATGGACTGTGGCAGCGCCAAATCGAGCAGCATATCCAATGGCAGCAGCACCAAGTCTAGCTGCATCTCCAAGACCAACACCAAGCCGAGCGGCAGCATCCCCAGCAGTGCTACCGAGTCCATGACGGACAAGACGGTGAACTGTAAAAAGGCCCCTCTGAAAAGTGCACCGACTTCTAAAAACATTGTAGAGAGTAGTCCATATGACTATGAGGATGAGGATGATTGTCCGTTGGTTATAGATGAGAAACCGTTGAGCAAACCCGAAAAGAGCGTTCAACCCTCCATCAAGAAAGACGAGAACATTGTATCCATGAAACAAAACAGTTCAATGAATGCCGATAAGAAGGCGAGTGAGAAAGCCTCTCATCTTCCCAAACCTCTCGTCAAGAGGCAAGACGCCAAACCCACTGGTATCAAGGACTGCATCAAGAACAGTAACTGGAGCTTAAATCGCTCCGAACTTATCCCTAAGAAAATCAATGCACCAATGCCAATTACATGTCCGACATTTCCAAAGACCGACGAAGGTTTGAGCGGACTAGACGCGCGTGGGAAAGTAACGAATCAGGAGCCGAAACCGAAGAACGAAAACTTGAGTAAAATCTTGAACGCACCCTTGCGAGAAAAAGTCGTTCCCAAGTCAATTGCACACCATTCCAAGTCAGCCTTGACAACTCCAGTCAATTCTTGGGACAAGCAAATAAATGGAAGCGTGAATGGAAAACCGAGTCCTGTCGTACCCGTTGTGAATCGTGTAGAATCCGTACCGAGTCGTCCTGAATTCGTTAGGAATCGTGAGACTAATTTAACGAAAGCTCCTCCTAAACCTTGTTTGAAGCAGAAAAATGGACACTTTACTGCAATGGATTCGTATAATATGACATTTAACGCAAAGCCAAGTACGGGGCTGGAAAAGCCGAAACCCCCTGCACAATCTCTTAAACGAAATCTCAGCCCCGTCGAACTGAATAACAACATCACGAAGACCCTTGATAAACGCGTGAATGTTTTGAAGGAAACCTTAAAGTTGCAGGATAAATCAAAGTGTGCTAAAACCTTATGCAAGAACGTAGTCCAACGCGTGGAGAAGAAGGACTGTTTGTCGATGCCGTTGCCCCCTCATCATCAACCGATTCGAGTTCCCGTTGTCCCTAAGCCCATCCTTACTGTCCGAACCGAGCAGAGAGCCCCTTCGTTCACGGCATCGTCTGTGGATTCGCCCCTGGATCTAAGCCTGAAGTCTCCGTCTGCTGCGAAGATCAAACGAGAGTTATGGCGTCCTCAGCCGGAGAAGGTCGAGAATATTCTCGTCACTGACGTGAAGATGCGAGATTTTACCATCACCATACGAGAAAGCAACACGGCTGAAGGTTTCTTTACGCAGTCATGATGGGTGACAAAAACTCCCGCCAAGAGAAATTCTTCTTTCATTTGATTAGTTAGTCGTTGTTATTTCATTATGTTGACTATCATTAATCTGAAATATTAGTTTAATTCATTATTATTGTAACTGTCGACCACCATTCAAAAATCCCTTCCTTTTTTTTCATCCTCCTCCTCCTCCTCCTCCTTCTTCTTTTTCTCCCCCTTCTTCTTCTCATTCATCTACTTCTTCTTCTTCTTCTTCTTCTTCTTCTTCTTCTTCTTCTTCTTCTTCTTCTTTTTCTTCTTCTTCTTCTTCTGTCCATTTGGGGGGAGGGGTGGTTTTGTTTTACTCAAGTATGATCTCTCAATTTCCTGCCGGTTTTTGTTTTCTTATTTGTGAGATCATAATTGTATATCGATGTCAGCGTCAACATTTACTATTAAATGTTGTTCCCAAAGAGTGGATGTATTTTACAGCATATCAGTATATAATAACCATGGAAATATTGAAGACAAGAGATTTCATATATCGTATTTTCGGTGTAGAGAGTCGTTATAGTATGCCAACACTGTTTACTTCCTAACACACTATAAACGCTTCTTTTTTATCAGTAATGTTTTGAATGAAGGATCATCTACCATCTCGATATTTAGTATCAAGATTAATGCAACTTGAAACAAGATGTATGTATTTAATATGAATGCACTTGAAATATATACAGCACTGCCGTTTGATCATATTTGATATTATGAGGAAGATACAAGATGCATTTAAATGTTGTTATCAAGAGAATGGACAACTTGGAGACATTATTTATTTACAAAATTTGACTTGAGTGACTAAACGACGGGATATCGTTACATAGCGCTCTTGAAAGGTTGTTATTCATCGTTCATCTTTTTATCGTGATTACTCGATTTAAAAGAAAGTAAAGAATATAAACTGAAATCGTAATGATGATTCATATTAGCACAGTATTAATGACAAGTGATGAATAATCATGTTTGTATATGGTATAGTCATTTACATAATTTACAATTGTATAATTTTGAATGATTCGTGTTAAGATTGTTGTAGATTCATATGGATGAAGAAAATATAGATTGTATTTTATCTTATTATTAGTATTGTACAAAATCTACAAGATACTAGGTATTGTATAAATTAAAGCTTTCAATATGTGTATTATAGAACACATTTTTTTTGCATACAGGAGCGAATATATTGTAATCATAAACGCGATATTTTTTTCCATGGCATTGAAATTCGGTAATGATTGCTTGAATCTGGGACACATAAATGGACTAAATAAATGATTGAAATTTCACACAACACGAATGTAGCTCATCTGCAATCGCAAGAACAAGAACTTAAACTGTTATAAATATAAGTACAATTTTTGTACTTTCATTTTTTAAAAGTGATAGCATATTGACCTTCTGTAGGCCTTGTGGAAAGTCCTTACAACAGTAATTCCATTTGTCGAAATAAGAAAGTACATACAGCGCCATTCCTCGTAAGACAATTAATCAAATTAATTTCATGTCAAAGTTATGACATATATATTGGTATGATTTTCAACCCTAATAGTGTTAATACTTGGGTTGTGTGTCTTTGTATTGCGCCGAGACTATATCCATTGCCCCTTTTTAGAACATTTTGCAATATCCGTTCCAAAAGAAAAACAGTATTCCCAGTAGATATGACATGTCGTAATGTTAAGATGAAATGGTGCTAGTGAATACTGCTGTGCGCTAAAGCTATTTACAACCTTGATTTTTTTTTTAATCCAGGCATGCAACGGATTTTGCTAATCTTGCCGCCATTTAAACTCCTTTTGTTACAATGAATATTAACGATTACGTTTTTTTTTTCTTCTCTGCATTAATACACCAGGAAAGGTTTTTAAAATGTTTTGCTTCGAGAAACCTTGAAAGCATGATCATAATAAGGATGTAGCTATAACCAAAATGGTGGTATATTTGGAAGCACAGTTACAGAATGACAGAAAGAGACAAAGAGTTATTAAGGTGATTACGAAGGTGGATGGATATATAAAGGAGAAGTGTAGCATATTGATATAGACAAAGAGGGTATTAGACATGCAGAAGAAAAGAAGAAGATATATATTATGTGTTTGGTGAAGAAAAACTTTGTTAAATGTTTGTGATTAGTATTATAAACATTTAGATGAAATATTTGTATATACACTCAAACATCAGTTTCACACGCTAGTCCGCTGAGGAACGACAAATATCAGTATTATGTGTTCATCTTTATTTGATCGTCTAGGAACATTATTAGAACGCAAATACATAGATGCGCCAAATTATATTCATAGAACATAACTTGTATCAGGGCTTGGGTGATGTTTTTATGTTAAGATACAAACCATTTGAGAAAAATGCTCATGCAAAACCATCTACAAGAATTTATGAGTGGGAAATTATTCCCTGGCAAAGACAGTATATATATCGCGATTGCTTCAACAGCAAATAATGATATTTTTTTTCCTCCATAATTTTCGCTAAGACATGATACCAGGGCCCCTTCTTATTAACAGTTTGTGATTCATTAAAATTGATTACAAGTTGTCTATGTACGACAGAGATATAATATTGCAAGTTTGCTATTCATAGGAAGCCTTGTGATCAATCTGGATCAATCACAACTCTTAATAAGGCAGGGTCTTAGGACCTGTTGACTCGAATCAGTCGTAAGTCCTACAAGAAATCGCAAGTCAGTTGTTTTACGATTGAATGTAGGACGTGCCATCGAAAGTTAAATCATAGCGCTCTGGGCAATTATATCTCTTGCTTTCCGTATTTGTGCGACGATGATTGAAATGCATACATAAGTTTGCAACTTCTTTTCACATCCAGGACGACTACATTGTGTTTAAATGGACCCGAGTGTTTTGAATTTCTTGACGCTTTAGCTCTAAACATAATATGTTCAAAATATAGTTCGTTGTCATGTTTGATTGTTCTCTTTTTTATGGGGGGGGGGCAGACGGTCATACTGGAAAATAGAAGAATATTGGAATAATGCAGTACAATGGTTGCAGGATCGTCTGTACACATTATATTTTAGAATTATATTTATTTTATTTTATTCTCCTTGTTAATGTTATTTATAAAGTTTCTGTTTCTAGATATTGCTGTATTTATACCACTAAAGTATTCTAAAACATGACAAAAGTCATTAAAAAAAGAGAAAAACACCAATCAAACTAATTGACATTCCATCCCCATTGTGATTGATTTTGTACTTGATAAATAACAACCAAACGATACGAATCAAAATCATTATTATACAGTAATGATGTCAATACTACTTGAAAACAAGTAGTGAAGTGAAAACAACACTTCTGTTTGCATACATTATATATACATGTATTTTGTTACGCACTATTATGTTTGGTATACATAGATCACTCGCACAAGGAAAGTTGCTGAAATATTTTAGTTGCTGTTATTTTTCGTGATGTTGTTGGGAATAATGTCTGATTATAGGCCAAATGTAGAGTTCTTCCCCTTAATGATTCGGTTCATTTAGGTTGTATGTTCCAAGTAATTAATTTGTCATTTTCATTTGATGTAAGATACGTTGAATTGTTCACTAAATCTTTAACACAATATATATCACTATCTACAAAGGTTTTGGAAATCAATGCCATTTCACTTGTAATCATGTGAGACATATTGGCACTGGACATGCACCATCGCGAAACGGAGTTTGAAGAACAAATTCCTTATTTAGTATTTTTTCTTTTTCTTTCAAAATGATTGTCAGTCAAAATAGGTTTTCGTATACAATGAATCATTTTTTTATTCTACAATTTTTTCCTGTATTCGTATTTCTCTCTTGCCAGAAGTTTACTGCGTAACTTACGGTTGATTTCACAATCCTGTTTTAAATTGTGAAATTAATCAGCCAATCAGATCATCGGATTCTGCATTCATTTGTTGAACTCTTGGTCCTGACATGCCAATGTCAGTGGATATATATTTGATGGTAGTTTTCAACCAATCACATGTGTTATGCCACAGACCTAAGATTTTCTTCGCGGTAATGATCTACTGATTTTTCCACCCTTGTTTTGTTTTGGGTTTGTTTTTTTGTAATTTTTCATATTTCTCGATTTACTTCTCTATTTATAGTACAGAAATTTCAATCAAGCAATCATGATTCAAATGAGATTTCCATCGTGATATTTGTACATGTATATGATTTCGAACTGTAATGCTTTAATTTTCTTCTGAAATAATGATTAATATCTTATTTGATTTGTTTGTTAGTTTTCAAGTATTATTTCTAATAACTGGATGCAATCCTATTTATTCAAACTCCCTGTTCAGTGAATATTCGGGTTTTAATAACCACTGGAAGCAATTAAAAACACGCAACTTTTTAATGTAACAATCATATTTGTTGTAGTTTCCCCTCTATACCCTCATGATAATTCTCACTCGATATCTCTCTCTCTCTCTCTCTCTCTCTCTCTCTCTCTCTCTCTCTCTCTCTCTCTCTCTCTCTCTCTCTCTCCTCTCTCTCTCTCTCTCTCCCTCTCTCCCTCTCTCTCTCTCTCTCCCTCTTTTCTTCGTTTTTCTTCTGTATTCTTTCTTCTATTTTATAATCATTCCCTTCATTCCCAAAGCCTTCGCAATTTTGCTTAATATTGTTTGAAAATGTGCTCTTCAACATCTTATGCATGGTGCTGGGGCGGTAGGAATGGGTCGTTCTTATGCTGCTTTGCTTTATATACGTCAAAGTTTTAATACACGTTTTTATATCTATGGGTTGTGCGTTTAATATAGTCTTTTGAGTAAGAGGATATGAATTGATAAAAGCGCAGACTTTGTTTGATCGAGTGTTTTGAGATGTTCTCATATTGTGTAGAGTTTGAAAAGTGTTATTGTAACGTTGTGGGTTTAAAAAAAACATCAAAACTAAGAAATAGATTATTATCGGAGTTTTATTCACGATATAGAGTGACGTTATTATATTGTAATAGTTGGATGGAAAGTTATTTATGAAGTTTGTACTGGTTTTCTGAATATAGAATATCCATGTCTTTGTTTTATTGTTGTTGATGATGAACGGTTATTCATGTGATTTGAAAATTAAAATGCACAGCATTGAAAAAGCTAATGCCAAAAAGTTTTATATTTTTCTTTTAATTCCTGTGTATTATGTAGTCAAATATTGTTCATTTTAACATCTTCTTATTCGCCTTTGAGTCTTTCTAGTTTTATCATCTTCTCATTCGTCTGTATTATGCCTCCATCGCCCTACTTCTTGTTTCATCTTTCTTCCAAAAATTGCCAATGATTAAAAAAAATTGGAACAAGAACATTTATTTATATATAGGAAGTGGTAGATGAGAAACTAGACAAGGCAAATTAAATAATATTTTAGTGTGTGGATAGACGAGAAGAAAGAGTACATGGATGAAAGACAAGGCATAAAACTAAAAGGAGGGAGAGAGAGAGAGAGTTCGAAAATCGCAGGATCTATCTCACTAAGCGGCGAATGTTTGCGAACGTAGCGAATTTGGATTCGCCAACTTTTCAGTGTTCGCCTTTGGGACATTTAGCGACTTTTAGCGATGTTTATCGACAATTAGCAACATTTGGGCGAATGTTTGCGAAAGTGTTTGCGACAAGACAAACTATTTGCGACAATGAAAACTGTTTGCGAACTTTCTTGCAACCTTTAACGAACCATTTGCAACCTTTTACGAACCATGGCGAAACCCCAAATTCGCTACGTTCGCAAGCACTCGCCGCTCAGTGAGATAGGCCCTATCTCACTGAGCGGCGAATGCTTGCGAACGTTGCGAATTTGGAGTCGCCAACTTTTCTGACGAAAGTTGGCGAACAATAGCGACTTTTAGCGATGTTTAGCGACAATTAGCAACATTTGAGCGAATTTTTGCGAAAGTGTTTGCGAAAGGCAATTGGCGACTATTAGCGACTTTAAGCAAATGTTAGCGACAGTTTTTGCGAAGATTAGCAACTATTTGCCAATCCTTTGCCACTATTTGAGAATGTTTGGGATCTTTTGCTAACTCCTGGTACTCAATAGGTCGATTTTATATAGGAACCATATGGTAACGTGGTCGCTAGCATTGGCGAATAAAAAAGAACTTCAGCGACACCATCTTACAACCGTTTGCAAAGGCTTACGGCTGTTTTGCAAACGCTTACAAATGTGTGCGGAAAAATAAATTCGCAAAGAAATTTTGAACATGTTCAAAATTTCTTTGCGACAAGAAAAACTGTTTACGACAATGAAACTGTTTGCGAACTTTCTTGCAACCTTTGACGAGCCCTGAAAGGGCCTATCTCACTGAGCGGCGAATGCTTGCGAACGTAGCGAATTTGGGGTTTCGCCAGGGTTCGTAAACGGTTGCAGGAAAGTTCGCAAACAGCAGTTTCATTGTCGCAAACAGTTTTACTCGTCGCAAAACAGTCGTAGGCCTTTGCAAAACAGTCGTAAGCCTTTGCAAACGGTTGTAAGACGGCGTCGCTGAAGTTCTTTTTGATCCAAAAATCCAAAATTCGCAACGTTCGTAAGCATTCGCCGCTCAGTGAGACCGTCTTACAACCGTTTGCAAAGGCTTACGACTGTTTTGCAAAGGCCTGCGACTGTTTTGCGACGAGAAAAACTGTTTGCGACAATGAAATCTGTTTGCGAACTTTCTTGCAACCGTTTACGAACCCTGGCGAAACCCCAAATTCGCTACGTTCGCAAGCATTCGCCGCTCAGTGAGATAGGCCCTGAAAGGGTTCGTTTGAATTTTTGAATTTTATTAGTAAACTTCATTCATATACATGAACATTTTGTTTCACAATACATGAATTAAAAAAATATATAAATAAGAAATTCAACAAGTGGTATAGTTTCTCGAGTAATCACTAATTAACAATAAACAATGTAGCTTGTATATACAGTGGTAAATGATATGACACGTACCAGCCTATGTTTGACAATGGGCGGAGGGGGGTGCACCAGTCTGCCTAAGTGGATGAAATGCGAGGAACAATAGCCATTGGGTGATCGGGTGGGATAGTATTGGGCGGGGTCTTATCATCATTTTCCGCGTTTCCGAGTCCTCTTTCCCTTCTTTCTTCTTTTTCGTCATTTGATTGGGGATAGGTGCCCTCATAGCTACACCATTTATGATTTTATCTAGGAGAACAAAATGATGAAGATGAAATCACAAGTCGGAAACTTTTATTTTGAGGAGCCTCCTCATCCCCCTTGCGAAACCTTCGTTGGTGTCGTTCGTTTCCTGATGCTAATGCCTCTCGAGGAGTTGTCCCACCACGTCGCGACCCGACAGTTAGGGGCGTCTCGCGGTGAGGAGAACGCTGGCTCGGGCCAAACTGTTCACGTCGACATACCTACATGTACATGTATGTACATGAACAAGCCCTGAAATGGCTGAATGGGCATTGTGTTTCAAATTGATTTACGCCCTCATGTGACAATGTAGGGAAATGGGACAGCAGTCAAAGCGAAGGGATATTTTGTTTTGAGTGAAAAGTGGTGGAGGTATAGTCTTCCAACAAAATTATATTTGTTGTTGGGTAATGCAATGGTTACAATATTGCTACTCATTATGATAAGTATAGGTGTGGTAATCTAGTGGATACGTCACTCGACTGTAGATCGCATGGTTCGTGGTTCGAGTCCCGCCACTAATTTCCTTTGGCAAGACATTAATTTACATTTGCCACCCTCCACCCAGGTGAAGTAAATAGGTACCTGTTCGGAATGTATTCCTTGAATGCATTTAGCGCCTTAGGGCAGATGGGCTAAAGCCAGGGTAATAATATTACTTTGTAAGCGCCTATAGCATCCCCTAGGATAGATACGTGCGCAATATAATGTAGTTATTATTAGTAATATTATTAAGAAAGAAGACGACTTAAGTGAGGTTTCAAAGTAATGAGAAAGAACCTTATATATTTTCATTCTTTAGTGATACATGCATTTCGATTAAGATCATCGAGCATTATAATCATCAGCGATTCACTTTCTATGATAATACATCACTTGTCAAAGTACTACTTAAGTTATTTCTAGAAAACAATATGTAAACTACACCACTTCGATTGATATTTAAAGTTTTCAATTCACGCTGTATTGTAGTTCATGCGCCCTAATATTATTTTGCAAGAACCGTTTGAATCATCTTTGTTATGCTTTTACCGGCTAATGGAAAACTGATTTGGTCAAACTCTCTGTGTGAAACACAAGCTCCTTTGTTCATGTGAGTCTACGCATTCTTCACGGCATTGTGTGTCTTGTAATCATGGTAATCATTTCAACTCTTTGTAAAAATGTGAAAGAACTACTGAAAATTTTTGTTATGATAAGGCTCTGACCAGATCCAGAGTCACATTGAAAGAGTTTAGACATGGACTTCTGATTTTAAATTACTTATTTTTTTATTTTGTTTAGTTTTTTATGATAAATGCCATTAAATGGCACTAAAATCTTTAGAATATACAGGCGTTATCGTATAGTGATCAGAACACAAACCATGAAAATGGCTTTCAAATCAACTATTGCATTACGCCATATATTGGCACGCAGGCGCGCCGGAAGCAGTTTGGGATGGGGGGAGGGGCAAGCATTCAGGGGGCTCACCTTTCAGGGGCAGTGGCGTAATGAGCAAAAACTTTTTTTGAGGCAGAAGAAAAAATCTGCATCACCACCAGTCTTATATGTTACATGCAGGCCCCGCGGAACGTTTTTCAAAGTTTTTCAAAGTATTAACGATCAGGTAGAGCGTAGCGAGTGGAGCGTAAATTGGCGTGGGGTCCAGGGGGTTTGCCCCGGCGGGGGTCAAGGGTTGGAGCCCCCGGAAGCTCAGGGGTTTAAGGCATTAAATTACGGTCCGGTAAGCATATTTAGATACCTTATTTGTGACACTGGCAGGTCACTAATGAGCGTGGGGTCCAGGGGGCTGAGCCCCCTGAAGCCCAGGGGTTTTAGGCATTTAATTATGGTCAGATGAGCATTCAGGGGCCCGTCTTAGGGCCCCTGGTGAGGTCCAGGGGGCGGAGCCCCCGGAAGCTCAGGGGTTTTAGGCACGAGCATATTTTGATACCTTATTTGAGACACTGGCAGGTCACTAAATGGCGGGGGTCCAGGGGACTGGGCTCCTTGAAGCTCAGGGGTTTTAGGCCTTTAATTACGGTCAGATGAGCATCCAGGCGCTCGCCTTAGAGCCCTTGGTGGGGTCTAGGGGGCAGAGCTCCCGGAAGCTCAGGGGTTTTAAGTATTAAATTACGGTCAGATGAGCATCCAGGGCCCTCCTTAGGGCCCTTAGTGGGGTTCAGGGGCAGAGCCCCCGGAAGCTCAGGGGTTTTAGGCGTTTATTTATGGTCTGATGAGCATATTATGCCAAGCCCCCCCCCCCCATCAGTACGCCAGTGTTCAGGGGCTCATTTCTTCTCACCCCTATAATTAAAAAAACACACGCTTTCCCATCCTCTCACAATATTTCCACGATATGCGCGTATCGCTATTATAAAATCCTCCATTGATAAATATAGGGGCATGTGGAATGTTTAGAAGATTTAATTCCTGTGTACTCTCCTTGTCTTTGCATGGAATATAATTCTTATGTGATTTAATTCAGGTTTTATTACTTTTTATTTTCTTTTTGGTTAAAAAAATACAAACCATTTTTACTCCTTTACTGCAGTTTTTTTTTTTTTTTTTTTTTTTTTTTTTTGGGGGGGAAAATGCGTTTTGCCCCACTTTTTCGTTTGGGGTGACTGCCCCCACTTCCGGCGCCTATGTTGGCACCTGTATCTCAACAAACTAACAGGCAATCTGATGACGGTCCCCTTTGAAGCTTTATTTTGACCTGGGTTAAACTTCAGTTGCATCTCATGTTCTCCCTGAATGTCGCCACCTTCGGTGACAAGCGTAAAATCCAGCTCCATTCCTATTTATCCGTTACTTATGCATATTTATAAGTTGAATGCAAGGAAAAGTTGTTGAATCTAATTATAATTGTACTGTTTTCCCACAATAGTCAATGTCACCCAATCTTCATCACGCAATGACAACTAATTTCACTGAGATATTTCTGGGATATCAGAGAATTGGTGATGATGGTGATGCACAGCAGATTTATGGCGGCATGTGTCTGTAACAAAACATAACAAAACAACCCCTCCCCCTTTGAATTTACTCGTAATACTCATAGAACCCCCCACCCCCATCCACCGACCTCATTGGATTTTTACCAATGGCTCATAATAAGTCCCATCCGTATAGCGCCCTCAGCCCCGCACACTCCCTCCATCTCTTCCTACTAATTTATCTTTGCCTTTGCTTTCCTTGACTTTGCTTCCTCACAACATATCTGTTTTGGTTTGCTGCTTTTCCTTTGTTTCTTGTATTACCTCCCCCCTTCTCACTTCCTCCCTCCCTCCCTTCCACCCCCCCCCCTTTTATTTCAGTCACACCAACGAGACCGACACCAGACCGATAAACCCATCGGTTTAGAGTCGGCATAGTCAGTTTGGTGGAGTGACTAAGGAGTACTTAAGCACATTTTCTCAAATCTTAACTGAATATTTTTAAACAGAAGTCTGTAATGATACAAGTTCTGATTTTTACATATCCCTCCACTAATATTTTTTAAACTATATTCCTAGATAATTTTTACAGCTATGCCTATTATACTATAGGTATTTTTCGGTACGAATGAAATTTTTTATCATACGAATTTTCACTCTTTCTTGTCTATGGAACGTTGGTATTGACTTTCAAGATATTTTTTTCTAATTTTCTAGGAAAAATTGATAAACAGTTTAAGTACTTTAACTGGCACGTCAAAATAGTAAATGTTAATGTACCGTACGGTGTTTGAATTACACAAACGAAAAGAAAGCACATGGAAATCTGATCTTATTTTTAATACTTTTATTCATTTTCTTTAATTCTTCAAAACGTTAGTGAAAAGAGACGGAACAAATATATACATACATCACTCTTGAAATAAATATACAATTTCGACATGTTGGCAAAACGATATACAGATAATATATTCCATATTATTTTCTTGATTCCATTAATATATTTTGATTGTCCCCAGCCTCATCATAAAATATAATCCTGTTACCAATCCTGTTACATGAATACGCAACCATTATTCCCAGTATACGATTGATACCTACAAATGATTATAAAATGTATATTCAAAATTGAAAGTAGAGCCTCCAATAATAAGTATGGTATTTTGAACTACATAAACGCTATATAAGGAAAACAGAAAAAGCAACTCTTGTTTCCAAAAGGCTTACATTAAGCGCTTAACATTTACCCGGTCAGGGCCCTGTTTCATAAATCTTGTTATCAATATCAAGTTACACTAACTTTTTAATAGCTACTGAAATAACTGCTTTTGATTGACTGTAAGCGAATTTCCTGTTGATTTTTTTACTCTTAGTATTAATAACAAGTTTTATGAAACCAGGTCCAGGTCAACACAAAAATCCAGACCCCAAAACAATCCCATTATAATTTGATAAATGAAAATAACTACCATCTAAGTTGTAATATTCTCAGTTTCTTTCAGTTGTGTTATACCCCAGTTACATCGACGAGAACGACTCCCGAACGACAATATACTAAACAAACAACTCCATTGGTTCGGCACGGCCCAAAATCGGTCGGTATGAAGTCTGTTTCGAATCGACTGGGCGATATAATCAACAACCATCCTTTGTCATCAGTAATCGTAGAAAAGCACAGCAGCCAATCTACCTATATATCAATCAGTCCATTTATTATTATTGAACTGCAAAGATGAGAATAATCTTCATTCACATTTGTCACCATTTTCGAGCCTCAAAGACACGTCACCTTAGAATATACGTATTCACCTACAGGCATTCTTTATTGCTGCGTATATCAAGAACAGATCCAGCCCCTTTGCCGCTCTATCAATAATGCAAGATATTCATGATATTACTTCTAAATGTCGCCCGAGGCACTCTAATGCAATCGAAATTAGATTTCAATCGTTTGCTATAAGTAAGCTGCAGCTGCAGTACCCTATATGGAACGGCTTGTTATGCATTTCAATCTCAATTTTGATAGATGAGTTATGAGGGCATATCCATTATGGTTTTTTTCAGAGGACTGATACAATGTTTACAACCCTTACCCTTCTCAAAGAAGAAGAGATATTAAAGGCTAGCAACAAAATTGTTGAGCGAAAAGACAATTTCAACACCTCAACACAAAGAAAAAATGTCAATCATTTATCATATATGTACTATTTTAGTGTCAATGAAACGATGGTTCTTTGCCACACTTGCCCAATCCCCTCCCCCCCCCCCCTCTTTCTCTCTCTCTCTCTCTCTGTCTTTCTCCCTCTCCTCCTCCCTCCCTCCCTCTCTGGAGAGAGACTATGCGGCAGGAAAAATAGTAACAGTGAGGGAACAGTACTCTTCAATATCAATTTCAATAGCATCCCCTAGTTCAGTATAGACACCTATGTTCAATATTTTTCTTAATTCTGTTTAGCTTATTGCATCAGAAACGTTTTTCCACACATTTACATAATAACTCCATCAAAGCAACATTCACCGATGATTTTTAAACTCAATTACTATACCACTTCTTCCATATTAATTATATACCTCCATTCAATAAATGTCTGCATTATATATGCCTTATTGCATTCAACAGAGATGATTAGAAATTATACATGTATATCTCTGTTCATGTTTCCACAAAACTGACACGTATAAAAGACATTGTTCAGCCCGAATATTTTCAATTCTTTTCCATAAATTTCGAAGCATAATGTCATTAGAATATTGCGTATGGCCGTGTGCACAGCTCCATCTCACTGATGAAATATGCTGAAGAATAATCATGCATTTAGAAAGAACACTTGCAATCAAAAAGAAAAAATGAGTAAAAGAATTTCACCGTTCGTCTGCTCATGAAGTATTGATTGAAAAAGGGTGATGATAAATTATAGTACCACTAAACGATCCCAATAAATCAATTTTATTTCCCAGTCCATATGTTACTTTTTTTCTTTACTTTAAAAGCAGATTCAATATTCTCAATTTTCATGTTTGGCTAATTCGTTATTCTACTCACTGAATCGGTATTGTTGCTGCTGAGTTGTGTCATCGTGAACAGGTTCTCTAAATACCGTTCCAACACCTATTTTTTCTTCTAGAAGAATAAGAAGAGGGGGGATTCTAAAACTATGACGCCTTGTTTGTTCTTCTAATATTAATTTAGCTGTTCAAGTTTAGATTTACTAGTCATTAATGTGACTGGTTTCGTCTTTCCAACCACGTTCTTAATTATAAGCTATCAAAGGATAAAATAAATAAACATCACACCTAAATTAAGTAAAATAATTATAAATAAAAATAGTAAATATTTCTACTACGCACTTTCTGGTACAGTACCATTCAAGGCGCTACAATGTAAGTGCTTTCTTAGCAACAACAAAAAACAAAAAGAAAAAAAAAACCTGATGGCCTCGGTTGCAAAGCCTCTTTTGATAGAAAGATCTATCATTTGGAAAGCCTCTTTTCATGCTTTTGGAAGATAAATAACTCGAATTTTGTCAACATATGAATAAAAAGACCAACAAGTTTCGAAAACTGTATTCTTCGAATGCCGAGTGCGTCTTTCGAGACGATGTAACCGGTTACCGTGGTTGGAGAGACAAACTAATAGTCAAAGACCATAAAGAGCTGGAAGGTGTATCATCAACTAATAAAAATGTGTAGTTTTTATCAGAGTCTAATTGAAATACTGTAGGTAATTAAGAACATGATCGCGAAGACTTTTGAGAAATCAACTCAAGGACGAATTAAATACCTTGTTATGTATCATAATATTATAGAGATCATGCTTGGATTGGGCAATACATTATTTTAATGCTCGCATATTTCAATAGGAGATGGACAAGGCTAATGGTATTGCCTTGGGTTAGTTCTTTACGAAAGTATTAGCGATCATGTTGTATTGCGTTCTCATTGGTAATGGGGAAAACATGATATATTAATTTTCAGGGTACGACCTGGAAGTCGTGACCTCAAGGTCATATCTTAGAACCGTAATCATTCTTCATCCATGTGAAATTCTTTAATGTCAGTATACTCGTGGCAAAATCATGCGCTTTGAAGAGTTCCTTGAGTTTCCTCAATACTGTCCTATCAACAGGAGGGTGCTCCAACCCCTTGGTGGACCGTAGACACTGCTTGAAAGGTTCTGAAAGACAGAAGAAGCCTTTTTCCTTGTCGAAGTAGAATCTGCTGCTATTAAAGTAATGCGGAACTTCAATGAATTGCTCGATTTCGTTGAGAACAGCGACAGGATTATGGGTGAAGTTGTCGCCGTCGACGAAAAGGAATCGTGAGCGTGGGAAGAGCTTAAGCCACGATAAAATATACTTATCGTACATACTGTGTGTGATGATATCCATGTTTGTCCTGATACGACCTGACGAGGTCGTGATGTATTTCTCGAATTTACTAGAGTTGAAAGTCCTCTTGGCGATCACTTTGGCTTCCTCCGTGTCTACCTTATATTTCTCTTTAATCTTGTTGAGCTGCTCGAAAGTGAATTCAGATATTGTCCGCCTGACCGGATTGCAGAGAATGACGATGAATTTAGTAGTTGGTGGTAAGTCTGATTTGATGCGTTTGGCCGCATCGCTTGAGAAGAAGTACCCGGGAGATTTCTCCATGCCGACTTGGCCAGTTGCAGTGGGTCGCATGATCTGCACGTACCAGTCAATGCCTTTCTTGTAGTTTTGCGTGAAGTATTTCGCCTCGGCTCTTTTAGAGAAGACAACGTTGGGATGCGTATCTAGAAAGACGCGTAAAGCTCCAGTGCCACATTTCTTGGTGCCCAGGACAACGACATCAGGTAGGCGCTTCTTGCATTCGTTCATCGTTAGGTACTTCTCTGGAAGCAACGCAAGTGAACCGTCCTCGTGACGCCTGTGACAGGTACTGAGGTACTCCTTGGGGATCACCTCCCGGACGGTCTGTTGTCTTGCAGGAATTGCTTCGGGATGACTCAGGGCTATGAAGGACAGAGAGAACGTAAGCGTGACCAGTACCAGACCGATAGCAAACCGATTGGTCATCCCGACTTTCCGATGAAATTTGGTGGGGACCCCTAGTTTCATGGCGTGGTCGTCTTGCATCTCTTGGGGTTCCCCAAGGTTCATTTTGTTACCCTATCTACCAGAATACAACGTTGCAGAATGGAAGAGACACCAGCTAACACATACAGCATTGTCAGAAACATCATTGACAGCATCCAAACAACTATATCCAAATGCTAGTTTTTATTCTATTCATCGCCCCCTTTAAAATGATGAGTAGCAAAATTCCACCGTCGTTCTTACTTATTCATTAAGGGTCCCTCAAAATGGGAACGGTCGATGGGCAAAGTCACTAGGATTTACATCCAGTCATCAAACTAATCCACTTCAGAGCATACTGGGACGTTTTAATCCGATCTTCAATTTTGAGAGCACGATCCTTGCCCATGGGTTTCCATCGTGACCTCCTATATCAGGAGTTTTTGTCCAAACTGTATTACAGACATCGATCGCCTATAGTCGTCCCGCGAATCGTCTCTTCAAATGTCTAATCTGTGCATGGCAAGGAAAAAAAGAAGAAAAACGTAATATTAGTCTGACTGCGCCTTTAAAGTGCATTGATTTACAGCAATTCCATTTGACAGATGTTTCAATAAGAGAAAATTTATGACACTAAATTTTTATATTTTGAAGAAAATGCACGTATAGTGTGAAATGTTTCACATAAATATCTTGCGGACTGCATTATGTCGGCTTATCAAAACGATAAACACTATGTTATAAAGATAACCACGGTAACCCTAAAGTAGGCAACTTTCTTGTTGACTCGGCATGAGATAATCATATTGCACGGCTCTGTCGAATAAAATGTGATCAGCACTTTGAATATTTAATGCATTTTCAACAAGAGAAATGTTTTTTAGTAATGTGCATGTACAAAATAAATTGCACAGGCATTATCATACGAGTGTTAAGTATTTCTAGAATATCATTTCCCATCTCCCTCCTCGCACTCTTAACGTTCTAAAGAATAAATGCACATGGGAAATTCGTGCATTTCTTCTTTTCTTCATGATTCCATAATTGCTAAAAGCCAATAGGGCCTAAACTCTTTGTTAAAGGTTACGAGTTAATCCCCTCTTCTCCTCATTGGCCTTAATAGACAACATGCATGCACGACACCAGTACAATGTCAGCATGATCTGAAGGAGTCCTTATCAGAAGCGCTTCACCGGGGGACGGTAAAAATGACGCCAAAGTCAACTGCGATAAGTGCAATATACCTCTTCACACGTGTAGCCACGCTCCATATAATTTGATATGTGACCAAAAGATCGGAGGAACAAAATGAAATAAGGTGGTGAGGGTGTGAAGTCGGTTTCTTATTCTCTCATCTAATTACGAATAAGATCATGTCCGCAATCTGGCAATGTGGAGTGAGAGAACTATTTCTGGATGTTGGAAATTGTCTATTTGGAGCAAGAAGGGCGCTAACTCCTATACCTGAAAACAGAGTTAACGTCCTTCTGGCTCTAAACAGAACTCATGTATTAAGTGGGTAGTGCACATCGCTAGGAGAACGGTTGTACGGCAATAACAAAGAGGCGTCGCTAGTGGTAATTGGGTCGGGTGTGACATCCCCAATTCCGCCTTCAGAATTTCTTATTGATAAAATCGTTTGTATGAACACTGTCGGAATTTTATTCAACCAAATGACATATTTGCACTCTAAATGTTCTTCTTCCTTTTCACTTGTTGGGATATTCCAAGCCTACTTTTTAAAAAAAATTGTCAGACACCCCCCTCTCATTACATATTTTCCTGGTGACGCCCCTGTGCATACATGAATGATGTGAGAAATGAAATCATATGTGAGTCAACAACCGGCCCACTCGTTATTGTATTACATCCATGCCTAATGGCTCTATATTTCACAGTCATAACCCGACCCTTGAAAGGTTCGCCCAGCGGCTTTCGAGTTGTGTTAACATCTAATGGATGCAAGCCCAGTAGATGTAGTAGTATTCAAAGAGGTACTTGAAAGAAAAAGCAACTACGTATACATCTGAATTAATTTTTGTATGAGAGGCCACCCCACCTCTGGTCCCCATCATAGAACCCGCCCATTGAATCGAGCAAGAATTAAAGACGCTAACTCATTACTTACAGAGTTAAGATGGACCAATAACATGACATGGATTTGTGTAGCTAGTAATAAAATTAGCTCGTAAAAAAAAATCTAGTAACGATAGAAAAGAAAAGAGCATTAAATGGGTTAACCCTTAAGGAGTATGGGAAAAAAACCTGGCGCACGAAACTCGAGAGCGGGTGAGGGAGGGGGTGCATGCCAGAGAGAGGGGGAGGGAAGGGGACTTCAGAACTGTTAAAATGTTTAACGTATGTCTCATTAATGTAAGAGAGGGGTTGGGCGGGTGGAGGTATGGGGAGAGAGGAAAAAAGACAGACAGACAGAATGGAGAGAGAGAGAAAGAGAGAGAGAGAACATCATGTTTAATAAAACTACTGATCAGATTGTCCCCGTCGCAATGGCTTCCCGAACATTGTTCTTCTGCAGGGGGTAAGGTTACTGATAGGGCAGATAGTATCGGGAATAGTGTTGGAGTTAGTATTCAAGATGTTCATGAATCCCTTATCTTACATCCCTTACCGTACATCTCGTACAATGATGATTGTAAAAACAAACCAGTTTTTATTTCTCTTTCATTATTCGCTGCCAATATTTTTTTCTTCTTCTTTTTCTTCACAACCATCATCGTTATCATCAACATCATTATCGTCACCGTCCTCCATATACCGCGCTTACCATTTACGAAACGAGATGAACAGTAAAATTACCATAAAATGTCAGACAATTTTTCTTACTTTGGGGAGGAGGCGAAAGGAGAGACAGAGACAGACAGACAGACAAAGAAAGAGAGACAGAAGAGAAGAGAGACCTACAGAGAGAGACTGGGTAAGTTAACATAGGAAATATGTCGGAGACATTATTATATACGACAGTCGGCTTTCTGACCACAATTAGATCAAATGACTTTCCAAAATAGATTCCACATTTCAAGCGAAAGGCATAGCGGAACAACGCGTAATATGCAAAAGCATGCATGAGAACAAACGGGTCATGTACATAACGATCGGTTGGACAAACAAAAGCATAAATCGCCCACGAAATCAGGTTAAAATGTTACTAAAGGGTATAGACCTTTCGTGTAAACATATTCCACTGTCCTGTGTGCAGTTTAAACATATTAAATAGGTTTGGGCTTGAGAAGACGCGCTTGTTAGAATCGTTCGAGAACTCAATATATTCAAGCCTTAGGAGGTTAAAAAGCATGTAAATATGACTTTAAAGATTTACAGAGATTATGCTTATAGTATGGTAAATCCGACATAAAAACACTACGATTATATATATATATGAATGTTCATAGAAAGCAATTCAAGTAATAAATATTTTGCATGGAATGGGCCTGCCACTATTTTATGGATTATGAAATAATGTTTATATCCGTCATTCAAGTGATGTATCTACAATGAAGGCGGTATGAGAGCACGCCCCCTCTAACCAACCCTATCAAATGGCAGATGAAAGAAATAAATGAAAGAGAATAAAAGAATAAAAGGGAGTGGGGAATTAATACGAAAAGATGATAGGACCCCTTCCAATAATTCTTAAAGAAAGACTCTAAAAAATGTCTGCAAAAAAAGGGGAAAAAATACACGCAAATCATTATAATAGTGATATTTGTGAAATATCCGAGGCTAAAAGCAACTTCGCGAGTGAAAGGCGATACTCGCTATCTTTAAATAGAAAACAATACGAAAAGAAAAACACCTTTAAAGTAGCTGTGCGAAGATTTTAAAAACTAACTTTATTTTCATTATTGAAAAGGTGAAACTTTGCTTGGAAACATTCGAAGTAATGATTATTATCAATTACAAAACGCTTAAATACAGCCCCGGCATAGCACATGAAGAGCTCTTCGAACGATGCTGAGATGTGTAACAACACAGGTTGGGCATGATTTGCACAAGCAGACGACATCCCATAAAGAATGAAAATAATTGCAATGCTATTATTTCTCAAATTATAATGAGTTTAGTGTATATAAATGTGATGGCATTTCACACCATTCAAAAAGGGATATGAAAACGATTTTGATAACTAAAATCTTTTGTTTGTAAATACACAGGATAGGGGTTAATGAACAATCAAAGAAACCACACTTTCAAATTGAAAAAAACCCGGAATGGTAGCATGGACGGCATTTGTTCCCTCTTGAAACGCCGAACATACCGCGGTGTATGCAGCTGAAAATACAATGGCGTCTTATTTTGTTTACAAGCGACGGATTCCTTATTTTTTCATCGCTGCATTTTTCATCAAAATAATACCATCCGCGGGATTTAGAGTGAGGCAATAGATTGAACATTTAGCCTGACGGTAGTGAAGTAAGAGAATTGACTGAAGAGAAGATGACAAAAACAGGCACTGAAAATGTGTGAGATGTCATTGGACATCGTCTGCTTGTGCAAATCATGCCCAACATGTGATGTCACACATCTCAGCTAGGGACTTTTAGATTTTACACGACGAGAACGTGGACTGCCACGGTGACATCCTTTTAAGGTAATGTGAAGTCCTTTTAAGGCACTGCCGGGCACGGGCCAGTGCCTTGAAAGAATGGCACACGTTGCAGTCCACTACGTCGACGTGCAAATCTAAAAGTCCCTAATGTTCGGAGAGCTCTTCAGGTGCTATGCCGGGGCTGTATTTAAGCGTTTTTTAATTGATAAAAATCATTACTTCGAATGTTTCCAAGCATTGAACTTTGATAAAATTGTCCAGTCAAAGTTTCACCTTTGCAATAATGACAATAATGTTAGTTTTTTAAATCTTCGCACAGCTACTTTAAAGGTACTATGTCCCATTTGCAGGCCAGAAAATTAAAAGGTTAAATTCCAACGGCATTTGAAAGATAATACTAATTTAGAACTTCCCTACCAAAAAGGGGGGTTGAAAATGTCTTTAAGTGGGAAAATAACGACTATTAGTTGTCGAATCGACTTTAGTACTACGCTGTAAAAAGTGCTAATAGTCTGATTTCAGACCATTGTACCGAATGGTCGTACGTTTTATGCTGCGCAAAGATTCAATCAGTTTAATTTTGGCCATTACAAGAAGTGGGTTATTGATGTAGACAAATGCTCATGTACCCTTTACAGCTCATTTTATGTATGTTATTACCAAAGATGAAAAAGCCAGTCAGTCACTCAATAGTGTCTGACAGTGAAGTCTAGCAAGTAAACAGGTTTCCTTGCATAATTTGAATATTAGGACACTGCTAACGTTTTAATTTCACAGATAGGACATACATGACATATTCATAATTCCTGCAAATTCTACAGAATTTGATGTTGGCTGCAAAAGGGACATAGTATCTTTAAAAGGGAAAAGGCTAGAATTACTCCAGACGTAGTCACCCTTTTCACTACATAACCTTTCCGAGGCACGCCACTGAAATCTAATATCATTTGAAGAAAAGAAAAACGGTTTGGCTTTTGCAACATTGGCGAACTCGTAGGCATAAGGTATAGCGTGGCTAACGCAATACTGAGAGATGGCGATAGCGTGCATTATTTGATTCACGTCGACTTCAATTTCTACTTAACCTTGAACGAGATATTGCTCTTCATATAATTCCATTTTTTCTCCTCTTTTTATTACAAAAATTAACATAACATTGTACGTGCATAAGTGGGTGTCAGTTTTTTTGCAGGTATACTTGCGGGTATACAAATATTCAATCGACACAAATACTTTAGAAAAACCAACCTAACATGCTTAAAGATAAAGTTGAGTTCTGGTCATGCGATTGCATTGTGAAAGAAACGGTGTGTACTGCAAGGTTCTGGAATCATAAAAATGATAAGAAATTTTGCCCAGTCTTGGTCAAAGTAACAAGCACTGTACACAGAAAGATGTATAATATTGGACTACACAAACATGTGGCATAAAAATGGGGTCCTCATTTTTAAGCTGTTACACTTACATGTCATATTTATGAAGGTATTTGAAGAGCCATGCTTTTCAGGGAACATTCTTTCTCTTTAATTTCTTCCACAATTGCATAATAACAATTAAAACGCTCACAAATTATTTTCACCTCTCCCCAGAATTCAACCTTCTCTTTAAGCTCAATTTCAATGCCGTGTTGTACATCCCGTAGAGTTCATGTTCGGATTACGTAATATGTCATTGTAATGTTCGCGCATTTTAAAGTGATGGAAAAGGACTATGGAAAAGGCCTTCATTTGATTTTTCGAAAGTAATTGAGCTTAAAGTTTAACCTATTGCTTGAATTAGAAAAACGAGGGCGAAACAATTATTGTTACCTACCCCTCCCCATTACAAACACACACATACACACACGCACACTTAAAAAAAAAAAATTCTCCAAATGTGTAATACAATTGAATATGATAAATAAACGTTTTCCATATTGATATGAGTTGCTTATACATAAACATAATTAAACACAAACTCATGTGTAGTATATAACTTGGCAACAAAGTAAACTTAAAATACATAAACATAATTTATAAGTCAATTGCACGTTATTCACTTATTCAAAAACAAAAAACAAACAAACAAACAAATATGGAGGTTATTTCACTGCCCACCCTGCCCCATCCTGCCCCACTCTGCCCCCACTCCCTCCCGCAAACACACACAACACGAGCGCACACACACCACACACACACACACACACACACATACACACACACTACTTACTCAGTGGATGTCTGCTAACATTCTCAACTGAAGAAAAATATACTAAATGATTAAGTTAACCAGGCCGCAAAAATAGAGTTACACTTTAACAAGCTCACGGTGGAGAGGAAAAACAAATCTTATTTAACCCTAAGCTCCTCCCACTTTAGAAAATGTAATTCCAGCTTTCCCATTCTAATGGCTATTTTCTTTTCCTCATCCCTATAATTAAAAAATGTTTTTCTTCATTTTTTTTCTAAAGTTGGTACTTGCCCCCCCCCCCCGATCTTGACATAAATATAACATACTTAACCATGCATGAAAATTATAGTATTACAGATTTTAATTCTATATGAACTGCCTGCCAACCTTACAAATATATCTCGCCATTCTAAATCTTTAATTTCATTTAACTCAAAAAAGTTGTACTAAAGCCTGCCATATCCTTGAACGCTCCCGCAGGATAAAAATAAATATTTATACGTTTCTGTTTCCTGTTTACAAAACGAACATAAATTATTGCCAACAAAACCAAATCTATGAAGATGCTCATTAGTATATATGGCTCCATGCAATAATCTGAATTGAAATTCTCGTTGTTTTCTAATGAGTATAGTAATTCTTGGTCTGACAAATATTTCTTTTAATTCTTTCTCTATAAAATCATACTTATTTTGCCCATCCCTTACCTGCAAATCATACGTTTGCTGTAGTACTTTTATAAAATATTCAGAAATTGTTCTTGAACCCACATCTAAAAACTGTTTTTTTTTTTTTACCTGAAATATAAAAATAAGTATTATAGCTTAAAACATCAACCTCGAGGAATTTTATTGACCCTGCATCTTCTTTCCATAACCTTGGTATCGCATCATAAATATCAATAATCATAAGCAAATAATTACCTTTCATACCGAGGTTCACAAACATTGAGATCGAAGTGTGGAGACCATTCAAACTCAATAACTTGATTTTCACCCCAATAACCATAATTGTTATTCGCAGTTTTTTTTTTATGAATTAAGGTTACACAAAATCACAATGAACATTGTAACCGAGACATGCTATTAGTTACAGATCGCTGATTGCAATTTGCCCGATCGACGAATAAACATGTAGAGACAGCCAGAATTTAGAAGTGGAGTTATTAATAGAAAACAATTAAAAGAGGGACTTGACCGTCTAGCTTGGCCTCTTAAAAATAAGTTTGCAAAGAATGCATCTTTAGAAAGGAATTGGATAGTTTACTACAACATAATAATACGGGATATTGAATAAGAGAAGTATTTGGGGTAAATGTTTTGATGGTTATTAGATTAATTTGGGCTCAATATCCAATCTTCATTCCTGTTTACAGATATAATGTAGTTGAGTTATCTTATTCCGGGTTTTCACACCGCAGCCTGATCCAGATTTCGAAATAAAATCTCTTTGTAAATGGTCAAAATATAGTGATTCCAAGATCCAGTATGAATCCAGGCACTTGTAACTTGAATAAATATTAGAAGGAAGAAACATAATTAAAAGGAAACTAAATCTCTTGCGCTTTTGTACACATAGCAATTATTTGGCTTTTACTTTCATTTTGTTTGCCAATGAATTATTTTTATATCAAATACTGCTTCCTCGTAAAATGGGACTCGAGCCAATCTTGCAATAATAATCGTTTTTGCTTCCTTCTTCAATTCACACTGAATAATTCTAATTGATTTCCCAAATAAACATCGACGTTCCCTTCAATATCAATCAAGTGAGTCACTTGAACAATCCCCTTTTCAAACAAGTATCTATTAAATATAGTTTTTCCATTTATACATATGTTCCTATTATTAAAAATAATTGGATTCATAATATAACCGTCCAAATATCTTAAATTATTTGTCTCTTGCCATGCTTGCAACATTTCCATATAGTACGGTGGAATATCTAAAACGAACTTAATCTTTTTTATATCATAATCACATAAAAAAATAATTCTACCACTCACAAACTGTAAGCAATAATTAAAAAACAATTTCCATCCCAATTTTTTTTTCTCCATATAAAAGACGTTTTATCCACATTATGCGCTGTATTTTAAAGGTACTATGTCCCATTTGCAGGCCAAAAAATGAAAAGGTTAAATTCCAACGGCACTTGAAAGACAATACAAATTTAGAACTTCCCTAAAAGAAAGGGGGCTTGAAAATGTCTTTAAGTGGGAAAATAACGACTATTAGTTGTCGAATCGACTTAGTAGCTATAGAGCCAGTAAGTAATAGTCTGATTTTTCAGACCATTGTACCGAATGGTCGTACGTTTTATGCTGCGCAAAGATTCAATCAGTTTAATTTTGGCCATTACAAGAAGTGGGTTATTGATGTAGACAAATGCTCATGTACCCTTTACAGCTCATTTTATGTATGTTATTACCAAAAAGATGAAAAAGCCAGTCAGTCACTCAATAGTGTCTGACAGTGAAGTCTAGCAAGTAAACGGGTTTCCTTGCATAATTTGAATATTAGGACACTGCTAACGTTTAAATTTCACAGATAGGACATACATGACATATTCATAATTCCTGCAAAGTTCTACAGAATTTGATGTTGGCTGCAAAAGGGACATAGTATCTTTAACGGACATTTCAAAATTAATCATTCTTAATCCTCCAAAGTCATAATCCTGATACATTATTGCCCGTTTAATTCGATCATTCCCCCTCCATATTAGTTCAAATTAAATTTTTGCTACTTCTATGTATACCCAATGAGGGACAATAACGAGAGATGAGATATAATTTAATTTTGAAAGCGCATAAGTTTTTAACAAATGTATTTTTCCCATAATAGTTAAATATCTTTGTTTCCACCATACTAGCAATTTTTTTTATTTTACTTAAAATTTCTTTATAATTCAAATCATCTTTTAATCTTCGATCTAATGAATAACTAACCCCTAAAATGTGTATTTCCTTAACCAAATTTCCAAATAAAGGCCCATCAGGTTTGTTTTTATCCTCACCCATCCACATAAAATGTGTCTTTGTTTTATTCACTTTGAGACCACTAATTTGTTCAAATGATTCAAAAATATATTGCAACCTTCTAACCGATTCAATATCCTTCAAAAATATTGTCATATCACACACGCTTGCGCGCACACACACACACACACACGCACACACGTTCATATCACTGTTTTCAAACAAATTCCAAGTTCAGTTGAAGCTGGTTCCAAAATTACGAATGAAAAATAACATTGAGTCACATAGGTATACAACTCAATACGTATACCAGTTCATACCAGCATGAAACCCCTTACCACTCGCCCCTCCCTCCTCCCCCCCCCGCTCATCTCTCAACATAATATGTCTAAGAATCGTTGTCACGTCTCCTTTCTGTCAGTAATTGGTTTGATGAGGCATTGAGCCTGCGGGGTGCCAAAGGTCGTGTCATGTCATATCACTGCCAATGTAAGGTGACGTCCAAGTCACATGGCCACCGGCTAGCTGATAGGCCGGTAGATGACAGCGGATCGCATCCCTGTCTTTCGTTACCATAGTAACGGGTTCAGCAACCGATGCAGTCTTTCAGCATATTCACTTTGAAAGTAAAGTTCGCGTGACTGCATGCATAAAATCATGAGGGAAAGGTTTCACTGATCATTATTTTAAACCATTACACCTTATATGTAAATCCCATCCCTTATTGGTACTAGTTATTCATAATATATTGGGGTATCATCCGTAATCTTCTTTCCAAATCCTCAGGTAATCCATACTACGTATCTTCCATCAAATTGAAGTTTTATCTGTAATCAAGAGGCAGGAACATGCTTTATTTTTTTATCCCACCCCCCCCACACACACACATACACACACATGATCCACCTCTCCTCTCTTTTCCAGACATCTTTTTTAACATTAATCTTCTTTCCAGAGTATAGGTACAACTAAAATTCATACCCATCTGTAACACTTCTTTGTCTGTATACCTTTGAAATCATACCCCAGCATGCAGATGTGGCAAGCATGCACTGAATGTTCTTTTAGTATCCAATAAATTCCGTCTTCCCTCTGAGGGTGAAATCAGATGAGATCAGAAAGTGGGTACATCATCCCCTCCCATCCTTTCCCCGCCCCTTCATCACACCATCTACTCTTCCTCCTCTCATTTTCAACTATCTAGATTTATCAAGGGAATAACACGGCTTCCTTTCTCAGCATGCTACTCGCTGCCTATCACACAGGGGTCCCTCCTCTCCCATCTCTCTAATACCTGCCACTGGGTTTGAAATGACGAGACCGCAAATAGAACGCACCGATGATGCACCTTCGGGGTCTACTTAGTATAACCCTTTACCCTTCGCCATCTCAACACTCTAAAATTCTTTATGCGGCAGACTAAAATAGCAAGTAAAAGTCTCGTCCCCGAGTATGTACGTCGCTATAATTGAATTGCATGCCTTCGGTCGGAGTACGAAAAGTGCGTGCAGGGACATGGATGGCACCGCGGGGTAAATGGGGCATTCCCGGTCCACTCTTTAATTACAAGTATTTTAAAACTTCTCCTCCTCAATATTTTAGGCATCCCTCTTATTCCAGATTACTCCTGATAAGTAGTGTTGACCTTTTCCGGCCATTACCGTAAAAATATTTTTAAAGAGACAACCAACAGATGAAAAAATTAATGACCTCGCGGTCATTCGGTCATGAAAGGGAAAATGGGGATCTCGTGTTTGTGAAAATGTCAACATTCTTTTACAAACTTTACAGATCTGCACATTATGGTGTGACGACAAAATATCGCGTTACACGAATGGTTAAGGCTTGTAAGGAGAAAATGAAGAAAAGGGAGGAGGTCATTATAAAAAATAAACCATTATGGTGATCATTCAATAAAAGTGTTCTTCTAACATGTTTTCCTTGCAGAGCGGCTATAAAATGTCATGGAATGCAATATACATTACCCTAACATGCGCCGCTTCGCGCAATGAAGCTCACATTCACGAAGTGAACCCAACCCGTCGTATCAATTATCTACCAACCACCATTCCATTCTCTTCTAGTCGCTTTCGAACTTTTTCCTCTCTCATCCTCTCCCATTTCTCAAATGCACACACACATAATTATGTCTCTTTCTCACCCCTCTCTCTCCTCTTCACTTTTCTCTGGCTTTTGCATATTCGCTCCCTTTTTTCTCTATCTCCAAGGGATGATGTTCAATTTAGGATGTGAGGGTGATGCTACCCTATTCATTCAAGGAGCAGTGATGTCAAGCGAGAAACCATGACTTATTTGCGCCATTTTACTCTAGAGGACGCTCGGTGCATTCATACAGGGAGGGTTCACACAAACTCGTTCACAACATCTTTGCATAATTTAGGTTTTCGGGCTTCATTTTCTCGGTTTATATTCTCCTAATTCGATCTAGAACCAAGCTCAAAATAGCATACCAGCAATTTAACCAACTTTTCACGACGAAGAAAGCGGCACGTCATCTTTGTCATGCAATGTCGTTTATGTTGGTTTATAGTACTATTATTTCTTATTATACTTGCACTGTGTCAATAGGACATTTTCAGATGTTCGTCCTCCTATGTTACATGTTTGTATAGGAATAGAGTAAGAGCATATCACATCAAACAAGAGAAGACAGTTTTAGAAACACTACTTTATCTGTATGTTGTGTAAACTGCGTGTGCCTTATACATAGTTTCAGCAGAAAGGCGCATCGGAAAAGGTTGGAAAGGGATAGAGGGGTAGAGATAACAGAATGAGAGTGACGGGAGGAGAGATATAGAAGGGGGAGGAAAGGAAAGAAAGATTCAATGTGACAGACAGGAACGTACACAAACCACACATACATAAACAAAATAAAGGAGTGGCTAAGCATATGTAGCTTTCTACTAATGATGTAACAGGCTAGCTTAATGACTTTATTTGACAACCCAAATATATTTTTTAAAACGTACTCTAGAATGTGAAATGGTAAAGATATTGGACGACAATCCAATCAAATCATGTGTATCGTTTTCATCCTGTACAAACAAATATTCATATCCCATCACACAAAGAATTCAAACGTTTAGAACAACTGATTTTTGCTTTGTCAATGTTTGTTTTGATTTGATTTGTATGTTTTTTTAGCATGGCAGCTAAGGAAACATTGTATGTTTTGGTTCTATAGGGGATTTATCTCCCAAGATAATACAGCTCAGCTTAAACATTTCCTCTCTCTCTTTCAAACGGTAAGGGACACCGTATCAAATATTGCAGTAACTTCTTCCTTTTCAATATACTGCTCTATTAAAGGACGACCATGTTGGGAGCGCCACAGCCTTCTGAAGTCTTAATAAATGCATATTTCACATTCTTACTCTTTCTCTACACCTTCTTTCCTTGCCCTCTTTTTCCTCTGTTTCTTGCTCTCCTCCCATTTCTTCTTCTCCTTCTGTTTCTTCTTCTCCTCCTTCCTCCTTTTCTTCACCTCTTTTTTCCCTTCTTCTTATTCTCTCTCTCTCTTTCTCTTTTCTTCTTCTCTTTCTTCTTCTGCCCCTCTTTCTCTCTTATTCTTTTTCCTCCCAATGCTCCTCTCTCCTTTTTTTTCTTCTCCTTCTGCTTCCTATCATTCCTCTCGTTCCTGTTTCTTTTTATGCTTAATTAATTATTACACTGTAAAACCCAATGTTTAGGATTTAAACACTTTCATAAACACTTTTTTGTAACACTTAATAAACATTTAAACACGTTTAATTGGAATTTATAAACACTTAATTGGAACACCTCATAAACACCTAAACACAATACCTAAACACCAATTAAACACCTAAACACGTTTAGACCAAGAAAGACACTTAAACACTTTTGTAGATTGTAAACGTTATGTTTAGATTTTAAACATGTCAATGTGTTTATTTCATAAATGCTTTGACACGTTTACAGATAAACACTTTTTTGTAACACTTTATAAACATTTAAACACGTTTATAACAGTAAAATCTAAACACAGTATTAACATTATAAACACTTAAAATTGGTTACCAATTTCAATTGTTCCCCCTTTGACTAATGCGCTATAAACATTTCACATTTAAACACTTAAACGCAACTTAAACACTTAAATTACAGTTTAACAAATTGTTCACATTATAATCATTATGAGCAACTTACCAAAATGAAAGTCTAATTTAGCATGATCATAATAGACATACTTTGTTAAAGGACCGCATGAAAGCTAGAGCACTTGTATTTAGCGAATGCAACCGAAATGGTAGTTGTTTTCTCCAAACATATTTATTTTGATTTTGTTTTATTACATAAAAAATAGTGAATAAAATAAGTTAAATTTAGTTAAAGATCTTAGGTCTGGTGCTTTGCAGATTTAAATTTCTTTTGGCCAAATAATTTCACAATGCATGTACATTCCACATTTATAGTTCTTTGATTAAAGGGACTCTGTAACATTGTCCAAATCCTAAAAATCCAATCGATATTATAGCAGTTCCCATACCTTGTGAATTGTGTTCGTATTAAACAAAAAAATCATGGGACAGGTTTCGGTTTTTCAAATTTCCCTTTCGTTCAAAAGATATTTATGATTGAAGTTTTCAGATGTTAAAAGATCCAACGGACCCCAAAAATCGTATACAAAGTGAATGCAATGAGTTTGTGAATATCGCTTTGCATTTTTGCTCATAACCCGGCCATATATGACGTCCATTAGAATTGAAATTTACACACAGTACCATGTGAACATGTAAGATAATAACAATATACATTATACATGTACCAACCGTTTATCACTTTTTGCACATGACATCAATGTTACCAAGTCCCTTTAAAGGTCCTATGTAATACAAATACATGTTGACTTGTGTTCATTTATAATATCCTGACCATCACGTATGTGCAAATACAAAATGCAAATTATGTACTTTATATTTTATAAGTTTTTTGTTATTTTTCTTCAGAATGCTTAGAAACGCCCATAAAAATCCTCCAAACCAAGATTCTGTAAGTGACCTCATCTGTCAATCAGTACCTAATTACCATGTGATTGACAAAAGACATTGGTGTGCACCTTCCCCAATGATGGGCTTCTTCTTACAATAGCGTTACATGGGTGTGCATAATACCAATCCAAATATTTTTGAATTCAATGGCAATTGCTATGCTAGGAAAGTCCTACCAATACAGAGACAACAAAGGAACCAATTTGCCATTTTATGGAAACATGCAAGTTATGCTCAGTTTAGGGGAAGCAGCACATTCCAATGCCTTTTGTCAATCGCATGGTAATTAGGTATCTGCACATCTCTGAAATACCCTTTATTCATCAAACAGTGAATTTGTAAATTACTACAAGTATTTCATAATTATTCTTTCTGCACAGAGTCTGTCGTGGAATACAATGTGGCAATAAGACATAATGCAAATGACAATATCTACGCACTTGAGAACTGTTTTTGTTTATGTAATATGATAATATGAGGCTTTGCACTGATATTGCATTGATGAAATAGCAGAGTACATATTGTGATTCCAGCAATTAAAATAAAAACAAGTTTCTTTTCCTCTATTCAAGGACAAAATGGTTAAAGGGTGTTTAAGGGATTGAAAACAAAACATCTGAAAACAATTCACACCTTTTCTGTATAAGTCACACTATATGGAATGCATTGTCTGCGAAATACCAGACTTTTTCATGTTAATTTTTAATTCAGATTTGCCTGGCTATGTACAAAAGTTTGTGTTTAATTGTCACTTCTTAAAGGTCAAGTCCAGGCAGGGATTCAATCGATTTCAAAACAAAGAATAAATAATTACAAATACACTAATGAAAATTTGATCATAATTGGGTATAAAATAAACAATTTATGAATGCTTGAAGTTTCACATTTCATTCACTAAACAGTTCTTGAACAGTTGATATGAATATTCATTAAGTGAGTTGAAGATGTCATACCCTCACTTTTATCTATATAGACAGTTACAAAAAATTTCAATATCCAAATTTTTAGCAAAGAAAGTGAAATATAGTCCATCAAACCTGAATATGTTAGAGAAAATACTATTTTACAAATATACAGTGGGTACTAAGGGCAACTTTAACATTTTTGTCTCTGAAAATGAAATTTTCTGTAATTTTTGTGTACTTAACATACAGTAAATAGTGAGGGTATGACATCATCAACTCACTTAATGAATATTCATATCAACTGTTCAAGAACTATTTAGTGAATGAAATGAGAAATTTCAAAACTTCATAAATTCCTTATTTTTACCCAATTTTGATCAAACTTTGGTTAGTGTATTTGTAATATTTTACTCTTTATTTTGAAATAGATTAAAACCTTGCCTGGACTTGCCCTTTAAAAGAAAAGCTTGAAGTCTTTGATCTGAAATTTCGTACAGAATACCTACTCGCAGTTAAATTGATAGACACCTTCAGGACTCCTGCAAATATAAGGGTAATGCAGATATATTGTGATTTTTTCTCACCCATAATGCATTCAGCTAACAGCTTTGTATATTGACGAAAAGTATATTTGTTAGAAATATATATCATCTATTAATCGGAACATAAGTGCTCACGAGTATTAACTATTAATTAGAAATGATGCATGTCAGAAAAAACGTGAATTGTATGGTATAGAATCACTCAATTTCCATCATGTCCATGGACTTCAAATGTCTCAAAAGAACCGTTTCAAATGTTTTGTATTAGGCACTCTTGTTGCCCAGGTATGGGTCATAAAGCGGAAAACTTGTAAATGGTACTGTACAGAATCATTCAATTTCCATCGTGTCCATGGACTTCAAATGTCTCAACAGAAGCGTTTCGAATGTTTTGTATTTGGCACTCTTGTTGCCCATGTATGGGTCATGCAGAACAAGTGCCTGGAATAACCCTAGGAGTTGGGAGTAGGTCTTCGGGTATTCCAAATTGAAGACGTAGTACGCCGATAATAGCTGTAGCAAGGCGGAGCTAATGTCGTTCTCACACTGAATGTGCACTTTATCTGTTGCAATAAAGCATCCCGTCAACTTATTCTCATTCAAGAATACAATCAGGCGTGGTGGCTGCTTCTCAGAACTCGACAGATGGGCAATCACATCATCATCTGGGATGTCCTAATATATCACAAAGAGAAATCAAAACCATATATATTGACTGTTAAAATTGTTGCGGAAAAGAGAATTCTGTTTTAAAGGGGTAGTTCAGCTTTGGTAAGGATGAAATTTAGGAAATAAAACCTGCTCAGTAACATTACAAACTAATAGTTATAACTCCACCATGCTAGAAAGGTATATCAAATTACGAACAACTAAGTAAAACGCCGGTTATAACTCAAAAGAGTAATTACAACACAATAGGGCGCTTTTTGTAAAGCGTTGTTTCATCCATTTTGCATATGAAATTATGCATGTAATATTTAGTTGCAATAATGATTAAATAGAGATATCATAAACAACAATTTAAAAACACTTTTAAAATTTTTGAGAAATTGTAAGCATTTTTGTATTTTTGAAAAGTCACATAATTAATTTGGGGCTCATATCTATTACGGTTGGATATATTTATTGATATTTCAGCCATTTCTGAACCGATTTTGACTAAGTAAAGTTTATTCTGCCATTAGAATTACATCTTTTTTAAATTCGACACTCGGCTTTGCATTACCTCACAACAAAATTGTGTTGTGAAGCGCCCTCTCTACCAAAGCTGAACTGCCCCTTTAAACTATTTACATTAATTTTATTCTAATATATATATATTTCTTTAACTCACCTGAACCACAGGGGCACTAATAATTTATTTTCGACTACTTCTTTGAAAAAAAACACCAAAAAAACCCAAAACAGATGCCTGGATTTTAACCAAACTTGACAGGAATCATCCTTAGGGAAGAAGGATGTAAAATGGGGTACCCATCTGAAAAATGGGCGTGGAAGCAGTCCCCAAAGGCCCCAAAAGGGACCAAAATGTCTTTTAATTAAAAAAGCAATTGCTAGATTTTGCAAACTCTACAGGATTCATCCCAAGGCACGGCTAATCTAAAATTATTAAAATTGGGCACTGACAAGGGGACAAAGTGGTACCCCCAAAAAAAAGAGAGAGAGAGAGAGAAGAATGAACATTTCCATGGGGCCATAATGAGACAGTTTTGACATATTACAGGGGCAAACTACCCTTTAGTTACCATGGGGTAACTTCTTCCCTCCCCAACGATTTATGTCAGGACCTGGCAGACCCCAATTTCATCTCTTCAGGTAATCGAGCGTAAGGTCCACGGACCACTTGTTGTGATGTGTGTTTCTAACCTTACCGTTACATTTGTGATAGCTTTACGTAAACTTGTCATTGGAAGGAAAATGTCTCAAGAGGAAAACAGATAAATTATATCTTAACTTTAAATCATGCATAATGTATTGCATATAATGATAAAGTTGTAATGTAGCTGGTCACGTAAGTCCATGACATTGTCAAAAACTGCACCCACAATAACAAAAATAATTTACAAACCTCCTTCACAGATATTACTGATTCCGTCTTCCGCCCTTTGCCCTTGTCGAATGCCGTCTTTTTCTCTGCATATCTCATGACTGGCAGCATCCTCAGGGGTCCCTTGATGGGTAACAAAATACGAGGAACATATGTTATATTTATGATTTATGCTGGAAATTTCTTTCTGAACTCTTTCTAGTTTAAAATCGTATGTTCGATCTATCAATTTATTTTTATTTTGAAGAAGAAAAAAACTGTCCAATGAGGACTTAACCTACCTCAGAACTTCTTGTAGTTTGCACACAACTATGGGCATTCGATCAAACACTGTGGGATATACAATGTATCTCTCTATTGGAAAAACACGGCACACACAAAAAAAATGATTCCATTGCCTCACCTCACTTTCATCTCCCATCAGCTTCTCCACCGCAGTCATGAAGCGATCCACAGCGGTCCTGAGTTCTGGTAATCCAGTCCCTCTTAACTTCTTAAAGTCATGGAATATCTATAATTGAGAAACAACGATTGGAAATAATTTGTGTTTCCACCATATCAAGTGCAGAAAAATTAGTAATATCGTCTTGTTCATGAAAAGGTCATGGTAATTGGCATGTATCACAAAACAATGTCTGCTTTCCTAAAAAAACCTCTACAAATCAAGTGACTTAACCCGAATGTACAAATATGATAAATATTCATAACAAAATAATATCATGGGCATGGGCGGATCTAGGACGAGCGCAGGGGCGCTCACGCTGGATCTCATAATATCGGCAATCTTGCTTGCTCGCTTTGCTCGCTCGCTGAAAAGTATTTACAGGGGCAAGCCATGACAGCCCTGCCCCCATCGAAAGCCGAAATTTGTCAAAAACTTATTGAGTCAAACCTCAAAATTTCTTCCGCATTATTTACCGGCGGCCTCTACCCGAAAATAGGGGAGGGGAGGTGTACTCTTGTATATCGGGTATACGGAGATGTGCCGCTGGGAAGGATAACTTTTTATCCATAGACATGTACGGTCCCCTTTTCACGAAATTATCCTTATTCATGAGTCCCATTTGAAAGAAAAAACCACAAAAACAAAACATTTTTCATATTCTCATGCCTGAAAGAAGTGACCCTCAAAGAGATGGGGCTGGCGCTGCCATGTGCGCAGCAGCACAGCTAGACTGCGCCCTCCAATCTCAAATCCTATATCCGCAAGTGATGGAAGACACTTTCAACATGAAATTCAGTTCTGGTTCTTAATCATTTCCAACTGATGAACTTTGACTTTCTGACCCAAAACATATTTTGTGAATGTAATTATAAGGATGCTGGATGATTCTAAAATAAAATCGAACCTATAATTTTCGTTTTTGAGATATAAACAATTCATACCATATTTGCATCAGTATAGCATGGTATTCTTTTGATGATAGGCTCGACCTGGGCATCCGGAAGTGACGTTATCCATTTCTGGTTCTCTTTGAACGTTTTTTGAAGGAGGAGCTCTACGTGACTGATGCATCTCTTGTCCGGACCCTTGCCCCACTCTCTCCCCAGTTCTGCAAGGCTCTGCTCCAAATCATCATCTGACAAATGGATGTGCTCTGTTCCTATGCATGTAGTTAGAGAACATCATAATGAAGAAAAGGCAATTTTGCAGTGAACATATGTATACATACAGTGGCAGATCCAGGATTTCGTAAAGGGGGCCCGCGAGACCGTCGATTTTAAGATTTTGTTTCACCTGGGCCGATTGAAAAAATAAGTGCACTTCGCCCCCTGGATCTGCCTCTGTACATATCAAATGTTGGTTTAAAACATCAGTGATACCAAACCAACAAATTATGATCCAATTAATCCCAAATCTACAAGGATAGGTTCAATTCAGTACTAATGTAATTATTTTAAAACTTTGTTATCTTTATTTGTGCTATACATGTAAGTTGCATTGTGAATACAATCATAACACTGTGGAGTCCCTGGCAAATATATCTTGTCAAAACAAAAGATGGGGGAACTCCTTCTTATTAGTAGTTATAAACAGTAATACAGTATGGTCCATGCAAAGAAACGCTAAACAGTAGTGGTCAGCAGAGGCAATAGAGTTTTAGTAATAGTGATAATGAATAATATTGTACATTATAAACATAGAACTGTTTAGATCCTTGTATGCACCATGCACCAAGTTTGTAGCAGAGACTGATATTGACATTGAGATTTTACATTAGACCTGTGGTTCCCATGCAGGTTTAGTAAGTTTAGATATTCAAATGCCACATAAGGAACTTCATTAAACTTTGAAGTAAAAGTCTTGCCTCTCTTTTTTTTTCTTTTCATTTTAATAGTTTTGATAAAAAAATCATTAAAGGGATGTATATACTCATCCATCCTACTCAAAAGCATGTTCTAACTATATACCTAGAATGGAACACATAGAGTGAGGGTAATGAAACTTACCTTGAGATATTTGGGCACATCTAGCCCTTTTTGCCAAACCAGCTACTTCATTCATTCCTGTCTGTCTTTTTTGGCCTTGTTGACTAGACTGAATGGGTTTTGTTTTTTCTTTGCTGCCCATCTAATGTGACGTATGCGCTGACTTAGGCACTTTGTGAAGAAAGACTATAATAAAACAAAAAACAAAACTAAACATAACGTGTTGTTAAAGGTCTAATTAAAAGTTGTGAAATATTATGCAAATAAAGTAAAGATACACGTAGGCACTGTCATTTTGCTTATGTGATTAAATATGTCCTGACTACAGTTTACCTATTTAAAATAATAAGCAAGTATACTCATATGAAATTTGTTAATATTTAATGCTACACACAACAAGACAAAATAACTGTGATAACTATGCAGGTTTTCTGTTTAAAATTCATAGGGGCTTGACCATTTTTCAAAAAGGCAGGTGTTGAAAAAGAACATGTTCTCCCTGAAACTGAGGGCACTCAATGCCATTCAAAAAGAAATACTAATCAACTGAAAATAGCTTGGCATCACCCATTTGCCCAATTTTGAAAATGCGGCTTCCAAGCGAAAAAGAAAAGGCGATTTATATTATATCTGGAAATAGACGATAATTATCTAAAATATTTCCAGATATAATATTTATTTTTTTGGGGGGAGGGGGGAGGGGAGGGCCCACAATTAGGCCTTGATGTACACACATACTCCTGTACATGAGTTCTTAGCCACACAGGGCCTTCAGTTTATTTTACAGTGTCAAAGTCCTGCATTTAGATTAAGTAATGGTTTGTTTTGTTTCACTACATACCAGCTTGCAGAAGCAACATGTACATACCCATTTCTGTTCTCCTTCACGCTGAATGGTAGGATAGGTGTTGAACATCTTCTGGCCGATTCTAGAATACTCTGTTGAATTGTTTATGTTGGGAAAGTTACTGATGTAGTAATTTGCACACTCAGATATTAGATCATTCCACACAACATACTCCATTCCCATTTCTAGGTGCTTTAAGACTCGTTGGCTGAAAGTTGGTAGTGGTGTTCCTGTCGATACACGAAGTTCAATGGACTGTGAAGACTTTTCTTCCAACGCTTGGTCAACATGATTGACTTGCTGACTTCCTTCTAGTTCACTATGATCTCCTCCGGCTGTTGGTCCTGCAAGCAGATTATCAGTGTTTCCAGCCGGCTCTGATCTACTCTGCCACTGTTCGCCTGGCTTCAGAATCATCAAAGTTGATTGCCTGAATTCCATCAGCACCTCATCTTCCTCTATCTCTGTCCCATCTTCCTCCAGAACTAAAGCTCCCACTTCTTCGAGCTCAAACTTGAGTTGTGCTATTGATAAGACAAATTAAGGCAAGTTATTTCAATAAATGCATTTCACGAAGACTGAAAGATCAATATTTTTTTTCGTTTCTCTCTTAATAATATAATGCAGTTTGAATTAGCGGCAATGGTATGAGAGATTGGCGTTTCAAACAATGTACAATTGTAAAAGCAACCTTATATTCATACAACCTATTTGCCATCCAATTTTCATGAACACACATTAAGCCTCGTGGTACATTTGATTAAATTTAATATTATTCTTGCAGGCATGAAAATTGCGGTTAAAAAAAAAACAGTGAAAATGTTTTGAGAACGAAAGCAAGGGTGTGGGAGGGGGGTTGCCCCAGGCACGAGCCTTTGCCATAGCAAACCACCCGGGCAACGTGTGGGACTGTCACGAAAAGAATTTAATTTTCTTGCTAATAAAATAAGATCAATTATTGTTAAAAAAATGATTGGTACTTAAAGTTTGGATGTGTTTCTTCATATAAGGGGTCTCGGAAATTCCAAAATCGGAAAAAACGGAAATCCGCGGATCCGTGGAAAATATTCATACCTGTTCTTATGTCTTCAGGAAGACCTTCATGCATAAGGTACCATATTTCTAAAACAAAAGCTGAAACATTTAATGTATAGGTAAATCCTTAAATCTTTCCCAAATTAATTGGGTATCAATAACGCTACATGTATGTGGTAGCTAAACAGATAACGCAATAACATGTAATTGGCTATTTAGGTGTGATTTTTCTGACTATCTTTGCATAATTATGTAATTCTGAAAAAAAAATCATTACATGTACATCAAATCTATAAAAAAAATTACAATAGAAAACACATTACCTTTTTCAAGCAGATCCGCACAGCTGTTCGCAACAACTGTTTTCTTTTTCAGTCGGTTGCCACTCCAAAGCTTGAATACTGGCATGCTGCAGTAGATGTACAAATTATGACTGGTACTTAATGGCACATACAACTGTAGGAGTACTTGATACTTTCAAAGCAGACTATAACTGAAAACTTTTGTGAAGTTGTTACCATGTTTTCATTTAATATTATGTTATTCAATCACTATTCAATGAAGGATTCCCTGTTCAATTAAAGGGATGTTTAACTTTAAGTAAGTTTAAAACAAAATTGGAGTTTAAGATATTTGTAATACCCAAATCAACCTTACCCCTGTGAGAAATATTTCCTTTAAATTTCCAAGAACGTGTTTATCAATGAGGTAAGAAGAAGTATACATTTTCATCATCTTCAATTAACAATCAGAAAAGAAACCATTAGAAAGGAAACCATTATTATAAGTCATGGGTTCATTATAAGCACACATCACATTCGTGCTAAATGCACAAAGGCCATTTTCCTAAATTGGGCAACATTTTGGGACACTGAATCACAACTTACTAACAATTAACAATATATATGTGACTTTATTCCTAAAATGCTTTCTTAGAAGGCACCAAAGTCATTCACTTGTGACAATTCCTAAGTTAACGGAAGTCATACTTTTGATAATTAAAATCTTGAAATGCACAAACAATGCTGCACAACCGACAGAATGACCCACATCACATGCTTCCTTTAATTCTGATACTAGTTTTGGAATCAATCCTGGATTTAAATTTGACAGCCATTGAGTCCGTATGTTGATTTGCCTATTGCCATTGATACCATCTTCATACACAGCCATCCTCTTTACAGACTTTCACAAGTGTGAGAATACCTGTTCATGACAGACATATTCCCCTGGAAATCATGTATGCTTAAGGGCCACTTGGAAAATAGCTGAGCGTATGGAACAATTATTGTTTCATCAGTTGATTCAAGGATATAAGACAAGATATGGTTGTCAAAGTACTGAATATCCATGCACTTCACAATGAACATAGTCTTTTCTTCAAACAAGAAAATACTTTCTACAAGTCCAAATTGTGGCACGTCATCTCGATATGACAAAACCAGACAGCAACCATGCCTATAGTCATGCCCCAATATTACAACACCCTTTGTCCTGTACACTCGGAAGTTTGCATCAATTTCACGACCAACCAAGGCTGACATACAAGCAACAAGGTGAGGGAACGCTTCTTGAAATACGACAGTATCTCCTTCCCTGATGACGTCACCAGAATAGAGAAACGACTCTGTTTTTTTACCATGCGCACCAAGTTGTTTATAACACATGTACTTCTGGTGTTTGATGCTTATGCTCAGTGGGAGATTTTTGAAGCATCTCCATTTCTTTGTCTTGAAGAAGCCATGCTTAGCTTCAAACCTCATACACCAATGATTCCTCAACGAACCATACTCCACAAGTTGTTCTGGCAAATGCAAGCAATAGTGCATTTTAGGAGTTACCCTTGCCCTTGGATAGACAGAAACAAAGTTGACATGATGGTCATAGGTCATTTGCTGAAGAAGCGCTGCAGTAGTCAACGTACAAACTGGGCTAGTGGCAAGAAGGGTCATTTGTACCAGCCTGAGAAAGTTGACCCATTTTTCGTTCCCCCTTGGTACTTTGTCGGCAACAATAAGAGGAAGGGTAGAAATGATTGTCATCCATGCTGCAGATGTCTGTTTGATTCTTCCATTCCCAGTTAGAACATTCCGGTCAATTGATTCTGGTTTTGCCCCACTCTCTAGATAAGTGAACTGAAATGAGAGAATTCTTGAATTAAGCCACTTCATGGTGAAATATTTGGATACTGTAACAAAATCGATAAGCAAGAGCTTCAGCTCATACGGGACCAAGCCCTCCATGAAAATATGCATGGGATCTTGCACAAAACCTGAACAAAGTCTGAAATCAGGAATTTCTGCCAGACAGCTTCTACTGTTTACACCCCATTCCTTACTCCAGTACTTTCTTGCTGGTTTGGATAGGGGTGTTTCTAGGGCATCACATCTTCTCATGTGTTCTTCTTCGTTTCTACTCACAAAGCTGCTAGCAACAAACTCTCTTTTCATGACATCTTGTGTAGCCTCACAACGTCTGCATGGCTTGTGGGCGAAACCTACACCCTCTTTAAAGCCAGCAAGCCAATGTGCTGCAAGTGTGTCACAAGGAACGATAACAAGATTTCCTTCGATAAGCACTTGTTCACCATTCACCTCAACATTAATCCCTCCACTTGACAACGACTTTACTACTGTGATGAATTCGTGTAGTAGAGCTTTAGGTCCGTATTTTCTAACATCTTTTGTTTTAGCAACAGCTAGAAGTTGAATGGCCTGGAGTCCAGATCTCAGCTCTGGTGGTATGTTACCGAGTGTGAAATAAAACATACTCAGTTTGTGCTTTTTGGTATGTGAACCAATTGGGTTCACAATTTCAATGTCATCAGTGTTCAGAAAAATTTGAAGGGCATTTGGATTTCTCTGAAATAGCTCATTTGACTTGAGGTAATTTCCATCACCAATATCATGCATGAAACCAGAAGAACTTGTATGCACACTATTTACATACTTCCATATTTCTGGCACATGAAGCAAATTGACAATACTCTCCAAAAAAGGAACTGTATAGCCAGTAACATCTTTCCTCACAAGCCTGTTCCTAACAGTTACATACCGCTCGCCAATTTTCACAGCCCTTGGTGGTATGTACGACAGTTCTTTTTTATAGAAAGAGTCTCTGCACTTCTTTGTAGTAAAATCAAGCAAAGCTGATGAACTGCGTTTCTTCCTAACAGTGTTTACTATTTCAGGTGGAACATTTGCATCAGATAATATGCTACAAACTTGTGCATTAGCTTGAGACAATTGTTGATCTACGAAGGTGACAACTGACTCAATGATCTTATTCGTCGACCTTTCAGATAGGTTATGTTCACATTCTAGAGCTAATGTAAAAGAAGTTGCATTTAACCTCTCAGCACTAATTACCTGTGATCTTCTTACATCCCGGTTCTCTGCCACATCTGGACAGTGACCCAGATCTATGTCAACATGTTCATCTTCGTTATCAAACACCTCACATTCTATGCCCCTATGCTCAATTGCATCTTTATGCTTGCGAGAGACATGAGCTTTGAATGCTCCCCATGTCCTGCTCGAGTACGAACAATGATCAACACTGCAACAGATTAAAAAATTGGGGTCATGCCGATGTAAACGCACTACATGAGAAACAAAGTTATCATAAGAAATGCAGGCAAAACAGCACATCAAACAATTAAAATTGTGTTCCTCATTAGCCTCTGGCTCTGCAGGCCGAGGACCAATCATTTCAGCCAATTGTTCCTTTAGGAATTCACAGTTAAAACAATTGAACAATCCCGGACTCCTTCACATGTGGTCGACAGATATAGATACTACTACCATTCGGAGAGCAGAGATCAAATCCCGATCTGAGCCAAGTGACAAATCATCATCAGTATTCGGCTATTGAGAACATATATTTCCCCCAGATCCCCGGCAATACATCTCAATAATTTACATCATTTGCAATCATAAATTAATTTTCTTAATGGGCTCCAAAGCTCCTGGCTTTAAAGATTACAGAAGAAGAAGAATAGACCAGATCAGATCAAAGCCAGAGTTTCATTTGCAGGTAGTGTCTGGATCTACCGTACCAACTACTGTACCATATTACGCTAATTATTATATTTGGCCTGTCATCAATTGCAGTTGTTATTTTTGTCTTATCGTTTCGTACTTACATGAAATAATCAACAGTACTGGTCTTGAGGTTGACATCTACTCTGTATATATCTTTTTAGTTGCTTTCAAGACAAGACTCCTCACAGATGATGTAGATTGTGCACATTAAGACTTTGTCAAATTTGTGAACCGACGAAGCAGCTAGCTAGCTCAGCTCAGCGCAGTATTCAATGACGTAGTAAGTATAGCATGCAAATCCGGATAATGCGCTAGCTAGCTAGCTAGCTATGCGCGCGCGCGTACGACGCGGCAACTAGTACTTGCGCATGCGCTTCATGTCCATCGTGATATATGGTAAACAAAAAGTGTTTAGAGGCATGAATGAGACATGTGTTTACAACTCATCTCTGAGCGTCAATCACGGGCGTTTAACACGATATTTCATAAACTTATTTATTACATTAATGCAACTATAAAGGTTTTATCTCCAAGATTATAGATAATGAATCAACTATATATTTGAATACGTGAAAACCATATATTTTTTCAAGTCTTAAGCATCTTTGATTAATATTGATGCATAAACACTTTAGTAGAATGTAAGTCCTAAACACATACCATGTTTGGATAAACACAAACTTAAACACATAATTAAACACTTAAGTGGTATATAAACACGTCATGTGTTCTGCGGTTTTACAGTGTAATACTTGTTCAACAGTTTTTGTATGAATGTAGAGTTCAGATAAAAATTAGTTTGTTTTCTCTATGATGTTACTTACACATCAGTCACATATTGTTTCTAAATTCTATATATCCATTTCGCATTTATGCAACATCGTCTGTTTGGAGCCACAATGACATTGATCCATATTACTTTGACATGGAGTTAACGCCCTTGTGACCCCAAAGAGATGTTAAACGTGTCCGTTAATATTTGTGTACATTATGTATCACGTATTCCATTATGAATAATATGAAGTATTAGCCCTGCATTGTTAATAATAAAACATGACCGGGCTTTTTTTTCTCACTTTTCCACTTTTAAATACTTTTTTGTTGTTGGTAGTATCTATACAAGTGTATATACTATTATTTCCTTTGTTAATAATAACAATAATAATAATATTGGGTCTTGTATAGCGCTCGTATCTGTCATAATTGACACTCAAGGCGCTCCCGATTATTACCCTGGCTTTAGCACGGCTGCCATTACGGCGCTCTAGCATTTCAAGGAATTAACTCCTGCCAGGTACCCATTTACATCACCTGGGTTGAGTGTGGCAAGTGTAGATCAATGTCTTGCCAAAGGACATTAGTGATTGTTAATAAAGTGATATTGAAACATTGTAAGCAATTAACCAGGGGACCGACGGCTTTAAGTCCTCTCCGACAGACTTGGTGAGGAGGATTAATGCCTTACCAAAGGGCACAAGCGTATCGACTTGGTTTCGAATCCATGACCTTCTGGTTGAGACCACTGCTCTACCACAGAGCCATCGCGCTTCATCAATACTGACAATAGGGTTATCATAAGTTCAACGAAATAGACAACAGTATCTGCATGGGAAGAGACATTAATGTTGACTTCTATCGCAGGAGACTGCTTGTGAAGGCATTGAATTATTGATGAAATGTCTAGGTTTGTGTAATAAATGGGGCACCTTGAAATTCGGAAAAAATAGGAAAAGCGTCTCATTAGTAACGCACGCACTGTCTTCATTGTGGGGTATAACTCATGTCAAACGGCTCATTTCCTGTATATGGATTTTTGCGCCATTGACGGTGATATGTTGTCATTAAAGGTTGTAATGTCGTGAGAAGCGTCGAGGCCACGTTGTCTCTTTCTGACACCTCTCTCGCTCTCTCTCTCTCTCTCTCTCTCTCTCTCACACACACTCTCTCTCTCTCCCTCTCTCACACTGTCTCTCTCTCTCTCTCTCTCTCTATATATATATATACAGTTAACAACTAAATTATTCATACCCTTATCAAGTTTTGTAATGTTTTAAGTATGTGAAAAATGGATTTGCCCTGATTTATGTTTCTTGAGAATAAGACGCTTTAAAACTTATAAAGGCCCTTTTTCAACCAGTCCATCTTTCATTCTTAAGTTACGAAAAACACAAATTACATCAAATTTACAAGGGGTAAGAATAATTTAGTTGTTAACTGTATTTATTGTCATCTCTCTTTCTACTTCTCTTCCTCTCCCTCTCTCTTTCCCTCTCCCTCTCTCTCCCTCTCTCACACTGTTTCTCTCTATATATATCTCTTGTCATCTCTCTTTCTACTTCTCTCTCTCTCTCTCTCTCTCTTTATCGATTTCTTCCCCTCCCCCTCTTTCTATCTTTATCCACACAGTCTCTCTTTCTCTGTAGCTCCTATTCGTCGGTCTGTCTCTCTCTTTTCTCATCTCTCTTCACCCCGTCTCTCCCTCTCTCTCTCTCTCTCTCTCTCTCTCTCTTTCTCTATCGATTTCTCCCCCTCTTTCTATCTCTATCCACACATTCTCTCTTTCTCTGTAGCTCTTTTTCGCTCTCAGTCTGTCTCTCTGTTTTTCTCAGCTCTCTTCACCCCCGTCTCTCTCGCTCTCTCTCTCTCTCTCTCTCTCTCTCTCTCTTTCTCTATCGATTTCTCCCCCTCTTTCTATCTCTATCCACACAGTCTCTCTTTCTCTGTTCACTCTCTCTCTCTAACTCTCTCATTCTACCATAATCCCAAAAGGACCGTATACTTGTAAAAAATACAAACTTGCTATTATTATAATCACGAAATGCTAAAGGCTGTTTATGAATTTGTGGAATATATTATATTGTTTGATAACCATGGACCCATAGAGCGTGTGCAGGTGTGTCTGCAAGTGAATGCAAATACCGTTGTGATATAAAGAAGGGTCAGCGATGTAGCTACAGGAGGCATCTAGGGCACGTGCCCTCCTTCTCCTCTCCTCCCACTCCAATGGTAAGGGGGAACAGGGAGAGAGGGGGAGAGATAGAAAGAGAGGGAAAGAGAAAGGGAAAGAAAAGGAGATAGGGAGAGCCCGTGAAAGAAGAGGATAATAGGACCACTCCCATGCCCGCCCCTAAATCGATGACCTTGCATTTCATCCAGCCAGTACGGCCGGTGCTTCCAACTGATGCTGTCAGTGCCCCCTAAATGGCTGGACCCGCGCTACGCCACTTAAAAAGGCCATCATAACATGCGTCATGTACATGAAATTGTCTTTCTTTTAAGTTCTTTTTTCAATTTAAACATCAAAGAGATGAACAAGTAAGCTTGTCAAGCCAAATAACATGAACAGGTCTTAAAAACACGATCGCAAAATCAAGTTAAGGAAAATTTCATTACCCTATTACATTGCCTGTGTTTACACGCACGTTTCACATGGTAATGCATAGGGCTGGGTTGTTTTTGAAAGTCTCTGCGATCGTGTTGAACGGGCTTTGTACGCCTGCCCATTATGGCTTCCTCAAGCTTTTGCTTCTCCAAGTTTATTCCACCTATCCTTCCATCTAGTTACCTATCATGTCTGTTTGATATTTCTATCCTTCCATCTATAGTTACCTATCATGATGTCTGTTTGATATTTCTTTGTCTATCAACTCAGTCATCCGTAATGTTAATTCATTCATTTGATCAAAGCGTTGCTCGGATCTATTCCTGTTACATTGTATAATATATTGTAACTATCCGAACATTATATACTGTCTTTGTGAATTGTAATTGACTGCATAAGGTTACATTTTGACACAAGCATAATCGCAAAGACTTTTGATAAATCAACCAAAGACAATTTCAATAGCCTTGTTCATCACCTTTTGAAATAAAATGTGCGAGCAACACAATAAAATCTTAAATCCAAATATGATGTCTATGGGTATACAGTACAATAGGGTATTAAAATTGCCATATAGAGTTCATTTCTAGAAAATGTTTGCGATCGTACTGACAGATAATAACTAGAGATATCTATATTTTAATCGTGAAATTACAGTATCTGGTCATCATGCAAGAACACCATTTAAAAGGGCTGAGGAGGTGCAGTATTTTCATAATGTATCTCAATCGTAGATGTCGTATCATAATATATTGATGGATTCAACACTGAAAATGTCGCAAGCATCTGGACGTGTTGAATCGACAACACGCTGTCATTCCTCGGCCCTTTTAACAATCTAAAATGTTATAAAGTACCTGTTAAGAATATCACTTGATGATGGCTGTGCTGTCAAAGAGTCAATGTTCACTGGACCATCCCAGAAGGACTGCCTTGGCGTACGTACCTGCACAAATCGACAGTAAACAAGGGAACAACAATTCAGTAACGAAATAAAGGTGATATTCAAAAAATACATGTGAAATTAGTCAGGCCCTGTCCAGACGCATTATGTATAATTCCATAATATACATAATAGTTACATTAAAAATGTTAGACACCGTGATTTGAGACACGGTGCGGCATGATTAAATAGGGGTTGATTTGATAGTGTAGGTTCAGGAACATCTCATACATACAGTATACACGCATATAACATTTCCTTCGATTCGTGTTCGAATTATTCATAAATGCGAAAATTCTTTGTCATTTATATGCACAATTTCACTAAGGTTGCTTTTGGAGATTCCCTGCGTTTGTCTTGTAATGAAAACAATACATTCACACACGGAGGCCACCGAGGCTAATTCCGTCTAGATTCCAAATAGAGAGCTGAAATATTCATTTTAACCTGGCGAAAACACTGTCGCTGCCCCTCTTCTTCGCGTAGGCATCGGCTTGGAAGGAAAAAAAACACTTCTTCTCTCTTTGCCTGCTAGCTAAACGTGAGATGCGTCTATTCCCCCTCCCTCCATTCAGATAAATGTTTAGCTATGCGATGGGTATTCTAATTTTACTAGTATGAACGCCGTGTAAGGAAACGTAGTTTTGCGAAACAGATATATTACCTCCCGTTTCGATTAACAAGCTTCATTGCAGGCCTATACACTGGTATAGCTACACGAAAGCCGTCTCGCTACAGAATACTAGTATACGATAAGTAATCACTTTTCCCTATAGTGTGAACGTCATATAACGAAAAGGCATAGCGAGGATTGAGATCGTTTTGGACGTATATACTTCAACTCAGGGTGAATCGCCCGTTTGAACATCATATATATCGAAAGAAAACGGTATTACCGAGAGTGAGGCCGATATGACAGGCCCGAGCTGTTATGTTGTGCCTTCGAGTAATGCCCATGATGCAACCTGACATTGAACATAATGGTGTAAACTAACTTTCCCACTACTACTTACTTCATGACTGACGTTCCATGATACGCCATTTAGCTAATGCGTATTAGCCCTTTTCGCTGATGATTAATCTTATACAAGATCTCTTTCTGAAATCTCTTTCTCGGAATTTGATTTTAATTTGACTGTAGTGTGAATGACTCTGAGTTTGTTATACAGCCAGATAAAAGATGCAAGGTTAAAGATCTTATGCACGAAGCTCAAAGACACCTCGAGTGGTTTGCCCTTTCCCGCCAAGCATCAAAATACCTTTGTCAAGCTCACTGTCTTTGCGTTAAAAGGGATGTACGGGTATTGTATACTCTTAAACATCCTGTGTGAGAAAATAACCATAAAAGAAACATGTACACTTTTACAAATCTTGCGTAGAAACGCCCCAAACGATACATGTACACTCTTAGAAGTCATGCATAAAATGGGCCCCTAAAAGATATGTTCAGTGAAAGAATTCCTGCAAAAGAACCATGTGAGTACAGTAGTATATAGTTTCACCCGTTGTGCTTACCTTTTTTTCATCAGAGATTGAATGTGCGAAATATATCCTAGTTAGGTAAAGACATGCATAATATTGTTTTGCCGAACAATATGGCATTTCTGTATCCAAGCGTTGGCCGATTATCTAAGGGACGCGTGCCTCCCCCAATTAAAGGGTTAAGAGAATCCTGGTACCTCATCAACACCTGATCAGCAATTAGAGAAACTAATTGGACATATCCATATACAATGTGACGGCGTATGTTATTGAAGTCTTTTTGTGACAACAATTGCAGAAATGCGAAGACCCTGAGGCGGCCATTGATGCGAAAAGATAAGTCACATAAAGAGAAAAATATAAAGATAAATAGGAACAATGAGCACATGGATGGTAGCTATAAATCGAAAATGGCGTGAAAGTAAAGAGGCGCCATTTTAATTGTTTTCGATTTGGGGATCTTGTGTTATACGTACATATTGCTATTATGTTATATCTCCAAAGAGTTGGAATTATTAAGAACTTTTTTTTTAATATGACAAAATATTTATCTTCGAAATAGCCTAGGTGTTATGTTAAAAGATACTATGTCCCTTTTGCAGCCAACATCAAATTCTGTAGAACTTTGCAGGACTTATGAATCTGTGTATATTCAAATTATGCAAGGAAACCCGTTTACCTTCTAGACTTCACTGTCAGACACTATTGATTGACTGACTGACATCTTTTTCTTTGTGATAACATACATAAAATGAGCTGTAACAGGTACATGAGCATTTGTCTACATCAATAACCCACTATTTGTAATGGCCAAAATTAAACTGATTGAATCTTTGTGCAGCACGAAACGTACGACCATTCGGTAGTAGGGTCTGGAAATCAGACTATTACCTAGGTGATTGCAATCACTTCAGTCGATTCGACAACTAATGGTCGTTATTTTCCTACTAAAAGCCATTTTCAAGCCCTGTCTTTTTGAGGGAAGTTCCAAATAAGTATTGTCTTTCAAATGCCGTTGGAATTTAACCTTTTCATTTTTTTTTTGGCCTGCAAATGGGACATAGTACCTTTAATGGAACTACTCTCATGACTATAAAAGGTATTTGTAATTATGTTCATTTGAATATGATCGAAGCATTCTTTTTAAGACCGGGGGGTGTTTCATCAAGCCTTAACAATGATTTTTAACGAAATCAATTTTAAGACTTGATGAAACACCCAGGTTGCCTCTTCCTGCCTTATTACAATTTAACTTTAATTGGAGAATAGTTTGCCTGTAGTATAGTCAGATAGTCTTAGAAAAAAATAATCCCTTAAGGTTTATAACGAAAAATCACTCTCATTTACTTATACTTGTAGAGAAAATCAATATCCTTATTCAATAAGAATAACTCATGTACGAATAACTGATCTCAAAGAATCCATAAATACCATCATAAATAGAGAGTAATATCACAGTTATTCCATACATCATGACTTAATATGCCACCCATATAACTTTGTTTCCCATCATTATTTTTGACTTATTTTTCAATATGTATTTCCGAAAATTAGATAATTAACTTTATCAGTCTATCTTGAGAAGATAGGAAGACACTGCATAATCTTCCCGTCTCATTTCTACTTTGCTTTTGCACTCCCCCATAGTCACCTTTCTTTATACTTTCTACCATTATGCAATGTAAATCGTGCAGGCAGGTGACTCGCCAAATAGAAATAATCATCTAGGTGTGAATGGGATGGGCTGAAGCATGCAAAAAGCTCATCACAATTCCCGGCCCAATACTCCATCCAATTTCATCTCATTTCGGCATCAGCTATATAGGGAAGGGATCACTAACATGTTGGCCTTATGTCATGTATTTATGATGAGATCCCATCTACCACACGATGGTACATGTACAGTCTGTGGTTGATCGTGACGGTGTGCGAGCATGGATCTACGAGACGGTCTTTGTTTGTTTGTTTGTCTTCCTCTCTTTTGTCAGTTTATTCACCACTTTTAGGTCAATGTATTTTTTCTCAGATTTCTTGCATCTCACTATTTGTTTTCCTCTCTCTCTGTCTCTTTCCGTTTCTGTTTCTCCCCTCTCTCAGATATAGGCCTATTCCAATATTCTCATCTTTCTAGCTGCATTTAACATTCTAATCTGTTTCTCAACATCTCTTACGTGTTTTATGCTCAACTTTTTACCTGTTTAGGGCTGCTGTATATTCTTTTCTTTACTTTTCTCCCACCTCTTTTTTCTCTTTCTCTCTTTCTCGCACCATCTATCTACATAATAATTATAGCCATTCCTTTTCTTTGTATTTCTTTTTCTTTATCTTTCTGTCTTTCTCTCATGCTTTATTTTTTCTCTCTCTTTCTTTCTGTTCTCCCCCCTCTCTCTCTTCCCATCCAATGTATGTGTCTCATATCGCTACATTCCTCATTGGCCATTCCCCATGTACATGATATATGCCTTCATTCATAATTATAAAGCTTTATTATAATCCCGTACACTTCTTTTCCCTCAAAAACATCGTAACCATGCAGCAAAACGCGTTATGAAATAATCACGCCTTTGGGACAATCCACTGATATTTTTGTGAATCCCATACTTTAAATAAATATCCAACGTCGAAGAGAACTGTAGGATAATGTCATATTGAAACTAAAATGTATGCATCGAGGCAGAACATTTCAGGGACAAGTCATTGCATAAACGCATTATTTTTCCCAATCAATCTTGCTGTCTCCGGAGGGAAATATAAAACAAGATTCTTTATATCAATTATGCGCACAAGAACATGAAATCTGCCTTTTCGTTTTCCCTTTTCTTTTAGTATTCTTGTACTACAGAAAACGAAAATCCAATAACTCAGAATGCTCGCATTATTTCGTGATTCTGGGTATATGAATAAACATACATGTACATAAAAGGTTCAAGCAAAATGATAATCTCCGACAAAGGAATTAACGATAAACATGTGATTTGTTTAATACGATGTTGAATATCGAATCTAAATAAAACGTTTGCTAATTTATTCTTTGTGATATATTTAGAATCTAAAAAATGTTAAATCACCCAAAACTGAGTCTTTATTGCTGGATTGAAGAATATAAATGATAAATCCAGCATTTAGAAGAATTGAATCTACCATTTGGAAAACCCTGTTACTCCTAGGCCCTTATAAATGTTGATTTCACATTTTCTGTTTATTAGAGTTTACCAAAGATACAGTTGTATCTTTATAAACAGTATTTAACTCAAGGAGACTTCAAATTTTGTGACCCTTATTTTTATGATTAAATGAATGACCCCGGGACTTTACACATTTATTCTACATGAAATTCAGTACGATGATTATTATCACTTAAAATATGGTTGCAACTACACTTGTAAATACTCTAACAAGCCAGAGCGAAATTAATCTGCTGGCTAAATGTTCACATCCGTCTCGTGCGCGCGCCCGATGAAAAATTCCTAACGCCATGAAATAAAGATGATCGCTTCGAGCGTGATATTCAAAACAACTCAACTTCAACAAATAAAGCAAACATCGTTTTGAGACGAGTAGTCTAGCCCAGTGAAATTCCAATTTGAGATAAATGCCCATCGCTATCCCTTCCGCGGAAAAACAACATCTATATGCAGGGTGCAATCCCAACTCCCTGATCTATGCATCCCGTTCGGACGTTTCTATATTCACTTCGCGCAGGCGACATCAATTTGCCATACAAACAACTACGTGTTCACGGTTTCGATCACAACATTTAGAGAAACTGTACCGATACAGAAAACTAATGCTTTTAAGTGTTGTAAAGGGTTAACACGACAATATTCATAACTCTGAGAAGAATAAGATGTTTTGACTAGCTTATTTCCTCATGTAATTGCAATAACCCTTCCTGTATAGTCCAATATTTTGATAATCTGATTGTATAACTTGTCAAAAGTCGAAAGACTTACCCCCAAAATATGGAACGCATGGTGAGCATGGTGAAAAGGGGTGACATTTCCTGAAATTACCCCCCAAAAAATCCGAGAGTGTGATATCGTAAGCAGCAAAAAGAAAATCTCAATATAAATTGGAATATTACCCTTTTTGAATAAAATTTAGGTGCCTATGGGACTGGAATGGATTCGCTTTTTCTGTTTGTATTTTGGATCATGTGGAAATGATAAAGGAACTGAAACGTGATCGAAACTGTAAAGTTGGGCCAATTGTATATAGGCCTACTGAATTTTTCCTGAAGACGAGCATGATGAAAGATATTAAAGGGGAAGTCCACCCTGATATTAAGATGGTTTTAATAAACGCAGAAATACAAATTAGTGAAAGTTTGAGCAATATGCGATTAAAAATAGGAAAGTTGTGAATTTTTGAAGTTGTCATCAGAAACACAAATTGGCAAAACTGTGACGTTTCTTGCGAGCTTCTCTCCAATTTGCTCTGTATAGAAAATTTCATAAATTTTCATTTTGTTAGTTAATGCTGACGGAATAGATTTGTTTCATACAGGGGTTGTATAAAAAAATATTTCCGATAATTATATTTAGGGTGAATGTATGATTGAAGATTTACTTAAGGGCAAATATAAATTGTTGAAGTTTTTTAGTACGGGGCAAATGGGAGGGGACCTTCAAGATACGTCACAAAGTAGGCAATTTATGTGTGATTGGTCGCTCCTTGAAAAATTCATAACTTCCATATTTTTAATCAGTTTTTCATCAAACTTTCACAGACCTGTTTCTCAATATTTCTGTTTCTATTAAAAAAAAACTTAATATCAGGGTGGACTTCCCCTTTAAATGTAGGTGAACTCAAAATGTATGCATGTAGCACTTTTTCCTTTTCCAGTTTCCCTATACCTCCTGATTTGATTTGATTTGATTTGATTTATTTGATTTGATTTGATTTGTTTTGATTTGATTTAATGTGACATTCAAACGTTACGTACAATACAATGAAACACAATATAAAGAAAAGGTAAGAAATCAAGTTACACGCCTAATGCATAACTAATATGAATTAGATATCAAACATGATATGGGAGGGCTACAGCGTAAGATTGAAGCTTGATGTGATTTGATTGATGTAAGCTTGTGGCCTGATGTGCTTGCAGGTCTCAATATTATCAATAAATGTAAATAACAGGGAGAGAGCAACCTGCTATTAAAATAGGGTAAGACCGCTGGTTTTCTGTATTTACCTTCAAACATCGTGCACACTTCTGTCAACAATTTATTTTGACCAGAAACAGAAATACGATTCAAATTTATTCTCATATCAAATTAGGGAAGATAAGAAATACCCTGAACGGTAAAGGGGGTAAACTTAAGTGATCGTTTAATTCGATTCCATCGTTCAAGCAAATGCACAAAGGATGAAAGTGTATTCTTGTGAAAGGGATCGATGCGGTATCACGTTAATAGATAGATTGTTCACCCTCTAAGTGTTTGATGCCCGCTGGTAAATTGATGCTAGACATAAAAGGGCGAATGTGGTCTCTATTTGCAATTGCTCCTTTCGCCCCCTTTCTTTCTCTTCTTTCTCATGCTCGCTCTCTCGTTCTTTCCGTCATTTTCTCCCCACCCCCTCAATATTTCTTTTCATTTCTTTTTCCTCTGTCTGCCTGTCTGTCTCTAAGTATATCACTTCCTCTTTCCACAAATCCTCGCGTCAAACCATGGACCCTACCACAATTTGGGGTAGGGTCCATGGTCAAACAAAGTACCCTGAAACAATACGTTGCAATACGACAAAAATTATTGACCAGCAAAGAAGCGTTTATCCGTTATTGGCATGTTTGGTGTAAGCACGAAGCCTCTCATTCTCTCCACATTGGAGTTTAGCTGTGTTCATTTTATTTGACATGTCCGTCACCATAATATACCCAAGGCATGATGGCTATTTTCAAGAAGAAGTTGTGGGGCCGGGAAGAAATTGTTATTGTTCTTTCTTCCTTACTTGTCAAAGTCAGTCTTACTTTACAGCGAGAAAAACAAAATCGAACAACCTCTTCTCTTTCTTTCCTCGTTTTGTTTTCTTTACTTGTTTTTGTTACACAGATCCCAATTTTGTGTCTTTGCATACATGATATGAATCAGAAACCGCTAGTTTATGAATAATTATCATCAATGGTCACAGAAAAATAAAATGTTCATTTTCAAGCCCTCTTAAAAGATTTATCTTTCAAAATGTTACCTTCTCTGTCCTATCTCGTACGTTTTCCAACACGTCTACAAACTGCCCAGTCAAGATATTGGATAATAAGATGGTTTTCATGATTCATGATTTCTCTTGATAAAACTCCTTCTGTTAAAATGGTTGGGTACAATAGAGTTAACCGAGGACCACAATGCACTCCAAACGGTACATGGAGCGCATCACCGGAGGGAAGAGGGGGGTAGCATATGCGCTGTGGACGTCCCTCCATCAGTGTCTTTTCGAAATTATTGATTGATGTTTCGGTTACAAATGAAATCATCGTTTCGACCAGTTCGATTGGGTTGGTTTTCAGCCAAAAACGAAACAAAGCGAAAGAAAGAAAAGGGGAGAGAGAGATGGAAGACAGATTTACAAAGTTCAGAGGCTGTGACATTATTTAGGGCGAAGTAAACATTAGGGGACAGGGGTACAGAGAGAGAGTGAAAGGAAAGAAAAATGTGATATAAAGAAACAGAGCGAGTGGGAAGAAGTAAACATTAGGGGACAGGGGTATATAGAGAAAGAGTGAAAGGAAATAAAAATGTGATATAAAGAAACAGAGTGAGAGGGGAGAAGTAAACATTAGGGGACAAGGGTACAGAGAGAGAGTGAAAAGGAAGAAACATGTGATATAAAGAAACAGAGCGAGAGGGGAGAAGAGAAGGATTGGGTGAGAGGAAGAAAGGAGAAGAGAAATTGAGAGAGAAAAAAAAGACTGAATAGTACATAGAGGTGAGTGAAGTCCTGTGGTGATTACAGTCAACATGGGGCTTTGTACTGCTAGTTTCACAGCCGCTTTAAGTTTGAAAGAAAATTGGAACAAAAATGTTGAAAATCTGTCGCACGCTTTAAAGAGACGGCATGCATATCACAACAACGTTTTGAAAAGTCGCTCCAAGCTGTCTTATAATGTGACATGTTACGTGCAATATTTAGACCAGTTTATTTAAAATGTACGTTAAATCCATGTAATGTTTTCCTATATTGTGAGCGGTAGTCGTTTTCTTCACGTTTATTACTGTTGGTAGTTTTTCTTTTATACGGTCTTATGTAAATTTCTGAATCGTGATATAGATGCATCCATTTTGTTTAAAGACTTGGACGTGCACTACTATTCTAACTATCCAAAAATCCAAGTGTGAACTGAACAAACTATCAGCTAGCCAGTCTCGACTACATGATATTTGCGCTGCCATCTATCGGGTAAGTTACTGGACCTTTATGATTTCAAATAGTGAAATAACAATCAAGATTAGCGGGGACAAATAGGAATGATAATGTGTTTAGGTCCTTTGCTCAAATGACAGACATACGAATAAATGTTAATGACGACGATACATCGATAAATATTTTGTCAATTGTTCAGATAGATTTTTAAACTGTTAAGGACTTATAATGATGGTGTTGCTGATGACGATGACGCTAATACTGATGATGCTAATACTGATGATGACAATAATGCTGCCACTGATGATGGTAATGCTGATCATGGTGATGATGATGGTGTAGATGATGACATTACAGAACACTGTTTAATACTGTTGATGCCAATGAACAATGAAAGATAGAAAGAAAAAAAGATTTTGGTGATGCGATTTAGAGGGGTGTTGTTATGGTAACAACAGGTGGAGGGCCGGGAGGGGCATCTGCGCACCACTTCCCCTCCAACCTTTAACAAGGAAAAACTCGGAATACTAAATCGGGTTGGAGAGTGATGAAAGAGGTGTGTTGTTGAGGTACAACATGGACTTCTATACGGGAGTGTGATACCCCCAGGTAAACTAAACATTATCCTGGTCTTTGTGGCTGAAAGTAGGAGGCTGAGCGCTTGTCCACCAACACACCTCTCGGGTAGCTATACGATTACAAGAAAAATCGTGATTTTCGGGTTCAAATTTAGCTGCGCCGTGCCCCCATGTTGTGTCGATTTATTATCTGGGGGTTAAAGTTTAGACGTGGAATTATGTATTTTCGACGAAGATTTTGAGATAGGCACGTAACTTTAATAACATCCGTCGATTTCACGGTACACGGACCTTATGAAATATGTCAACGTGCATGTCCTGAATGTTTCCAATAAAAATACGAGATTAAAAAGAATAATGAAAAATCTAGTTCAAATTTATAAAGAGCGGAACATTTTGCCCCAAACATACCCAACAGAATTGGCTCGCCAAATTTTAGGGTGCTTTTTTATCCTAATATTAATAACTTATCAAACACGCTACTCTTTGAATTTGCACAATATTTGAACAAGTTCAAGAAATGTGCGTCAACCAGGCAATCGAAATCCCTATGGAAAAACTGTGGGTGTTTATTAATTTCAACGAATGCATTACAAAGTGAAACACCAACACTTAATTTCATCGGAATTTATGAATTTGATTATTTTCAGAAAGGTATTTGAAACAAATTGATCGGCTGTGTGGTATTTCCCGAATATCTTATTTCGAAAGATCCCGTGTGCTTATTGCCGCGTGCTTCCCAGAAGGGAAACTACAAGTCATGTACATATAGGCCTATGTATATAGGAGTGCCTGTATATTAAATAAGGAATGATCACTATTTGCATTGTAATGCCTATATGTCATGTAATTTATACGGCAGCTGCTCAGTTTAGTAACCTAAATGCATTATGCGTATTGAGTATAGATAGGATATTCTTTCTATTTCATTTATTCATAGTTTTACCTTTTTGAAAGAAGAGGCACAATACCATTATTGATCGCGTATAATTGCTGAACAGGTGACGAAGATATCATCGTCTGCTCTTTAACTAATGCACTGTAACAGAGTTAACATCCTTTTGACTTTTAGTGATATGATCATGTTTATCTGTACTAACGTTAGCTAATAAGTATATACAAAAACGATGGCATCTATTTCATTAGAAATGCTATACAGATGATACGGGACAACAGCTACACATAGACCTCAATGGATAGAACATTATACGTGCCCCTACTCTCGAAAATAATGTACAAGAGTGTAAATCACTTTTGGAGGGAGTCATATATAAAGGAATAAATTGTTTTGGAAATATACGCTAAAAAGAGTAGAATACACTCTCAAAAAAGTAATACATCCACTAATTGAGGCTGGATCTACGGTAATTTTGGGTGGATTGAGCTTGAAAGAAAGGTGAACCTTAATATGACTTCTTTAAACAAGTGGGTTTCCTCTTATCTGCTTTAAGAGATTAGTAATGCAATACTACAAAGTTGATACAGCAATATACGCGCCCTTACATATTTGAGGGGGAAATGAATTCACTACAAAAATAGGCCTACATTTGTCAGGTTATATAACAACATAATAGAACATACTATGTTACACATTTAAAAAAATCATTTTATGGGTAAGAACAACCATTTTCGCGCCCATATATAGCCTACTTTACGTTGAGAAAAACGAATTCACTGTGCAATGTATTCTTTCAGTTTTCATTATCAGCAAAATAGAACATACCATAACTATAACTCTTTGTCGTGTTACAGGTAAATCGGCCGGGACAAGGACTACACACAAGACGAATTGATACAGCATTATGCGAGCGCCCTTTCAAGTTTTATTATGTAAAAAGAAAATGAACTCATCGTGATAATCATAATAATAGGACTACATGTATTCGTTCAACTGTTCAGAGATCCATTGATTTCTTCCTTCACGCTAAATTTTCCAATGTTACGGTTATCATTCCACATCATTTCGCTTGTATTCCCGTTGTGTCAACATCTGCATAATGCGACATAAAGCTATATGCCTCGACACCTACTACATGTATATTCAAATCGCTTGGATTAAGATGTTTTTTTTGCGATTATTATTTGTGTTTCGTCAGGATGGACTGTGAAAGCATGCATCTCTGAGGCAGGTGCAGGATATATTCGTGAACAGTTGATGTTTTTTCTTTGTTTTTACCTTTTTCCTCTTCTGCTTTTTTTTGGTTATCTTCTTCTTCTTTTTTCTTCTTCATCTTCTTTTTCTTCTAAAACTACTTCTCCGTTTCCCTCTTCTTCTTCTTCTTCTTCTTCTCCTCCTCCTTCCTCTCCTTCTTCTACTTCTTCATCCCCCCATTTGTTTTGTCTTTATCATATTCGTCTTCTTTGTATTCCCCCTTTTTTAATATATTTTTCCTATATTCTTCTTCTTTTCTTTCACTTCACGCGTTTCTACTCTTCCTTTCTCATATATTTGGTGATTCGCAGATCTAGACAGCCTGAATGATCAGCAATAATAATAATAATAATAATAATAATAATTTCTATTTTATATATTTATTGATTTATTAATTCGTTATTATTTTTTTTCGCTTGTTGCTTGTTAGATATTTGGGGGGTTTGTGCTCCTAGTGAAAATCAAGTGAATCCTGGATACGCCATTGTCAGCCACACAGTCTTACTAATTTTCTTAGTCATTATCGTATTAAAAATAAACTTGAAAATGGGAATATCTAAAAACTCTTTTGGATGATGGATGCATTTTCACTTTTTCAGGTAACTATGAATACACACATCAAGGAAACCATGTTAAAGACCCTGTCGGAAATGAAAAATGAAATAGATGAATTATATATCAAAGGAAAGCTTACAAGCCATATAGATTACAATAATACCAATAAATATATGCTACTTTAGTGCCTGTCTGACGAGTAACAGCTCTCTGAAAACTCGAAATCTAAAGCTTTGAAAATCGAGTGTTGTCGACCTAAAAACTAGCTATCGAATTGATGACATCATCGTATGTGGAGTACGCATATTCACAATGGCTTTGCATGAATTAAACACGGCTCATCGCCTCAGCTATATAGGCAAGCCGGTCGGGTGCACATAAGATATATGTCGTCACTGTAACTGCGGCAAATTTGACCCCTGTTGACCTGTAATTTGGAGAGGTGCGAAAAATAAGGTTTTAATTCGCTTTTGAAAGGGAAAATATTTGTATTCTACGTTCATTCAGCTTTCCATAGATAAAAAGTTGTATTTTCATCGGATATAGGGTCTTTAACCAAATTTAGAGCTTGTGATCTCATTCAGATATTAACATGAAATAGCACAAGTTCCTATCATTAATGTGACTCTCACACTCTGCCGTGTAGGCCTACCGTGTGCCACCGTGCGCGAAAATGTCTGCGGACGGTGGAGAACGGCGAGGGCACACGGTGGTTCGTTATCAAAGCGGGCAACACGTTAATAGGGCGTTGGCGCTTATTTACACCCGGTGGGACCCGGCGGCGACTTTGCGTTTTACACCCTGGCCTGGACCTTTTCCCAATAAATTTCAAGGAACCGACTGGGAAAAGTCTATCCATGACAAGATATTGCGCGCGCACGTAGCTCTTCTGCAATGCTCAACGTACGTCCTATATGTCCAGTGTCGCGGTACGCGGTACATGTACTTTTGTATCGAGACGTACGAGTGAGAGAAAACAACGAATAACAACAGAAGGAAATAGAGAAAAACAATAAATAATTAAAGAACAGAGAGGAAACAAAGAATGTCATAAGCAGAGAGAAAAACAAAAACTAACTTGAAAGAAAGAGAGAAATTAGAGAAGGAATTAATCAAAGTAAGGAAAGAGAGAAACCAAATAATATTATGGTTTTTGTGGTTTAATTCCGCCTTCTTCAGGGTTTCAATTTTTGACGTGTAGCCTACTTTCAAACCATTTGCTGATTCGGACCCCCTAACACACGTGTACACATATCGACACATACACAGACTACACTCGACATAATATGTGTAATGTAATACATAAACTGTGATTTAAATATTGCACTCGTACCATTTTCTATTATTGTGGGATCACGTCTTTCATTTTTTAAATTCATGTCATTTGTTTCTAAGACCTAATTTCTCTAATTCTCTTGACCCCTCTCCCTTCATATTTGTTTTCTAAGACCTCCCCCTCATCTCTCTTCATATTTGTTTTCTAAGACCCATTTCTCCCCGCCCCCCATCTCTATTCATATTTGTTTTCTAAGACCTCTCTCTCTCGACCCACTCTCTCTCTAGCTCGTATGTATTTCTCAGACCCCTCTTTCTTTCTCTCTCATTAACCCCTCTTCATATTTGTTTCTAAGGCCTCTCTCTCTCTCTTCATATTTGTTTCTAAGCCCCCCCTCTCTTTCTCATTTCTTGATATTTGTTTCTAAGACCTCTCTCTAGCTCTAGCTCTCAATTCATGATATTTGTTCATCATCCTCGATGAATTCCATCGTGCAGCAAGCTTCTTAACTTGTTGTTCTGAACTTGAAATCCTATATCTTCTCCCTTAATCTTCAGTATTGCAGCTGCGTACGGTGTGTATAAATGCTGCATCGACGTACGTCTGTGCATGTACGATTCGATTTGGAACTGGCGCGCCCGATCGAGGAGCGTAGACTAGACTCATTCAAGCAGTTTCATTGCTATTTACCGGGAAAATGTCCAGGCCAGGGTGTAAAACGCAAAGTCGCGACCCGGCGAAAGTTTTGGGCATGTTCAAAACTTTGGCCGTCTGGCACCGGCCGCAAGTAAGAGGCAAGAGGACGGTGTTGAACGGTATGAGGACGGTATGAATACGTTGTGAAAACGGTCACACTGTATGAACACGTTCACAACACGCTCATAACCCGTTACAGAACGATGATGAACGGGCAAAAAAAATGGCAGTCGTGTCATGACGTCAGCAGTCCGGGGACTCGCTCACAGGACGCTCCGAGCGGTGAGGGACGCTAAGTGACTGGTAGGTGGCTGCTACAAACCCGGTGCACACGTTCGAGACCCGGTATGGGCCCGGTATGGAAACGGCCAAAATTTTCAACAAAAGTCAATCTGGGCGGTGAAGACGGTAGAAGCACGTTCAACACCCGGTATGCGCCCGGTGAGAACGGTCAGAAGATGGCAACGAAACGGTGAAAAGATTAATTTTATGATTTTTTTTTGCGGCCGGGGACAAGTTCGCTCAAAACCCAACGTTCTGGACTCTGTTGTTTTTTAATAGCCCGGCAGGTGGACGGTAGGCCTACACGGCAGAGTGTGAGAGCTCCATAAGCAACTAATACAGGTGTAATAGATTTTCTAAGCTGCCCACACCCAAGAAATGGTATTACATAATTATGCCATGCATTGTGTATGCATTAATAATGCACTTGAATTTATCACGCCGTTTTCACATTCACAAATCCACAACCATGCTATTGGTGACAATTATTTAAGAGGTATCATTGCAAAGTCGGTAAAATGCTTATAATGAGATCACCGTGTCAATACCGTACGAGAAACTATAGAAATTGCACCTTAATCCGAGAACCTTTGACACGGTAATTCCTAATTGTTGACGTCATCATAACTGAGTTAAAACAGGCAAACAGTCTGCACAATATGGTGGTTTTCATTCATTCATTAATTCATCCTTCCGTCCATCCATCAATCAATCCATTCATCCATCCATTCATCCATCCCTCCATCCATTCATTCATTCATTCATTCATTCACTCATCGTTGCGGGTACAAGTTCATCGTTGAAATCAGAATAATCTGTAGTTCTTGTAGGGTAATACAGTCACACAAATTCTCCCACAATGATCAATCTAACAATAGTCATATCTAATCTTCAAGACTACAAATAATCGGAAAATCTATCATAGCCGGGTTAAGACCGAGGTAAAATGATGAAATCGAGTAAGTATTCCCGACAAATTGGGCACTAAGACCCATACATGCACGAATATGTTATTGCGGTCACTTTTCGCCATAATGCAGGGAATTTTTTTTTACCTGTTTGTTTAGTAATTTTTGTAGTGTTGTTTTGTTTGCTTTTCATAGTTTGTTTCGTTAATTCTCAATATTGTTCCCATTTTTCTAATCCAAAATGAATGATCATATTTCTGCATTATCAACAATTCATACAGATTTTTAGCCATTTCTCTCGAAATGCCATTCCATATACAAGAACTGAAGATTACCTTTAAAAGGGGTATTAATCTACTTCTCATGGTGACTGACTCTCTATTCAGGTATAAAGTTCATTGTGAGAAGAGGTTTAAAATGATATTCATCACCGTCTCAATCTTGAATAGGGAAGGGTTCGGTGTAGTTGATCCCTTTTGACGGTTCTATTTGCGGCTTTAATGAAAACGTGACAATTTGACCGAGATCGGTGAAAAACGACTTTCTTATTTCGAGTTGTGAATCAATCGGAATTTTAAAGGTGGGTTAATCTCGGGTTGTGGTTATGAAATGTTGTAATGAATTTTCTGAATTGGTGATTCCAAAAACGTGAATAATAATAATTTGTAGGGAAAGAAGGGCTCAACATCATGTCGATGAACAGGATCTGAAAATAGCATTTCTGCAAATATCTGGGATCTTAGTATACAGTATAAAATGTACATTCAAAGAAAGCTAGAAGATAATCATGATATTGGTATATATTAATGGTATATCATATATATATTTATATATATATATTTATATATATATATATATATATATATATATATATATATATATCATGGTATATGCACCGCCATGGCTCAATATATATATGTGACTGTATTCGTATACATGTAGGCCTTACTTCTTTTTTTCGAAAAATTATTAACGTGTATCTTCATGTGTTACTCAAGTGAAATGTTCCTTTTTTTCTTTTTTTTATGTACGCCTTTTTTCACATTACATGTAAACAAAAAGAATTGCTATATATGGACAATAAATACCGAACCGAATTGAATTGAATCGTACTAAACATCAATATCATGATTATCAAAGGGATTGCGATATTTCATCCAGTGCTATATACTAAAATTAACCACTAATATTGCATATATAGGTAAAGCATGGTCTCTACTAATATAATATCCAATAATGAAATATTGTTTATGTTTCTTCGGTCAAACTAGAATAATAGCCCAACAAGGGAAGAAAGAAGCATGCATAGACACATAAATCCGGGCTAAATAGTATCTACTCATACTTTCATTAAAAAATGCAATAACGAATCTATTTTGTATACACTTAACTGTCTATCTTGATATTGGATAAAAGGGAATGTAAGCTTGGTCGTGTACACTATCTCAAGAAAAAGCAGATATCACTCCTCACTAACAAAATAAACGACGGGTATATTATGTGCAACACGACCCAATGATCTGAAAACCAGACTAAATTGAACGCACCTTGTTTCGTTCATACTGGTAATTGGAAGATTTTGTGATTATTATGTGAGATCATTGACAGTGTTGATCCTCATGTCGGTCTGGTCGATTGCCGTCAATTTTCATAGCTTCTGTAAACTTGCAAAGGGCATTTTCTGATTTGTTTTTTCATCTCCAAAATTCATAATTATGTCCTTACTTTATCAGCGTGAGGTTCTTCACGTTCAGTTGACTTTTTTTCGAAAGTCTGTGCGATCATGTTCGATTCGAATAATACCCCAGCACAATTACCGCCCCGGACTGTTACCCTGGAAAACTCTCCGTCTTTAAAAATCAAACTAATTCCACCTCGTACATTACTGTCTGTGGATAATTAACCTTTAGGGGTAGTTGTCCGAGGGTGGCCAGATATTTAAAAAGTGTAGTCTTTGGGGGTTAGTAGGCCAGGGATCCTAAAACCACACATCAAACAAATAATAAACAATACAAATTTATAGAATATCTCATTCTACAGAGATCTTTATGTTTTGTCGTCATCAATACTATTGTTGATTTGTCCCGTGCCCCCAGGCCCCTGTCACTACAGCTGTATACGCAGAAATACCGTATATCTAAAACCAATGGAATTTGGGACTTGTTATATTTTTTTATGAGAAAAGGGATATCTTTCTCCAAACTGTACCAATTATTGCACGTATCTATCAAATGTTTTTTGCAACCTAATACGCAAACTTGAACGTGATACTTAATGAATACAAGCTTGTCTACCTTTGATTGGCATGTATTTATTATAACGTCAATGATACCGCGCTTAAACCCAAATAAATGGTATCGTTTCACCGCTATCGAATCCTACATCACGAACGTTAACCCGCAGTCATCTGCTCAGATTACCTGATTGGCTATTTTTGTGCCATTTTGTTTCTTTATTTTGCAGAAAATGATTTGGAAGTTAGATCATCTCACATTACAATGCATTATGAGTATGACTTCAATATGACTCATTACGAATTTGGATAAAGACAGTGGAATTTCTGTGTATAAAAATAATCTTTATGACTTTTTTGAGGTATAGAAATTGATAGTACTGTATACATGGTAGACGTTTGTGTAAAATTCGACTCAATATAAATAGTGGTTCATCGAGAGGACTCAAGTTTGAATCCAATTCGGTGATCTCACTCATATGGACAAGCAATTTATGTGCAGTTGCCTCTCTCGATACAGGTGAAGTAAATAGCTACCCTATTATTATAGCAACATAGTTTTGTGATTTGTGATTATTAATATGCTATAATAATATAATTATCACAATGACGGTACAAGGTCAATTACATTTTCCTTTTTAAAGAATGCCCTTTCCCTTCTGATAAGTGCCCCTGTTTTCTTTTCTAATAATTGCTCCCTCACCTTCTTATAAATGCCCTTATCACATATGATAAGTTCCCTCTGTTACTTTTGATGTAATTGCCCTTTGATTAGTGCCCCATTTTACCTGTATTTCCCACTGTCCCTTACAAATTGTGCCCTTTTGCGATCACCTAAAGAGCCATATCTAGTTTCATATAATCGAAGCAGCTTTGTGTAGTGATGTTTTTCTATCACCACAATGAAAGACATTAGAGCATGGGCCGGCCGGGGCATGCAGGGGGCACAACGCCACACCCCAAATGTTATAAGAAGTAACCGTTTCCCTTTTAGTAACATAATCGTGCTCGTTTTCAAAGCTATCAAATGTTCCTTCTCTATATAGATTTATAAGAAGTGTGCTTGTTTTTTACACCAAAACGTTTCACCCTTTGAAATACCGTGAGATATTTCACTCAATTGCTAAAAGAGTCACCTTCCAACCTTTCATATTTTAAACCTCACGCCCTTTTGAACTTGATGGAATGCCAAGATAATATAAAGGTTTAGACAATGTAGGGTTTTTTCAAACTCAAGGCAACTTTATTGAAGGTCTTATTCAGTCTTTCATTATGAGATTAAAACCCGGCATCAGGATCGGTTATCTAATAATGAGTACTAATCGGTCACAATTTGACCTTAAAAAATCGTTAAAAATTTTACTTAATCGCTTCGCTCGAATATTCAAACCATCACACACAACGGCAAAGTATGGTGCTGACGCAGTTTCATCACGTAAAGAGAATATCTTCATGATCATCCCTGATCAATGTCTAAAGATTGTAAATTTTCGTTTTGAGGTTACCCTTTGTAGGTGCCCCCTTTAATTACAGAAAGTGCCCTTTTGGGCCAGTGCATGCCCCCCCCCCTTTGAAACCCCTGTATGTCATTTAGGCCTATTGGGCTGATTAATCATTGTAAAAAGAATAGCTCCATAAATATGGACATATCCGCTTTTGTATGAAATTTTCAGAAAGATTCCACTTACCTTTCTCTGATAAAAACAGTCCATTCACTGTATTATGAATGATTCAGAATCTTTTATTCTCGAAGATTCAGTTTCGTTCCTAAAACTTAACATCAAATTTAAACACACACCATTGCCAATGCCACTGCTACATGAGTATCTCGCTATTGGCTTTGGAAATCCCTCCACCTTTCTTTTGAAACATGTTAAATGTGATATGTTCAGTACTATTGCATTACCATCTCTGCTCATACTTCACATACCACGTCGCCGGGTAGACCCAGTGAGTAAACATTTGATCTGCTTTGACCGTATACCGAGCTGCTGGCTTCAGACACGAGTACCTTCATTTTCAGGCTTTATGGATATTTTCCCGTCATCTCCTCTATGAAAATGACGTTTACATCAGCTAAGAATACAAATAGCCGCATCTATCTATTACACTTTGTCTTCGCTTGTGATGAGAAAGTCTTTGATTAAGGCTAGGTACAATTATTGAGGTTTAACAGTTGGAGAAACATATTTTGTCTTGAAATCAGGCTACAGTTTTCAACTTGAGTAGCAAACAAACAGCATGACTTGTTTAAGATGGGCTATTCAGCCTACGTGGTTGCCTTTTTTATAGCAATGGCCTTGTTGTTTGAGTATTTCTAGAACGGTTGCTCTTGACAACTGCAAAACTGCACTTGACTGTGTGTAATAATTTGATTTCAAAATGAATGCAATATTTGAAAGCAATATCTAGCATTCATGATCACTGATACTGAGTAGGGTATGAATGATTCACATGCAGTGTTGAGATCACATGAAAACATTATTTCATTGATTTTGTGAACTGACCTTTTTTTCCTCGTTTTGGGCTATCCTATTAACTATTAACCTTCAATAAGTAGATTAACTATATTATCATTACCATATGACTGATTTTAAATGCAATTACTTCTCTCCATGGAATTATGTTTTATGATTTATGAAATTCGTTCTATTTTTGTTTTTCTTGAATTATTAAAACCAAAATGGTCTATGTACCCTGATTATCATTTATTGACAGTAATGTTTGTATAATTTTAACATTTGCAATATCATATTCTATGCATTTTTAAATTTGCTTGTAAATGTGAATAATCAGCCATTGTCTGCTAATTACGAATTGTATTTTACCATGAATAAATAAAATAATAAATAAATAATTGAATAATCCTGATATTTGGGGGGAAAGAGCGCAGCGGCTGCAGGGTGGGGGTGGATGGGGTAGAAAATGAAGACCAATTATTTCCACTAGCTAGTGTCAAGCTATGAATAAAGATAATGATATACTGAAGATGACGACGAAGATAACGAGTGATGATGATTAAGATCATAATAATCATTTTCACAGTGGTGAAAACACAAAAATCTAATCATTATAAGGCATAGGAAATCATTCATGTCATTACTTTTAAATAAATTCCAAAGAAACGTTAAAGTTTCACCATCATGACTGTTACCCATCGACAGCGCATGCCAGGTATGAACAATATTGAAAACGTGTGCATACAAAAATGATCTATGTTCGGATCATGATCTGATTATGCTTATGAACACTGATGTACGACCTCGATAGATACACGACTAATTACGACTGTAATGTCTGAAATAATGTCATTAATTTTGACTCATCACTTCATTAAGAGCAATAATGATGATGAATTGAAAATAATAAACTCCTTTGATTATGGGCATCGACGGAAAGACTAGACAATTGGTTAGGGTATTCTCGAAAATTTCAGACTAAAATTATTTTATCTTTATGAAAATCTAACAGAGAAATTTGCATTTGTTGTATTGCTTTTTTTCTGAGTGCGTTCTATCTAATCTTTGGGGGAAAAGGTTAATAAAAACAGCAACTCTAATGCGCACATATCCGTCCCGAGAAAATGGAGTTATTAGGATCACAAAATTCTCGAAACATTAATCATATCAGCAAAAACAACAATTCACGACACAGTAAGTCGTAAGATATGTTCATATCCTTAAACAGGGATGATATGTTTTCACCTCTCATTTAGAGATCAAATCTAGATGCGTTTGAGGAAGTTAAGAGTCAAGAGGAAGTAAGAGGAAGTTAAGAACTTTACAAGGATACTATCAAAGGTTTTCCTCCTTCAGTTTTGAGTGATTGACGAGGACTTCTGCAAAATTGCAGATATCTCGGTCAAAGTGGTTAAAGTTTAATAGAGTCAAGACGGTGAAACACTTAACACACCTACGTCATTAAGGTACGTTTCTATTGCACTGCCATCGTTTAACCACGATGCATCGAGGTGCAAAAGATTGATCTGGTTAAAGCTAGTTTATTTTTCGCTACCTAATGTACCATTATCAGATCAAAGGATAGTTCTATAGACAAGATCACCTGCTTGACTAGATTTTTGCGATGCGAGCTCCATACGAGGGTGATGATGCTTTCCATTCTCCATTCTCCATTCTCCACCCCGCTCTCCGCTCACGTATGTCCATTCATCAATGTGACAATACGCGTTGCCATGGGGATGCTCCTTCGCGAGCACCTGTCTGCGAGCACGAATGTGACGACCAGAAGGGTTGGTCGTTTACGGAGTCGTGCCTGTGCATAGCGCCGGCTCTGATGAGAGAATACGAGGTGATCACGGAAGCGAAATAAGTCTAAATTTAGTTTATGGTCTACGCTTTGGCGAGCAAAAGGCTCATGCCAGGATTGAGAATTGAGAAATGTGTCTCAGCGCGCCTTCACCACGAATAGAGAGACAGATAGACAGACAGACAGAGAAAGTAAGAAAAAAAAGGAGAGAGATGGAGCGAAGGAGAGGGAGATAGATTGGGAGAGAGACAGAGAGAGACAGACAGACAGAGAAATAAAGAAAGAAAGGGAGAGAGAGAGGGAGACAGAACGGTGGCAGGGAGAGAGAACGCTCGTCCTCTTGTCTATTTGTGAAGAATGCGAAGTTCTAGCGAGTTAATGGGTGTGGCACACAGGACGGTGGACTCGACCATGTTTACCATGAGAGGACTGCATCGAAATATGGTAACAACTGTTTTGAAGTTTGAAGAAATACTTCAAACGAGATTGAAATGGAGAGGTGATAGTGATATTGGGGAGGATTACTGAGATAACAAAACACATAACCCGAGGATTGTAGTCAGCTTAAAAATATATATTAATTAGCAACAAACAATGCGCCACAATGGCGTCGCGTCATAGCCGGTGTACCTGTGGACATGTAGATTTGACACTCCACAGATTTGAAGCCAATTTTCGTTTGTTGTGATGTTAACTGTTTGATTATATCATTGTCATAATTGGATAGAGAGAATTTTATTGTCATTCTCTGTTCACTAAAAAGCCCAAGCTATCGGCAGACGAAGCGGCTACTCCCCATGTTTTTACAGGAGCCGGGGAAATGTCCCAGACATCGATATTCGATCAAACGTTTGGTTATAACCAAGATGAATTCCTAACGTATTTGATTCTTCTTATATAGAATGTATTTATACAAAATAATGTTTGTGCAATTTCACAACAAATCTCCGAATTTTTAAGGATTAAAAAAAACTTAAATTGCTGTCTCTAAAGATAAAAAGGAATTACAAACTTGTAACTCATATCCGTAAATGGAGGTTTGAAATATAATTTCTTTTCTGGCTGCCTGCATTCCTAAAATACTTTTTTTATGTTACGATTAATGTTCTGATATTTATTTCTTGTAATGGGTTACTCTTGATTTTTTTATGACTGTCCAATTATTTGTAAATATTGTGATTCTGATTTGATAAAACATTATTTTTTTTTAATGCACCAAAATAACCAAAATGTTACAACTGATACAAAGCGAAATATCATATTGAGTGCACGTATAAACCCTCTTCATCTACCAAATCCCATACCCCCACCCTTCTCTCTCCTTCTCTCTCTCTCTCTCTCTCTCTCTCTCTCATTCTCTCTCTCTCTCTCTCCCTCATTCTCTCTCTCTCTGTCTCTCTCCCCCTGCCTTTCTCTATCTCTCTCCTTCTCTCTCTCGCTCTCTGTCTTGCATTCGCAATTTGCCAAAAGCAAAGAAGATATTTGAAAAAGGACAAGAAGAATGAGAAGAAGAAGAAAAAAAAAATAAGAGGAACAAAAGAAAACGAAGAAGAAGACGGAAACGACGACGAAAAGAAAAAATCACTATCGAAATTAAAAATCTAAAGCATGATAACTTACCTTCACTCTGCAATCGTTCAATCGTTGCACTCCCCAAGCACACACCGTTGAGCAACAAAAAATGAGATAATTATGATAACTGCAATTCACAAACAGGTCGACTGTGCAACTTCTCATTTTCCAATACGTATATACGTCTCCCGTATAGCCCAAAATAGACACCAACCTCGCCGGAGGACGCCCCGATGGGCGCGGGAGTCACTGGTCCTCTGCCAAGCCTGATGAATCAATTCCGTTGATTTTTTTTTTCATTAATAAATAAAGACTAATAATGGTGCTATTGGTAAATTAGGATTGTGGTCTCCGCTCTCCTGCACTCTGAGAAGGCAGTCTTTTTTTAATAATTTTTATCTGTAGCAATGACCTGGCTGTCCCAATCAGAACGTCTGCTTTTTCAGGGACGTAATCCACAATGAATAATCCAAATTATCAATCTTTTTAATCAGCCTTCTGCCAAGCAGAGCGTGAGGTTTGAATGCGAATGAGTCAGCTCTCATGATATAAGCTTTATGAGATTTCATATAGCCAAGACAGAAATGAGAAATGAATACTCTGCATATTTCGAAATCAGAACTTCATCATTATCCCGTAAATGGCTTCCTTTACTTGATCACGTTGATAAAGTAATCTACGTCCACGACGAGTGACCTCTTATGCTTTCCATTGTTATCTCTTTAAATTGGTCAAAATTAAATAGTATTAGAGTGATTAACAATCCTCGCGGTCTGTTATTTTCAAAGCAAAAATATAAAAAATAAAGATCAGCTCAAAAAATTCAATTGAATTTCATTCTTTAAAAATCGTACACAGTTGAAAAGATATGATTCCATTGGGAATCCATATAAAGTTAATAGCAAAAATGAGTCAGTACAACCCATACAAAGTCGCTTCTTATGAGACCCTTACTGAGGTTATAATTTGAGGCCATACTAGGAAAATAGAAGTGGGCAACATGAACAAAAGGAGGAATGCGAGGGGCTTGAAAATAGGTCATTGGCCTCTATATAACCAGTGGCAGATCCAGGATCATTTAGCTCCGGGGGGGGGGGGCGGAATATAGCATATGCATAATAGTTTTCTCCCTAACCCTTACAAATTTTTCCATTGACTATGGGCATGATGGGTAGTAATACAAGCCAATAACATTTTGACAAGCTTTTAAAAGGCCTTTGCTACTCTTTTGGAGCTAAATTTGGGAGGGGGACATGTCCCCGATGCCCCTAGATCCACCAATAAACGAAAAGGCTAAGTGAAAGGGGGAGGGGTGTATAAACCCCGGTCACACGATCGTATTTTCGTTAGATTTTGCGGCGTAAGTCAATTTAAAATGTTCAATATTTAGTGTAATGATCATCATTCAATGAAAATAGACAAATTCATAATTCAAATTCCCTATTCACTTTTACAATAGTTAATGACGTGATCAATTTAAGAGACTAGTCTATAAGGAAAGCGACTGTGCACTTATTACTTAGTCATGTAATTAATGGCATTGTATTTTGCACCATCCACCGTTCAAACTTTATCACATTATCTAAAATTATGTGTATTTTATATTCATGATAAGACGCGAAATGGTGCTGTAGAAAAGAAGAATGACCTTATTTACTCAGTGTGGAGTTGCATTTGTAGATGGAAGTTTAAACGAAAATTATGCCCGGTGTCACAAGTAAGAAAAATGTCAAGATAAAATAAGGGTAACCCAAAATAGGGCTACAAACTGAATCATAGGGAGAACAAAACAAAAATTCTTTGGTTATAATTACTTTCCCCTTTCCCCCAATTCAGCGTCTGATTGAAATCTTAAAATCGTTAATTTAGATAACGATAAAAGATAACGCATGGCCTAACGACCGTTCATTTGTCCTCCAGTAAAAGATTCATTTATTTCACTCTGATATCCAGTCTCTATTTCTCATTCTCCCTTTCTCTAGCTGATTCTTATTTGTTTACAAATCTTTCTTAATGTCTTTCTACGTGTTCGTTTCCTTTTACTCCCCCCCCGCAATCTCCCCCTCCTTTTTCCCCTCCTTTCTCTCTCTCTCTCTCTAAATGTCTTTCTTTCTCTCCCTCTTTCACCTCCTATCCATCACATTTCCTTCCTGTCACTGCCTCCTTACCCAATCTCTCTCCCTAACTCCATATCTTGCTTCTCATAGTCATCCATGTAGTTTATTTCAATACTGCCGTTGTTTGAATGTTCTCTTGCATTCTCTTGCTCTCTTCCTATATACTTTTCGATGTCGTTTCTAGAATTCATTTAAAAAGGCTGCATGAAAAATTATTGATCACACCCATTCCCTCTTTGTCTCCATGCTCTCCCTTTTCCTTTGTTCCTAATCCTAGCCCTAATGAACCTCTTATCCAGATCTGCTATTATCACTTTTCGGGCGGGCTGGGACCTTTAAATGCAGAAGTAACTGCAAGCATGGCAAGTCGAACCCCCGAGGTGTTTCGCTGGGAGATTAAAGAAAAGGAGTGTTAATGATGATTCAGAAAAGAAAATGAATGATTGCGTGGGGCAAGCGCACCCTGGAGGGGGAGCTTGTGGACTGGTAGCTCCAAATCACTATAGGAAAATTACTTTATTTTAATTGCGCACCGACTATATAGTCGGGACTGCCCATTAGCGCCGCAACCATGCACACACCTATGGCGACATTCATTGGCTGTAGGCGTTGATTTTTGCCTCTGACTCTCGTGCAAAAGTGATTTTTATTCACTGCCGGTTTTCTATTAACCACTTTCATTCAAATATTAATTCCTCTTCATATCGTAAATGTGGGATGATGTGAGTACATCCGGGATAACAGAAGAGTAGGCAATATTGAGGGGAGAATCAGAATCGTTTTATATTTAGTGTGAGCATGTTCCACACAAGTCTTTAGGAGAGAATGTTTGGCATCCGACTTTTCACTCTTACAAAAACAAAAACAAAGACAAAAATGAACATAAGCACAAACACAAAACAATACAAAAACAAATCCATACAATGTAGCAAAAGTACGAAAATGTTATAGGGTTGTCTTCGACAGAGAGAATTCTCCGGAAAAAAACGCTCGACATGAACAATATAAAATAATTATTATTATTATCATTAGTTTTAGGATTATTATTATTATTATAAAAGTAACAATAATAGTGAGTTATTGAATAGCACTCATGTGTGCCATACTGACACTCCTGGCTCTCCACATTACCCCGGCTTTAACATGGCTGCCATTACGGCGCTCTAGCATTTTGAGGAATTAAATCCCGCCAGGTACCCATATCTCACCTGGGTCGAGTATAGACAGTGTCTTGCCAAAGGACTTTAGTGCCGCGGGACTCGAACTCGAACGCGGACTCGAACCGCGAACCATGTGATCCACAGTCCGGTAACGTAGACCACGATACATCCACGAGGTGAATTTAGTGAGACTGAAAGTGGTGATATGGGATTGGTAATGGTGTTCATGGTGATGGTGATTGGTGGGTGCGAAGCTGATGGTCACGACGGTGATTGTGAGGGTGATAGTGGTCCCGTTTGTGACCTGGTGGTCAAGGGTTTTGGTGGTGGTGGTGGTGGTGGTGGTGATGGTAATATTGATAATAATAGTAACGGTGGTGGAGGTGGTAGTGAAAGTGTCTGTGATGTTAACTTGGTCATGTTTTATGTTGGAATGTGACGATAGCGACGTCCATGGTTATGATGGCTGTATTGCCTGGCGTCGATGGGGGGTTAATATGTAGACAATGCTAATAAAGTGGTGATGATTGGGTACTACATGTATGGAGACAAATAAAGTGCTGATAGTAATATTTCCGGTGCCGTGGTGGCAGTGATGGTAGTCACAATGATGTTAAATCGGTGATTGACTATAATCATGATAATGGCATCTGCTCGACGCTTTTATGCTCATCGCGGCTCATGCTAATCGTGATGAGAACTGGTAGCAACGCTTAGAAAATAGACAAAGGGTTATCAAATCATATAGTTGAGGTAAGCAATCTGCCCTAGACAGCGGTAGAAAGCTTCAACAAACCCATCTCTCGCTTAAACTTCTAATATTTATTCATCATTATGGGCTTTATGGCAGCTGTTCGCGCTGCCAGCGTTTGTCTGCAAATAGGGCAATGATCTCTACACAACTTTTCCAACACAAACACGGTAAACTTGAGACAAACAAGACTTACGTTACAGGTGCGATGTCACTCATGCCATCCAAAGCTAAGGCATCCTTCTGAAGTATGACACTCTATAAACAAAATAAAGAACGCACGCTCTGCAACACAGCACTATCAACATACTAATACAACATCATCGTCATATCATTTTCGTCATCCAGCTCTACCCAGCATGCATCGGCGAGCGAGGAGGTATGCTCGCTGGGATGAAATGCTCAGTAACAATCTGGCTAAATCATTTTCCGCAATTAAAGTCGATTTTAGAGACGGCGCGAAAATATCTGCAAAAACGAACAAAACTAACCACTGATTAAACAGGAAAAGACGGCATGTGTTCAGAGCATTACTCTGTCTGTCTTTTCACTGTTTCGCGCTTAAAAGAGCATATTAATATCAGACGACGACAAAGCACATTTTGAGGTGCTAAATCGGTTAATGGCATTCAGCAGTGCTAGAAAATATCTTCGTACGATTCCCTCGATGTATTTTCGTCATCACGGGATAAAATGATTATTGTAAGATTTCTATTTTTCCTGCGCTTCAAGCAGATGGCTCTATTACATGGTTTGATTGTTCAGTTGAATACCATCATACGTGACACAGGGTGGTAAAAAGAGCACACTTCTCTATTCACTCAAACTTGTTCAAAACATAAATTATGAATTGAAGTTATGTGCTTATCAATTGCAGCGCGCCGACAGAAACTTTCATGCACCATCTCCATGATTATGAATCTTTCTCTCTCTCTCTCTCCCTCCTTTCCAGCCCATCTTTCTCTCTCTGTCAGTCTCCTACTCTCTACATCTTCTCTCTCCATCTATTTCCATCCCTACCTAGTAACCTCCTTCATACCCCCTTTTTGCCTCTCTCTTTTCTTTCTCTCTCTCTCTTTCTCTCTCTCTATCTCTCTCTCACCCTCCCCTCATTATTTATATATTTTGCACTTAATACACGCCGTGAAAACCAATAATTACTGTTATGAGCCCTTTCCCCCACAACGACTAATACTAAATTACTCATCCTTCTTTAGCAGATCGGTCACAGACCCGATGCAAGAGTGAACAATCCCATATTGCACAGTTTTTCGTAATTTGTAAATGTAATTTCCCCTATGTGGACAATTATACTATTTTCATAATAATTATGACCATTATAGGATCAGGAAATCGACACTTTATTTTTATCATGTCTACATAAATCAAATTTGATGATACGGCCCGGGTGCTTTCAATAATTATACAGGGATGACAATAAGAATTCAGTTATTACAAATCTATACCTGGACCGTTTAAACGTTATATTGCTTATAATATACGCCATTCGAACGCACGTCACGCCAAATGCGTCGATTTCCTGACGTATAGGATTGCGTTAGTGACTGACACGCCCTTTGACGTGCCATGTATAGAGTAATATCGAACAAAAAGTATGAAGGGGTGTCCAAAGTTCGCGGACATTTAAACAATAATCAGGAATGTATTATTCGATCCATGACTTCTCATATTCTACATACATTTATTTAAATCAATTAATACCAGATGAACAGCAATATTCTAGACTACAAATGGTGTAACTAGGAAATTAATCATCAACAAAATTCCGGCGATATCGCGATCTTAAAATATTCTATGTCAGATCGGCGTCAGCTCCAACTGAAGAAAAAGTTATAAAAACAACGAGTGCATAATTCGCGCACGAGAGCTTACAAGTGATTATTTTGTTTAACAAAAAAATAAAGGTGATCCACCACATGTAAGGTAATTGCATAAATTGCAAGTCAAATTATCATACAATCAGTTGGTATCACTTTTTTTACTTACAATTTTGATGACAGTCATATTCCCTCAAAATGAAGATTTCCAGACCCATGTCGATAAGTTCATTATATTTTCGGAACGGACGCGAAAGACTGCAAAATACGCCGATCTTTTGTCAATATTTTAATAATTTTAAACCCAACTCCAAAGAAAATTTCGTCACCATGTAATTTTATGTTCCACTTTCCATTGGTGATATCAGTTTTTTCGGAATCTTACCGATTTCTATAGAATGATATGAAACTGTCCCCGAATTAAGGTCACGCGCGAACTATGGTCACACTCACACAACCATAAATACAAAATATACAGTGCAAACAATGCGCTGAATTACTAGCACTTGTGGTAGTAGTAGAACTAGTACATAGTAGTAGTGTGGTGGTTACAGTGGTAGTAGTATAGTAGCATAGTACTAGTAGTAGTGGTGTGGTGGTAGTTGTAAAGTAGTATAGTACTAGTAGTAGTAGTGTGGTGGTAGTAGTATAGTAGTATAGTACTAGTAGTAGTACATGTAGTAGTGTGGTGGTAGTAGTATAGTAGTATAGTACTAGTAGTAGTAGTGTGGTGGTAGTAGTATAGTAGTATAGTACTAGTAGTAGTAGTAGTAGTGTGGTGGTAGTAGTAGTATAGTAGTATAGTACTAGTAGTAGTACATGTAGTAGTGTGGTGGTAGTAGTATAGTAGTATAGTACTAGTAGTAGTAGTGTGGTGGTAGTAGTATAGTAGTATAGTACTAGTAGTAGTAGTAGTAGTGTGGTGGTAGTAGTAGTATAGTAGTATAGTACTACTAGTAGTAGTGGTGGTGGTGATTGTGGTATAATAATAATAATAATATTGGATTCTTATATAGCGCACGTATCCACCTTGCAAGGTGCTCCAGGCGTATGATGCATTAACCTATTACCGGACACTTTACGTTATTTTTTCGTACTGCAAAAAAGCTTTTCAATGAAATGTCTTAAATAGTTAGTGAAAGCGGTGAATCTGCGGCATTTAGTGAGGACCGTCAACACACTGGAACCATTCAAATTGTAGTGTATATATAAGCAATAAAAAAGGATGCTCTTAATAACGGACACTTTATTGTCAAAGAACTTCAATCGAACACTGGGAAGAAGAAAAATATATATTTTACATTAATTACAATTCAAAATGATCGACAAGATCGTAATTATACAAACTCTACTGGTCTGGAAATAAATAATCTTCGAAAATGTCGTTTTCAACGTATATTTCTGCGGTTCATATTTGATATTTTGAGATCTATTTTTCCCTATAAAAACTGCACGATTGTATACTCAACACTTTTTTTATAATGCAATTCTGCAATTTGACCAAAAAAGCGCCCTTTTCATCTCGGTTCAAAATCCACGTTTTCGTCAGAAATAAGAAGTTTCTGGACCAAATTTTTGGAAGCATTAGCCCTTGTATATTCCGATTGTTTTCCCCGGGTTCTTTTTGCGCTCCCCGTAGAATGAAATACGTTACGGTAATTATTGTATAACGCGAATTGTTTATAAAATGTAAAAACTGCCATTTGCTTTGTGCGCGCATTAAACATGCCGGTGAAGCGGAAATGCATGCTGTTGTACATGCACTGTCTTGTTGCGCTGGGTAACCAGCGCACGTAGGTCAATTCGTCAAACTGCATTGACCTTTTGATGCATATCATTTTAATTCCGAAGATGTACGGCCATTTACGGGTATTTAAATCCGGTATTAAGAGGGCTCCGGTATTAGGTTAAGTGAACAAACTGGAAACTATTGCACGCTTTTTCATGAAAAAACGTGGGATAGCAAGCCTCAGTAAATGAATCACACGTGACAGCGTTTGACCAATCATATTAGTATAGATCTAGGACTGTGAGTTGTATAATACACACTCAGAGAGAACAATTATGAATCTGACCAATTTCTACTGAACATTGAATCACCGTATGCAAAGAAATATTCAGAAACCACTAATGGACAATTATCATGCCTACTTCACTACTGAAAGGAAGGTGGAAATTTGAATGTTCACCCTGCTGACAAAAATTTACCCTCCATGCAATAATTGGTAAATCCTAACATAACCCAACAAATTCGAACCCCTTAATACAAAAGCGCACATCCATTGCCTACAACGCTTCTATTTCATGCAGCGCAAACAAGATCTCTCGCCAATACTTCACATTGTTTAAAGTAAACAACCACCAGAAAGGCAAGCACTCGAATTGTTGCCGGCCTTTTAATCAATTATTGTCTGAAAAGTAGTTATGATGGTAGTTTGGGGCGATAAACATTTGCATTTTGCAATTTGGGTGAAGTGAATAAAAGGTGAAGTGGTCTGTTCCCAGACAATTCTTTTGTCCAGGAGAGTCGTTTCTCCCTGGATAATTGATGTTTTAGGTCGAATTCTGTGTAATTGCTTGCTCGACACGACATAAAAGCAAAGTAATTGGGACTATATAATGCATGAAACGTCTTGCTTTGGTGCATTTTCACAGTTTCGTAACAATGGGGTATGTGTTTACATGCCCGGCATATACGTCTCCTCTTCTCCTCGTCTCTTCACAATTCCAGGGTATATTCAAGGTTTGTCATTCTCTCATTCGTTTCTGTCTATTTTCCCTCCCCTCCCCAACCCCCCTCTCTCTCTGTAGCTTTCTCTATATGTCTGTGTCTCTCCCTCACTCTCCCTTGCTCGTAACACATCATGTCCATTTGTAGTATCTTCCTTTCTTTTTTGTTTCTCTCTCTCTCTCTCTCTCTCTCTAAATTTCTCTCACAATCTTACCCTACATACGCACTCTCTCTTCTTTGCTTTGCCAGCTCTACTTTCTCAATCAATTCACTTCTATATCATGTATATTATCTTCGTCTTGGTCTTATTATGCTTATTAACCATCGACCCCTCCCTCAATCACCATCCGTTAGTCTCGTTTTCCTCCAACTCAACGCCACGTTTTTACTTTGATGAACACTGATTGCCATCCAGGTCAGGAAAACACTCGCTAAAGAAACCCCCATGCATCCACTTACTTAAAGACAAATTTGATGGTAACTTTGCCATCAATGGTAACTACCATAGCAACATCACTCAACAGCTAATCAAATCAAGGTTTCCATGAAAGATACCATTTATGGCAAAGCTACCATCGGTGGTAAGTTTCAAGCAACGGGGCCATGGTCTTATGATTGCATTGTGAGAATTACCTGTCTGGAATCTATTGGGAAAAGGCTACTGTGAGGTCTTAGAATTGTACAAAATTATCATATTATCAAAACTACACACACATGTGGCACGAACATTTTGGTCCAAACTTTTCAGCAAAATCTCGTCATACAACCCTTTTTAGTGGTAATTCTTTCTTGATATTCCTCCAAAAATGAATAAGCTATATTTTTCACCTTTGCCATGCAGATTTTCTCTATAACTTCTCTATATCTAGAAACCACTCAATGTGTTTCATAGACCGTGTGTTTTTCTCGACATTACTATTGGTGTGGATAGGATTCTATGATGACAACGAGCATAACCTAAAATTCTGTTTCGTTATGATGAGATTCTGTGACGATATATCAGCCATTCATGTGTTCATTTTTTCATTCATTAATCCATTCTTCCATTCATTAATTCATTAATTTATTAATTAATTAATTAATTCATTCATTCATTCATACATTCAGTCCATCCTTATGCCCTGTTAAAGTTTATGAAGGACAGGGAAGAAATTGGATTATTAGGAATATCTGAGCTAATTTTCACGAACAGGGAACAGATTCGAACAGTTGACACGGTTAAAAATGATAAGTTCCAAATACTGTACATTTACATCGTCATTTTGAAGAATGTTCATATACTTAACAATAGGCCTATACAGTGTGTCCCAGAATAAAAATCCGAGAACAAACGAATGTTGTAAACAAATTATGAAGTGTATAATTACAATTCTTTGCTTTTCATAATAGTAGAAGTACACTGTATTATGCTTTCAAAGATTATATTGATTATATCAATCCGTTCATGCTTCGCTGAGCAAAATTGTTTTGAAATTGTTTGTCGTGCATAGATTATTGCAATCAAGTATCATTTTTGATTGATTGATTTTATTTTATTTACCAACAGCAATACAGGGCCCCATGAAAGACCACTACTTAATGGTGAATGGGCTACCCTGACAAAAGATTAGAAATAAATAAAAAATAAAAAAATAAAATACAGTAATACATTTCATACAATGTGTTTACATATACAAGAAGATAAACAATTGGTTGGTAAAAAGGGGCTAGATAATAGCATATGTGCTAGTCGAGCCTAACCCATTAAACAGCTAAACTGAAAACATAATACTTCTAACTGATGAAAAGCAAGGAATCTTTTTATACAGGTATTATAGTTTGCTCATCCCAACCGTTTTATTTTCATGTTTCGTATTTTTTTGGACGCACTGTTCAATCATTTTGTGTAACGCTTGCAAGGCCAACCCAAACCTAATTGTCAAATAGATGTGTAGGTATTCTTGTGATTATATTTTAGTAAACGTTTTGGTAAGGAAAAGATATCGAGGTGGGAACCCAAACCAAAATAGAAGATTCCCCTATCCTCAATTTTTGGTGGGGCGAATATGAATAATGAAGCCTCTTTTAACCTTGTCATCCCATAGTCTGTAACCAAAATAGCGGGATACCTATTCACTAACCATTGCGCATCCAACACATACAACTACACAATGTATTATCACATACTAGTGAATAATACTTCAGATTACACTCTTCACCTCAAAACACTGTTCACCACCAACTTGTTGACAATCATATACCATAAACATACAAGTGCAATGTTATGAAATAACGCTACCATCATTTTTTCTAAAGATCTTTTTTATATCAGTCGGCGTGAAATTACCCTTAGTCCCTGTAGACCCCACACACAAATCCTATTGATTCCTTTCAAAGTGCTCTTTTCAAAATAAGAGTACAATTATAGTCAGGTTTCCATTCAAATGACTCCATTAAACTCGGATTAATGCATGCCAGTGATACGTTTCCACGTTTCCGTCATAGAACGCCTCATTGATAATCACAACCGTACAATCATTTTATCAATCACTTTAAAATTCATTTCAGCTAGGGTCTACCGAAAATAGAACTTTTTATTTTCATTTTCTTTGAAATTTTGCCGTCAAAGAAATCTGTTTTTGTCGGGCAGTTAACCCGGGGCGAGAAAAGTACACTGCAAGTTTATGGTGCATGTACTTTCAAACTGTGTGTATTATATCTTGTGAAATGATATAATATTTGCCAGAATTCGAAATAAAGAATCACTTGCGAAATGTCAAAAGACTCACAAAAGTTGGTACTTATCTCGATATACAGTATACCGCACCCTCTTATGCATGAATAAAAATTAAGGATCATATTTAGAATATTTTGTTTTCTTTTTGATGGAAGACATCAAGAAGCAAACCAAAGAAATGGGATGAAAACTGTCACGAATGGAAAGCACGTTTCTATATACAGGTAATTACTGTTACCGTATATTGCCTACACTCGGTTAATCACCTGACTTGCCTCTTTCTACAATATCTTGTACACTCGAAATATTTTCGTTTCAAGCAATATGTAATTGTTGTACGGTTTCAGAAATGACAATCTATATCACGTTTAATTATAGTCAACTAACATTCTCGTGATTTTTGCATTGGTTACTTTAGAAATAAATATCCATTCGCAAGGATGGTGATATAGGGGTTTTGATAAAGGTAACGTGCCGTTAAGGAGTGTCTGGAGGAATGTGATAGCAGGCGACCCTCTCCCAGGTTTGGTTTTGGCGGGAGGAGCAAACATTATAATTCACTTTAAACAGTTCGGATACCGTGTGTGTCAACATGCAGTAACATATTATGTTCGCATATACATGTACATGATAACGTTGCATGAATCATGACGCTGTTTCTATAGTGATACGAGTAACAGGAGATTTATGCGTAGGGTATGCCCCCACCCCCTCTTCCCTTCCAGAAGCCCTTGTGCATTTACCTACATGCAGGCTACAGGGGGAGTGGGTGGGTAAGCTCCTATTATAATCTTTCCGTTAATGTTCCATTTCTACTCTGGAACATTGTAGGACGAAAATCTCACGCAAGCATTGGTTATGCATGCACAGTATCTCGGCTATGTTAATATTCAAAGTTGTATCCAAACTTACAGAGAGCAAATTTTAATCTTAAAATGCACCCTAGAAGAAGTCCGCAAAGCATGACTGCAAAAACGAACATCACTCATGCCGGAAGTTGGAATGCGCACCTCTTACACTGCAAAAACCAGGGTGTTAAATTTTTAACACCAGTATGGTATTGAATTTTTTTGACACCATTGGTGTTATTTTTAACACCGGTCAGATTTAAGCATGCATTAATAATTACTGGGTGTTAAGTAACATGGTGTTGTTTTATGCTTGGTGTTGAAAGTATCATCACGTGATTTCGTTTAAGGCGGTTGATTGGTCGAATAAGTTTTCACAAAGTGTACGCGCGCTTAATGATTACTTTACACGTGTTCACAGAAAAATACATTTATCATGATTTGTTAAGCAAATTATGACAATGCACATCAATTTTGTGATTTGTATTTTCCTTTGGCAATTATTGACCAATAGATTATATGTCCGATCTTGTTACAATTATATTAACGTTTTAGCAATATATATATTGATTATATGATTACTAACCAAGAAACAACATGCATGTTTATTATATACATATGTGTACCAGCCTGTACCACATACATGTTAATCTTGAATTTACTTCAAATGATCTATGTGATGGAGTTAATGCAATGGAGATTAGAATATACCTATTGGTGGACAGTTGCCAACATCGATTATGAATTATCAGTTTACCACTGGTTCCTCTACCCTGGTCGATAATGGTCGATAATGGGGAATATGGAATGTGGGACCATTAGACATACATAAAAAAATCTCTAATATAAACACCAAAAGTGGAATTGAATTTGTTATGATTCCAGATATTGGTGTTAATCTACACCAGTAGGAGTTGTCAAATATTAACACCAAAAGTGGAATTGAAATAATCTAATTCCAGAAAATGGTGTTAAGTAACACCAGAGGAGTTGCACGATATAGATACCAAGAAAGTGTTAAATTTAACACCCTTGGTGTTAAATTTAACACTCTGGTTTTTGCAGTGTAGGATGTGATATGAAAGAAATTAATCTTTAAAGATTCAATTCAATTCAATGTTATAGTAAGCATTAATTGGAGTTTCTATTTCTGCATTGAAACGGCTCAGGGTTAGGTTTGAACTTAATCATATTCCATTGTATGTATATTGACCCTGTTAAACGGCCTTTGCAGTTTTTGCAAAACAAGCAAATAATACAGACTGTCAGCATACAAATTTAAAGACGAAAAAGAACGGCCCAATCGTAACGACTAGAGATGTATGGACTGTGAATATCATCAGCTTTGATACAAGTCATATCCCTTATTCCATCTCTGCATTGAAGATTGAAATATACCCCAACTAGTTCTGCGAATCTAGGTGTGAGGTCAAGGTGCAACGTAGATTGCTGTATAATGAGAAAAGCATTGGAGTATTTTCAATGAATGCACTATCGCTGTCCTCATTCAGATACCAATTTTAGCAGTAGTTTCAATAATGGGAAATAGATCATCGGACTATGGGGTGATGGGAAATGATTGGAGTCGCAAGGAGCTGTGTTAAGACGAGGAGATTTATCAGGACTACTGAAAAAAGACGATAAGATCAGTGGCATATTTAGGGAGGGCACAACCATGACAACGGGCCCGTGTCCCCCTGTGCTCTGCTACAGGAAAATCCAACCTTAAGAGCAAACAAATCTGAGAGAAAATAGAAAAATCATAGAAGCAGACTGGTGAAAGTTTGAACAAAATCGGAAAAGTTATGAATTTTCGAAAGTTGTAAGCCTTATAGTTATAGGTACAGAAATTCAAATTGGCTGAATCGGTAATGTCACTAAGATGTCACTTTTATTATTGCAATTTATGTTTAAGCCAAAGTTTGTTTGTTTGTTTATTTTAGAACGTGTGCAACTTTCAGCAATAGCGATTGCAACCCTCTGACTCCCCTTTCCCTTTTTGAAATCGCTAGCCTTGCGAGCTATCGCGGGAAGATCGATTGCAAGCTTTCTTTTTGGAATTCAATTTGACGCGAGGAAAATGTGACAATCGAATTACGAGCTTGGTTGCTGCGGTCTGCTGTCAACCGACTTGCCGATAAACCTGCCCAGGTGGGCCAATGATATCCCGCAAAAGAAAAAGGAAAATGGATAAGTGCTAGGGGCGATTGCATATGAAGTGAATAGAGATATGCCATGTCTAGTCAGAATGAGAGCAATTGAATTGCCTATATGATATACATGTACTGTACTTCCACCCCTCCCCCTTCCCTTATCTATATGTTTCTGAAACAATATATGTGCATACAGTCATGTAGCACTTTATAGGGTCATACACCTGGTAATATGATGAGAGCAATGGATTTACAATTTTCCTAACCCTACCCAGGCTCCCCCTTAACATATTCCTGAGACATTATCTACGAAGGGCATACATAATTATTTATATACCTAGATAAAATTGGAGCACTGGGACTATTAATTTCCTCTCGCTACCCCTCCGCCCCCCCCCCTCACCCCCTCAACATAATATTCCCGAGACAATATCACGGCCATACACGTAAGGGTTATCATGGTTAAGCACATAGTTGAAATAGGAGCACCCCCCACACACACACACACACATACACACACACACTTCAGCATCTACCTCATACAGTGTACGAAGATAATTTACCTTTTCGACCCCATCCCCAGTTCCCCCACTTCAACATCTTCCTAAGATATTGCCCGTAACTGGAGCGCACGCAGAGTGCAAGAAATACGCCGAAATGAAAGCAAGAGCAATAATATTATTGCTTATTACCCCTACCCACCCTCCACCCTCCCGCGCTTTCCACATCTTCTCAAGACAAAGTTTCGCTGATTATTAAGAGCAAATGAAATCGAATGGTTAACACAGTTATTTCATTTGATCTTATTTGATTGTACGTATGCTTGGAGCTAGCTACGCCGGTATAAAGAGGTTAATTGGTACACAGGTTTGCACAACAACCCTCCTTCTACTAACCTCATTAGATTGTATTTATCTTTTTCTGCAACTCATTATATAGACGTAAGTGTATATTCAACGCTTTGAAACGATTCCAAGTAAGCTTCATAAAATGTTACCATGGAACTATTCTCACCCCCTCTTAAGTAAAAAAAATAAAATTGTTTATACATCAATTTAGTTACTTAGTTATCCCTATTTTTTTACAACCTTGTTATTATTGACTCCGTTAAATAATTGTTTATCTATCAAATCTATGGACCTTAGTATTTTTTTTAATCAGGCAACGATAAACTGGAGAAAATTGGAACAAAACATAATGATATAAAAAAATATACATAGTTTGAAGTTTTAGTGTGAATTTACATTCCATCGTTCTAGTCTTAAACGGAGAAAGTAAAGAATTATTTTGGGCATTCAGTTGAAAGAATTGGATTATTGGATTAAAATAAAAGTAAAACCTAAAAATTTGACATATTATATAAATTCATGGCGTTTTGCCTTGATTTGATAGTGGCAATAACAAAGAAAACAGTATACGGACTTGTACTATTCTCTCTCTCTCTCTCTCTCTTCCCCCTCGTTCTCCCTTTTATATTTCTCTCTGTCTCTTTGCTCTCTCTCTCTCTCTCTATGTCTGTCTGTCTGTCTGTCTCTCTCTCTCTCTCTATGTCTGTCTGTCTGTCTGTCTCTCTACTTCTCTCTCAGCCTCCATATTAATGCAAATGCAAACTTAACAGTACTATACGTTATGAGCTGGGTTAATTACCTATACACGAACAAGACAACTTGACATCATAATAGAGCTCCTATAAAAGCTAATCAGACTGACCATCCGTTCTGTGCAATGCTGCAAGACATGAATGGAAATAGAATGATAGATCTCCTATACTCACTTGAATACAATCAGACATGTAGAAATGAATCCATGGTAGCAAAGTCACAAAAAGTAATTAAAAGCTTCCAATTTGAATATTTTGAGCAGTGACGTAATTAGGGGGCATGTGTGACAAAATAACCCCCTCCAAAGTTAAATGGCATGATGTGAAGAAAAAGTGAGGGGGCAGAGAGAAAGAGAGCGGTGAATGAACGTGAAGAGAAGATGAGAACCCTTTTCCCCAGACCCCTCTTGCTCCCTTTCATTTCACCTACCTCATAAAACTCGACTACCCCCTCCCCCTCCCTTGGCTGAACCCTCACTACGTCACTAAATCTTGAGTTCTGATAGTTGAGAAATATTCTATAAGCCTATAGGAACTCGACATAGGTCGTAACTCGACCTATCTCTTTTCCTGATTCTATCAAAATATTACTTCTGCATTTGTTAATTTCCATTATGTAATTAGAAAGAGTAAAACAACAAAAATAAATAAAAAATTGTTCAGGGTCCCACCCCATATGCTATTACATCTACCTATTCAATACAAGTCTTGTTGCTACATGTATCGTGCGCAATACAGTGTATCACATACTGACTGACTGATCATTATAATAATGTACCAGTAAATGTAGTAAGATGAAATCGGCATTATGAATAAACATCTGCTTACCATTTTGTACAAGCTATTTTCTTTTGAAAATGTGATACAGACGTTTTGGTTTCATCTCAATAATTATTTCGTCGAAACTGTTCCATTTTTAACAGGTTTTGTTGATTATATTCAATGATCACAATTACTTTTAAAAGAAAATAGGCTATTCTCACCTTAATCAACTATTAAATCATATTTCTTGTTGCCTTTCCCTCTTTCTTCAATGCAACGTCTCAAAACTCAAAGGTGCCATAGAGCCTCTAAATGGCAAAAAAAAGCTAACACTGGTTGGATTGTTCTTCAATTCAATCAGAATATAATAATAGATCGTTTATTTTCTTTGATAGTGCTTGTAAAACAAACGGCAGGTGCAGGTATAGACTAATAACAGAAAAATGATGCAAATTTGTATTCTAATAATTTGACCATAATTACATTGATTTTAATCACAGAAATCTCGTAATAATGCCGCCTTTTCATCCTAAAATGTAATCCTTGCTCTGAGCAAGTGAATGAAAGGTGTTTTTGATAAAGATCCATCATTTTACTTTTCCTCCTGAAAATGTATGAAAATTCTATACCAGCTGTATCCATCCAATGAAATATCATCTAGACTATTGCCCGAGCCATCTAATAGCCGTCCAGCCATGATAATAGTCTACTATTTCCCATACCATATAGTCGGTGATAGTGTAATGAGAGTCACGCGTAGATGACACACACACTATGTCCTTGATTATGACTCAGTTTGTTGTACGTGCTTTCTACTCCGATACAGTCAGTTAACTATCATCCACTAGGGAAACACTGTATGATGGTGTAATAATTGATGCGCAACTATTATGATTCAGGAATCAATAAGTAGGCCTATATCATTTTAGTTACCAACACGTGATGAGTAACCTGTGAGATGAAGTGAGAATCTTGAAGAGGAGCATAAATTTAAAGCGTTCAAAATAATGGAACCCTACAATTAAAATTAAAACATTTGCACCGTGCAATATGGCAAAGAATGACCCATTCTATAAAGCAAAGATTTTGACCCAACAATATTATTCTTATCCAATTGACCTTTTCTAGTTTTTTTCTATACCAGTGTTCTATATACCTCTATACCTTAAGTTAGATTTTAGCTTTGATGATATACTGGGGTGTGATAACACAGTAATAGTTTTATTCGGCAAATACCTGCAATAAACATACAAGATACAAGCAACTCACCGACAGCAGAGGTATACGCAACGCCAGCACTCCTCCCGTCGAATTACAAGAGGAACTGTTGAAAACCAGCGCAGCTGCAGACAGTTCATGAATCACAGATGCTGGAAAAATAGAACTCTCTCATTAGCGCTCACATTTCCACTCAGCCATTTCACAAATGATCATCCTTTTCTCTTCTCCCTCGGCTTAAGTCACAGATGATTGTGTCTCTCATTTACCCCTATTGTCTATCAGCAGCGCATCTTGGCGCTCTCATGCGCAAGTATAAAGTGAGTTACCGGTCACCGGCTGCAAAACTAAGCGCTAGCAGACGATACGATAATTTTGCACGAACGACGGACGTACATGTACGGACGCGCATTACTTTTCCAGTCGCCTTTTGCACGGCATAGCCTGATGACCGCCTTTCTCATTTCGATCACTGTCTCCAACAGAAAGCAAGTAAGAGAGGGACTTTGTCATTAAATCCTAGATAATTTGTTTATATCCTTTTCTCCTTGTATGATCAATGCTTCCTTTAGAAACGCAACTTTTTAGAGCTATTTTATGTCCCCAATTATTACAACGACGACCCTATAAAAATCACCGTTTTCTTTCTTCTTTTTTTCCCAGTTTATATTCATTGTGACCCCATTCAACAGAAGGTCCTCGGGTTTCTTTCCTTTTCTCACGTTTTTGTATTGGTTTTTCCTCCAACTGTTTACAGAATGTTTCTTTCCAAACATTGCAGTGGTTTATATTTCCATTGTGTGAATTATTCAACATCTGGGTCCCAGCGCGCAACTGAGTTCTCCCGTTTTTCAGCCATTTTTTCCAGTGTGAGCAAGGAGTTGGTGTGAGTGAGACAGCACATTTTGTATATGCTAGGGAATACAACTGCTCTATTCAATGCACTGCAAAGGAAATAAAAGGAACGGCAGAAAGAAAAAAAGAGAAAATAGACCTCTGGCGACCTCCATATTGTTTTCTTTTATCGAGCACTGTCAAAAGAGCACCCTATTCAGAACGGGGGTCGCTTTGACGGTCGTGCGCGGAGCGGGTATCCCGCAAAGAGAGAGGCCGTTAGCCAGCGGGCGATTATGGAAATGAAAGCTAATATTGTATGTCTTGCTACGTATGGCTAGATCTCGCAGATGATAATTTTCGCCCCAAGATCCTCTTGTTATTATGATCTTTTTCCCCGCAAACTTCCCATCTCGCCTTCTCAAATCTATGATTGACACTGCAGCCAGAGGGGGTTCTAGAACATTAATGTGCGTGCGTGTGGGGGTCGGTGATGGATGTCGAATCAAATTTGTCGTCAAGCTCTCTAATGGAATTTACACACACACACACACACACACACACACACACACACACACACATATATATATATATATATATATATATATATATATATATATATATATATATATATATATATATTTGTATATACATTTATATATACATTCATGCATGATATAATATTTGCAATCATAACAATCTCTCTCTCTCTCTCTCCTTTTCCTCTCTCCATCTAGTATCTTGTTGTACGTTACCTACTTTTCTCTTTCATTTCTCCTTTTTCTTCCATGTCTCTCTCTTTTTCGATGGTTTTAGCGGCGTAAAGGGGCCGCGGTCGATTCGCCCTCACCCCCCCCGATCCGCTACTAATTTAATACATTCACGTACGCATTTCGCATAGCCTAGCTTGCGTTGGGTGGGGTTTTCATCCAATCCAATACTTTGCCGACCAGGGTAGCGATTTTTTCAAAAAAACAAAAAAAATCTCGCTCTTTCCCTTTCCCCTCTTTTTATCTTTTACCTTCTTTTCTTTTTCTTTTCTCCCTTTTGTTCCCTCGCTCTCTCTTTCCCCCTTTTTGAGGCCGCAAAGGGGGGGGAGCCAATTCGGCCCCTGATCCGCCACTGCTGATTGGTCAGTTAATTCTTATGGAGCACCAAATAGTTCCTTCCCACAGAGACTGTACGTGGGTAATAACTATTCGGAGCTCCACTTTAACATGTTATAACCTATGATCGCTCTCGTATATACGCGTGTCACAACTATTCTTCTCAATACGCTATGGTTTTAAAGAATGCATTCCTGACAGGTTCCCATTGACGTCACTTTGGGCGAGTGTGAAAAAATATAGATAAATATCTTGCCAAAAGACATTAGTGACAGGCACTTGTACCCCGTACCTTGTCATCCACAGTCCGGTGACTTATCCACCAGACCACAAGCATCACCTCTATAACCCTAAAAAGGAGGGTATAGTTTCCAATTACGTATACATGTATTAACATTATGTGGTTATTGTATTTTAAAATGAGCTCGATAACTCCAAGGACCGTTTTCCTCCAGCAGCGTAGATTGAACTTCACGGGTGCGCGATAGGGGGGATTTTTTTTTTTTTTTTTTTTGGGGGTCATAAGTTTCAAAATGTAAAATCTGACGATCTTTTCATTTATTGGTAATGTATATATTGTTAAGAATTTGACTATCTTGAATGTTCTGAATTGCTAAAATAATAATAATAATAAATAATAATATTTTTGCTTTATATAGCGCTTAATACGTCGGGAATGTCTGAGTTTCTAAGCGCTCTACATTATTACCCCGGTCATGGGATTCTGGCTCAGTGCCCGCACACAATGTATGCACCTTCTTCACTCCCTGGGGAGCATTCCAACAAGAGCTACTCAAATTGCTAAGCATACCACATTGGCTTTCGCATCCTATACGGGTACCCATTAAACACCTGGGTGGAGAGTGGCAAATGTAGATCTTGCCAAAGGACATTAGTGCCGTGGCGGGACTCGAATCGCGGACCTTGTGATCGACAATCCGGGGACGTATCCACTCGACCACAAAACCTCTACTCGAGAGCGTTCGGGGGCTCTTCCCCAGACCCGAAACAGGGCTCTCCCCCTGCATCGTCATGCAATAATACATTTTACGTATTGTTAATGATGAAAAACGTCAATAACCTCGAAAATGAGAAATAACGAGCCATCATTTTCATTAAAATGGAATAAGATGTCTTATTTCTTTGAATTGTATAGGCCTAGTCATAAAAACCATAACTATACTATTAACCTTCTATGCCAGCAGATGATCTAGCAACCTTCATACATTAACTTAATGTCTCAACTATGTCCTTCAAAATGTGAGCGCCAAATTGCAAGGTGTATTAGTTGCCATTGGTTATGCAGATGAGATAAATGGGCAGATAACTCCAGATAGTTACTCTCTCTCCTACACGAAGATTGCAAATTACGTACTTACAGATATACCGTTTCGTATGTGGAGGGATCAGCGATGTACATGCAACTCCAGACGAAAAACAATTTGATAATTCCATCGAGTGGCCGGGTTGCCATGGGTTACAAGGGGGAAACGGAGTTGATGATGGTACTCGTCCTCCGAAAATTTGAAAAAGTTACGTAACATGTTGCAATCAACGTATATGTTGCCTTGGAGATATGATCAGCTAGGATTCGTTATGTTTTTGTTGTATTAGAACTTCAATTGTGATCAACATAATATCACTACGAGATGCTGATAATACATTGTTAAAGCCCTAATCATGCTAATGCATGAAAGTGAGGGTGGAGAGCGAGTTAGAAAGAAAGAAAGATAGACAGAAAAGAGAGAGAGAGAGAGAGAGAGAGAGAGAGAGAGAGAAAGAAAGAGAGAGAGAGAGAGAGAGAAAGAGAGAGAATGAGAGAGAGAGAGAGAGAGAGAGAAAAAAAAGAGATAGAGAGAGAGAGAGAGAGAGAGAGCGGGCGGCAAAGCGTATAACTATATCATGGCGATATAATACAATATGCAATAATTATGCATAACTATAGTTATCGGCTATTGTCTTTGATCTGTATGTGAAGCTTATGAAATGAAATAGGTCTACCAATTCCCCTCAGTAAAATATCAACTATTAAGCTATAACACTTTACACTTTGAAAATATATATTAGTAACACTAATTTGTATACTAAATGGGCAGGATAACACATTTATGTGCGAATCAGGGCCGAAATAGTCCGTCATGTCAGACTAAGGCTGAAAGGAAGGGGGCGGTCCTAATCCTGATTCGCCAAAAGGTTTGGAAGGGAATCTTACACTGATCGTTTGGATTAATAATTGTTTGCCTTATAATTATTTCAAATATCTTTGCTTATTTAAAGTGTTATTTTCGATTCATTATGTGCAACAGTGAAAAAAAAAAATGAAAAGGATAATATAAGAATGAGAAGAAGAAGGAGAAATGTGAAGAAGAAGAAGAAGAAGAAGAAGAAGAAGAAGAAGAAGAAGAAGAAGAAGAAGAAGAAGAAGAAGAAGAAGAAGAAGAAGAAGAGAAGAACAATGAGAAGAGAAATCACAAAATTTATCCTTTTTCTCCAAGCTGTAAAGGTAAGTGATGTATAATTGTTACGTAAAAAATATACAAACAACCTCCCTCTATTCTTATTTTCAGACTTCATGTTCCTCCCTTTTGGTTCAATTCCCCTCCTTCCCTACTTCCCTCCTCGGACTGACCCCCCAAAAAAAGGGGGCCTAGGGAGGTGCATTAATTTGATCATTTTTCCCCTAATATTTTCTTTTTCAATTGTTCTTTTACAGCTACCATACCACAGACAAAAGTACCGGAGCCAGACAAGCCACTGCACTGGTCGCGGGAACAAAAGAAACTGAGACAAAGCATCACTTTGGTGGCCATTTGGCTGTGATATAAGGTAACTATAATTCAGATTATGATGTATTGAATCATAAAAATGAAAATGATATTCAAATCAGTTCATGAATTATTCATTCCCCTGCAATTCTGCGCAGCTGCGGGACATGATTTTGCGCCGAGCCGCCGATCCCAACTGTGTTGTAACTTGTGTACAGTCCCACGCGTTGATGGACATGATGGACAGAGAGAGATTGCATTGATATTTTCTTGTTTCATTCATTCCAAGGCCAAGGTAATCTTACTCGTCTTCTCTTTCATAATTGTTCACAAATATATACATCGCTAGGGACTTGCATAAAATTTGCAAATTGACAAATAACTACCAAACTAGATTAGTCTACTAGACAGTAGACTGTAATGTAAGCTTCATTTTTTCAGTCTCTGAATCTGATTGAATCTGATAATGATATCGACGGTTGTTCCGCTGAGCTAAACCGAAAATTTCTGTCTCTTTCGTTCGGTAGCCTCTGATTTGGGTAGGGTCGACCATAGCCCCATAGGCGCTTCCGTGCAAACGTTTTGGCCATTTATGGCCAAAGAACTTTGCCCAAAATACTCAATTTTAGATGACGTCATTTTCCTTCATGCGCAGTAACAGTAGGGTGTCTGATCGCGCACCCGATGTTGTGTGCTAAAATCCTTCCCATAGAGATTGCACGCAGCCCTATGCAGTCTATGTGCATTACGCGATCATGCAAAATTGGTCAAAGTTTTTTTTTTTTTTTGAAGTTCAAACCTTTATTCTTTGTGATCCTGAAGGTGATACTCAATTAATGAGGTGTCATATGAAAGAGCAGGTGAATCCCCATATTTCCAAAGGGGCGTCATCTCGGAATTCTAAAAATATCTTGGTCAAAACAGCGATTTAAACATTGTGCCCTTGCTAACTCCGAGGCTTGCCACTTTTGAGATATGACGCCCCGATCGATAAGTAGTCCCAGTCCTAAGGAATATATCTATGCGCTTATTTTTTTGCTAGCCCCCAGGGATCACAAACAATTACAGTTTGAAAATACCCTTCCCCACATTTTTCGGATCAGCTAAGTAGGGAGGCGTGAGCTCCGCGCTGACCGAACCCATGGTGATAGCGCATAAAATCTGCACATGAATATGCATCGGACCGCGTGTGTATATATCCGGAAGTGGATGCCCATTGAAGACACTGGATTGCCGATCGCTTTGAGTTGCGCATGCAGTTAAGCAACACATGTACGCGTACGCTTGCATATTGCGCAATTCAGCTGTTTTGCTAAATTTAGCAAAACAACATAACTCTGCGTGTACGTCTTTTTCATCGATTCTGAGAAAAACACCATGAATATTTCTTTGATTTGAAGGGGCTGTATCTTTTGATAGAAACATCAGTGAGTCTTGAAAATGTATAATTCTGAGTGAATGATTTTTTCAATTATCCAACCATAATGGTGAAAACAATCCAAAAGGGAAAATTGAAAAATCGTTCAGACACCCTATCTTTATGCACCTATCAATTGTAAGACGCTCCTAGCGACCCCCGGGAATGTTGCGTCATGGTTGGGTCATTTACCAAAATTTTTGAGGCAGGTTCCGTCAAATCAACCTTTGGTCTGTCATATCATGACGAAAGTAGTGTGTCATTGTCAGTCAGTTTACCCATGTGTGTCAATACGTACTGCCGAACTGCAGGCCAGGCATAGCGTGCAAATCTATGGAACAATTTATCTAAAATAATTAAATCATGCTCGACCCTTTATTCTTTTAAAGCGACACTAAAACGTCACATTATATCAACATACAGAATCGTTTCTCATTAAACTTCGTCTCTGAATTCGAATATATTTTAAATTTATTAATTCTTAAAATACACTAGTATTGGATTAAAAACATTACGTACCAGAACCCCATCCGCACTTGCACATGCACTTTCACTGCACCCAATTGATCAATTTCGTACAATTATATAATTTAAGAGTTATGCCGCTAATTCTCTCGAGGCCGCCATCGACTTCAAGCTTACCGCTCATGATGGCGGTCTCCTGCGTTTTTTTGTAATTTATCTTATTCATTGATAAATATTTGTGTTTGTATGCATCTTATTTAATGTACTTAAAAATTTATAATTATGTATAATGAAGAAATAATAGTTATTTTATGTATATGATTATGTTCTACAGTCAAACCTGCTTTAGTGACCACCTGTCTACAAAGACCACCTGTCTACAAGGACCACATTTTTTGTTTCCCTTGAAAATGGTTTCTCATTGAAACATGTACTAAAGGAACCTGTCTACAAAGACCACCTGTCTACAAAGACCACTTTTTGTGTTTCCCTTGGGTGGTCGCTATAGACAGGTTTGACTGTATTTTGAAAACGCAGAAATAAAAACAAACAAACAAAACAAACAAACAAATCTACACTACACCGGCACCGAGCGGCCGGCTAGCGATGCATGGATTTCAGCTGCATTGTCGTTTGCGACGACACTTACATGACGATCAATTTAAAATGATAAATTCCCATTTGTATGTTGCATGAAATGTTCCACTAATTAAAACACATTTTCCCAAAGTAATGATATTGGAGTTGATATGAACTTACTTGGAATTCGATAAATGCCTGAAATAAACGGTAAAAAATGTAATTTGTCTCGCCGTTTCAATATGCATGTTGCACGTTGTAATTTGTGTTATGAGATTGATCCGACGTGACGTGTCGTGTGCAGAAAGCATAGCGCATGCATAGAACAAAATTTGATGACCGTCATGGTTCGTCAAAATCAAGAGATTGTGCGTCACATAAGTCACCGTATGTACCATCATGTAGTTGAATGGTCCGTCAAAATGTTGACATAGTTGTGTTTCATTGTAACTCGATATCCGACTCACATAGGACCAATGTTGCACCATTCCCGGGGGTCGCTAGGTGCGTCTTACAATTGATAAGTGCATTACATCTTCACATATCCACTTTGGCTGCAAAATTGGCATTATCGTGTAATCACTCCAGCAAAGCATACACTAGTAGTAGTAGTAACTAGTTCTAGTTAGTACTATGCTTTTTTGGCGCTAATTCAGAATCATATCCATACTCTGACCCGTAACTCCGGCGTGGAGATACCCTACTAAAACATACCAAAAATCAACTAAATCTTCGTCCATTGTTCAGATAATGGTCATGATTTAAAAGTCGTTATGTTTCTTACCTGTATCGTGTCAATTTTCTTATTATCTCTTTTGAAGTATTTCTCCCCAAAACAAAGACTTATAATATACACTTTCTCACATGTTTCACGGCAAACCACTGCACAATACAATTGCATATTGTCTAGCGTACCAATGGTGGGGTGCGGGCGCGACTGAATTTAATGAATGTAATCTCAGATCCTCATTAAATTTATGTGAGTAATTCCTCATTACGGTCGCTAAAACTTCATGCACGCGCGTGTGCCCTCACCCCACCGTCGGTACGGTATGCACTTGTATTGTGCAGCGGTTTGCCGTGAAACTGTGAGAAAGTGTATATGTTTTAGGAAAAAATAAATATTCCAAAAAGACAAAAAATTGACACGAAACAGGTAAGAAAGATAACGACTTTTAAATCCTGACCATTATTTGAACAATTGTTGAAGATTTAGTTGATTGTTGATATGTTATGCTGTTTTAATGCTCCAAATAAGACTAAAATGAATAAAATATAGTGCTGTAAGTCAGGCGCCATGTTCGGGTTCGGTTCGGTTCGGCAGAGTTCGGCAATTTTTTACCCGAACTTGGTTCGGTTCGGGGTTCGGTAATATAATAGCAAGCAGCCTAATAGCTACGGTGGTCGGCGCTGGCCGGGCTGGCCGGGCGGGCCCGACCAGCACGGAGGACTTCTGCCCCACTCCTGATGAAAAACACTGCTTCCGACCGGCACGTATTTCACATAAAAAACTGCTTTAAACGTAACTATTTTAGTACTTACATTCATATTTCCGTTTTTAATCTTGTTTTATTTGCAGTTTTACAAGAATCATGTTTTCAATTTGAAAATAAATAATTTTTTTTAAAGATTTGCCGAGACGGTTGTTGTCTAATGTTACGAGTCATGAAAGCTGCCATCTTGAATTTACCGATGTATACACAGAGATAGCAGCCCAGGCTCGTTCGATTGCCGTTATTATAAATGTTTATTTTTAATGGGGTAAATAATAAAATTCCTAATTTTCCTGAATAAATAAATTAAAATACTATAATATGTATTTATTTCGTTATTTAGATGGTAAAATTTGTCCGATATTATTACCATTAATTTTTTTTTAATTTTTGTATTGTTTGGGTTTGAGCCGAACTTGTTTTGATCAGTGCCTAATAGGCACGTGTATTCTAGCTTGTTTAGCTTGCGATCGCGACGTTGCAGAGGTCAGGATTTGGGATTTAAATGGCGTCAGTGAAGTCGCGCCCACGACTGGAGAGGCATGAATCACAAAGGAGGAAAATGGGAAAAAAGTAAATATAGAATGAGCAATCATGACATTAAAATTAGGTATAAAATGACAAGTTAATTAGCCTGCAAAAACGTTTAAAATTTTTCTGCCGAACATCCGAACCAGGCCTTTGTGTTCGGTTCGGTTCGGCTCGGTTCGGAAGTGCCATGTTCGGCGAACTTCCGTTCGGTTCGGCGGTTCGGCTACAGCACTAATAAAATAGATACTAAAAATGATCATAAATACTTTCTTGATGCAGAATAACCAGTTCAAGAAACATCGGTGAGTCGTGAAATTTGAAATGTGTTCTTCTGAGTAGTTGATTTTTTCAATTATCCAACCATAATGGTGAAAAACAATCCAAAAGGGAAAATTGAAATATCGTTCAGACACCCTAAAATAAGCAAGAAATATTCTGTACATGATATTCTAAAAACATTCAGCAACGTTGAATTGATATGAGCTAAATGTTTTTATGCCTCCGCTACAAAACTTGGGTCATGTATGTATCTTGCAGAGCTAATGAACTGATTAGATTTTGGGGTCACTAGGTCAAAGGTCAAAGGTCACTAGGCTCATTATGTATGCAAAAATAGCTCGTGATCGCGTTATCTCAAGAACCGATTGATGGATTACCGCCAAACTTGGGTCATGTATGTATCTTGCAGAGCTAATGAACTGATTAGATTTTGGGGTCACAAGGTCAAAGGTCAAAGGTCACAGGGCTCATTATGTATGCAAAAATAGCTCGTGATCGCGTTATCTCAAGAACCGATTGATGGATTACCCCCAAACTTGGGTCATGTATGTATCTTGCAGAGCTAATGAACTGATTAGATTTTGGGGTCACGAGGTCAAAGGTAAAGGTCACAGGGCTCATTATGTATGCAAAAATAGCTTGTGATCGTGTTATCTCAAGAACCGATTGATGGATTACCGCCAAACTTGGGTCATGTATGTATCTTGCAGAGCCAATGAACTGATTAGATTTGGGGGTCATGAGGTCAAAGGTCACAGGGCTCATTATGTATCCTAAAATAGCTCGTGATCGCGTTATCATTAGAACCAACAGATGGATTACAATCTTGAATTTTAAAAATTGCTTCCATTTTGGTTTGTAAAATTGCTCTATGGCGGAGGCATCATTTTCGACTGCGAGCAGTTGAAGTTCCATCTAGTTCTTTCATTTTACATTTTGTTACCTTTGCAGATTTGAAAATGGACTCCACCCCAGAATTTCCCCATGTTGCTCTGTCACCGGGTGAGAGGAGTCCAGATGTAGAAAGCAGCAGTCAGGATCAGTCAGCACCTGAAGAACAGTGTAAGACTGAGGAACCTCTTGAAGGATCTCCAGGACCTGGAACAGGTGTACCTGAAACTTTGAGTGAGTCTCAGGATCAGGGAGCTCAACAACAGCAAATTGTTACAAGAGAGTCTGATGGTACTGCAGGAGAGGTATATAAAGGTCAAGAAGAACTGCCCCTTCCAAAAGAGGAAAGTGCCAAAGGGTCAGAAAAGAGAAGGGATGAGCAAAGTGCTCCAGGTAACCAGGAAGTATGTGACCAAGTCCGAAAGGGAAAAGTAGAGGAAGTCTCCGAAGATGATTCAGCAATGCAAGTTGCAGATTTATCATCTAAATATGAAAACAAAACTGATCCTTTGAGTGAAGGACAATCAGAAGAAACATCTACAGGCGATAAGGATGAGGAGACTCTAGGTGAAGTTGTAAGACAAGGTAACAGTGAAGGCAACCAAGATGAGTTTGAACAGGAAGAGATGGACACAACAGATGGTGACGAGAAACCAACTGAAGATGTGCAAGTGGGAAGCACTGGATCTCCTGAAGTGAGAGAAGCAAGTGAGGTTGCATCACAAGAAACCATTGTTACACCAGAGGATCAACCAGGTGACAAACATGAAAGTGCAGCTCTCACAGAAACACCAGCTGGATTGCAAACACATGAGACAAATAAGGACAAGACCAATGAAGAAGGAGGTCAAGTTAGTGACGAATCGGCTTCCAGTAAAGGAAATTTGGATAGTCATCATAAAGAATCTGGTAATGTAGAAAGCAGCAAAGAATCAAATCCAATTGAGGGCAGCACAGGCAATGTAGTAGCTGACTTAATCAGCAAGTCTCTTGTCTCAGAATTCAGTCAAGAAGAAACAAAGAAAGATGATCCACTGCAGGAAAAGCAAGATCCCAATGAATTTGTTGATGCTGCTGAGGTCATGAGTGATGCAGATGTGACTGTTGCAGAGAGCACAGAAAAAGATTCGCAAGATGCTGAAGAGGAACAGGAACCAGAGTTCATGGACACCCAGATCCTGGAATCGGAAGATGGGAATACTCGGGACTCCATGGCAGACCTCGGCACCAAAAACAATCGCGATGACAGCAACATCGACAAGGTTCCCAAGATCTATGACGAGTGCAGCATGGAGAGTTTTGTTTCAGCCAAGAGCAGTGAGCTGGACTACAGGGATAGTCTTCAGGAAGCCCGCTGCCTGTGAAGAGAGTCCGAGAGCTGATATGCGAAAGCCCAAAGGCCAGTCCCAAGAGGTCCAGGACAAGCACTCCTACAGTTCAGAGTGGGGATGAGTAAGTATTTCCGTTTTTTCCTTCAAAACATTGTTTAAACTATATAGATAGAGGAATGCCATCTTCCATCATAATGCTCTTTTTAATAGCTAATATTCCACTATTAATGGCATGTGGTACTTCACTTCTTGCTCAACATGGCAAAAGGACATTAATGCTAAACATTTCTTTTTTATCATGGAAGGTTTTAAGCTATTTTCTTCCAAAGAAATATAGGCTGTATCACATGTTTCATGTACCTGGTCTTTCCAAGCTGTTATAAATGGGGAAAAAAATTCAGGTGGGTTATTTATTTTGAGTAGTACTTTAAGCAAATGAATTTAGATACATAGATATATGACTGCATGAAATCAATGATATTCTTGTAAGCCATTTTGCTTAATGAATTTATGATGTATTATAAACTCAGAAGGACATTAAGAAAACAGATCTGCTTACACTGTATTGTAACAATGGTATTTACAATTTTACTTGTTTCTCCCTTGCTTTGTCAGTTTGGGCCAATTCCCTGCAGAAAATGTCTTTGAGTACCAGTGGCCACAGGACAATCCTGGAGAGTGGTACTTTGTCCAGGAGCAGATCAGTGAGTTCCTTGGAGTCAAGTCCTTCAAGCGAAAGTACCCAAGTAAGTTTTGGTAGAGCATTCTACCCAACATGACAACCAATCTAAATACTGCCATGTTTCCGTAATTGGGAGTTTGATACCTAGATATTAACAGTTACCTGGAGAAAGGTGTGATTTTAAGAACAAAAGTGCTGGCTTATGACACAGATCTATTCCAAAGAAAACGTGTTTCAAGTATTAATTTTTATTTTCTTGCGAACAATAGCCACTGCAGGTATCAATAGACAATTGTGACAGCTATTCATGACATCAGACCATTAAAGTCTCAACTAGGCCAATCAAATCTGTTCACTTCTTTTCAGATGATGTGAAACATTCTTTTTTTTAAAGCCCCAATATAACAAAGATGTTGTTTGTGATATTATTGTATTTATAAAGTGGTTTTATTAAATTCCTCTCAATAAATCTCAGATCTAGAGAGAAGGGTCATGGACATCAAGGAGAAAGAGTTTCTTAGAGAGAGGGTGTGGTTACAGAGGAACAGGTCACTCTTGGTAGGTAGTCTATGGGTGATCCCTCTTTTGCTATGATGATAATCGCTCCTGGCATTATTTTATTAGAGATATAGAATTAAAGGAAAATCCAAATTTAATAGTAAACTTGAATCTAATAGATAGTAGAAAAATGACAGAAGCACAATGGTGAATGTTTGAATGTAATCGGACAAAAAATAAGACGTTTATATATTTTGGCACTTTAAACTGGCTGAACTGGTAATGACACTGATTTTGTGCGGACAACTTTCCCATTTGTTTCAATACACAAACTAACTAAAATGTAATTTTTTTTCTCAAAAATGTATGATGCAGGAGGGTCTTTTCTTTCTGCAGGACCTATATAATAATATGCTATCCATGATATATCTTGAGTAGTACCCCAAGGGAGCAGGACCTTTGTTGAAAACAGAAATCAGTACTATTTTTTGTGCATTATAAATGGAGAGTTGTCCATGAATATAAATAATAATAAATAACAACGTTGCTTATAAAGCGCTTACCACCGAAGTCTCAGTTCACTGACAAAATTGCCAATTTAAAAATTTCCATTGTTTTAGTGATCTCATATTTCAAACATTCATAACTCGCTTACTACCTGTCTGTTATATTGAAAACTTTCGTCATTCTGTTTCCCCTGAATTTTTCTGCTTTCATACAAATTAAATTTTTACAATTTAGGCAATCACCCTTGAAGGCTCGGGTTGTAATTGGGTTTAGGATTACATGTACATGTAGCTTTGGCTTCAGTGTTGAAGTTATGAACTTGGTTGTGGAATACTTGTTGCCCGAGCATATGTCTATGAGCACAGACACATATCATGAAGCTGTTTAAATGATAGTGTGACGATGATACTATAATCAGTCATTATCCTTGCAAAGATGAAAATAGTTTGCATTATGAAGACATTGATTTCAGACTTTTTAAATATAGATTTATTTTAAGGGGGGTTTAAACTGACGAGACTATGGGTCTTTCCCGTGGCCTGACTCGGGGGCCAACCGGGTATAATACGACTATGAACGACGCGACCGCAGCAATCACGTGCGTGCAACATATGCGAAACCGAAGCGTGAGGAGAACTTCGGTCTGTTTCGCGACGCTGACCATCTAGGGATTAAAGGGCAATCCCACCCTTGTAATAAGTTGATTTGTATGAAAGCAGAAAATAACAGAAACAGAATGGCAACAGTTTGAAATGAATTTGACCAATAGTAAGGAAGTAATGAAGGTTTGAAATATGAGATCACTAAGTCTATGCGAATCTCAAAATGGTAGTTTGGTTAGTGCATTGTGACATAGGACGTGGATAACTTTCCCATTTGCCGTGTACAAAAATATCACTATTTCTGTTTTTCTTGTAAGTTCCTTCTCTCACTACTCAAAATATATTGTAGCTAGCATATTATTATAGATCCTCTAAAAAGAATAGACCCTCCTGAGCCATGTACTTTTGAAAAATTTAAATTTTAGTCATTTTATATGTTGGAACAGATGGGAAAGTAGTCCGGCACTACATCACATTGACATAACCACTTCAGCCAATTTGAAGTGCCCATACGATAGTGATTATAACTTTCAAAAATTCATAACTTTCTTATATTTAGTCAGATTTAATTGAAACTTTCATCAGTTTGCTTCTCTGATTTTTCTGCTTTCGTTTAGATTAGTTGTCTAAGCTACACAGCCTTTAAATGTGTTCAGAAAAGGTGAATTAAACATTTTTATATTTTACAAGGAGGTTTGTGATTGGTATTCCTATCAAGTTTGTAATGATACCAGTTTCTGGGTAAGCAAATCAGTGTAACACAGCCCAATTAATAATAATAATAATATTGGATTCTTATATAGCGCACGTATCCACCTTGCAAGGTGCTCAAGGCGCTCTAACATTATCCGGCTATGCTAGGCTGCCGATTTCGGCGCTCACAGCATTCAAGGAATTCCTTCCTACCGGTACCCATTTAACACCTGGGTGGAGAGTGGCAAGTGTAGATTAATGTCTTGCCAAAGGACATTGGTGCCGCGGGACTCGAACCACTGACCCTGTGATCCACAGTCCAATGACTTATCCACTACGCCACAACACCTCTTAATACAGGGACTGTTATTGTAATTTATATAAAAAGTAATGCTATCGAATTTCAAACTATAAATCTCTGGATCCATCAACATTGGCATTTCTCTGCAGGTCTGACAGCCCTACGTGGAGACGAGGTGTATGACTTGATGATGAAGGACTATACCAGCAGGTACACCGAGTACGCCAGAGTGATCCAGGAAAAACAGAGGCAGAACATCAGCAACCAGCACAAAGGATACGAAGCAGTAAGATCCTTTGATTAAAAGTGTGGCCAAATCTTAAGTTTTGATACAACAATAAAGCCCATATGTAGCCTTTGTCAGATGAATTTAAATCCATCGTAGTTAGCCAGTGCCTGTGAAGTGTCAGTCAAACAAAAAATTGCCATCTTGCGAAATGAAAAACAAATCTTCTTTTTTTTCTTTTCTTTTTTTAATAATTTTTTTATTCATTTAATCAAAAACAAGAAAAAGCAGCTCAATTATTTCAGACAAATATGACTTAAGCAAACATGGTTGCAGCTGTTGTACATGTGTCAAATTGTCTGCTGATGAAACAAACTTATTGTTATTAATACAATACATGGCAGATCCTTCATTTGGGGGCCGTCTTGATGAAAACGCTCAATGTGAGGGTTTTGCATATCAAAATACTATGTGAAAAAATCTCTTGCGACTTCTGTAGCATTCTCGTTGAGTTGATAGGGTACTGCAACAATGCTCAAGTTGTTTCTCCAGAGAAAAAAAGTTCCAATTTATTTTCGGTTAACTCGGCCATCTGTAGACAGGATTCAGGGGTCAAACTGTGGGCTTCTAAGTCCTTCACTTTATTCTCGGGAGGGGTAACCTTCTTCTCTAACTCTGTAGTACAAGCATCTTGAAAGGCTAGAGCTTCCTCAAAAATAAGAAAGCATTGAGCAAATATCAGAAATTCCTTTCCGAACAAATGTCTCAAAGTCTGAAGGTGCGGGATTGGCTTGTGTCTCGGAAGCTATTAGCTGACAGGGGTCTGGCTCAGTTGGCCCAGTTGAATTCCGCTTGGAAGATTGAGCAGCATGGTTTGGGGTTAGGGCTATGATTAGGTATAGGGTTGGATCCAAGGAAATGGTCTTGTATTTATATTTTAGGGGTTAAGGCTAGGATTAGGTATAGGGTTGGATCCAAGGATAGACGGTTTTATATTTTAGGGGTTAGGGCTAGGATTTGGTATGGGGTTGGATCCAAGAATAGACTGGTTTTATATTTAGGGGTTAGGGCTAGGATTGGGTATATGGTTGGATCCAAGGATAGACTGGTTTTATATTTTAGGGGTAAGGGCTAGGATCAGGTATAGGGTTGGATCCAAGGATAGACGGTTTTATATTTTAGGGTTAGGGCTAGGATTTGGTATAGTTGGATCCAAGAATAGACTGGTTTTATATTTAGGGGTTAGGGCTAGGATTGGGTATATGGTTGGATCCAAGGATAGACTGGTTTTATATTTTAGGGGTTAGGGCTAGGATTGGGTATTGGGTTAGATCCAAGGATAGACGGTTTTATATTTTAGGGGTTAGGGCTAGGATTAGGTATAGGGTTGGATCCAAGGATAGACTGGTTTTATATTTCGGGGTTAGGGCTAAGATTGGGTATTGGGTTAGATCCAAGGATAGACGGTTTTATATTTTAGGGTTAGGGCTAGGATTAGGTATAGGGTTGGATCCAAGGATAGACTGGTTTTATATTTCGGGTTAGGGCTAGGATTAGGTATAGGGTTGGATCCAAGGATAGACTTACAAATTTGGTTAGTATTTGGAAATGTTGCCGGAGCATGTGTAATACATATACAATTGTTACTTCTATAGAGTAAGTTTACACCTAATAAGTTCTTATGATGCAGTAGTGTCAGAAATGTACCCTTTGCAAGAAAGTAAACTTGCTATAGATTTTGTGAATACTTAATTCTTGCAGTTGTTCATGAAGTTTGGGAACAGTTTAAAACTTTGCCAAATATCTATATATGTAGATTTTTCATGAGGACATGCTTCATTTTATTCTTTGTTATTATCAGTGGTATAATGGTATCTTTCTGAAGAGTGTGTTTCAAGTTTAGGTTGATAGACTTTCTCCATTCAGTATAGTTATGGTGCTTTTATTTTATTATTTCCATTTTAAATTTATTTTTACTTTTGAGCAGCCGACCATGGATGCAAGTAAGATCAAAGCATACATCAAGAAAGCTGCTAAACAAGCTGCTGAGTTCAATGCACTCTTAATGAGAGAGAAGAGAGAGGAGAGACAGTACTACTTTGACCTACAAACCATGGTGAGTCTCTACACGATTTGTAAACAGTTTCTGATTTAAATTTTAGAAGTATTTTTTTACAACTTTGGTGAGATGAATTGATTGTACAGTCAACCTCACACAAGTTGGTGTGGCTGATGATAATAAAAAGTCCCAATATTTCTTTCTTCAAATAATCGCTCAAGTCGATCATATTCCCAGAACAGTTCCATAGAAAAAACACTGAATTCACATCGTAAAAGTCGAATGAGACGCAATGTTTAATCAATCACTCACTGTCAAAGCATGCACCACACACCAATTTAGTTTACACAGTACACCCCTGTACTCCAGACATGCTGGTGCGCGCTCCTTTGTTCTTCTCTCTCCCTCTCTCTCTCTGGTACCCGCCTCTCTCCCTCTCTCTTGTACCCGTCTCTCTCTCGTAACTGCCTCTCCAGAGATGCCAACCCACGATTTTATTGCATTTAGTACGATAAAAAAAGTGAAATACGATAATACGATATCGCCTCTTGAAAATACGTCTTTTCATCTTTTAAAAAAAAAAAAATGTACAAGTAAACCCCCGCAACCCCGACAAAAACGTTGAACAACGAGCCTACATGGGCGGGAAATACTCGGAATCGGCAGTAACGATGCGATCAAACCCTGCCTCGCAGAACATCCAGCAGCTCTAGCGCTCCTACTGTGCAAGAGTATGTATGGCATGCATTATAAGCTATCGCGAAGGCCAATGCAAGTTGTGCACATGTGTACTACACGTATACATGGGTGATATGAATTGACTGCAGCAATCCATTGTGCCGTTGGTCGCTCGATGGCGGTGAATAGGAATCAACTTTGACTTGAAAATATTATTTATCTGACATCAATCATAACATCGAAGGCTAGAAAGCAAACATACAAGAAGGATGCACAGAAAAGTGGCCGTGTATTGTGCCGTCTAAAAAGGACAATCATTCCATGACATGTGTAATTTGTGGTAGCAATTTCAGCATTTATGGAGGGGCAACAGATATACAGCTGCACATCGACACGATCAAGCATCGCAACGCCGCCGATGCCCGCTAAGGCACTGCCAGTATCGCCACGATGTTTAAACAGCAGGCAGATAACTCGGTCATAAGAGCAGAGACTTTGATGACAAAATTTTTGATAGAGCATAACATCACTCTTTCTGCTGCAGACCAGTAAACAGGAATGTGGCTCATATTTCCATGAGTATAATGCAAGTCTAAACAGTAATTTTTTTCTCATTTCTACTTCTGGCTTGAACCAAATTCTCATTGGCCCAAAATATGCAAGCAATTAAGTTGTATCATTATTCACATTATGCATTTAAAACCCCTTTTTCCATCATAAGAATTATTACTGATGCTTTACAATTTTCTCATTAAATGTTAATGAAAGAGCAAACATTTTACTTGCCCGTTCTTACCAGTAAAACATTTTACTGGCCCCGGGCCAGTGGTAGTGTCGAGTGTTCATGAAAATCTGATTTTTCTCTCAAAAATCTGATTTTTTAGGATATTCAGTCTGGTTTTTGTGTCAAGAGGTTGGCATCTCTGCCTCTCTAATCACAAACCTCCTGTCCCTGTGATGTGCACCGTAGCTCACTAACAAGCGAGCTCTGATATTGAAAAGGAAAAATTTACAAAATCAAACTTAACACAACACACTGCCAAAATATTTAAAGATAGTAATGGAAGAAATTTTTAAAAAATGACTTGCAAATCAAGCAAGAAACACTTCATACTTGCAAGCATACGCTTGTTTGTTGGGAATGAGGCATGCCTGTGTCGTCAGTTTGCTATTAATTGGGATAAGAGATTCAGAGTAGATCACCACCGTACGCACCGAATAACTTGTCCATACATGTTCTCGATAGGGAGAAAGATAAATAGAATTTCATGTACTAAAATACTAAGAAGCTCATCTGTCAGAGGTCAACTTAAGCAAGATTGACTGTATTTAAATGATATGCAGGAATTATTAATTGTCACTTAAAGGTAAAGACCAGTTTTGGAAACGCCCCTCTCAAAATATGAAATGGAAGCTCTCATTACCAATCATGTGAAAGAATATGTTTTGACTAATACCTGATGATAACAATTTTGCCGGGAAACCGCCTACTAATTGATATATTTGGTAAATTATTATATCTATTGGGACCAAATAGATATCGCGCACGTGGTCGCGTAGTCCCATATACATCTTTCTGTGTACAGTGCTTGTAACTTTACCAAGACCGGGCCAAATTTCTTATCATTTTGATGATTCCAGAACCTTGCAGTACACACCAATACTTATATGCTAGATGATCAACCTTTTCCGATCGCTTTCACAACGTTTCTTTCACAATGCAATCGCATGACCATAACTGGTCTTTATCTTTAAATTAATTAAGTGCTGATTTTGAGTGCATTCTGTTGAGTTTTGTACAGTGGTGTTTGAAAGATTGGAGAATCAATAGAGGGTATCTTAATTTCTTTTATAACACACAAAGTATAGTAATGCTGCTGTGAGTGGGTGTCATCATAATTCTTGCAAATACATTTCTTCCAGAGCATCATTTTTAGAGGATAATTTGCTGTATCAAATATGTATATAACGTTTAATTTCTATTTTCAGCAACTCCACATGCCTCAAGCAAAGATGAAGAAGTTGAGTAAAGAGGATACAAAGATTGGTGCCTATCCTGTAGCCGTCATCCCTGGCCAATACCAAGACTACTGCAGAAAGTAAGTCGGATCATGATAGCACCATAATGTTTGCCGAGAGCCATAAGGATGTTAACTCAAGTCCTTTTAAAGCCCCACTGTACTACTTGTAGCTACTTGCTCCCTCTATATAGAAAACAATGCCTAAGCGGTGCCTGTTGGTCCCCCATGGTCCTCTTTTTCTTATGTTAATTTAGAGCTGAGTTTATGAGATAACTACGTGTCATTGACCACGCTAATCCCTCTAATCCCTCCTGGCTAAACTAGTGCAGAGGGGCTTTAAACAGAGTTAATCCCCTTCTTTCATCTTAACAGATGTTTTATCTTAACAGATTTCATCTTAACAGATGTTTTATTCTCCCTTTTTACACAGACAGAGATGCTGAAACAGTATAATGGACTATAGAGAATTAAGCTCCCAAATTGACTAAATTATAACTAAACACTATTTATAATGTAACCTTAAAAGAAGTATCCTACAAGGTATATGAGTGAGGAAAGATAGGGAGGGAGGGAGGATGAAAGTCCATGGAATGAGGCAGGGTACTTCCATAATCTCCTCAGGATAGACTGCTTTGTCTATCTGCAAGTTCTTGCCTTCATGACTACATACATTCCATCTAGAGTCTAGCGCATATTAACAATGGTGTATCATGCTGTCTCAGGATGAGATGGGGGCATTTCATTAACTAGTCAAACTGATGGCAATTTAGTATCTTGTGAATCTAATTACTCAAAACATTCTTACAAGTTTCAGAAATCAACTATTTCTTAACCATTTCTAATCATGTTTACCCATCCAAGATGCAATCCAGATTAATATCATTCATGTATATGATTTAGTTATTTGCTGTTATGCTTATTGTCGTATTGTTCTTGTCTTAGTTACTCGGCTGATGAACTGAATTATCTGCCATTGAACACTGCTATCTATGGTCCAATGGCCATCAGGAGAAAGACGGACTATGGTCCTGAAGTTGAGGAGGAAGAAGGAGACGATGATTTAGATATCATGGCTGTAAGTACCCAACATTATTTTATGAGGGATGCTTATCCCTAATAGGGCCAGGAATCTCTCTCTACCCTCCCCCAGCTGAGAATGCACCAAACTAAGCCACCTTAATTAGGGTAACAGTCAGAATAAATCTAAAATAGCAACACAACTGCATTATTACAATGAAAAGTCTTGGATGTAAATAAAAATACTGTTAGGAAATGAAAATCCAATTGTCATTTGCCATTTTTAATTGGATGAACAATATTTGTCCAAATTTGTCAATGTCTTGTCAATTTGAGGGTTTTGATATTTGTTTTTCAGATTTTTATTTTGTTGGTGTTTTTTAAACCAAGTTTGTGTATTGAACACAAATGAAAAAAGGTACAAGATGCATAGATATTCAGGCTTTTAATCTCTTGATTTTCTCATTGTGTACCAATAGGAATTTACCAAGAATGATGATAAGGATAAGGTCAAGAGCAAAATCTTCACAAATCAACCACAAAACGATCAACAGCAGCGGCAACAGCAAGAGCAACGGCTGCAACAGTTACTGAACCAACCAGTCCAGCACCAGCAACAGAAGCAGCATCCACAACGGCAACAACCACGCCAGCAACAACAGCAGCCACCTCAGCAGCAACAACAGCAGCAACAGCCCCCTCCTGCGAGTTCTACCCCTGCAACGTCTCGGTCGCCTTCCGCTGCGCCTACTATCCTCAGGCCTCGGGCAGGACCCATCGTTGTCCAGCCGGGGCCAGAGTCTGGTGGGAGTGGGGACAGTGACATGGTGAGATTACCTGGGCCAGAAGCCCTGCAGCAGAGTATGGAAGCTGTGGTACCCACTCCAGCAAGACCATATCAGGTATAACTGGTGGTAGTTTTTAATATTTCTAAAGGTCTAAATAATGGGTGGCCAAGCCGTGCTCTCTAGTTTCATCGTCTTCCGAAAAATAGCAGAAAAGTGCAATCCATTTTCAGATGGGGAATTTGTGAAAGAGTGCATGTTGGCATGCGCTGAGGAACTATGTCCGAAGGAAAAACAAAAGTTCCAAGGTGTCAGTTTGTCCCGCCAAACAGTCACCAGTAGGATCGTTGATATGGCCGACAACAGTATGGAACAACTCCAAAATGCAAACTTTGAGTATTTTTCTCTTGCACTTAATGAAAGTATGGACAAAATTGCAATACGTATTGCATGAGTGTATGTGTGGGGAGGGGAGAAGACTACCTACGGCCCACCAAGTTATGCCAATCGTTAGCTGTGGCCCACGAGCTTTAAAAGGTTGACCACTCCTGGTCTAAATGAATTGGGTCTGCCTCCTCTAAGTTCACCAGTTATTCCTATCTTTCTCTGTGCCATAGTCTAAGACAAGACAAAATATACTATGAATGAATGAATGTGAATACAAGTTAGAAAGCATTTTTTTCATTTTTTCATTTTCTTTTTTTACATCTGTCCAGGGTAAATACATAAATAATTCCTCATGAATGAGCAAATGTGAATACAAGTTAGAAATACATAAATACACAAATACATAAATACTTCCTCAAAATAGAGTATCTGGGCATATTTCATGAAAATTAGAAAAATGCATTTTTTAAAACAAAAACTACAAGGGGTTATAACGTTCAGCATCTCTTATTTTACAAGTGTGAATAGGATTATATATGACTCTCTCTGAATGTATGTATCTGATTTTCTTCCTCTTCTTGTATCATTTCACTGTTCCTTTTCCTATCATATCAAGTTTTGCAGGCTTTTGTTGATACTTTTATTCAGGTATAATACAAATCTTTTTTCTTTTTTTTTAAAGATGGATTTGGTATGAATAAACTGAACCGAATTAAAATTTGGTGCACTGTCTATTTGAAAGTGTCACTCATTTAATGATTGTTGTGCTCTCTCTCTCTCTCTCTCTCTCCCTGCAGCCTAAGATCAAACCCACTGCTATTTGTGGCCTATGTTTGAAAGATAGACGCAGCAATACCAAAGGAGTTCCTGAGAACCTGGTTCATTGCTCACAGTGTGATAATAGTGGTATGTACGACTTTTAAGCTCTCTTAAGCTCTCTATTTTGTTTTGTTATAAACTTTCTTTTCTTCATGTGTGTTAAGGGCTTGTTCAGATATGAACTGCAGCAAAAACACCACCACTCATTTTGGTGCTCACAATATTCAAGGAATTCCTTCATACCGGTACCATTTTAAGACCTGGGTGGAGAGTGGCAAATGTAGATTAATGTCTTGCCAAAGGACACCAGTTCCTTTCGCATCGCCAGTCAAGTTTTTAAACCACTCTACCACAGCACCTCTATATTTACTGTGGATAACATTTTTGCGATACCCTCTTTGGTACATGAAGATGTCCTCTCATGGTATATTGTTTTCCAACCACCATAGGTCACCCCTCATGCCTAGAAATGAATGATGAGCTGGTATCAACCATTAAGACCTACCCCTGGCAGTGTATGGAATGCAAGACCTGTTCCCAGTGTGGTGATCCAACTCATGAGGTAAGATGATATTCCAGGTTGTCAACTTAAGCCCAACGCACTCTACAGTATCTGACTACAACATGATTTTGGAAGAATTTGCAACAGCATTTGATGCGGATATTCAAACATGTAAAACGTTAATGATTGAAGTTGTGAATAGTAATATGAACCATAAAGTGCAAGTTTCTAGGGCTCACATGCTTCCTGTGAAGAAGGAAATGCTATTAACATTCTAGGGACGACAGACCAGTAGTGCAGTTGTCTTCGATTTAAGCCAATTTGGCTTTTATTCTGACTAGATGGTTCAAATGTACTAACAATCCAGTTATTAGTATTCATATCATCATGCCGAACCTAAACCAAGAAGATGTTATTTGTTTAGATTTTCATATATAATGCAACCGTGATTTCTTTTAAACTTGATCGTAGTAAGATCGTATAGTGTGGCAATGGGCTCTAGAGCAATGAACATACCCAAGGCATGATGGGGGGTGGCTTGCCCAACAAAATATTTTCAAGCCCCCACCTTTTTTCTTGAAGATAAATGAATTAAAGGAAATTCCAACCTTGATAGCAAAGTTATGATTTTTTTAAAAGATACAATCACTGTAGGTATCGTATGAGCTCTTCAAATTGGCTGAATCAGTAATCTCTCTATGATGTACTTTTGACAACTTTCCCATTTTTTTTTGTTCCAACACACAAAATGACTCGAATATAATTTTTTCAAAAATGTATGACTCAGGAGGGTCTTTTCTCATTTGCTATCCATAATGTATTTTGAGTAGTGGTCCAAGGAGAAGGCACTTAGGAGAAAAACAGAAATTAATGATATTTAATTAATATTAATGAGAGATTTATCTGCGACTACGCCACAATCCTCTGACCAAACTGCCAGTTTGAGATTCACATGGACTTAGTGATCTCATATTTCAAACATTCATAACTTTCTCATTAATTGGTTTGATTTAGTATTGCCCATTCTGTTTATCTTAGAAAATGAATGCCTGAATCATGAAATATGAGCTATCAGGTTTCTTACAATCAGTATAATTTCATATGAATATCTGTACCATAAATTTTACATTTCATTGATCCATTTTTGTTCTTTTTGTTCTTTTTTTGTGTGTGCAGGATAAGATGATGTTTTGTGATAAGTGTGATAGAGGATACCATACATTCTGTGTCGGACTCACAGATATACCAACAGGTGAATTTAGTTATTTTTCCTGGTATTTTTTTTTCTTCCCAAACTAGGGTCATATTTATTTAATTTACAAATGGGCTTCATTGTAAATTTCAACTTTTTGTCAGAAATGCTTAACCTACCTCTTGCAGTTTTTGTCCACACAAAAAAAATTCCAATTCCAATTTTTATGTTATTTGACCAGATACCCTCTTTTGATGAAGTAGGGTTGTAATAAGCCCAGACAGATGATTAAAAAAATGGATAATTTTTTTTATTTTAGTTGTATTTTTTTGGATAAAAATGCTGAACTAACCCTTTTGAGGTTTTTGTTAAAAATTGTGGGTTTTTTCCCAAATTTTCATAAATTTGCCCAGGGCCCCGCACAAAACTTAACATTGGTAGTAACTTTGCCATCAATGGTAATTACCATGGAAACCTTGATTTTGATTGGCTGTTGAGCCCTGTTACCATGGTAGTCACCATTGATGGCAAAGTTACCATCAATGGTAAGTTTTATGCAACGGGCCCAGATCTTTTAATATTTTTTTGATGAATTAGGGTCATAGACCCATGATTAATGAAGAAACTTGAAAATATGCCAAATTTTAAACAAAAATTGTAATGAGTTACTGTAGTTCAATATTTTGGGCCAAAAATTGAAACTTTTTAGTTTGGCTTAGTTTCAAGTTTTGCTCTCCTTCTCTTCCCCCTATTGTCATAGGAAATTGGCTTTGTCCCACCTGCTCTGCTGGAGGCCTCCCACCCCCTGTGCCCCCTCCGCCCCCATCTAATCTCACAAGGGGGCTTACCCCCATACAGCTACAACCTGGAGCCACATACCTCCCACAACAGATGATACAGGGACCACCACAACAACACCAACCATCTCTACCACTACAACAAGGGGTAACACCTCAACAAGGCGTGCCACCTCAACCGCAAGCAGTACCATTTCAGCAAGAAGGTATGCCACGACCTCAGGGTTACTACCCCACCCAGGTCATGCACTCCCCCAACAGGGGCTGACACCACAGCAACATGGCCTACAACCCCAGCAACAAAGTCTACCTCCTCAACAACAAGGCCTGCCACCCTAGCAACAGAGCATACCACCAGCAATGCAAGGGTTGCATCCTCCACCCTAGGGATTACCAGGAATTCCAGAACAACCTGCATTGGGTAGCAAGAGGAAACACTCCCAAACACTGATCCCAAACCTCAGCATGTTTCTTTTGTGTAATCTGTTTGTTGATATACAGTGTAGATGTGCACATAATCCGCTCCATATAAAATTATGTATATATACTTTATTAGTCTCTAATCTTCATAATTAATAATTATCTAATTTTTTTTTTTTTTTTTTTGGATGGATGTAGACTCTTGTGTCAGATTCCCTATGACAGTATCCAAACTGAAGTTAATAATGAGAATAAGGATAATTTACTTGCAGATAAGTGTCGAATATAAATAAGTGAATTATGCAGAGTAGAATTTTTACCAGACATTTTCATGAAGTTTATGAGCTTATAAGAATTTGTTGAATGGCCGTTGTTCCTGAAATGTTAGTATTGATATTGTGAGTCGGTGTCGTCTACATGTCTATTCAAGCAGGGCTTGAACCTGTAACCTTGCTCAATAAACATGACACCATCTCCTATATATATATTTTTATTTTCGGGGGGGCAACACTATTTGCCATAATATTAGTTATTGTTATTCTTCACATACCACACCATCTTGTGTTTGTACTTTTCAATTTTTTTCTATAAGAATTTCTTGTCTCTATTTTTGTCATAGGTCTTCGTAAGTAGGATAATTCATCTGTGACACCGGCATGATTTGGGTTCTTTGTTTTTGTACCATAAGCATATGTACTAATTATACAAGCTTTCAATTATTCTTCCCCCTTGTTTTGATTGTTGGGAAAAGGCTCTTCTCTTCCACACAAATGTATATTTTTAAATAAAATGTACCATAGATGAGAAAAGTCAAAACAGCTAGTTTCTGAGAATACAATTGTTTTGATAAAAAGAGATTTGCAAGTAAATGACCTCAAAAAAAGAACAATATTATGCTCTTGTCTTGTTTTATGTTTTCTCAAAGTACAACATGAGGCCTGGCTGTATAGAGTTTGTGGGCACAAAATACAATGTAGATATTGAATATGGTTATACTAATGAACACATCCCATGAATATCTTCTCTTTTTCTAGTTTGACCTTTTTAATCATGTCATATTGAATATTTTCTCACTACCGGTATTCATTTCTACATGTATTTCAAAGCTTTGCACATTGGTATAATTCACATCATAATACTGGACTTACATGTACAGTACATTGTCTTTCATATATCTTCAAACGGTGTACAAAAAACATACAGGATATACAATATATATATCATTTGTGTTTTATTATTGCTCAGCCTCCCCTTTCACTAGTAAAACAAGAACACCTAAACATACTACATTATTAGAAGTGAATTCAGAAGAAAGTAACGGACGTATATAAATTGATTATCATTCGCTACATTTCTATTTAACACTTTACAATACCAAACACTGGTAATGTTCAGCTTAGTGCATGTAGCTACATGTGTATAGTTATAAAAGAAATGCAAAGAACCATCTCGTATAATGTTATGCACATATGTCAGTTGAATTCACAAGTAAATTGTCATAGCAAGCAGATAGAATTGTTTGCTTGTTGTCTTCCTCGCCTGTATTAGATGTATTTCACTTCTAAAATGAGAAGTTATCTTATTTATTTACCGGTAGTCAAAAACCAAAATTGATTACTTCATGAAAGAATTTAACTACAAATCCCTTTCACATTTTATGAGTTCCTATGTTGGGGTGAAGAAAGGAAGAAAATTTTGAGTGAATAGTCAACTGGATGGAGTTTCTGTTTAAACTTCTCATTCTTGTCATCACAAGCGCTTACACTACATGCACGTACAATGGTGCAAAGTAGAGTACAATATATTATATATATTGGCATACATAACACAATTGCCTTTTTAGCAGTGATTAAATCATACATTTATCAATGTAAGAAAATATAAAGATCAGCTATGACACAGGGAGTTGAGACCTTAAAAATCCAATCTTACAACCCCACGTAAGACCACAAGTTAAATCCAGAAATAATTTCTTCTACCATGTACTACATAATTTAATTGTGATAGTGTTAAGCCTAGAAAATAGTCAATTGGGAACAACTGCAGAAGACCCTAGGGCATAACCTTGACTCAGGCCTAACCCGGCCCCCAACCCGGCCCCAAACTCAAACCATGATCACAGCTGTCCCGAACTCCAATCCTGCCCCTAACTCAAGCCCTGAATCTAACCCTTACCATAGGTCCTAACCTTTTCCATAACATAATTCTTACCCTAATCATAACCACAATACAATGAGTGGGGTATTCCGCAGTTAAGCCAAGAAAATATACATGTATGGTTTGGGGCCAAGGGATGAAGTTTGGAATTAAAAAAAAAGAGTATATATCTTGCACAATCATGAAATCGTCATGGCTCCATTTTCGGATGGGTTTTTAGTTGGCCTATCAGCAACTTTAAAACCGCCTATAACCATGTTAACTCATATGCAATATACAGTACTTTATCTTGATTCTACAGTAAAAGCTACAATAAATTATTGCTTTCATAAAACGTCTACAGTCAAATGTTTCCACAAAAATAGCTTTCACACTGCTTTACACTTACAAGAGTAAAACAAAAGAGCATGGATATAAATAAACAACCAACTTCACACTGATTACAAAGACTTGAGGGAAGATATTCATCTTCAATCCAGATACCCAACCCCACCAATGGATCAAAAGGGCACTCATTTGTACCAAACGTTTCAATGTACAATTGTACTAGCTTCATTTCCTTATCTTCATTCGCTCATTACTCTTCCACATTTTTTACCGATACGTTACGTTAGATACCATTTATTTGTGATCATGAATAAAAAAAGGTTTGGTTTGATTTCTTAAGAATTTTTTTTTTGTCCTTACAGAACATAAGATTACCTTCAATTATCCACTTTGTTATGCAATTGTTCAGGGATGCCAGTTTTCAGTCAAAAGCCTGAATTCAGGCCCTGGCGATTTATTTTCAGGCCATAGTTTAGGCTTTTTTGTGTACAAAATAGCTCATTCTAGGTGAATTTCAGGCCCTCTGATCGATTCTAACTGGCATCCCTGATTTTTGTACCAGCATGCTTCTCTCATGCCATACAAAACATTTAGAAAATTAATGTAAATTACTAAATCGGACCTTAAATTGTACGTTGCCATAAAAATATCCTCCAGGAGTTTAAACCACTTTTCAATAGCTATTCTGAGCAATGACACAACTTTGAGAACAATTGATATTATAAATTTGTATGAGCGAAAGACATTCCTTTTCCTTAAATATTCCTCCATGTTAAAAACAGTAAATATATTAAAATGAGCATTACTAAACCAATGATACCACAAACGAGCATGTTGCAACATAAGACACATAGTAGGTTAAATATGCATAACGTCATTCATCGCATTTTTCAATGTCAAATCACACACAGAATTGCTGATCTACAGTTGAATATATAACATAGGTTCTATATATCGACTCTTTGTCATATAATAGTGCTTCGTGACCTGCACTATAAATCAAAGGTGACATCATAATTACAATGTAGAATCTAAAAATGATATATAATATGACAGCACAGGCAGAAGGGTCTGTAAAGTCTGTACATACCGGTAGTCAATGTAATACTGTTCTGCCTTTCTACTTAAATGATTTAAAGGCCCATATACTAATTATTAATTTGTTAACATGAACAATCATCAATCGGTTGAAAAAATGGAAAGCAAGAATACATGGGTGGGAAATTGGTATGAAATTCCTATAAAATTACTCCTATCTATGGCTATTAGGTTATTCATTAATGATGATGACGATGATGGATATTAATACAGCGCACATATCCACCGCGCAAGGTGATCAAGCCGCTCCAATATTACCCAGGCTCTGCTAGGCTACCGATTTTGGTGCTCGTGGCACTGAAGGAATTCCTTCCTACCGGTACCCATTTAACACCTGGGTGGAGAGTGACAAATTAATGACCTTTACTATCTTCAATACTTCAATTTACATGTCTAAATACAGTGAAAACAGCATGAATATGTGATGGAGATTACAGTCAAATCCTATGCTTGAAACAACATTTACCGGTATATAATGTCATGCTATTATCATATCTTGATAAGAATAACACATTTAACAAAAATGAATATTGATAGCCATACATGTACCCTTATAGTATAGTTAATACTAAAAATAATCAGTTTTATTCACAAGAATATAATTTCTAGGACCAATGTAAACTTTAGTTAACCAAATTACAAGAATGAATATATAAATAGGTTGTAAGATACATTCATAAACGATTTCATAAAAGGAATTTATTTAGCATGCTGATGTCTTTAGTGAATAGACGAATGCCTCTTAAATGCCTCTCATAAAAGAGCTCCAAGCTCCTTAGTTATTTCCTTTTGATAAACAAGTACATTTTAAAATGTTGAAGAGTACACGTTTGTGTGTGGGTATATTACATGTATACGATAAAAAAAAATAAAAGAAACATTCTTGCACGATTACCCTTAAATAATGGGGAATGTCACTTGCAATGTGATATCAAAATAACACATTTTAAAGAAAAGTTTGAGACATTTTTTCCTTTAACACGTACCTGCATGTTAAATTACACACCCTACCAGTCAATATCTTTATAGGTTTTCTAGTCTTCAAAATTTTGGCATGAAATAAATGTACCCCCCCCCCCTTTGGCTACACTACCCCATCAACATTTATTGTCAGTCAATTTCATGTTGACATTTACTGTATCATTTTATGAGAATTTTTTCGATGAAATACAAATAATGGCGAGGGTAAAATAGTTTCCAAATCATGCAGAATGTCCACAAAGATCCCTAGAAGAGGACAACTTAATTTGGAATGTTTCAGCAGTTCACTTCTCTTTTAAGGTAAATTTCTACACTTTAAGCAAATACAATATATAAAAAAATTGTTTTGATAAAAATTCTACATCATCAATCCATTCTCATGATGATCATAAATACAAAACCTGGTCTAAAGCAAACAAATAAAACCCACTATCTAACATTTATAAACACATCAAATATGCGATTATTATTAGACAAAAATAGTCTAATATAATTCTATGTCACTCAATATACCTATGAAGAATGATATTATATAAAAAATATAGAATTTACAAAATAATCCTCTATCACCCCAGGATACCCCTTTCATTGTGCTTCGCTCTCAATTTTCAAACCCTAACTTGTCAATAAAGCAGTCATTCCAAAGCAGGGCACTACAATCATTGATTGGAAATATGCTGCTTAGTACTTGTGCCCTGCTGCATGTCACGAAGATGCTTAAAACATCCACTATTAACATTCTTAGCGCCACTTGTCAACTTGGAATTTCAGGATCGTAATCTAAATATTGTTACGTTTGCCATCAAAGGTATGAATGTACGAATGAAGAGTACGATCACCGCTAAACCGATATACCATCTGATCGGAGTCAGAAGGATCTCAACTCATATACTTTAACACAGAGTTTAATCCATGCTGGTTATGAACAGATGATGTGTCAATTTCACATGGATATATCCATAATATGTGAGCAAAAATTCTGAACCAGTGAATTTAAATGCTAAGATCTTAAAAAGAATGCAGTAATGAGATGTAAGAGGTGATAATGGTGATGGGGAAAAAAGGACGTGTAGCCTAACATGTTTAGATTGTGCCAAAAATTGAAGCATATTCTGACAGGGAATAAAGTCAGCTCTTCTTCTATTGGAGCATGGAATCCTAAGTGGAGTGAAATTCATCTCTGATTCTCTAGTCTCTACTGCTTTACCGAGAATGATAATTTGATACACAGAGCAGTCACATGGTCATGTATTCCAGTTATAAATGACCATTATCACATACACAGAGGATACATAGAAAATAATCAACTAACGATTCAGTATCAAAATAAATACATATTGTGTGCAAGGTTAATAAGAAGAAAATACCCTGTTCATGTTATCAATTATACATGTACTTCTAGCGCTGTTTTGGAACATTTTGCAGTGGAAACAGATCAAGACCTTTTTTTGCATAATATTAGCAACAAGACCTTAACCAAGTAAACCAAGTTGTAAGAACTAGTCTAAAACGAGTTCAAAGATACACATATTGACTTGTATCAATTAAAGCCCTGGCCTGGCCTGGCCTGGCAGTGCATTGGGCATATAAGAAATCACTGCACAAAGGAAAGCCCACACTTTGCTAGCTGTGAACAGTCCTCTATTTAGACGAATCCTGATCAAGACTGCTCCATTCATTTTTATATGAGGTAGTCACAAATTGATTTGGAACTTCAATCACATTTTACTTGCAAAATAGTTGCCAAACTTTTGCAAGCAGATATGACATCAATATAATTAATGTCATTTTGTTGTTTCAGTGTACATCAAAGCTAGCATGCAATGCAATGTAAATACAGATTTTGATCAAAATTTCATCCAGACAAAAATGCTGAACAATGAAATTGTAAAATATCCTGGTTTTACATCCGATATCAGATTTACTTTTTGTATACATGTATACCTTTTTGCATGCTGACTTGGTGGATGTGTTTTGCAAAAGAGGGAAGCATACCAGTGTTTTGCATAATCTTCTTATTATCAATGTTTGAAGCAATCCTTCAAAAGCACTGTTCAATCAGCTCATGCTGATTTTCTATCCAGCATCCCAGCATCCATCATAAATGTGGAGAAAAATGGGCAATCAGAAAATGAGAATTAGGTATTTCATACCCCAGTGATATCGATATCAGCCTTGTTACAGGAATAGTAGTAGTAACTTGGGGTATAACATTACACTACTTTGTCTCTCAAAGGAAGAAGGTGACTAGCAACAATCGACTGTGAATGCCATACAAAGTACAAGGGGTAGGGTTTTGTAAAGTAGAGTTCAGACTGATGGATATACTACGATGCAGTCAACTTGGTAGTACTTCTTGAATTTTAGGTGGACAGTTATGATCCATATAAGTACTTAATGAGACACTCTTTATTCACACTCTTGTACATATATGGGTAAGGAGTTTTAGGAAGGGTGTTATTAGATAGGAACACAATATTAATGATTCGGTCAATGGTTGTAATTTGACCTTGAAACACATGTCCCATTCATGCTTTTATGATTTTGGTACGTGACTGTGCTATATTACATACATGTAGCAACTACATGACCCACAATAGGTGCATTTGATAAGAAATGTTGCCTGAAGGCCTGAACTATCTACTGGTTATTGACCAACTATAATGAAACTATCATCAGGGTAGCGTGGACACCATTGTTGCTTTTTCTTTCAACTTAATGGCCAGGGATCATTACATCCTATGAGCATGGATAAACCTATCAGGTGAGTCTGAATAATGTCACTGGGTTCAGAGTCAAACACTCTGTAATCTGCCTCAGATTACTACCCCTGCAGATATCAACACTTCCTGGACGAGACGGCTAACAAGCAGGCAGGGACAGCATACTTCTGGATGGGCAGAGCTTGATATAATAAATAGACGAGTTGGGCGGAGCTTGGCACTAAAAACGGGCATCCTGCTGGTCTAGTCACCTCGAGATGGTAGTGTGAGAGCTGGCGTGGGATCGGTCGCTGGCTCTACTGGACGTGGTACTGATGCTCAACGATGAGAAACCACTATGGCATGACTGTAAACTGGTCATCGAGCCCCTGAGAATAAGAATTAGGGTAAAAAATACAGGTTTTACACAACATAAGGGAGTCAAAATTTAGGCCTCACATAAAATAAGGGGGTCAAAATTTGGGTCTTACATGACATACAAGGTTCATTAAGACCCTGAGAAGAGAAAAAAGATAATAATGACTTGAAATGATGCATTAAAGAAATTGTCCTAAAACACTAAATTAGGGGACTTTCAGCCTTAAGAAACAAAGTGGGTAGCTTATGGTCCCCCCATCATACATACAGAGAAACCAATAATGACTGAGCAGAGACAAACCTGAAATCTTCCGATGCTAGTACTTCATAATAGAACATGATCTTAGACTTGTGATGATGATGGACAGCCTTCTGGGCCGTGCTGGGTAAAGTTGATGAAATGTTATAATGCCTCCATTGTAACACATACCATCCTGATACCTGACAGACATGGGAACCCTGGGATGAAATGAAAATGAGAAATTGATTTCATGTTGATAATACTGTTTTCTTCACTTAGTTACAGAATCGTCATAATTTTTACAGAAAGAGAAGGTTGTCATTTGGCACTCCATAAATCAGTGGACTAAATCTGCCAATACTTCCTCCATACATTATAGTGCTAAACTGAACAAAACACCTTCAGCCAATCACCTCTCATGTATCAACACTGAAATTAACCCTGTATACAATGGTTGTCACAATGTAAGGCAAGACAGTGCTAACTTATTAAATATTGAGGGCAACTAGCATTTAAAAAGTAAACATAACATTTGAAGACATATCAAAACCATAACTTCAAGCTAACTTTGGCTTTAGCTCTTAAAAGAACATTTGCCATTGGGGGCTTTTTAAATCACATATGTCAATTGCCCTCTGAAAGTCTGTTTGTATTTAGCCTAAAACAAAGACACACAACTCCGTCTTATAAACAGTTGCGACTGATTCAAATCAATCACAACTTGATATCAATCACAACTTTCTAGAGAATGTAGCTTGTAATTTTGAGACTGATTGGAGGTCTTATAATCAATCTGGATCAAAACAACTCTTTTTAAGACATGACCCAGGTCTAGTAAAATGAAAATGCTACCACCCACTTCCCTCCATCCACACCTACCTGTATACTTTCTCCAGCCTTACAGACCAGAGCCGACTCCACCACCTTGTAGTCTATGCCACACTGCATGGACTTGTCAATGACCACTGTGTTGGCTACTATTCCGGCTGGGGTTGACACAGGGTTGGTTACTTCCTTGTGGATGGTCAACGGCCGACGGGATACCATGACGGAGAAGACGACATCACCACGTAGGACGTCAAAGTCCCAGGTCAGGACCTGCTGGGCGTCCTTGACGTGGACTAGGACCTGGTTTGGGACCAAGAGAGAAGATGAGATGTGTACCTAGGATTACAAATCAAACTTTGCCTACATTTGTAGATATCTGGCTCCCTCTTACATTTACAAAAAATAAACCCTAATTTAAAGGACATTCATCAACAAAAAAGAGTTATATCAGTATTTATTATAGCCTACCATGAAAATATGTACCATGTGAACTCAATGTAAATAAACTGTAAATTTAAAAAAAAGTTAAGTCTGTCTACCAAGAGTAGAGATCAGTCTCCGAAAATTAATGCAAATTTACAGCTTGTTTGTGCGTAACAAACTTGATAGGCAATCATGAAATCCTTTGGTAGTGATAAATACAAATATGTCTTGGGACAAGCACAGCTACTCAATGACTAAAACTAATATTAACTATCTGTTTAAGATGGCCAATATTAATGCTGCCCTGCCCCCTCAGCATGCTTTAGATGCAAGTTTGTACACTAACATGTTCACATATCACTAGCATGGTAAAGGATTCCATACCTCATGTGGAATGCCTTTCTGCAGGAGAGCAGACTTGTAGACTGTCTCGGCACACAGTGTTGGCTCTCCTATTGTGAACAGATCATCAGTGGATCGGTAGCATGCCTTAGGGATGATGCCTCCCTCTGGTATATCACACTGTCAAAGCAATGATCAGAAAAGTGAATCTTTGGGTAAAAGATTCTGTGCAGATGTCAAACAGGATGAGTGATGGACATTAAGTGCTTCCTATTATTCAAACTTTTAAATGACATGACACAACCTGAACCTTTATGGACAGAATTCACAAAGGAGGTTTATCTATACCATGGGTTAAACCCCAATTAATAGAGTACACATACAATGTCCATATATGGCCTCGGTCCAATGAATGCTCATATTTTAGTAGATTATAAACTTTAACACATGTATGATTAAGATCATGGTTTAGAGCAGAGTTTAAACCATTAAAGACCATTTCAACTATGGTCCACACCAAGCTAAATAAATAATGATTAAGACCGTTGCTTTATTCACAAACTTCCTTTGTAAATTCTGGCCTATATCTTAATATTTGCCAACATATCCTCTTCTAAATCAATACAAACCCTAAATTTATGGGTTTACGAAAAGGCATGATGAAAAATAAGTTTATAATATAAAAGGGTTCTCTTCTGTCAAAATGAATTCAGCTACTGTGATGCCTTAGAAGCCATTAATACTCTTTTTTTATTTCTTTCTTGGGGGCTCCTTTTTGCATGATGTCCTTAAAAAGTTTCAAAAGATAAGAAAGGAAAACAACAACACAAAAGTACAAATTTTAATTTTCCAGACTTACATAGCAATCACCACAGATGAAGTCAGGCACATACTGTGGAGCTATGTGATCGGTCAGCCCACCACTCTCCATATAGTTCTTCCCACCATAAATCAAGAATTTCTGTCTTGTGTTCTCATCAATGAAGGGCGACACCAGCGTCCAGATGACTGGGAAGACACGGGGGCCTCACGATTAGCAGCTTGCCCATGACCTCTGGGTAATTGGCCTCAACGACCTCTATCATACGCAGGAGGGCCTTGATGCCCGGCCGCCATAGATGGCGCATGCTCAAACCCTCACAGTCTACAATACATGTCCATGAGCTGCAATCAAAACCAGAATTTGTTTTCCAAATGAGTGTCGAGTGGAAAAAAAATGTATGATTTTGCAATACAAATTTTCACAATACACAATTCCTTCTGTGTAAAAAAAAAGTCTATCTATACAATTTCAATTTGACAGATCTTACAGATACTGTACTAAAAACTCTACATTTATTTAGACCAATAAGTAACAAATCTTTAAAAGTAATACACCACTAAAAACATAGATATATCCAATAGTTCATTCTTCAAAAAGAAAATATCTAAAATAATGGAAAATTGGAAAGATGACTGTATTTTTATTTTTTTTTCTGTCACAGTGAATCAGTTTGCACTGTTTCTGCCAACGCACTTTGTACAAGGATAGACCTACTCTGTCCTGCATGTTTTAAGTGTTGGTCAAATAAATATTGATAATTACACCAATCCTATCTACAGCAGATAAGAAAATATAAAGTACTTACTCACTCTCAAGTGGTGCCTTACATATGTATATATATATTTGTTATGGAATGGTCTTCCTCACAGAAATTCTAATAGTTTGGAGTGTTAGGAACAATATGAAATACAGAGCTGTAAAACAAAATAACCTTTAGTGAAATGAAATATTCCAAGATATTGTTACCACAAGGGTGTTAATTCGTATACTTTAATGCAGAATCAATGCCCTTCTGGCTATCAACAAACCAACTCATGTTTTTGTGGTAAGAATTTTTTGTTAAATTCACAAATTTTGATTTTGTGATTCAGTACTTTTGCAGCATGAATCTGGACCACAGATTTTTTCTCTCAAAAGTTTGTGGTTTTACCAAATATTTCACTCTTCCAAAGCTGCAGATGAAGTAAATATTACCTTATGGGACGTCCTGTCTGCTTTGTAGCTTGCTCCGTTCTCCTGATTCCTTCTTCATTTATTGATAACACCTGGTACAACAAATCAAACAGCATGATCTGGTTACTTATATGAAGGCTTAGATCATATTACCATACATTAAATGAAACTGAATTTGTGCAAAGGTCATACATCAACTTGCTGACCTCTTGAAAGAACACAGCCATCCAGCTTTTTTTTTTTTTTAAATCACTGATTTGAGTATTTGTTTTTATAAAATGAGTTCAAGAATGTAGCCAATGAGAAGCGTCGAAATGCATCACGTGTGTGTGTGCATTAATTTTTACCATATGCACGGATAGTGCATTTTGGTGATATCAACCGTCAATTTCTCGACTTTATACTCATATTGTAGACCATCTTATAAAACAAATAATACATGTTTTAGCTCGTGCATTAGTGATATGCATTGCACTTGATGAAGTTACAATGGGACGGACAATGAACTTGACAAGTCTTGTTCATTATCCTACTGTGACTGTCCCATTTGCAGGCCAAAAAAATGAAAAGGTTAAATTCCAACGGCATTTGAAAGACAATACTAATTTAGAGCTTCCTAAAAATAAGGGGGCTTGAAAATGTCTTTAAGTGGGAAAATAACGACTATTAGTTGTCGAATCGACTTAGGAGCTATAGAGCCGGTAAGTAATAGTCTGATTTTTCAGACCATTGTACCGAATGGTCGTACGTTTTATGCTGTGCAAAGATTTAATCAGTTTAATTTTGGCCATTACAAGAAGTGGGTTATTGATGTAGACAAATGCTCATGTACCCTTTACAGCTCATTTTATGTATGTATTGTTATTACCAAAGATGGAAACTAGATGGAACTTCAACTGCGCGCAGTCGATGATGCCTCCGCCATAGAGCAATTTTACAAACCAAAATGGAAGCAATTTTTAAAATTCAAGTTTGATTGTAATCCATCTGTTGGTTCTAATGATAACGCGATAACGAGCTATTTTAGGATACATAATGAGCCCTGTGACCTTTGACCTCGTGACCCCCAAATCTAATCAGTTCATTGGCTCTGCAAGATACATACATGACCCAAGTTTGGCGGTAATCCATCAATCGGTTCTTGAGATAATGTGATCACAAGCTATTTTGCATACATAACGAGCCCTGTGACCTTTGACCTCGTGACCCCAAAGTCTAACCAGTTGATTAGCTCTGCAAGATACATACATAACCCAAGTTTGGCGGTAATCCATCAATCGGTTCTTGAGATAACACGATCACGAGCTATTTTTGCATACATAATGAGCCCTGTGACCTTTGACCTTTGACCTCGTGACCCCAAAATCTAATCAGTTCATTAGCTCTGCAAGATACATACATGACCCAAGTTTGGCGGTAATCCATCAATCGGTTCTTGAGATAACGCGATCACAAGCTATTTTTGCATACACAATGAGCCCTGTGACCTTTGACCTTTGACCTCGTGACCCCAAAATCTAATCAGTTCATTAGCTCTGCAAGATACATCCATGACCCAAGTTTGGCGGTAATCCATCAATCGGTTCTTGAGATAACGCGATCACAAGCTATTTTTGCATACATAATGAGCCTTGTGACCTTTGACCTTGGACCTCGTGACCCCAAAATCTAATCACTTCATTAGCTCTGCAAGATACATACATGACCCGAGTTTGGCGGTAATCCATCAATTGGTTCTTGAGATAACGCGATCACGAGAACGGGACGACGCACGCACGACGCACGCACGTACGTACGTACGGACGGACGGACAACCAGAAAACATAATGCCTCCGGCTACGTTGTAGCGGAGGCATAAAAAGCCAGTCAGTCACTCAATAGTGTCTGACAGTGCAGTCTAGCAAGTAAACGGGTTTCCTTGCATAATTTGAATATTAGGACACTGCTAATGTTTAAATTTCACAGATAGGACATACATGACATATTCATAATTCCTGCAAAGTTCTACAGAATCACGGGAAACCAACCCACACCGATTCTTATTTGAACTTTGAATCAGATCACCCCCTCAGCACAAAGGTGGGAGTTGCTAGCTCATTGTATCTGAGAGCTCAAAGTGTAACCTCGGAACATGATGCACTACAGAGTGAATTCCAACAAATTGACAAGGCGCTTATGTCATGTGGATACCCAGCATGGATGAGACAAAGAGCGAAGGACAGACCAAGAACTAAGAATACCCAAAAGGAAAAGGAAGAAGTTAACAACAGAGTAGTCCTTCCTTTTGTTAACACCATATCCTCTCGCTTGAAACGAGCATTCCAAGACAAGGATATTAGTGTTGCCTTCAGAAGCCCTAACACACTAAGAAGTAGGTTGGTCCATCCAAACGACCAAATTCCAAGAGAGGAAAAGACAGGCATTGTGTACAAGATTACTTGCACAGATTGTAACAGTTCTTATGTTGGGGAAACTGGCAAAACTCTTAATGAGCGATTAAAAGAACACAAAAGAGCCCTCAGATTGTGTACCCATCCCATTCAGCTTTAGCTGAACATGCCCTCAACACAGGACATAATATTGGATGGGACGATGCCCTCATCATTGACTTTGAGAGCAACTTCTGGTCAAGAAAGGTGAAAGAGTCAATATGGATTAAGAGGATTAAGCCTACATTAAACAGGGACTCTAGATACCTATTGTCACCTATCTTTGGTCCAGTGATTGCAAGACACCAGGCAGTGCTGAGAAAACGTGTGACTGATCACTGAAAGCTTGCCCACAAAATTCAAGGTTGGTAGAAGCTTTAAAACTACATTATATGTATAAAACAGCAACAGGTTTGAATTTTTATTGTACCAGTTTGAAAATCAGCTACAGATTTGAAACATGTAGGGTAATATATTTATTCTCAACCCAAATTATTATGAAATTTTAGTTATAAAATGTGTTTGAAAATGCTTCAAAATATGGATCAGATTTCACCAGAGTGCAACTATATAAACATATCGACTGCTTTGAGAGGCCTGGCTGTGCTATAGGCTCAAGAGAACGTGCACATCCTGCCATTAACCCGAGGCGCGCCTGGGTGGGCGGCGCACCGAGGGTTCGTGGAAGGATGTGCACGTTCTCGACAGCCAACAGCCAGACCTCGAATATTAAAGCAGTCGATATGTCTTTTATATGCCGAATTGAAACAAAAATCTACCAAGAATTCTTTACCTTATCCTTTTATTGAGTAAAGATTGGTTAAAACATCACAGAAAATCTGAGACATTGTCTGTTAATCTTCGCTGGCAAAGTGACTGAAAGTTTCAATCATTTGGGAATCGCAAAAAGCACTGTATGGTGTCCGCGGCACAAAGACAATTTTAACACGTAAACCAATAGGGATCGCAGGATGAGGGCACTTTTAAAGACTATTGACTGGTAGGCGGGCAAAAATCACGACTCCAATTTCGACCAATCAGATGGCTAGATTTCTAAAGTGAGGTATATAAAAAACTTTAGAGCCCTCAAGCAAACCATGGAACCCAGCCACAAGGGACTTGTGCTTTGCATACATCAGTTCATACTCCCTCCATCTTCAAATATTTCATGTTTGAAATTTTGTTTGTGGACCACCCTGATGGTGCTGCATTAAAATCTGATAAACTCACAAACACAATTTTAACACGTAAACCAATAGGGATCGCAGGATGAGGGCACTTTTTAAAAGACTATTGACTGGTGGGCGGGTACAAGGGCACTTTTTAAAAGACTATTGACTGGTAGGCGGGGCATGGCTAAAATCACGACTCCAATTTCGACCAATCAGATGGCTAGATTTCTAAAGTGAGGTATATAAAAAACTTTAGAGCCCTCAAGCAAACCATGGAAACCAGCCACAAGGGACTTGTGCTTTGCATACATCAGTTCATACTCCCTCCATCTTCAAATATTACATGTTTGAAATTTTGATTGTGGACCACCCTGATGGCGCTGCATTAAAATCTGATAAACTCACGTGTCTTAGTATTGCCTCTTCCCCTACAGCTTTGATGAGTCCTTTCACATCAAACTGGCCAAGCCTCATGATGAAAACTGGTCTACCCTCTGTAGAGAAACCAAGTAAAAACAATAGAAGTTTACTACAAACAAACAATTGTAACTTGAGGGGCACAAGTCCAAAAAGAAATTCTGGACAAACAAAAGAAGAAATAAAGAGGTTCTCCAATTTTGGGGATGCTCTTTTACTAAACAATTCTCTTACAAGCATGGAGAAGAAAAAAAATAATGTTTTCCAGTTTTCAAGGTGTCTAAAATTGGAGGAGGAGGCACCAATCTGGGGCCCATTTCATGTGTGTACTCAATGTGTATGTGCACAATATTCAGTTTTGTTTGGGTGGGGAGGACCTTAACTCTCATCAAAATTGCTTGTTTTCAATTCACTTGTTAGCTTTTTTAGTGTGAATTAATCAGTAAGCCTTGAGCTTGATTCATCGCTGGTCTTGTGACCCGGCATATCTCCTGTACTTAAGCCTATGCGATCCAACATACACAAAACCAGCAAAGGATTAAAAAAGAAGCTTACCCTTCTCATAAAAGTGCCCTCCACCAGGAGTACAGTGGGCGGCTCCGTGTACTGAGGATATCATCTATCAAACAATAACCTTAACCCTAAACATAACCTAAAACCAGATTGGAACCTTAACCATAATCCTATATCTTTGGTGTAATAAAGCTTGCCCAGAGCAATTGTTGCATAGGCAAATGTCAGGTCACCATTTCAATCAGACCAAAGGAAGATCCTCTATATGATCTGTTTTTTTAATCAGTAAAAACATTTTTTTTTTTTAAATACAGTATTAAATATTCAGAGGGGATATTCTGAAAATTATCTCAAGTATTGTGGTATTTTCACTATGAAAATAAAATTGATATTCTAAAGAAGAAAAAAAGATATAAAATGAAAATCTTACCCCTGTCACTGAAGTGCCATCCGCCAGGGAAGTAATCTAGGAGTATAGGAGGTGGTTCCCAGGTACTGAGAATCTGATCTACTTTGTGTTGTTTCCTCCATGCTAATGATGCTGTGATCATCTCATGTGCCTTCTCTGTATTGAAGTCTCTCGCTCGGAGGAACCTCAGCAGGTGGGAATCTTTCGGCATCTACAGAGAGCGATACATGTAGAAATAGAAATGAGATTTAATAGAAAATAGATCTGTGTTTCATTGTACAGCATACAGTATACTACAACAGCAATTTCTCTAGGGTCAATTGTAACACCAGTCAAATTTTCAACTTTAACCCTAGACCTAAAACTACAACTACATGTAGGTCATATACTAAGCTAATACCTAACTGCAACCCAACTCCGAAGTTCAAACCCTATATCTTTGACAAAATACAGGTCATGTCATCAGAGAAAATGTCATGATCACCTTTTGCAATCCTACCCCCTCCCCATTGTGATCAATTACATTGTGTGAATATATGTTATTATTCTGATTTCTTAGTATGGAATTATTCTGTTGCATTCAATGCTATGCCTTAGAGATAAGTTTCTATTTCCCCTTCAATGTAAATTTGAATATTTCCCAGTTTCTGTAACCACTTTCCATGTATTAAATATTATCATGCCTTGTAATGTAAACAATCCCAAATAAACCCCTTCCTAGACAGTTTATGAGCTAAGAGAAAAGTAGCTTAGCGAAATGTCGTGTCACAAAGAGACGCATCCAGAATGCAAAATGCATAACAGTTAGTGATGTTTGTTAATTATAAGTTGTTTTATGGCATATCTGAATTAAAGTTTAGCTAACATTAAACCTCATTGAGATGCATTTACCAGCTTCATATCCTTACGATGTGGTTCTACCTCAGTGTGATGAAATTATGATATTTAACAAATATGCATTTTACTTTCCGGACACATATTTTCATGCCACTACATTTGGCTAAGCTACGTAAGCAAAATGTGTAGTCTCTCTGGCTCAAGACAAAGAAAGTCTGTTTCAGTTGATTTGAATATCATCTAGGCAAGAAGAAGGATGGACTGATACAAGACGATTTTAATAACCCTGACAAAGTATTAATCAATGTTTCTTTATCTTGAATGAGATGATGATCTTGATCAAACATTAGAAGTGAGAATTAAAACATATTTCTATTCCTCATATCGGATTATATTGTGCAATATTATCCTTATACATTTTTTAAAGAGCATGTAGTACAAAACCAGAGATGCCAACCTCTTGACACAAAAAAAACAGACTGAATATCCCCAAAAATCAGATTTTCACGAAAACTCGACATTACCACTGGCCCGTTGGCCCCGGGCCAGTAAAATTTCACAAAAATGTTTTACTGGTAAGAACAGTCAAGTAAAATGTTTGCTCTTTCATTAAAATTTGATGAGAAAATTGTAAAGCAAAGTTTTGTGGAGGGTTGCGGGGGGTTTACTTGTACATGTTTCTATGCAATTCCGCGGTTTTTATGGTTTAAAACAAAAAATTAAAAAATAAAGATGAAAAATCGTATTTAAAAAAAGGTGATATCGTATTATCGTATTTCACTCTTATTATCGTACTAAATACGATTTAATCGTACTGGTTGGCATCTCTGCAAAACCCTTTTTTTCATCATTTACAGTGAATTATAACCTGCTGGCTAGCATAAAATGAAATTCATGGGATTAATTATAACATTACTGAATAATTGAATTGAATATGATTGAATAAATAGTTATAATAGTAAAACAAATTAATGCTTAATATCTGTAGTAGGGTTAGGGCTAGATCATAAGTATTTGATATCATCCAGTTTATACATGTATGTTAAATGTTACTGATTACTCAATTTAATATACATGTAAATGTCATAAAAATCATAACAGTTTTTTTTCATATATTTCAATATAACAATCATTTGTCCAAGTTCACATTAATCTGTGAGAATATTTTTTGTTGGTCTATAGTTGATAGTTTTATTTGAACTTTGGCATTTATGAATTTCAGTACTAAGTTCTGTTGTTATTCATATTTCCACTTTGATTGTCACATGCAAACCATTATCAATAAAACTATCAATAAAGGTAACACCTCTTTGCAATTCATATTAAAGTTGTAATATGTCTTCTTCTATTTTTTTTCTTCCTTCAATTTGAAATAAAAGTTGTAAACTTTGAGCTTGCTCATGATCCCCTCTATCCATAATAACATACACTGAAGGAAAGGTTAATGATAGAGTGCAATATTGGTAAGATTAAATGAAAATCACCCAGACTTTTGTTCCTGTACTTACAGTGTTTACTTGTTTATCAGTCTCACGCTTACATGATAGAAAGTCAGAGGGAAATTAAAATAAACACACACACTTCTTTTATGCAAGGCAATTTTCTGAAGGAAAATAAATCCCCCAACAATTTAAAAAAAAAAATTCATTACCGGTAGGTAATAATAGCAAGTTGCAAGCCACAGCTTATTAGACACAAGCTTTGCCACTATAAACATATAGCGCAGCCACTATATGAATATACTCTACTGCGCTCAATACAAAGTATCATATTATTACCCCGGCTGTACCTGAGCTGCAATAATAAGGCGCTAAAATATTCAAGGAATTTCTTCCTACCCATTTACTTCACCTGGGTGGAGAGTGGCAAATGAAGATTAATGTCTTGCCAGAGGACATTAGTGCCCCGGTGGGACTCGAACCACGAACCATGTGATCCACAGTCCGGTGACATATCCACTAGACCTGGACACCTCTACATATCATTAAGTTAAAGAAGTCAAGATTTGTTAAATTGATGATATAAATCAAAAGACATAAAAGGATTATTTTTTCAAATCATTCTACAAAAGCTTTAATGATGTCCCATTTATTTCATCTAGCACAAATTTCTGACAGTACCATTCAGTGATTAAAACTCCCCTAAAAATAAAGTGATACGCACCTTTCCTTTATGTGTTTCACTCAGCCATTCCCTGAGCTGAATTAGTCTACTCTCCTGTAGGGGTGTCAGATCACCCAAGAATTTCTTGATGTAATCTTCATCCACCTTAGATGCCTCTGTAAAATTAAAATGGTAAACAAGAAAATTAAATAGGGGAAGTGTATGGTATGTTATCAACCACATCATATAACAATATTTTTTGTAATCTTACTTGTAATTTTACTCCAGAAGCACTGTATAATATTCACAGTCCAATTCTATAACTGCAATTAACTTTTAAAGATATTTTTGAAGTAATGAAATTGATTGATACCGAGATATCTTACATAATTCATTAGAACTATAAACATCTCAGAATGAATGCTGACTAGCACAGATGAATAATCGATTTTAATACTGACCTTCAGCTGCAGAAGCTGTAGCGCCCTCTACAGCTCCACCTTGTTCAGCCATAGTACTGGAAGCTAGTCTATTCCTAACGATAGAGCAATCGGCGATGCATAGAGCAGCAGCCGTCTGTTTGTTGAAAGGATGTAAAGTGTTGGATTCCTCCTGTATTAAAAAAAAAAAAATTATGTCACATAGAGAAAACAAAATATTTGCTAAAAGCATGAACAGCATAACATGTAACATTATTATGAGTTAATTCCATTCTCACCCAGGGGAGAGAAAAATCTAACTTATTCCCCATCAGTACAGACCTACTAAAAGATTGTTCAAATCCAATCAAATCCAATCAAATCAAGAGGACAAGATTGCTTAGTGGTTGAGCAATGGTCTCGTAACTGAGAGGAACCAGGTTTGAAATAAGTAGATTTGCTAAACCCCTTTGATAAGGTATGAATCCTCACTACCTAGTCCTCGGTGAGGACTTAAGGCCGTCTGTCCCCTGGTTGGTTGCCTACTTACAAGCATACACATGTTTTCTTAGTAGTCAGGTAAAATAAATTATCATACCAAAATCTACAACAGCCAAATAATTGTTTTGATATGCAATAACAAATACCTAAATATTGCTAATTTTGTTCATATATCTTTGAATTCAATGTTTACATGCTGTAATCTGCACTGCTCTCATATATAAAACACAAATACAACTTATTTAATTAATTCAACATTAAAAAAAAAAATACTAATATTACCAATATTATTATAAAATCTCCATCCATCTCCATCTCTTACCGATTTTTGTTTGACCAAGGTGGAATTCTTCTTGGGTGTGCTGAAGTTTTCCATTTCCTTGATGACGGGGAGGTGGGTTTCCTCGCTCTCCTCTTTCTCTCCATCCTCTTCTCCATAAAGCTCTGACCATGTTGGGAAATCGATTTCGCCTTCAGCAAGAATCTCTTGAATGTAGTACAGGAGGACTTCCTTGCCCTGGAAAAATACAATGTAAAAATGTAAAATGTGTTTAAATTTTAAATAAAGGATATACATGTGTAATGTATGTATGTAATAGTTCTTGTATTGCACAAATTGAACTATGATATGTGTTGCAAAGAACTTTGAAAGTTATTACCCCAGCTTTAGTTCCAGCAACCATTATCAGTATGCAGTGAAATACTACCAAGTTAACACTTTACATCAGGGTCGACAATGACAAATGTTCAGGAATACCTGGCCAAAGAACAACAGAGTCATGTCAGGGCTTGAACATATTACCTTTGCATCATTAGTCAAGCAACTAAAACAGCTCAATATGTTACTTGTTATAGACTATATCACTTAATTTTTGAGCCATAACTTTTAAGAAGCTAACTGTAGGCACCTTTTAAAGAAGAAATACTAATGTTTCATAGTCAACAGTCTTTAAATGAAAAAGATCCAAGAGATAAAATGGGGCTAAGAATACAAATGTGAATAGGCATTACACAAAAGCAGTATATGGCTGAGAGATAGGATGGACTGAGAGTATTATTTTGGGGTGTAAAAGGCATTGATGCAAAGCATATCACAAGGTCAATAAAGAAAAATGAAATCTGACAAACTTTTTAATTGGTAGCATTATTAAGAACTATGAGCCAGTTAAAAATATCTTGAAATTACTCCTATGATTATTTAGCAAGGAAAATAATCTCTCCAAAGTTTGTATTTTCCTTGTGATATCAAAATAGTACATATCCAGGGAATAATATTACTTCTCAAATTTGATTAGCTGTTTTGGTTGATGGGAAAAATACTTTGAACAAAGTTCTGTACAGTCCTATATAAAAAACCTGCTACACAAAAGAAATTTTGTGTAGCAGTCATATAAAAAATGCATAGCAAATTGCTATGCGATACCAGGAAAATTATTCCCTGATATCTATTGACCTGCATAAAATGGATAGGATGTTGCATAATGACTAGATATTTGTACACCTAGAGCCATCGATGCAAACAGCAGCCATCTTGTTACTCCGGCATCTCAAACAGGTAATTTCTTTGAGCAATTCTATGTACGTCTTTGTCATACTTTTGAATAATTAGCAGAGGTTTGTCTGACCAAGCAACAGCAAATGCATGCCAAATATTGCTGAACAAAAGAAACTGCTAAACTGTTTGAAACAGCTGCACCTAATAGCTTGTCCCATAAGTTATGAGAGAACATCCATTCATTTGAACAGTTAGAAAAACGGTCCATTATTAGGAGACCATTGTCATACATTTCACAGGTGAGTGTCCTACCATGGACCTATTACGGATGGACATTCGTCGTTTTCTTAACGAATTCATTGTGATTGTCTCCGTCAATGTCGTTTCAATAACATTCCGTACATGTTTCTTCACTTTGATCTCATGAGGTCCACCGCCAAAAAGCCGGACAGAATCAAGATAGTGATTTTACACATGTTAATCATCATGCGCAGAAGATAATAACTCGCTTAAATCATGGAAAATCGATGTGCAGTTCTGGTTTATAATCGGAAATTGTTGTTCCGTGTACTGTATTTTATTTTGAAAAACACGTTTATATTTCCAGATAGAGGTTATATTTGGATTGGTTGTGATTTAAAATCCCGTTTCCCCAATTTCCTCATAATATTCCAAAGTTACAATGCACAGGGCTTATAAAGATCATGGCCTTCTAATTGTTTTATAAGGTCATGGGTGTGTGCGAAAGTGTGCGAATCAGTAATAATACATTTCATATCACCAAAATCGTCTGCTTTTCCACTTTGCTGCTCCCCATTGGGGATGCTTTTTTTCAAATACACACTCTTACAGAGCACATCATCCGAACAAAACCCAAAAGAGGGAAACTGCTCCCTTGTCAATGACCGATAATGCTTGAGCAGTCGTTATTGTTAGAACAGCTGAATGTTCTCATTAAGATGCACATAATCAGAAGGCGGTGGAACTCATTGGATCAAAGAAAGAATCACGTTGAATGTCCATCCGTAATAGGTCCATGGTCCTACATTGGAACTAAACTACAGGTCAGTGGGTATCTCACAAATTATACTACTCTCACATCACTATTTTAATCAAAATGGTGACTCCCTTTGGAGAATGGCTAGCAAGGAAAAGACAAACTTGGCGAGATTGTTTTCTTTGCTAAGTAATGAAAAAGGACAAATTTCAAGATATTTTTAACTGACTCACTATTTTTAATAAGGCAATCGGCTAAATTTTGTTGGGTTTCATATTCCTGTAATGCGCATTTTCCTTCTCTTCTGTACTTGGCTAAATGCAACCGTTTTCACAAGCAGCATGGTATCATCAGTTGGGGACCAGAAGGGCATTAGCCATACAAAATATGATGATAACAAGTCAATGCAAAGCGTAGCATCCCCTCGCCGGGTACAATTGGCCTATATTAACAATTTTTGCATATTTAATGAGCTGTGACCTTTGACGTACATACTCGAACAACATTACTTACTTCATTGAATGAAAACCACATTTTCGCATATATAATTAGGTATTTTTGCATATTTACGGAGCTATTACCGATGACCTTCATACTCCGAAATATATCATGTACCTTCATATCAAATTTCAATCAAAATCCGTCAAACATTACTAAAGTTATCGAACGGAAACCAGATTTGTTAAGGAAGGACAGAAGGACGGACGGACGGCAGCGTTACTATATCCCCTCCGACTTCGTCTGCGAGGGGATAATAAAGGGCTGCACAGAGATGAATGATATCAATAATGTCTAATAAATTGTTCCCAAATACATGTGGCTCCCCTGAGTCCCCTCCGGTATATTAAATATCATTGTTGTAGGATCCACCTCAATATGCTAATATCAGCCTTCCCTAACAATCTTGTTAGGATCAATTGGTGAGCAACTTTAGAAAAGACTTCAATCATAGTATTTGTAAGCCATATCATTCTACTCCTGTGATGTGAAAGTTAGATCGCATGAGCCATACACCTGTACTGACAATCAGCCTTTTCACACACGGGTAAAATTCTTTAAAGCTGATTAGTTTAAAGAGCTTTAAACTAATCAGCTTAAGATACGACATCATTCACACAGAGAAAATTTTGGTGCGGTAGTTCGAGATTCACTGCTCTGTCACTGCTCGTAAATGTGCATTGGCCCTACTGAGCGTTTAAAGAGCAGTGCCCGCCCAGTTTAAACACGTATATCCGTTCACACACAACATGTCTTGCTCTCTAGATATGGACTTCGTATCTGCAGCCTGCTTTGAACGGCGTATGAATCGCGACTTCGTATCTGTCCGAACATCGTATAAACGACGTTCACACAGGGAAAATTTAATTTAAAGCTGTTTAAAGCTGTTCAGTTAAACAGCTTTAAACTAATCAGCTCTAGATGCGATGAATTTTAACCGTGTGTGAAAAGGCTGAATGTCCATTGTGTTTGTTTGAAAGAGCCCAGGCAATCCTAAGGATGCCAAAATGATTTAGGTGGGACCACTTTTATCATTATATTATTTGCATACACTCATGATTGTATCATTCAAGTCTCACAACTCACAAGTTCTTTAATGATCTCATAACTTGGAGAAGAAGATACATGTATAGCCTATCATCCTACCTCCCTCCTGCCACTGATGCAATGCTTGTTGGAAATATTTGAGGAGTGAGAGGCCCATCTTGCAAAGTAAATTCCACTCTCTGGCAGGGACATTACAGTCAGACCGCAGCGTGCGCGATAATGAGGCTGTACGGCAATTTTTATTCAGATTCTCGTGCGGTGAAAAGCTCGCTTACAACGCTCTCGTAAAACACGAGACCAACCACGGGATTTTGGTAGCATCATTTTGTCGTCCTCATACGGCTTACAGTGCAATTCATCATGGCGGAATCATGGGGTAAGTCAATCTCTGAAATTTTCGCTGTTCTTTGACACCAAATTTGCCCAAATTAATTAGATTTTTGGCCTACTTTTATCGCAAACAAAAGAGTGTTTTTTAGTCCTCGGAAATTAACTACTCATTACATAGTGTCGTATTTTGCTTGTTCCTGACTGGTATTGATAATATTATTTCGAATTTTTGCATCCTACGTCGACTTTGATAACCAGTCCATCGTTTGATGTTGAAAACATGTAGATGCAAGTAATATTTGAATAAGAAATATGCCCAAATCATTTGACTATATTTTGGAAATCTACCGGAAGTAGACGGAAAATGATTCGAAACCGCGGGAATTGCTATGGCTACGGCTTTTCAGTCAGGAATGGCGGGTGTCTTGTGTGTCGCTGTGCCATTGTGTGGCGCATACAGCACAAATTTATGTAGTCCCATGTGTATATATTTTTGTCAGCTTTTTAGTTTTGTTGTCGCGAATCGACAGCAATGTAAATAAATCGACTGCTCATTAGTCATTGCTATTCATTATAAATCTAGATCAAATGATATGTTTTATAAGTATATTTCCAAGGGCTTAAGCATGGTTAGACAAGTATCAAGGCCAAGGGGTGTGATCGAATTGTAAAGAACTTGAATCCTGAGCTGAGCTGGATATTATTAAAATTACAAATTACAGGATAATTAATTATATTAATTTAGGGATTCTTAAACTGTCTGTGGTTCTGCCTTCTGGTCAACTCAAACTTTACAACCAGCCATAGAAATAAGCAGCATTTCCCTTGTGCGAGTTGTATTATGATAATGAACAGAGCAGAATTAAAACAAAAGGCCAAAGTTAAACACTTACATTTAACAACTTGTGCACATGTGGAAAAATGAAGGAAAACTTCATGAATCTGACACTTGTAATTTATTTTCATTTAAAAGATAAATTTGAATGCAAGTCAGTTTTTGTCTACCATAAATGGCTTGCTACTTTGATCAGATCTTTTCAAATCCCCATACATTGAACTAAGCCATTTTATATTCCCTCTTCTTATCATTTGTTGTTGTTTTTCTGACAGACGCACTCAGCCATCGAAACTTGCGGAACATTGACAAAAAGTTTTCGAAAGACACAGACATCGCACATCAGTCTCCATTGCACAAGTTCCTGGATCAACATTTGCTGGACTCCATGGCATGCCTTTATTTGAAGACTCGACAGCATGCAGTTTTGCTTCACATAGGAACAAACAATCTTGAACGGGGAGTTTGGGAGAAGGACGAGAAGGATTTTGTTCAGCTTATTCTTTCAGTAAAAGAAAAATCCATTTCAAATGATTACATTTTGTATCTCTGATACTTCCAAGGTGGTATTCGGAGCTTCACACAAACAAAGCATTTATTATATTAATAGAAAACTGACTGAACCTTTATACAATTTAACAATTTTTTACTCTAATAATACTTTTATTCTCAGCGACACATTTTATGCGTGTGATGGTCTCAACATAAATGTCAAAGTCAGTTTATAAATAAAATATAGATATTAAAAATGGAAATTTTATTCCTAGTCCTATTTCATTTATTATTAGTAGTAGTGTGAACAATAATTTTTTAGTTTAACCGTTGTCTGTTTACTAGGCTATTCAGAAGAAACCAGAGCTGGTTTCTTCTGGGTTAGTTAGCATGAATGTTGATTAAGAAATGTAAATTACACAGACCTGTTAAATAATACCAACAAAAAAAATAACAATCTTTTTAAAAGATATTTTGTCAGATTTGTATTTCATCCAAAATAGTACCTACACAAGGTGATATAATGTAAATAGTCGAGCATTGACATATGTTGATAGGTTGGTGATGATGATGGTGATGGTGGTGATGGCGATGGTGGAGATGATGGCAATGGTGATGTCAGTGGTGATGGCGATCATGGTGATTATAATGACGGTGATTATGATGTCGTGATGGCAATGGTGATGATGTCAGTGGTGATGGCGATCGTGATGATAATGATGACGGTGATCATGATGACGGTGATTATGATGATGGCGATGATGATCGTGATGGCAATGCTGATGGTGGTGATGATGATGGCAATGGTGACGGTGATTATGATGGCAATGCTGTTGGTCGTGATCGTGATGGTGATCATGGCAATTAATAATGGTGATGTCGGTGGTGATGGCGATGATGGCTATGGTGATGATGATAATGATCGTGATGATGATGGCGACGATGATTGTGATTATGATGTTGAAGATGAAAATTAGAATTCTATAAGTTTTATTTGAGCCCTTCAGCCCACATACACTAAGATTTTTATCTGAGGGCCATAAACACATAAACAAAATCAGAAAATAAATTATCAGATATATATATATTCAGCGGGTCACTATAAAACAAAATAACAAACAGAAAAGAGCATAAGGGAAATAATTGTGTAATATTTTATTTCCAGGAATACACATGAATGAACTGGAGTTACACAAAAGAATTATCAAATAAAATATTACCATCATTGAATGCCTGGGAATTACCAAAAGAAATTCCTGTTTAAGGCTCTTCTCATTAGTCCATGGTTTACAAATATAAAAACACATTTCAGAACTTTTACAACCATAAAATTATTAGCAGGGATGGAAACAATCATATTTTCATTTTTCAATCACATTGCCCCCGAAAGTTTGTATTTACACAAATATACATTTGAGAAAGAATAATGTGTCTTCTTTGTTAAAATGATATCAAAACCTGACCGAAAATAGCCTACATAGACACTTAAATCCTCCCTTCTGTCCCCTATTCAGTCTAGAGCTGGTATTCTATATTGTACTTGAGCGTACTTGTGTGCATATCCGAATCCAACTTGTACTTTCTGTACACTTCTATTATGTATCGCACGAGTATCATACACAATAGTAAGTATGTGGGGCAATACAAAGCCTCTACGTCCGGGGGTTAAGCACCTATCCTATCACACTATCCTCCGTGCGTGTTCACGTATAGCGCACGGACTGGTTGGACCGCACAGTACATCGATAATCGACGCAAAACTAGATATAGCGTAGTATCCCCCGGTTGATCTTCACGCAAAGCTCGCCGATCGGCCATGTCAATTTTCCGCCGAAGTCTAGTATGCATCAGCTACTACTTTGCTTGTTCCTGACTGGTATTGAGATAAACATCAATAGGAACTATGATATTATGTTAGGAAAATATCTACATTATGTGGTAAGCCAAAATTTAACGAGATGCACCCCCGATAAAAGTGAGTTTTTAACATGAATATCCGACTCTTCAAATATTTTTTTTTTCTCCAAGTTTTCTTCGTGTTTTTCACATTTTAAAACATCACTCACTACTTATTGAATAGTACACTATAATGTTTATTATTCTGGCTCAATATTTATGACAAATTCATTGTCATTAAATGAATCCTGAGCAGATAAGAAGAACGAGAACTGTGCCATGTTTTTTGCTCATTACGTATGCAAGAGGAGCAAAAACATGCATACGACTTGAATAAATACGGGCGATTTTGCGAGCGCTGCGGTCTGACTGATTAAAAATCACTAAGGGCCTCCTGTGGAGACCTCTTATATAGGGCTCCACGGTTTTATAGAGAAATCTAGGAAGGACTTTGCAAGGATTTACAAGCAGGTGAGACAACATGGCATCACTAGATGTGACATCGAAGATAATTATAATGGGGGAGAGATAGTATGAAAAAATATAAGAGATGGGTTGTGATCTTTAGAGAGATAGACAGAATGAAAATTATAGAGAGATAGACAAAAAAAGGAGATGGACAGTGAGAGAGAAAGAGAGAGATAGACTGAAAGCACTGAAAATAAATGTGATCTTCATTAACGAGTGAGTGAAGGAGAAATAGACAAACAGAATGAAAAAAATAGACAATATGATGAATAGAAAGTAAGAGAAGGACAGAATGTGTGTGTATGTGTGTGGGTGTGTGCATGTGTGTGTGTGTGTGAGAGAGAGAGAGAGAGAGAGAGAATAAAATAATCACAGAGGGAGCTTGAGCTCAGATGGAAGTAGAGAGATGGAAGGAGAGAGGTGGAGAAACACACCGGCCATATAAAAGTTGAATTAAGCCTTTCAGATAATTGACAATCTGATTTTGCCTTTTATTTAATCAATATCTTTAAAAAATTTGTATAGCTGTATTAGATTGAAGCCAATGACCTACATTGTTATAGTTTATTTATAGGACTCCTCAACTTAACACAATTAAACATTTCAGAAATTTAAAAAAGCTCATTGTATTAAAGTCCAATGAAAGATGGAAGAAGAGACGTGTACACATGAATACCAGTAACACACACACATATTTGAATACATTGAACATTATAGGCACTGTGATACATCCAGAAATAGCTCAGGATGCAAACATACTCACCAACCATAGTGCTCTCTGTAAATTTACTTTCTACTTCTCTTGTGGCCATCTACTCTCACTAGATCTGTTCACATATAAACACTTTCTCCTCAAATTTCATCCACATTGCTGAGCTATAACTACATGACTGTTAGAATATCATTCATGTCCCCTCCCTATCCACATTGCTGAGCTATAACTACATGACTGTTAGAATATCATTCATGCCCCCCCTACCCACATAGCTGAGCTATAACTACATGACTGTCCCATTCCCTATCCACATTGCTGAGCTATAACTACATGAATGTTTAGAATATCATTCATGTCCCCCTCCCTACCCACATTGCTGAGCTATAACGACACGACTGTTAGACCCCTGTTACACATGGGTCGGCTTTTAAAGCCGGCTTCGGAGGCGGCCTCACGCCTGCAATTTGAAGCCGCCTCGAGATCATCAAACCCCTGTTACACATATCTCGGGCCCGCAATTTTGTGTCTACACATAGGCCGGCCTCACGTCGCCTTTTCACGAGCTGACGTTGGGGCGCACTCCAGGAAGACAGAAAGAGAAAGTGATAAAATGATAAAAACTAAGAATAACATAAGGAAAAACAGAAAGAGAAAGTGATAGAATGATAAAAACAAAGAATAACATAAGGAAAGACAGAAAGAGAAAGGGATAGAATTATAAAAACAAAGAATAACATAAGAGAAGGTGATAGAAGGAAGAAACAAAGATTAACATAAGGAAAGACAGAAAGAGAAAGTGATAGAATGATAACAACAAAGAATAACATAAGAGAAGGTGATAGAAGGAAGAAACAAAGAATAACATAAGGAAAGACAGAAAGAGAAAGTGATAGAATGATAAAAACAAAGAATAACATAAGAGGTGATAGAAGGAAGAAACAAAGAATAACATAAGGAAAGACAGAAAGAGAAAGTGATAGAATGATAAAAACAAAGAATAACATAAGAGAAGGTTATAGAAGGAAGAAACAAAGAATAACATAAGGAAAGACAGAGACTGATGTATTATGTTGATATATGATGACATGTCACGTCACTTCCGCTTTATATGCCAGCCCCCTAGTCCACTTTGGTGTTACACCTACTGATTGCGGGACTGAGTCCGGACTCGGGCCGGCCTCAAGCCACATCGAGAGGTGGACTTAGTCCACCTGGCCTCAGTCCGGCCTCAGTCTACTTTCAGACACATGACTCTTAGAATATCATTCATGTTCCCCTCCCTACCCACATTGCTGAGCTATATTAACTACTTACTACATGACTGTTAGAATATCATTCATGTACCCCTCCCTATAGGCTACTGTATAAGCTCTTATTTTCATGAATATTTTATTTTCGCAAATTTCATCATTTATTGTAGGGTTGTGAATTTTTTTTTAAACATGCAAAACGGAGCTGACAACGCATGTGCAGACAAATATGGTAAGTACTAAGTAACCTGTGTTAATTATCATGAAAAACAACTAATAACAAATGTCAATGTCCCTGTTAACACAAAAATATCAGTTTACACAGTATTTTGAACCCTGCTTTGAAACATCAAAATGTTGTCTTCACTTTTTTTGAACTTCAAATTAGATGATTATCAGTGCCAAATTCAGTGGTTGTAGCTGGTATGTAGAACTAAGTTCAAGTGATTGCCTAGCCCAAGAACTGAGCATGAACTGTACTCTTGTTTTCAAAGGACTTTGACTGTACCAATTTACATTCCTGAGTGCCATTAAACTGTCACTACCCACCCATAATATCAACATGAGGCCCATTTTACACAACCCCAAAACCATTTTGAAAATCATCAATTTTTTGGACAGCCATTTAAACTACTGGAAAAACCCATAAAAAAACGTTGGTGTTTCCTCATTCCGATATTTTGGTGAGTAGGGCACATGCACAACTTGTCCGTGCTCTGCATGCCATCGCACAGAAGTGAGGAGAGTTACGTGATCAAAAAACGGAATCATTCACTGATGTTTCGAGAGAGGGCATTTGCACTGCAAAAATTGGTGACATTTCTACTGGAGTTTCAAAAAACCACACTCCAGAGGTGGAGTTTTTTTAATTTTTTTATTGTGTTTGCCAGTAGTTGCTTAGCAACTTCCAATGAAACATCGGAATGTGAGAGAAATCTACCATCTTTGCTTGCAGTGTAAATGCAGCTACTTTGATGGATTACTAGCCTCTTGTATTCAACTCAATGATTGGTAAAAGTGGGAGGGGTTTTATTTATACTTCCTAAAATATGGTATTTGTAATACATGTCATGGATATGGGCATATAACATTATTTCAGCCCCTAAATAACAGGATAACCTGCATATATTAGAAATCCATTTAAGGTAGGGGTAATTTTTTAAGGTAGATGTACACGTGTATATAACAGTTATCAAAGAATATCAGATGTCATGGCTGATTTGCTAAATTGTGAATATTTTAAGGATGAAATTCATGCAACAGAAATATATTCAAGCTATTCAAAAAGTTCTAAATTCAAAAGAATTTCTCTTTATCAGTTTAAAAAAAAAAAAACTGATGCATGCTGGTTGGAATAAATAAGATGAAGACCTTTTTCTTTTCTTTTCTTTTCTTTTGGGGGCTAGTTTTCATCTTGGTGATATAAATTTTTCAGGGTTGTTTTTTTATTTCTTTCTTTTCTCTTCATCTATCTTTCTAATGCTCAAACTGGCCAGATTGTCACCTCAAGGACTGCTTTCTTCAAAACAACAATCAATGTCCTCTTCTTCACCTTGTAAAACAGTGCCAGTCTATAGAAATAGAAAGTGCAGAAATCAGCTCCCTTTTTCTCAAAACCAAACCCTGGGTTTTACAAAAGGTTATCTACAAGCCAAATAGTCTGGTTCACCAATGAAGTCATGGAAATTGACAGCTGGACATAAATGTTTATGTGGGTGTCTAGCCAACTACTTTTGAAAAGGAAATATACCCTGTAAGGTGAGTCGAAAATAGTAACAGGAACGAGGTAATGATGATGCAAAGGAAGGCTGAAATAAATGTAGCAAAGAAAAGAAAAACAGACTTGGAAGGAAAAAAACAAAACAGATGAGAGTGAAGAAAAAGGAATGTGTAACACGATGAAGGAGAAGGTAACAGTAAAATATAGAGCATGAGATGAAGGAAAGGAAATTCAAAAAGAGGAAGCAGATACATGTAAACACTAAAAGAAATTAAGAAATGAAGATGAAAATAAAATGATGAAAATGAAGAAGATGGGATAGATAGCAAGGACAAAATGATGGTAAGCATGCAGGATGATAATGATCAACAGATGGTAAATCAGTTCTGAATTTTAGAGAAAAGGAACATCAAGAAACAAGTATTTTATTAGGACAAACACTGACGCAAACAGAGAAAAGATATAAGTGGTCAGCATTATCAACTAGAAAATATGCTGGTTGAGGACTCAGCTTCATTTACCTCTAGACCCTGTTACAAAATTGGTCATCTTTAACAAGTAACAATGAATTACACATGCTGATTGGCTGAAAGCAAATTTGATATATATATAATTTTAGCCCTTGATATTGATAACAATTGCCTCCGCAAGACACATAACTTCAAGTGAGGACCCCCTCCCAATTTAACCTTAAAGTTTAAGATAGCTGCATTTACACTGCAACCAAAAATCATAGATTTTTCTCACATTCTGGTGTTTAACCGGTATCAACTACCGGCAAACACAGCAAAAAAAAAAGAAGAAAAAAAATCCACCTCTGGAGATTGGATTTTTTAAACGCCAGCCGATTTCACCAATTTTTTGCAGTGTAAAGGCAAACTTTAGTAAGATACCAATTTTTGCTCACGTGACTCTCCTCTCCTCCGCGCTAACGCATGCAGGGCACCTATGATTCGCGCATACACACTACTCACCAACAAATCTGTATGAGCAAACTTCAACTTTTTTAATGGGTTTTTCAAATACCGGTAGTGTAAATGGTAGACAAACAAATTGTTGATTTTTCAAAATGGTGTTTGGGATGTGTAAATGGGCTTAAAGGCCAGGTTCATTGAAATTTGGAAAAAAAGGCAAATCACACCTCTACAGATTGCTGAGAACATTAACAAAATGACTAAAGTACTTTTAAAGCCCTCACTAATGTGAGGAATAAATTAATTGCAATTTTGATACCCTTTCCAAAACCCACTCACAAAGTGAAATGACGGCGTTATTTACATGCGATAAAATGACGTCACATTATGAACAACCTGCAATCACACATTCGGGACAATGTTGAATACCCATTGCAATTTTTAGATATGGGTTAACGTTGTTTGTATATTTACCGCCAGTGGTGATATTTCCTTTATTTTAGGCACTTTGAATGAGATACACTGAATAAATAATACTTTCTACAAATGTGTATTCGATTTTTATGTTATTTACCGTCACATTTGACCATAAAAATCGGAAAATAATCACATATTCTGAGGGCAGCTCAGCGTGTATGTGTCGGATCTGGGAGTGCCTAAGACATTTTGCATGCTGAACTAACGACTCTTCTGGGGCAAAATATGCGACAAGTTTACATATAATTGTCCAAATATTCATTACGAAAATGTCTGATTAGGCCGATTAGTTTAGATTTTTGATAGATAAATGAGGAAAGTGGAAGTCGAGAGAAGACTTAGATCAGTCCGGTTCGCGATTCACAGCTAGCTCGATCAAGCGCCGGGCCGGCTGGCCTGGCTGTGATATGCGGGCTCATGTAGATACGCAGCGACTGCGGCTGCCCCGACAGCTTGTGCTTGTCCATCGACTTCAGCAAAATCTTCCAGATCTTCTTCTAGGTCTAGATCTCCCAAATCTCCATTGTCGTTGTCGTTGTCCGAGGTACTTCCTTCTTCTATCTCCTCAAAACTCAAATCAAGTATGTTTTCGTCCATATCGATATTTTCAGGGTGACTTTGATGAAGGTAAACAACGTTGGGTAAGAATGGGTACGGTCCTCAAGAGTCAATGCAATACATGTGAATTGCACGCAAACTGCATCGCGCACCGATCAGCTGAGCGGCCCATTGTATTAATTGTTCATTGTGCTACGTCACTCAAAAATCACCTGACTTACGATGTTTTCGGGTCTCGAGTGGGGTGATATTTCGTCAAGTTTAATCAACTTTTATAATTTTCGCACGAATTTACAAGTTACACAAATGTGATAGTTTTACTCAGTGTAATGTTCTGATTACAATGATACCAAATTCAGTCGATTTCAAAATCAATGAACCTGGCCTTTAATGAAAAAGAGGCACTTTGCTCTCAAGCTATCTCACACAAGCTTCCTGTTCAAACAAGCTAAACTAAAACTATTAAAGTTGATGGATTCTCATGTGAACCTAGCTCATAAACCCTGAAGGAACTGATAAGTCATGTGATTTTCATCATGAAAGGATGTCTTTCCAATGGGATGTTTACCGTAATTAACGTTGTATAAACCGCCCTCGTGTATAAACCGCACCCCTCTTTTTCGCCCTTTAAAAAAAAAAAAAAAAAAGAAAAAGGAAGAATTTTTTTTATTTTTTAAATCATTGATTTTACCGGCTTTTACAACACGAAGTAAGCCGACGAAAAGAAAGAAATGAATGAAGAAAATGATTGCCGACACCACCATGGCAGCATTTGACTCTTTTGAGGAACAACATAAGAGACAGATGGAGGGAGAGAGAGAGGGGACAAAAAACATTCGAAGTAATGATTATTATCAATTGCAAAACGCTTAAAGACCCTGTCCGAAGTGAAAAATTAAATAGATGAATTATATATCGAAGGAAAGCTTACAAGCCGTAGATTCCAATAATACTACCGTAATTAACGTTGTATAAACCGCCCTCGTGTATAAACCGCACCCCTCTTTTTCGCCCTTTAAAAAAAAAAAAAAAAAAAAAAAAAAACTCCATAATGTGTTGTAGCAGATGCTCAGTGCAATGGATCGGGCCTACTCCGTGTTAGGCATCTTGCTGTATGATATACTTTGTAGGAACTTCACGGGCATTTTAGAGAAATACACAGCCAGTGACAATCCACTCAGGTCATGTAGCGTAGCAAATACATGATGCGACGGGTTGGGCCTATCCCGTGTGAGGCATCTTGCTATATGGCCAGCAGCCAAACTGACCGGAACGTATATGTACTGTTGGTTCTAAGCTCAGTCGGTCACGTATATCACACACACAGTCGAGTTAATTCGTGCGACTGCTACAATATATTGGCACAAACCGTCCGATTTTTTTCGCGTAAAATCTTTACTTTGAAAATATTTATACAAATTCTATGAACCATGCCAACATAATCATAATCCAAGCTTCTGCTTTATTGGTCTTTTCATGAAAACTACATTGAAATCACAACAATAATACCGCAAATAGATTGTAATTATTGAGATCATATAACCGACGAGAAGGTAAATTCAGCGAGTTTACGTAATTTCAAATGCCTCCGCACGGGCAACTCCCGCGGTGTCGGGCCAGTCACGGCGCTCACACCACGCAATTTATTCTGTGCGATAACTGCACCACTCTAGCTACTGCAGTACCTGTATAGCGTGTATTTGTTTCATGTTTGAGCCGTGCAATTGTTGTTTTCTTTTATTTCTTTTCTGAATGTGATGTGAATGTAAGTACGGTACATACATGCTATTACAGAAGTGTCCAAGGAATGATAGGCCTACAGGTGGAAGGGATATAAAACAAATACGGTATACATATACATGTACTTTAACTTCTGCTGCCTTTCAACAAGCTGCAATTAAGTCTTATCCTGTTTTCATGGATTCTTTCATTTCAATTCCTTCCTCATAAAAAGCACTGATGAAGTGTAAACAAAAAAATCGTTTAGAAAGTCTGTTTTCCTCAAGTCAAGGGCAAAGATTTTACTTTGAAAGAAACACATCAATAGGTAGACTTGCTGTAAACCAAATGTATTGCAAAAAAAATAAAACTTAAACTTTCTTATAGATATCAATATTAACCTCTGGGCATTTAAACTACCCTCTAATTTGAAGTTTGATTCTGAATTACAAATTTTACACATGACCTTTCAGGAGATTTCCAAGGGGCACATGACCTAAACCTCTCCCCTAATCTTGCCCATTAGGCACTATACATGTGCATGTATGAACACCACAGCCCCCCTTCCTTCTTTTTGAGCTTATGCCCTGAAGATATTGACCCATACATTAAAGAAATAAAAAATACACAAAAAATATTGATTTCTGAATTGATTTACAGCTCTAAATTGGTAATGTAATTTTGCAGGACAAATTTGGCTATTTCATGTCCTCTTTGGGTACGTTTATTGTGCAATTTTTTGCCTAGAATCAGCGTTTTCAAACGTCTTTCCGGTGACTTTAAGGTGATAAACGCAAAGTCTTTTTCAAACATCTTTAGATATGGGTATATTGAAACGCCGAAAAAGGTGCTTTTTGAATGTGACATAGAGCCAGAATCACGTTTCTGAGAGATGATAAACGCAAAGCTGTTTTGAACCACACATACAAATCAGACCTTCCCAGGCTAATCTGCTTCCCGGATCAAACGGCGCAAAGCAGCTGCGCAAAAACAAGGCCTTTATTTCGATTTTCGAACTGTGAAGAGTCGATAAACGCGACATCCCGCAAAACACGTTCATATAGTGGGGTTCGATATGTACATATAGAAACGCTGATTCTGAGTGGCAAGACACGATAAACGCACCCTTTGACATATCTTGAGGTATTTTCACAGAGCTGGAAGAGCATTGATTGATCCATTGGATATTTTTATGTTTGAGCATCTGTGTATGTTTCCTCAAGCAATGCCCCAAGACACATGAGCTTATCTATGACGCAGTGGTTTACCAAGAATTGTTTTTTGCTTTATATAAATAAAAATATGCCTATTTCAAGGTTTATCACTGTGAGGGTGTCTGGAAGAGGAAAGGACTATGGTAAGTGATTGATCCCCCAATCTCCATAGACTGGAAAAGCAGAAACTATATTAAGCTTGCCCTGCCCTCACTTTATTAGAGATTAATGTACCTAACAGTTCTCCAACACTTATTCTTGGCAAAGCATCTTCCCTACACCCATCCAGCCCCAATTCACACAATTTATTAAAGCCATGGAATTGCTATTCCAACACAATTTCCTCTCCACTTGTCTGTATGATTCTCATTTCCTCCATCAATTTCTATTGTCAAACAGACCAAACAGCCTAGCAGCAACCCCATTTTACCTCCCTTGCCGACGTCAGGACGTGACGCAAATCGTCATCGGGCCAAATGAAATATCCATGCCCTACCCTATAACCTATCCATCGCAATATTCAATCAACCTTTGTAAAGCACCAAAGCAAGATATCACCGTTTGATGATCGTTGTTGAATTCCCAACATACGACAGAGAGCTGATGATGATGAATACCAGTACAATCAAATGTGAGATACAAATTTAATAAGCATTTGTGGACTGTAAGGTGGCGATCACACCAGCAAAAGGTGATACAACATTTTGTCCATTTGGAGTTAGAAGGGCATTAACTGATATACTAGAAGGCATTAACTGATATACTTTAACACAGAGGTAACGCCCTTCTGGCTCGGAACACACTATTTGCTCTGGCAACATTTGCTCCATGCATTTTTTCATCAAAGATACAGGATTATAGTTAGAGTCGCAACTGGGTTTTATATTATGTGTAGGGTTGGGGTTAAGGTAAAATAGAGTGTTTGGTTCTGGGTTGAAGTCAGGTATTCAGTTAGTGACGTAGTGCAGGATATTAGGGCGCTTTCGCAAACACGACGGAAGGCAAAGACGACGGTAAGTCGGTAACGCTTACAATCTGCGCATGCGCGAACCAGAATTTTCTCCGTCCTGTTGATTTTCACGACCTTACAAAGGCCATGATAGCGTTTGTTCCCTAAACATGACGGAAGAGCTGTATCGCCGTAATTGTCCCGTCGTCTTTGCTTCCGTCACGTTTGCGAAAGCGCCCTATTGACGCAAGTGCCATAAACTACCTCAGCAACCATGTACTATTGGAAACTGTATTTCCACATCACTCCCATACATGTGCATGTCATTTCTTTTCATTTATTAATTTTGAAGTGTATTAAAATTCTAAAGATAAAATCTCCTAATTTCTTTCCTTTCGCTTTCAGTTTTCGTTACGATGAAAACTGATCCATTATTGTTTGGTAAACATTAAAGACCCAATTGTTTAGCAAGTATACAGTAACGGTACATACACTGTAGCTCATATTTTTCTCAACTATCACTTACACATACTATCGCTTCCTCATTTTACTTTCTCTATTTCTGGTTGATATGTGTATGACTATACTTCATATATCCTAATTTGCAATTAGAGACTATGAAATGATCATATACAGCACCTTGTATCATATGGATAAGATGCTATAAATCTAAATATTATGATTATTCTCATCATCACTCATCATCATCATCATCATCATCATCATCATCATCATCATCATCATCATCATTATGAACTGTGAGGCCAAATACAGATACAGGTACAGTCCTGTTATGACAGTAAAAGCTCTGTAAATGAAAATATTTACTTTCAATATTGCACAAATGCTCATAGTGCAAAAAATTAATAAAATTACTTTCTGCCAGGTTGGCAGGGTGATCAAATCAAGCAAGTTCTTTGTGTACACTTTATACGGAACTTCATGACGTACCACTTTAAAAACCTCATTACAAAACCCAGTTAACCATTTTAGCAGAGCTTTCTATTCTCATTATTCACTTGATAATATACCCATCTTTCATGATCAGCGAAATCCTAATAGCAACGGCATCCATCTATTAATAACACCTGAGCTCTCGCTAATCCAATTAACTCAATTGATCTTGTTATGCTAAAAGCTCTAGCATGTGCGCAACCATTTTTATAACGTTGGTAGCTTTAACAAGTTTATTTATATCTTGTTCTGGCTGAAGGTGGCAGGTTTCCGATGTTTAGTACCTCTAATATGGAAGAAGGTGTCTTCCAAAGGCACATAATATCTTGTAATTGAATCTAATATTCATTTTCATCACACAAGAATATCATAAATACATATACGTGCATGTATGCTTGATTAGAAAGTGAAATTTTGCATTTGGGCACATCCTTGCAATGTGTCAAACGTGACACATGTCCTTTTCCACGTACGATGTATTTCATTAAAGAATGAAGAATCTACTGAAATGACCGATTGACCATTTAATAATGGTGATTTGTAGTTTCACTACCTTTAGTCATAGTCATATCGAACATTCATTAATAAAATACATGTACAGTTGCATATTTCCTTTCCTGGGGCATTCATCCTTAGGGATTATAATGAAATATTTGCACCATGAAAATAAGTTAAGAATACTCATCAGGACAGACAACCCACATTTCTATCAATTTCCTCTTATATAAGCTATCAGACGATAATCTCCAACAACCCATTCCAAAACTGACTTTTAAATAATTAAATTCATGAACGAGTGAGACTCGCCTTTAATTTTTTTGTTTTAAGTTGTATTACAATGCTTTAATAATGTTAAAGCTTTGAGTTCTGGTGATGAAAGTGTATTACAAGAGAAAAAAATACATGAAGAAAAAGAAGAAGAAGAAGAAGTAAAAGAAGAGGAAGGAGGAGGAGGAGAAGAAAAAGATGAAGAGGAATGAGGAGAAGAAGAGGAAAAGGAAATAATAGAATAAGAAGAAGATGAAGAAGGAGAAGGAGAAGAATAAGAAGAGGAGGGAAGAGAAGAAGGAGAAGAAGAAGAAGAAGAAGGAGGAGGAGGAGGAGGAGGAGGAGGAGGAGGAGGAGAAAAATAAGTAAAAGAAGAAGAAGAAGAAGAAGATGAGCCTACCTTGTATATTTGTAGATCATATCACTAACATAAAGAAAGTGATGCGCTTTAGGAAGAGTTACAACAGATAAGTCAGGCTAGGAAATATAGAGAAATTAATAAAGATAAAATGTTGTTTTTTGTTTGCTTGTTTTTTGCTTTTGTTTGTATTTACCTTTTTTATGTTGGCAGCATACTGTTTGGCAGCAATTTTCTCCACTGTATTCTCAAAGCCAAAGAAAGACTTGACCTCTAGGCTAGCTGTCTGCTCAAAGATTGTCCAGCCTGGGTTGTCTGGATGTACCTGGTAAGGAATAGGAAAGAGGAAATAGAGCTGTTAATAAAATCGTTTAGATAAAAAGGACAGAAAAGGATATTAAGGGGGAAAAAATGAACGATTTTTGGCAGAAAAGGTCATATTACATCAGAACGGATCTCCACTTTCTCTCTTTTAATTTTACAGAGCTACAAAGAATTCTTGATATTTGTTCTAGATTCTTGAAATATTTTTTGCTAAGGAGCTATAAAATCACTTCATAGCCTGTATTTTTGTTTTCAAAGGTAACAGAGAAATGCAGGGAAACTGTAAAAATAAGTCAGGAGCACAGAGTAATTTGAGGTCTAGAAAGGTCCTTCATAGAACTTTGGTATACAAAAATGGTGGTAAAGGAAAATATAACAAGTGCATACAAATTACTTCAAGGAATTATCAATAATATTACTATTAAATCCAAGCCCAAGATAAATAAGAACTAGTATGGAATCAAAAATTCAGATATGTTTTCCATATTGGCCTGCAAAGCCTGTACCACCTGTGTTTCTAATTCTTTTTTAATGCATAAATGAAACAAATGGTGTGACTACATGTACATAAAAATCACATTTTGAAGAAAATATTTCACTAAAGATATTGAGTGCAGAACAAGTACTGTCAGGATTTTCTGCTAGTAGATTCTGTTAATAAATACTATTAAAAATGAAGTACATGTATTTAATACAAGTATATTTGCATATTTCAGTAGCTCTACCATGAGCGATACTGAAATTACATGGTGTCATTTATACAAGGTCAATAAATATATAGGGTAGCTGTTCAATTCTGGTATTTGTGAATAATGAACAAGTTTATATGTACATGCTTAATGAAGTGTTATGATCACGAAGGTTACCATATATTAATTATTTGCCATTCCCTTTGATCTTCTCTCAACCCATTCCCTGCTCTTTTTGTCAGTCCATCTCGCTCTGTCTCTCACACTCTTCTTTTTTCTAACCTTCTCTACTCTTTAGAATTTTAGATCCTTCTCCCTCCCCTTTTACTTTCCCCCTCTCTCTCTCTCTCCCTCTCTCTCTCTCTCTTTCCTACTCTCTCTCTCCTACTCTCTCCCTCCTTGTCTCTCTCTCCCTCTCCCCCTCCCCTCTCTCTCTCCTGCTCTCTCCCTCCTTGTCTCTCTCTCCCTCTCCCCCTCCCCACCCCTCTCTCTCTCTCTCTTTCTCTCCTGCTCTCTCCCTCCCTCCCTCTCTCTCTCTCTCTCAGGACTACTCTCTCCCTCCTTGTCTCTCTCTCTCTTTCTCTCTCCCTCCCTTTCTCTCTCTCTCTCTCTCTCTCATTCCTTACTGTATCATGTACATTTATGTCTATGTTCTCACTCAATGCACCTCCAACGCTATTATAAAAGTCTTGTATCTAATCATAATTATCAAATTAAGTGTATGCAATTACTTTAATTCCCTTCCATACAATCAAAGGTGCTCGTACATTTATGTCATACCCGGCTATCTATAATCACCATCCTTTTGGTAGCCTAAGGCTTCATATCTGAAATCAAAAGCATGCTAAAAACACATCATGCCATGTACACAAGTTGCCCTAATCTCAATTAAAGTTTAATGACATGCAATTCACAAAGGCCAAAACAATTAATTATAGCATTATTAATTCAGTACTGTACATGTATCAATATTCTACATGTATATTCCATATACATGTATGTAGGTGTATGACCCTATGAAGTCTCATTATTGATTGGCCATTTAGGTCTCTCCCATAATAAACCAAGTGAGGTGACCAAAAGTAGATTTTGCACTCGACGATCCATTCCATTGATCACTATGAAATGGAGCAATTAAATACAAGTTGAATGCATCTAGGACTACACTGTACATGCATCAAGATGAATGCAGAAAAATTATACATGTATCCTGTAATGATAAAGTATGCAGCTGTACTTGGCTTTTTGTCCCGTGTCTGTATTTATTGTTTGTCTGCTTGTATCCATACTTTGTCAGAGATATTTACAGTAAAACACATTTTAAATGTCATGACCATTTGTTCTTTGCATGTCAGAGATCCCCACCCCCTTTTTTTTTTTAAATTTCCTCCTCTCTCTCTCTCACACACACTTTTCTATTAATCTATTCTTTCTAACGGTAGCCTCTTCTCTACTTCTTTTTCCTCATCTCTTTCTTTGGTTCCTCTTCCTATCTCCCTCCCCCCCCCCCCCCCCCTTTTCTCTCTCTCTCTCTCTCTCTCTCTCTCTCTCTATCTACATATATATATATCCATCACTTTTCTCTCTGTCTTCCCTACAATCCAACGAAAATCAATCTTCAAATTTACAACATACACACACATGTACATGTACATGTAGGTCTCAACAATATGTGACATAAGTAGTTTGAAAGCAATCTGCTGCTGGCTGGCTATTGATTTATTTTTCTCTTCCTTGTGACCCCAATCACCCATCGAGAAAAAAGGGAAAACATGAGCTACATTCATACTCTCTGTGAGTTTGCAGAATTGCAGTATTCAATGTTGAATCCTGTTTTCCCTGAATTGATCGGCTTGCCCATGTGATGCATCATAGATCACTAGCGCCTCTTAAAAGCTTTGACATCAGTTGCAGGCACACTGTGTATAGTGAAGAGGAGTTATCCAACCTTGGCCGACAATTCTACAATGTGATTGATTTCTTGTATTTTATGTTGGAGGGTATCACATACATGTACATGTATGTAGCATGTGTAGGCCTCTAGTAAAATACTGTGTGGCTTGTGATGATATTAGTTAGATTCATACGACAGTCCGTTAACTTTGAATTTACATGTACACTGTAGGTCATGGTTTTAAACTTCAAAGCTACACATGTATCTTGTAGTTAGGGAATGGGGACAGGAACACACTCATGGTTTAAATACAAAACTGTAAGTTTACTCAAAGTTATAATTCACGACCAATCTTAAGGTTTGCACAATAACTACGAGCAAAATAGGGGTCCTCACTCAGTTTTATGGCATGCGGACGCAATTAACTTAAACTCTTAACTAGTCATAATAAGTACTTGAAAAGCTTGTAATTAAAAAACTTTGAATACTGGTTTTGATTCCGTGTGAACCCTTCTCATTGTTATTTGATCATGGAACTAATCAGATCATCTCTAAATGGTGATAGTTTGAAGTTAATACCACAAGTGGTTAATCTTGAGATATCGCGATAACGAGAAAGCATGACAGATGGACGTACGGAAACATAACCCGAAAACATAATGCCTCAAGCACCATAAAAATGAGAACTATACGGCTGCATACATGTACATTTACTGAATCCACAATAACTACCCAATACAGTCTGCTGTATTAAAAAGTAAACAAGTTCATGGTAAGATCTATTGTCTTCTGGGATCATTAAAGTTTGTACTTTCAACAACTGCCTACCCTTCATACATGTATGTCAGGAGATATAATTCTGCAACGTTTTTCATCTGAACCCTAGTCATCTCGTCAAACGCCCACAGCATCTTTTATTCCTTTACAGATTAAGATTTTGTTCTTTGATTTGATAACTTATGAAATATGGGGTATACAGTATTCACTATCTAATAATACAGATTTAATCATTTTTCTTGCCCCAATAATGTCATGTCCTTACTATTTTTTGAGTATCATCAATCACCCTTTCTCCCATTCATCATCTGCTTCTTTGTAAATTCCCTTATTTAATAGGTTTCAATCTTTATCCTCATCTTTCATAAGGATTTTACTATTTTTGAGGAGGCGTGACGGCTAAGTGGAAGAGCAGTGTGCGCTAGTGCCCTTTGGTAAGGCATTACTCGTCATTACCAAGTCCCTCAGAGAGGACTTAAAGCCGTCAATTCCCTGGTTGCTTACTTATTAAAAGCACACATGCTTTCTTAGCAGTCAGGTAAAACAAACAGTCCAACCAACCACCTAAAATGTTTTTTTTCCTCATCAGTATCATTATCATCATCTTCATCATCATCATCATCACCACCACCACCACCACCACCACCATCATCATTTTCTTCTTCATTACCATAATCATCATCACCAGATGCAACAACCAACTCCATCATCAGCTTCATCATCATTATCCCCACCAATTGTTCTAAGTATTACTAATTTCACATTTCCATCATCAGTTCGTCACTATCATTATCATTAATTTTGACATCAATCTTCCCCCCTAGTCTTCTTAATTTCTGATATTTTATATCATAAATCATTCTCCCCATCAAATCTTAGTTGTACATTGTACGGTAAGCCTGTTGTTCATCATCATGAACCCCTTCTCCATTTCTACTCTCATTTTTCTCATCCTGCTCCTGTCTTCTCTATCTCGTCCTCTTCTCATCAACTCTTAATCACAGAGCCGATATTACATGTAGTTCTTGCTGAGCCTGAATGAAGGATCAATCCTCTGTTGGCAATTAAGCTGAGGAAATGTGCCTGATTGGTGTGACATTATTCCTCAACATAAGGCTTGCATGAACAACACTTCCAAGAATATTCTCCCAGAACACAATCAAATCTGAATTGCATTAGCAGTACTGTAGGTTTACAGCTGAACACAATAAAAAACATGACACTTTTGTAGAATAAGAAAGATAACCTTAACTAAAAGATAACCTTAACTTTGTGACATGTTTCAATGATTCTCAATTCTTTCTATACAAGGGTGGAGTGTTTAGGCCTTTGCTTCTACAGTGCCTACATCTTTTCTCCACAATTTCCAACTTCTACATTTCTTATTCATGTACTCATACATACATGTACATGTATTTGTATGCTAGAGATATGTTCAACTAGAACAGTTTTTTATCAAACTATTATATCAAAGAGATATCACAACATGGAGTTCCAGCCTAGCATTTTTACGACCAGAAGTATTACGCAACGCGCGAGATAACGACAGACATCAGAGTGCCGCTCGCTGGAATTTGCCCGTAGGCGACAGCTGGGCCGCTCTCTGATGTACTAGCTTAGAAGCCGCCGTTCAAACCCATTCACATTGAGTGGAGTAAAGATTCGCAAGCGAACAAAGCAACTGGACGTGCGCAGTACCGACCTACTAGTAGTGAGCATGCGCAGTTGTTGTTATTGAATTCCCTTTGTTTCTCTGATTCCAACGATATATTTTTCGTCAAAATCCACCGAGAAATGGGCTAGTTATGATACTTTTACTGACTTCATATTAATTTTTAGTATCAATTTCATAATTCGTTGTAAATATGTTCGATCATTTGCGGAATTTAGATTGTATTTCATTCGAAAGAGAATGTTTTTATCTTTGAAACCCACCCTATCGGAAGAGTGCCCAGGGGTGCCCATACGTTTAGATTTGCACGTGAAGATGCCTATGCATTTGGTCAGCTTGGTTTGTGTCGTCTGCTGTGGAAAGAAATGCCAGCCCCACGCGTTCAAACTCGTGTTCTGTGCACCTAGTGATTCTGATTTTCAATTTGGCTTGTTTATTTTTTTCTTCTGATTGCAATCTAACGAATCGATCTCGATCTCGATAGGGTCTAACGTCTATGTAAAGAAACGTTACTTTTTATGAATTATTGAATTTCAAGTTAATCTAGACTAGTCTACTAGTCTATTACTAGACTCTAGTTTAGTAGTTAGTTATAGATCTAGATCTAGACCTAGCTAGAACAAAGTAGAACTTAGAAGTCTAGGTTACTTTATAGTGTTTGTCTTAATTCTTTTTATCTAGATTAAAAGTTACTCACATGCATTACATCGTTCATGATGGTTCAAACATCATTTTCAGCCATCAAGGCATCATTATTTTTTAAACTTTGTTTTCAGGACTGTCAGTGTCATTTTTTCACTGCATCTTTTACAGCTATTCATCCCTGATTGTGTTGTGAACAAAGAGTTGCTCCTCGTGTAGATTATATTTCGTTTCTAATAAGTAATAGACTCTAGAGGGTCTATAAATATAGAACCTAGGCTATGACCTAAGGTCTGTAAGGAAAAGGCTATACTATAGTAGGAGTAAGGTCTAGACCCTAGATCTAGTTGATTTTGATGGGGGGGGGGGTAATATTAATGGCTGGATTTTTGTTAACCTCTTCTGACTTCCTTCTGTTTAATCAGGCAATGTATATGTTATTTAATGATATATTAACCATTGAAAAGAAATGTGAAAAGCCTGTCATTAACGCGCAAGGCTATATTTCCCCAAAACATTGCAAAACCAACACGGAATGCAATGTACGGGACCGAAGACGAAGTCATTACTTACACGTTTGTGCTTCCTCTTATATTAGATCTAGTCTTAATCGTAATAATACTTCAATAAACTCATCATGAATTCCGATTTCGAATCATCAGGAACGAGTTTTAATTCATCGATTTCAGATAACAAAGATAACTCGTCATCTAAATCAAAGTTGTATTCGAATCGGTGTTATCTGCCATTGTTTGCGATTGTCAAAATAGTTAATCCAAGAAAGCCAAATACGAAAGTAGGAACTGCGCATGCTCACACTGCGCGAAGATCTAGAGCGAACCCCAAACAGCTGTCGTAAATCATCTCGCGAACACCCGCTGAGTTTACGAGTCGGCTTCACAGCTCGTTCAAAAGGCTCTCACTAGCAAGAACTCCATGTTGTGTTATCTCTTTGATTATATACACTATAAATAAACATGAATCATGTCTTGGGTTTTGATGAAGCTGGCTGTGTGTAGCGTAGCGCATGCATATAAGCCTACCGTGATCATGAAGCTTGCTGTGCCTGCATCGACACGCATTTTGAAAAATGTTGTCTTCTCTTCTTTTTCCTAGTTTCATCGATGGACTTTTTTGAAGAATTCTTCTAAACCCTAAATCCCACTTTTGCTTTTGAGTTTTAAGTGATAATTGCATATGATTTCACTTTATGTAATTTATGTCGACAAATTGAATCTTTCTTGACATGTCTTTTTCCCATGAAAAAATACAGTTTTGTCGACAAGTTTGTCAACAGAAGGCCTGTCGACAACAGCACTACATGTCGGAGGCAACAGAGGATTGCCCCAGAACTACATTTACATGTAGTGTGTGTACATGTAGTAGCTGTTGAATTTCCTTCTTTAGGAAATTTTCTGGATGTAGAATTTGAAAATAGCCGTAAAAAGAAAGTTTTTTTTTTAGGAGTTACTTACAGTTACATAATATAGAATTAGATCTATTTTCACGGGTTAAAGGTCCAGTTACTATTCCATTCATCAAAGTAGATTTACAGAAATTACACTGTACATGTATATATAAAGTTCATCCACTCCAACTCTTTTTGCTTCATCCAGCATCAAGTCTTTGTGAGCCTTGGTCAGTGACTCATATTTGAACGGATCCAATATAGATCTAGGTGCACGGTGCCGACTACTGCAGTTTGAGACATTAAGTACAATGTCAACATTAATTGAAAATATGTTGTAAGATGTAGATTTCAAAAACAGTACAATCATTCCTTTTGTGAACATAACTGGGACATTGGACCCTTAGAAATTGGGGGTCTATGGCTTTTATATTGGGTGTACACAGTATGTTGACTTGAATGTTGAAATTTACCGATTGTTGTTTTGTAGACAGTTGTCAAAATTGGCCAAATATTTGACCCGACATGTCAACAAAGAAATTTGAACTTGACCACAGCACTACTGACATGATCTAGAATAGGTAGACATATTATCATTTGACGTTAATGAAGAAACCTTTTTTGTTGTTGTTGAAATATCAGGGTACTTAGACAGGTACATATAACAGCATGTAAAGCCATAATAGGCCTACTATTACACAGTAATACACTCACTGAGTATGTGCATCCTTCTAGGATTCCAATACGGAAGCAAAGCTCTCATTCCTGGCCTCAATCTTCAGGGTCCTTCCCTCATGTCCATACTGTTCTTCTGGAGGAAGTAGATGAACTCTACACCAGCAATCTACAAAGAAGAGAAACACAAAGAAGTTTTATAGATGATCGAACATTTGCTCCTGACTTTGTTTTGTCAAAGTTAGTCAGGTGGGGTTATGGTTAGGGGTGCTATTTCGTACGCCAGCCCAGTGCACTTTGATCAAAGAACAAGGTAGTGCTGTAGCCGAACCGCCGAACCGAACGGAAGTTCGCCGAACATGGCACTTCCGAACCGAGCCGAACCGAACCGAACTCAAAGGCCTGGTTCGGATGTTCGGCAGAAAAACGTTTTTGCAGGCTAATTAACTTGTCATTTTATACCTAATTTTCATGTCATGATTGCTCATTCTATATTTACTTTTTTCCCCATTTTCCTCCTTTGTGATTTATGCCTCTCCAGTCGTGGGCGCGACTTCACTGACGCCATTTAAATCCCAAATCCTGACCTCTGCAACGTCGCGATTGCAAGCTATAAACAAGCTAGAATACACGTGCCTATTAGGCACTGATCAAAACAAGTTCGGCTCAAACCCAAACAATAAAAAATTAAAAAAATTAATTGTAATAATATCGGACAAATTTTACCATCTAAATAACGAAATAAATACATATTATAGTATTCTAATTTATTTATTCAGGAAAATTAGGAATGTTATTATTTACCCCATTAAAAATAAACATTTATAATAACGGCAATCGAACGAGCCTGGGCTGCTATCTCTGTGTATTACGTATACATCGGTAAATTCAAGATGTCAGCTTTCATGACTCGTAACATTAGACAACAACCGTCTCGGCAAATCTTTAAAAAATATCATTTATTTTCAAATTGAAAACATGATTCTTGTCAAACTGCAAATAAAACACGATTAAAAACGGAAATATGAATGTAAGTACTAAAATAGTTACGTTTAAAGCAGTTTTTTTTTATGTAAAATACGTGCCGGTCGGAAGCAGTGTTTTTCATCAGGAGTGGGGCAGAAGTTCTCCGTGCTGGTCGGGCCGCGGATATTTTTTTTACACGCTAGCCTGGCCATTTTCGCCGTAATACTCGTAAAAGTGCGCTGGTGGGAAAGCCTACACATAGGCATGCACGCAGTCGGTGCCCAGCCCCGACCACCGTAGCTATTAGGCTGCTGGCTATTATATTACCGAACCCCGAACCGAACCTAGTTCGGGTAAAAAATTGCCGAACTCTGCCGTACCGAACCGAACCCGAACATGGCGCCTGACTTACAGCACTAGAACAACCTACCAATATCAGAGTATTGGAACATTCAGGGAGGAACCTAGAACATGTATATCCAGATATAGATGTCTGCTGGGCCCCTCTGCTGCATGTGGCCCTGGAGGCCGGTTAAAAAGGGCCATAAATGTATTTGATCAAACGAACAAGGTACCACTTGAAACAAATTTTAACTAAATACACAATAAAATGATGATAGCCACAAAGCACTGGATGGCCCATGTCAGACAAATTTTCTGATGCTAGACGCCAAAAAATGTGGCCCAAAGGCCTATTCAAGGTACCACACAAAACCAATTTGGAATGCTCATGATGGAGAACTGAGGAATCTTAGTTGAAATGTCATCCTCCTCCATTTCAAGTCTAAAATCAGAAGTTGGTTACAGCACCTAATATTTACTCCGCTACAGAAACATATTACACTAGGTGAGAGTTACACAACTCTTCTCAAGAGTGTTGGTATTTATAATTTAATACATTCTAATTGAACTGGCTGAAACAAAATCATCAATGGGATATACTGCCGATATCTCCCCAGACCAGTGAATTGCAAACTGGGTGTACCAGTAGTTACAATACAATATAATGTGATTCTGTTCTTTAAAATGTTGTCTTTCCATACTGGAAATTTGTTTAGAGCAGCAAATAAATAAACTAAAACAATATAATAGCTGGTCCTGTCACCTGTGTAGGGCATTAACATTCATTCATTCATTCGTTTTATTTCACTGGCAGCATAACAAATTACAGGGGAATTTTAAAATGACAAGATATATAGCATCAAATAGTCAAATACTATAAAAAGATAAGTACATGTACATGTATGCTGAAATAGGCAGCAGCCCAAAAAGGAAAAAGGTCCCTATTTGAGGCTGACCCTGAAGTAAAAAAAAATCAATATCTACATAATATCTAAAAATACATTAAATCGCATTACTCAAGACTATCCAATCCAATCCAGGAATTTATAAAGCGCCAATATCTAGTTGCCTAATCAAAGGCGCTGATGAGACTAAAAATCTACCAAAAATGTCTGTTCATGATTCTAACTGGGAAAGACAAAAAAGCAGTGACTAATTATAAGCAATCTGAAATAGGTATGTCTTTAGTTGAGTTCTGAAAGTGGATAACTGGTGACAAGAGCGAAGGATTTGGGGAAGACCATTCCACAATCTCGATGCACAGGCAGTAAATGATCGATCACCTAGAAGAGAGCGTGCTCGAGGACTCTCAAGCAGGTATTTACCTGCAGATCGCAAATTAGTTTGAGCGTTATAAATAGTCAACAAATCTCACTATACTAGTTAATTTAAATTTTTTTATTTTAGTGATAAGGGGGAAAAGAAGGGAAGGACTGACAAAGAGATAGAAAGAGATAATTCTGTGAAAGAGGGATGGAGGACAACAGACCCTCTGTAACTTGTGGTTTCAGAGAAACAGGGGTAAAATGTATGCACATTACAATAGGTATTTGCTTTGCTATTGTTAACTTGATTAAAATGAGGTATATTTACATACCATATTTACATGAATGTCGTAGTATACACCATGTTTTTATTCTGTAATCAAATTTATGATTGAAATAATGTGATCTGCTCGAAATATCATGTTACAGGGCAATATTCCAGCAGTCGAGCCGACGGCTGCTGAGGTAGTCTTAGACTTAGGTTTACCTGATGATGGTGTGGATTTTGAGAAGCAACACTAATATTAATCTTAGGGCTTTCCTCCATCATATTTCCCCTTTTTGGGGGGGTGGGGGAAGGAGCGCTGGTAGGAGGCTCGGAGGTGTTAGCCCCCTTGCTCTGAGGGAGAGAGCTGCTTTCTGCCTCTGATCGCGGCAGCGAAGCGCAAGAAGAAGAAAATTCAGTAGATAAACTATATATTCTACCTCTTTAATCTTGGGTGAAAGAAAAAGTGTTTTGTACTGTACAGGATAAATGTTTTATAAAACTCCAGTTTGTTCTGACCTTCAACAATCCAAAATAGAACTTGGTATGCAGCTCTGTATACATACACTATATTGCATAATAAATCTAAAAAGCTCAAAAGTTTGCATACGAAAACACAATCTTATGTACTTTACAGGTCATCAGTATGGACATCAATATCAGCTGATTGCATTCTATGACTGTAATTGATCATGTTTAATAGAAAAGAGAAAAGGGGTGAGTGACAGGTAAACAAACTTTGCAGATAGAGAATTAAGAGATAACATAACAAAACAAACACAGCTATATATACATAGGTCTATTGGGTCATTCCATGTCAAATCACCCAATGGTTTTAACCCGACCATTTTTGATTTTGATGAAACTTAGTGTACTTGTTGAGTGTGATCTCACAGCACCAAATCTCAAATTTTAGGTCAATCGGGTGAGGGGTTTGGGATCTGCCCACCAAATTTTGAGATTTTTGCAAAAATGGGGGTGGCCTACCTTTGAACCCTTGTATCTCAGGAACTAATGGGTCAATCTTCACAAAATTGGTATTGTTGGAAAGGGTATTCAATAAGGATTCCAAATCTACCATCATTTTGAAGATTGATGCATGTTGGGGTACCTTGACCTTTTACCTAAGATTTGACCTTGAAATTGACCTTGTGGATCACGTGACCTTGACAACATTTTTCATGAAATGTAATCTCTGACATGTTCACTAAAACATATAAAAGTTTCAGAGATATAATATTTTTGTTTAGGAGCAATAAGGATTGAAAGTATCCATACTCACAAATATTCACAATAAACCCTATTATAATGTATACAATACATGCAGTATGCACTGTACAACATACATCTTCCACATGCTTTTTGTTCTAGTCATATCCATCCTAAATTTCAGCAGTACTTAAATAGAAATATAATGAGAAGTCCATATAGGCCTAAAGGGTTAACAGGATGTATGGCTTCAGGCCTCTGAGTCGGTTCTAGGACAATGCCCCCCTGTGCAATCACCCCCTGGAAAATTAACCCCCAGGAAATGTCCCCCCTGAGGACAATTACCCTCCAAAAAAAAATACCAAGGACTATCACACCCAGAGGACAATTACCCCCAGAAAATTACCTCCTAGGACAAGCTGTCCCCCCGAGGACAATTACCCCGGAAAATTACCCCTAGGACAATTACCCCCCTGGAAAATTACCCTCAAGAATAATTACCCCGAAAAAAAAATCTGCTTTGATTAAAACCAACTTATCAGACTGGACTTCCCTTTAACGAATGGGGGTAATTTTCCAGGGGTAATTGTCCTAGAACCGACTCAGAGGCCTGAAGCCATACATCCTGTTAACCCTTTAGGCCTATATGAACTTCTCATTATATTTCTATTTAAGTACTGCTGACATTTAGGATGGATATGACTAGAACAAAAAAGCATGTGGAAGATGTATGTTGTACAGTGCATACTGCATGTATTGTATACATTATAATAGGGTTTATTGTGAATATCTGAGTATGGATGCTTTCAATCCTTATTGCTCCTAAACAAAAAATATTATATCTCTGAAACTTTTATATGTTTTAGTGAACATGTCAGAGATTACATTTCATGAAAAATGTTGTCAAGGTCACGTGATCCACAAGGTCAATTTCAAGGTCAAATCTTAGGTCAAGAGGTCAAAGTACCCCAACATGTATCAATCTTCAAAATGATGGTAGATTTGGAATCCTTATTGAATACCCTTTCCAACAATACCAATTTTGTGAAGATTGACCCATTAGTTCCTGAGATACAAGGGTTCAAAGGTAGGCCCGCCACCCCATTTTTGCAAAAATCTCAAAATTTGGTGGGCGTATCTCCCAAACCCTCACCCGATTGACCTAAAATTTGAGATTTGGTGCTGTGAGATCACACTCAACAAGTACACTAAGTTTCATCAAAATCAAAAATGGTCGGGTTAAGATTTTCAGATTTTTTGGGTGATTTGACATGGAATGACCCTATTAAACTATCAAAATGTAAATAGAACTTGAAATTATGAGAAATGCCTACAGTGACTGCGTAAAAAGTTGGTTGTTGAGAGTTTGCTCCAGGAAGTGCCATACAGGTACTGAATTACATTCATATCTATTGTAAATTTGATGTTTTGTTTTTTATAACTCAAGAATGAAAGTTGGACTAGTTGAATTTAAGGCCTTTAAAAATATTCATCGCTTTCATATGCCGCATTCTCAAGAAACATAAATCAGGACAAATCAATTTTTTAAATACATAAAAAATTCCATTACTTAGCAAGGGTGTGAAATGTGAATAATTTACCGGTAGATGTTATTCTGTACATATTCCACAAAATGTTTTCTGATCATTTTATGCATTTACAGTGCTCAAGTACAATGTACAATGTAAGTGTATAACATAACGTTGTTGGTGTAACAATGTTTCTAGTTTCTACCCTCTTTCTACCTCTACCTCTCTCCTTCTCTAATTTATACTTGAAATAATCTTGAATTCTTCATGTATGTACTTTCTGTACCATACACAATGTAAGGGTTGATTTTGTTTTATTTTTATCTCTCTCTCTCTCTTGGAGACTGATTTTGTATTAACGCTTATTTTGATCCAAAGTACTCCAAGTGTACATTGCAAGTGTACATTGCATGTGTACATGTACATGTGTACATGTACAATAGCATACATATGTATAAAGTGACATCAGAATATTTTTCATCCATGACCTACATACATACGAGTTCATAAAAGTAGGCCTACAACTGTATTAATTTCATTGTAGATTGTGACTGCTGTGCCATACAACCATTGTAACAACTGTAGCCATCATAATAGAAGCCAGATACAGTAGATATCCTACAGCAACTTACTTTTACCCAAACAAATTTTGATTAAAAAAATTACTTCCAAGTCTTCCATCTACACAGGCTATAATACATGTAAATGTGCAGTACCGGTACATACAATGTACATGGACATGAAGTGCAAAGGCTAGAAATATTTATTTGATTTGAATACCGGTAATGGAATCTGTGGGAATAAAAGCCAGGTGACAGGTATTACAGCCATGTACTAGCAATGCAGTATGTCACTGCATGTTCAGTGCATATGTTTGTATGTAAAATACTACTTGAGTATGAAGCGTTTCTTGCTTGATTTATATAGTATGTCAGCACCCTTTAATTCCATCCATTATACTGTCTTTAAGATATATATTTTTTTTTTTTAATGACACCTTTCGTTCATTTTTTGTTTTTCTTTTTAATATTGGAGCTCGCTTGCTAGTGAGCTCCAGAGTATTGTGAAACAATGAAAATTCAATTTATGGTAACCAAATTGCTGGTTATACACTCACTAGGCTAACTGCAGCTTCCAAAGTACCGGTTGCAGGCATATCAAGACCCGTTTCTACTGCTCAATACTCAAGAACTTGGCGATCAAAAAACATACATTCTGGGCTTTCTGGCGATAATTTCATCTACCCAGTATACAAATTACATCACAATACTTTGAGAGTTACAAATGCAGTGATGCATCTCTATATTTCCTATAACGTTTTGAGGGGTTTAAAATTATGTTTCTGTGTACACGGTGGTGCTATCAGTACCAATGTAATGAACTTATCGGACGTGCGTACTCAAATACGAGCCTAGTACATCTAGGTGGCTTATATTTTTCAGCCATATCTGATTTGAAATTTGTTGGTTTTTATTTTTAGTAGGTTGTACACTGTAATTGCTATTAAAATTACATTTGGTTTTGTCTGTGTGATGATGTGTGCTGTCTTTGTGGCCCTATATGTAACCAAATATGTGTGTGCGAGTCAGAATAAAATCATTGATAGTGACGTCATGATTTGGGGAAGTTCCTGTAACCAACTACCGTCTAGAGTCAGTATCAAATTGTCCACATACCGATAAAGAAAAAACTTCATACCGACGGAGCATATCACTTTGCATCAGATTGTAATACAACTTTGATGACTTTAACATCTAATTTAAATAAACCATCAGCTATGTATATTTCGGCTAATTTTCTTCATTTTAATAAACTTTCCAAAGACTACCGGTAATGTATTTTTTTACCAGAACTTGCATTTGGTGGCAAATACTTCTAACCCAAGATTTTATAATTGTAATTTTAAAAAAATGTCACCCATCAGGGGCATTGTCCCTAGACCCCACTCACTGGGGGCCTACACAACCCCAAGACCCCCATTCACCCTCCCGCAATTTCTCATTGCTGGGTAAGAACCCTGAACATGACATCTTTCTGAAAAGTTTTAAGGTTGCTACCTTTTACATGTACATCAATTTCTTGCTGGTTTATAAGTATTTTATTGTAGTTTTTGCACTTCGTTTCAGTTTATTCCACTGAGACTCTGAGGGTCTTTTTTTTTTAATCATAAAAAAATTATAAGGCTACATGGATTTAAAAGGGGAAAAAACAGACCTGGAGAGATGATTATAATCTTACTTTTAAAAATAATGCTGGAAGATAGATGGGAAATGTAAGAAATTAAATAAACAATCTGCATAACTTTTACTGTCGTTGATGTTCAGGCTTATCTGTATGCTAAGGCTTTGCATGGGCAATGCACTTATGTACATGTACCAAAAAAGCCTGCTAATCCAGTTTTCCATTTACCTTCTTTCCACTTTTGTCTTTCATCTGTAGTCTGACCTATAAACACATTCCTAAAATTCACAATGCAAATCCTACCTTTTGCAAATATTATAAAAGGGTGGTTTAAGGCTAGCGCACACTTTTTGTTCACTAGAAAGAAAACGAACAATTCAAGAGAAGGTTGAGTTCTGGTTAAGGTGAAAAATAATCTATACGCTTTCTCATTTTTTTCATGTCTGTTTGGAAATAGAAGTTTTCACCTTACCCAGAACACTGTCAAGGATTGCTCTTCAAATGCCCTCATATGACGAGACATACACGTACATTTAGTTGAAGTGTTTGGACCAAACATAAGGCCAATTTACATTGCAGAAAACCATCAGGGTTATTTAAAGGCCAGGTTCATTGATTTTGAAATCGACTGAATTTGGTATCATTGTAATCAGAACATTACACGGAGTAAAACTATCACATTTGTGTAACTTGTAAATTCGTGCAAAAATTATAAAAGTTGATTAAACTTGACGAAATATCACCCCACTCGAGACCCCGAAAACATCGTAAGTCAGGTGATTTTTGAGTGACGTAGCACAATGAACAATTAATACAATGGGCCGCTCAGCTGATCGGTGCGCGATGCAGTTTGCGTGCAATTCACATGTATTGCATTGACTCTTGAGGACCGTACCCATTCTTACCCAACGTTGTTTACCTTCATCAAAGTCACCCTGAAAATCGATATGGACGAAAACATACTTGATTTGAGTTTTGAGGAGATAGAAGAAGGAAGTACCTCGGACAACGACAACGACAATGGAGATTTGAGAGATCTAGACCTAGAAGAAGATCTGGAAGATTTTGCCGAAGTCGATGGACAAGCACAAGCTGTCGGGGCAGCCGCAGTCGCATGTAAATAACGCCGTCATTTCACTTTGTGAGTGGGTTTTGGAAAGGGTATCAAAATTGCAATTAATTTATTCCTCACAATAGTGAGGGCTTTAAAAGTACTTAAGTCATTTTGTTAATGTTCTCAGCAATCTGTAGAGGTGTGATTTGCCTTTTTTCCAAATTTCAATGAACCTGGCCTTTAACTACCATTTACACTTCTGGAAAAACCCAGGTTTTTGCTCATTTTTTTTTTGGGGGGGGGGGGGCAAGTTGTGCGCATGCACTACTTGTCACTGCTCTGCGTGCGACGTGGTGTGTTAGCATAGAATCAATATTAAATTCAGTGGTGTTTTGAGAGCAAGAATAGAGCTACGTATATGTGTCAAGGAATGCATCCTTCTATAACTTTATCACAATAATATAAATCCCATTTTCACAAATCACTATTACTTTAAAAAGTCCATGCAGGGGATGGGGGTGGTGGATTTCTGCTGACTGATTTAATTTGCTTGATTTTAAGATCCATTTTCGGGGAAGTTTTACTCCTGCCCTTCCTCCTCCTATTGTGTATCAAATATACAATGTATGTACAACTGCATGTACTGTATGTTGTATCAACAATTACTATAAATTCTACTCACAAAATATTGAACCAATGAAGAAATGCCCCAAATTATTCTGTCAGCTGATTGAAAATACTGATTGATTTTAATATCTCCTTTTAGAGGAAGTTTTGCTTCTGTCCTTCTTTCTTCCAGTGTGTATCACAGTACATGTACACATATAGTACAATTGTTTGTAAGAAAAGTTCAATAAATCCTACTCGCAAATTATTGAACAAATGAACGCTCATAAATGGAATGCCCAAATCAATCTACAGGTACATGTACTATTAAAGTAAGGAATACATGTTATTCAATTACATGTATGTCAATGAAGTCACATGTGTAAATCGATATAATGTAGGCCTATGTTGAGTGACTAAATCAATATTACATGTACATGTTTATAGAGTAATTGTTATTCTAGTGAATTCGCGATGTAGCAAGATCAGTATCTTGTACAAATGTTACATATATGGTACAAGTATACATGTACATAAAACGTATTAACTAAAATGTGGATTTCACTGATTTAATCTTAATGCAATCCTGTGTGGGAGTATTTTTCCAGCAATGCATTTCAGGGAATCAATCACCATAGCAGATCTCCTCATATAATACATGTATGAATGATAAAACCAATCCATATAATTATACTGGATGTACAATACACCCACAGTCCCACACATTATAAAAAATACTCAGTAATAAACGTTTATGGCCTACATGTAATAACATTCTTTATAGATAAAATCCTTACGGTAATTAACAATCTTGACGTATCTTTCCTTAAAGATACTATGTCCCTTTTGCAGCCAACATCAAATTCTGTAGAACTTTGCAGGAATTATGAATATGTCATGTATGTCCTGTCTGTGAAATTTAAACGTTAGCAGTGTCCTAACATTCAAATTATGCAAGGAAACCCGTTTACTTGCTAGACTTCACTGTCAGACACTATTGAGTGACTGACTGGCTTTTTCATCTTTGGTAATAACATACATAAAATGAGCTGTAAAGGGTACATGAGCATTTGTCTACATCAATAACCCACTTCTTGTAATGGCCAAAATTAAACTGATTGAATCTTTGCGCAGCATAAAACGTACGACCATTCGGTACAATGGTCTGAAAAATCAGACTATTACTTACTGGCTCTATAGCTCCTAAGTCGATTCGACAACTAATAGTCGTAATTTTCCCACTTAAAGACATTTGCAAGCCCCCCTTTTTTTAGGGAAGTTCTAAATTAGTATTGTCTTTCAAATGCCGTTGGAATTTAATCTTTTCATTTTTGGGGCCTGCAAATGGGACATAGTACCTTTAAAGGGACTGGGTAACTTTATTTTAGATGAGAGAAAATAGTGCTAAGGTAGTGATTTCAATACTAGATGTACAATTAAAGATAATATATAAAATATAAAGATAATCTGAAAGTTTGAGTGAAAACAGACCATTATTAACGATAAAAATTGGGGAAAACTGATCTGATTGATTCCTCAATTCTCCCAACTATATTACCGGTATTACAATTTAATAACATTTTAGGTGAATGTAAATTGTCACAATGCAATGAATTGGCTCTATATACCATTCCAGACATTTAAGTGTTGAAAGTGTTGAAAGATTTTTAAAAGCCTGTCTTATTTTCATTGAAAAACGGTTGGGAAAATTAAAAAATGGTTGGGAGAATTTACTGTTAGGTGTCGCACAGTGACGCCTTCAAAGAAAACCATACCGGTAAATACCTTTGTGGTTTGATAATTTTTTCAGGATTTTGCATGTTATAGGGTTAGTACAGTAGAAGGAACATTTCATACAAACATTACGCAGTTTTTTCATCAACCTTCAACAATGTTACCGAGTCACTTTAAGACTACCCACACATATTAGTATTAGTATTAATATCAAATACTTGTTGATTGAAGTGAAAAACATCTAGAAAATTCATGTATCTACATGTTCACTCTGGGTGTCAACATACGCAAATATGGGAAACAAGGTGGAGAAGTATTATTTGCAGAATGATCTATATGACATACTGTTATCAGGGCAGTAACAGTAAACATATACATGTACAGTAGAACTGAACTTACATGAACAGTACATGTACATTTATGTCATGTCTGGCTACTACAAACCCTCTTCGGGATCACACTGGTATTTGCGATTTGGAATCTATAATTGATACTACATGTACATGTATATGTACATGTAGGTGATAACCTATGTTTATTTGAAGTATCACTTTAAAGGTCGGGTGAAATCCAATATATAAGTTGATTTCTGTTGATGTGCATGGCTGCATACAACTCATATTTTGTTATTCAAACATCTAAATATATTTCATGAATCAACTTATATTTGGATTTCACCCGACCTTTAACTGTGGTCATGGGATTTCTATTATACCTGCACATAACTTCAGAAAGTACATGCACATGAATTGTAGGTACCGTAATAGCATCAGACCAATGAGACATTTTAGTCCCTTTGGACCTAGGGTTTGTCATTGGAGAATGGACTTTGGGAGCAACAAATACATGTAGGATGCAGGATGCAGGATTACTGGGGGCAGGCTTTTAACTGTAGATACTAGATAGGATTGCAAAATTGGGCATCCAAAAGAAAATACATGTGTAGGTATCCAAAAGGTCTGTTAAAGGGCAGGTCCAAGCTATTTGGATTGTGACGTACGGGACATTCAGAGACTTTAAACAAGAAATAACAACAGATGAAATTATTTATATGGCTATCTTTTGGTATGAGTCTGTGGCTATTATGGGCTAGTTCATTTGTGGAAAGTTTTAGTTCTGACCAATTCTTTAATTAATTTTTAATGTAATTAATGTGCTGCGTGACGTACAGGACGCTGCGGGACTTTATGTCATCCTTTATTTTCTTAATACCGGTACTCCAATAAACTCCAATAAACTGCGGGTTTAGTTTTTTTTAGGCTGATTTTATAGGTGATTGGTACACTGAAGAAAAAAATGGGCAGTAGGGCGAATGGGTCGGGGTGGTTTCTGGACCAATGGGTTGTACATGTACATAGGACTAATGAAATATAAGATCAACGAGACGGTTAAACAGGGTTAAACATAAACACACCTTTTTCAGGAGGTATGGAGCATCTGGATTAAGCTTGCAGCGTCTCTCCACTACATGGACGGCGCCATCATCGCTCTTGAATTCTGACATGATCTCGCTCCCAACAAAGATTGGGATCATCTTGCAGGTCGGGAAACGCCGGTCATAGGCCTGTAAAAATAGGATAGGATAATATAATGAAAATTTGTGTGTTCTACTGTTCTTTGATGATCGATCTTAATTCTTAACAGTAAAGGGAAAGTCCACACTAGCATCAAGTTGATTGTAATGAAACTGGGGGGTGATTCACTAGTAACAGCTAAAATCGATCCCAAATGAGATAAAATCGCTCTTAGGCTCAATATCACTCCTACATGTAAGAGCAATATCGCTCTTTGGAACTGATTCACTAAGGCATTTGGGATTGATTTTAGCATTAAAATCGCTATTAAGGCTAAGAGTGATCGGATCACTCTTACTAGTACTCTCGTCTTACTCTTAGCCTACACTTTCTGGCAAAGTCAAAGACAAAACTGTCAAACTGAAGCTAAATTAGAGCAAACAAGAGGAAGATAGATATTGTTAGTCACTGTTAAAGTGATATATCGAATCGTTTTGATTGATGGGGTAGGCCTAACTACAGTATAAAACACTAAGGACTAAAGTTAGTCCGCTTTCGAGAATACCACATCAAGACTGCTGCTGCTACATGCTAGCTGCATGGGCGGTAGGTCTAACTTACGTACATTGCGTAGATCTAGGCCCTACGTTAAATCCGGCATTTTACTTGAAACAAGCATAAAGAAAGACAAACTATACCCACAGAAAATCGTATGAATCCTCACACTGCTACATGAAACAGTCATGAATGATTTTTTGTCATGTCTTATGCAAAATTTCACTCAGCTTTCTTCTAATGTTAAAACGAAATCAACATAGAAATGAACATCATTGACAAATTAAGCAACGATAGCTAGCTAATTATCGTTATGTCGATCGGCTACGCGATTGATTGATGCCCAGTGACCCTAATTTGAGTGTTGTTTGGTTGGATTGATCGCGTACATGAATATTCATATGCGCGCATGATTATTCACGCTGATTGATCCCAGCCTAAAAGCGATCAGGTAGAATCGATTTTAAGCTGGGATTGAAATCAATCCCAAAAATTGCTCTTAGGAACGATATCGTTCCCAGTTAGTGAATCACCCCCCAGGTGAAACAGATCAGTAAGAATATTTGAGATTGGGGAAAATAAATATGAAGGTGTAATCGATCACACCCAAATTGGCAACTCTGTGATTCCCCTGGCAAGCAGGTCTCCATTGTTTATTTAAAAAAAGAGAATTGTTTGAATTTCTTTTTTTCTCCTAAGATGTAACTGTGCCTACAATGTACAGTACAGTGTAGATAAACATTTTTTACACCCCCCCCCCCACCTTCTGTGAAATTGTGTCTTTCTTATTCAAAGTTCATGTTCATGTTAAAAGGAAAAAACCTATAGCCTTCCTGTAGCACACACACAAAATATGAAGAGGTGAGAGTAATATTTCAAAATCTTACAAGAGAGTGATACTGTTAACAAAAGAAAGCATATACAATAAATGGTAACCTAAAATTAATCAAAATGAAGCTCCTGTTTGCAAGATTTCTAGATATACATATACATGTATATAGCTTTCATACATTGGCTTCAAATTCATGCTAAAGAAAGACAATTCAATTACATGCATCCTCAGTCCCTCACAATAAAAAAAAAGAGATACATGCACATGTCGACACATGTACACTGGAAACAATATCCTTCACATTTTTAAAAGAAAGAATTCCATCAAAACAATACTATACCATCATTATCTTCATGTAAAAAAAACCCAAACAGAACAAAAAAAATAAGTGAATAACACTGGTATCACCTCTAAATGTAATGTCCATGTACATGTTAACATATAAATATATCTACTTTAAACAAAATATACTCTGTAAGTGCAGTCAATATTCAGGCAATGTACATGTCTGTTTCATATACTTCCATGTTACAAGGTCACAGTTCATGTTTCGTCTCTTCCTTTTTTCCTATTACATCTTCATTGTTAATCCCCATCCAATAGCATCCTTGCCTCAGCATGCACGTCCAAATAAAAGCAAATCAATAACAGAAGCCAAAGCCAAACAACCCTGTTCTATTATTTAAAGAACAAGGCAGTTATTTTGATCATGTTGTTGGCAGTTGTTGACACCAGCAAGGAACAAAACCAGGTTAATAAAATTGGGGACAAAAAGAATCGGTTCATTCAATATTTCCCTGTTTATCACAGACAATAGGCTATTTTGTTATGTCATTAGTGCCATGTTACAAAGTATTTCATTCACCTTTGACGAATAATTGTCTTTCAATAGTCAGAATGCAAATTGCATACATGTACATGTACATTACATGTTGCTAGGTAGGACAAGACATAATGTTTGTCCTACAGTACCTAGCAACAATTAATGTATGCAATTCCCATTCTGACTGTTGAAATACAATTATTCATAACAGGTGAATGAAATAATTTGTAACATGGCACTTAACAAAGATTTATGCATTAAATTTCATTACATTACGAAAATGGTCCATTGTACTCAGCGTGTTTATTACCTCCATAATCATGACATTAGTATACATGTACATGTACATGTACACTATATTCTCATTCATTTAGAACAGCAAGCACTTTATCACATAAACATGCAACTTATATCCTTTTTCTAGTGTGCAAGCAGTATGCAAGTATATTCAAAGAGTTGTACAATTTCACATTGTTTTTCTCTGTTTGATGATTAAAAGGAAAAGAAATTTTCTAAAAACTTGCACACACACCAACAAATAATGGGTATATCAAATTACACACATTTGGTATGGTTGTTTCGCCCAAACTTTTCAGCTTGTTCTCATTTTCTCACATTTTGAAAATGAGTGCATCTGTAAAAGCTATCATTTTCAGGACACATTTCTCAACTTCTATGACATTCTCCCAAACTGAAATTAAAAGAACAAGAAAGCTCAAAGATTATTGATCACCTTTCCCAAAATTCAAACCTTTTTGTAAAGGACACTCCAAGCCCATAGAATTTGCTTGGATTGGATTTGTATATGTACATGTATGTACGTACATGAAGTTGATGAGCTGGCAGTGGCTGCAATGAGATCAATTTCTGTACATACTGTACATGTACATGTAGGTGAGACAGAAGGTGACATACATGTATGATGTATTAGAGTGGGCTGATACCAGATACATGGAAGGAAAACAGGTAGTGTTGAATGACAATGAAAGCAATCATTGGACACATGAACAACATTCATTCATTCATGGTTACTATTAGACATATTTACATGTACATGTATGTCTAAGGCAGGGATGCCAACCTTTCAGAGCACAAATCAGTAATCATAAGGCTAAAAATCAGTAATTTGGAGACAAAATCAGTAATTTTCTGCGCGACGCAAATTTTTCTGCACGCTGGCAAGCGCAGCTCCCGCAGGCAAGCGCGATAGCACAACAAGTTAAATAAAAGTAACATACCTGTTCATTAGTTGGTGTTACATGTGCATGTAACTCCATATTGAAAGTATTCTACTGAAAGACTGGATGAACTCATGACAAAATGTCTTGATATGTTACTATAGTCTTTGCAGCGTCCTTGCACACGTAAGTTCATAAGTTGGTGTCAACTCCATATTGAAAGTGTTCTGTTGAAAGCAAGCCTTAGATTAAGCAGCCAGGAGCAAGGGGCAATTTATTTTTAAAGTTGCCCCTTGCTCACGGGATTTACCAGAGCAAGGGGCAATTTCTTAAGAACAAGGGGCAATTTTCCAAAAACAGATAATCATAATGACAACCAATTAAATAAGTTAAATAAGTTCAAAGATACAATGTTAATTTCATAATGGCTTTAATGCGAATAGATCTACGATCAATTTAATAACTTTTTAAATCTAGACTAAGTTAATGTGATCAACAGGAAAGATTGATTAAGAACATCAACTTGCACATTAAACAGTATTTTAAAGTAACTAAAATTAATGATGAGCAAATGAATAAATAAATCGTCAATTTCACGAACATCGAAAGTCAAAAGGACTTGGCAACTCTACTCCCAAATCGAAATCGCACTCACACACAAACCTTCCGCCACACTCGGCAGAACATGAACGGTCCGTTAGTGTTACCGACTCGAATGCTTCGCGGTGGGAAGCTGGCCGGCTAGCTTTTGCCAAAACAACGCTAGGTCGGCTGCTGGCAAAATGAAAGTAACTACGATCGAGAACATCGTAGGTGTTCTTAACTTGTCAATAAGAGAATTCTAAATTCTATTTGAGATGAAATAATAAACTAGACCTACAAACAAACCTTGACAGATCTCTAAAGACTATTTGAATGCTTGCTTATTTCTCCATTTGACGATTTGTTTTCTTGATCCTTCGAAACATTTGTACGTACGTACGCGTGCGCCACAGCACCATCTAGCTATTATATATCTAGCGATCGCGCATGAGCGTGCGCGTGCGCTAGCCTATAGTAACAACAGGCGCATTTTCACTTCAAGTGCTAATTTTGAAAATCGGCAAAATCCGGGATTTATGGTATGAAAATCGTACCGCCCGTAATCGGCCGATTTCCCGTAGAAATTACGGGAAATCCGTACTAGTTGGCATCTCTGCTAAGGGTACGTTTATCGTGTCTTGCCACTCAAAATCAGCATTTCTATATATGTACATGTACATATCGAACCCCACTATACATGTACGAACGTGTTTTGCGGGATGTCGCATTTATCGACTCTTCACGATTCGAAATAAAGGCCTTGTCTCTGCGCAGCTGCTTTGCGCAGGGGGCACAGTGCCCCCTCACTTTTTCAAATACCCCAAAAGTGCCCCCTTTTACTTCAGATAAGTGCCCCTTTTTCTTTCTAATAGGTGCCCCTCACAATTACAGCCTCTGATAAGTGCCCTCTTTACCTCTAATAATTGCCCTTTTATTATGACACTTTGACAAGTGCCTCTTTTCCTTCGTAAGAAGCGCCCCTTTGTAGGTGTCCCCTTTTTCTTTTTTGTTGGTGTGTAGAGTCTTTTAAATGCCTGCCAAACCTCCACTGGTGTTTGCGAGCACTCGAATAATCGAGTACTCGCACTGTTGACAACTACTCGAGTACGATTTCTCGTACTCGAATACTCGGCCGCCATTTTTTTTTTTTTTTCCCGATCACCTGGCACTGTCCAGGCCGATGGTCACCCGTGCCAGAAGAGCACCGGCATGGGTAAAAATGTTTCCCAGCTCAATCATACACAGGATGTCACTGTCAACTCACCACTCAGAAACTGGGACCAAATCTCCGGATTTCTGTTTGGACTTGGAGGAATATTTGCCGGTCATATTTAGTTTCAAAAATAACATTGTTTCAATTATTTGTCAAAAATTCAAAAGCACAAATAGGCACTTTCAACAGCAACTTGAAGTAAAATCGTGTGGGTTTTCAGAGACGAACCTTCGTACTGTTCGTAGTATGGTGTGGGCAAAAAAATAAAAAACAAAAAATTCAAAAATTCAAAAATTCAAAAATTCAAAAAAAAAACATGGCGTCCGAGTATTCGAGTACTCGCCTGTAAGCCCAGGAGTGTACTCGAGTACCTCATTACACGGATATGCACAGCACTAATGTGCACAACTCATACCCAAAACCAGAATCATCAACACCTTCACGTCTTTTCATGGGTTTTTCCAGTAGTGTAAATGGTAGTTCAAAAACCTGATGAATTTTCCAATTGGTTATTTTTGCAATGTAAATGGGTCTTATGTCTAATTGTCAAGAGATAAGGGCTGGTCAGAACTCACAAATAACAATAAACTATATAATGTAACAATAACCATAATAATTAGAGTGATCACGCTTTAACAATAAAATCAATAAAATCATTGGGGTTCTGTCAATCAAGCATAACAGATTCTTCTTCTGCAAAGTTTTGGGAAATTTTGAAAATTGGATGGATAGTAATTCTTTAAAATTTTGATATATTTGGATGCCCCTGTGGATGTATTATAAGCACTAGAAAATTTAGCCCCTAAAACAATTCTGCTTTCGAGAAAATTGAATAATCAAAACTTACCGGTGCTCCCGGTAAATTTCAAATATTTCAAATAGCGCCTAAGGCCATTCCATGGTAGCTGCTAGGGCTGTGCATAACCGTGTAATGAGGTACTCGAGTACACTCCTAGGCTTACAGGCGAGTACTCAAATACTCGGATGCCATGTTTTTTTTTGAATTTTTTTTTTTTGCAGTGTAAAAACTCGCTCTAAAAACACCGGTGAATCATTCCAGTTTTTGGTGAGGTGACTCTCCTCGCTTCTGTGCTAACGCATGCAGGGCAGCAACAAGTGGCGCATTTGCACAACTCACACACACACAAAACAGAATTATACACCAACGGTTTCTTATGGGTTTTTCCAGTAGTGTCCAAAAAAACAGTGTTTTTATTAAATGGATTTCGTGGCTGTGTAAACAGGCCTTCTGTCACACATTTGAAAGAAAAGAAATACATAAACTATATTCATTCAAGTCAGTCATGGTACGTTTACAGCAGAATTAATCAATGGGTAATTGTCAGCAGATGAGGCACTGCCATCTAAAGTCAGCTATCATCGTTGATGCAAAACCTTCACAGTACTTCACACCCTAATGTAATGCAACATGTATGTGAACAGCAAGATCAAATATCGATGATCCTTTAACACAAATTTCTTTACTTTTGTTTACTTTCTCAACTTGATGAAGATGCAAATTTTTTGAAAGGGACATTTTGGTTGCCTATTGCAGTAGGGAATAGTAAAATTAGGGTACACAAGACAGCCCCCCCCCCCATCCCAAATATATTGCTCTGGCTCATAACATTAGGAGCCAGAGCAATATAACACTGAGTTCCCATAGGCAATCTTTTTATTCAGATGGTCATATCTCAGCCAATACTTAACATATTCAATTGGTTTTCGACATTTGGACATTATTTTTGGTGCTCTTTCGGAAAATGAAGAAAAAATTGAGAAATTCAAAAAATAGATTTTTGATGACGTCACACTTCACCACTCTATGGATATATGTGATAGATAATATGCATAATGTACACTAGCCGGTACTATAAATTGTTCGTGTATACATGTAGACGTAGGAAAGCTTAGTGTTGTAAATTGTAAAACCTGTTTGGGGTATTAAGGGTGTCTTCTTGACCTTTTCATCTGTCTATTATAGCTCGTTGATCTTATCAAAGAAGAGTCATCTACAAATGAATCTCACATCCTTGACTCAAGATCACGTTCAATTAATGAAGACCATGACGTGATGACGATGGGCAGCTCCTTGATGAACTCAAGAACTAACCTCATTCCCAATGTCTTTGCATCATCAAAATACACAAAGATGAAAATATCCAGTGATGATCATTTTAGTTTACAAAATGGATGGCAATTGGGGTTTAATAGAAGAAGCTGAGCACACAAAGGTCATGCAGCTTTATATGCATATTCACAATGTATCTACAGGTATGTGTTTTTATAAGATACAAAATTGTGAAGAGCAGTACTCTTTGAAAAAAAAATGTTCACATACATGTATGTCATGGGGTGCGTGTATCATCTTTTGCCACTCAGAAACAGCCATTTCTATACATATCGAACCCCACTATACGGACGTGATTTGCGGGATGTCGCGTTTATCAACTCGTTACAATAGGCCAGTTTCGGCGATTACGTAATGCGCGGGTTACTGTAACTAGGTTCGTCAAGCTTTGCCGTATCGCCATTTTGAATCAGTGCGTTTTGTATGGGACTGTCGGTTTTTTCCGTTAAATTTCATTAATATTTTTCTATCGACGCCGCGTCTGTATATTCGAATTTCTGTTTTTGACGAAAATGTCTTCCAACTTGCTGTTCAACAAGTTGAATATCAAGCAGCTGCAAGATTTTCTTAGAAAAAGAGGAGTTTCGTGCACGGGATACAACAAGGAAAGACTTGTTAGATTAGCGTCCGCTGTAACGGACATTAGCCTCCCCGTCGACCCGGACTTATCGGGCCCGTCTCACTCGGTAGACGTTACTGTGCGTGGGAAACTCCAACGTGCAGGTTTTTCGTTCAGTGAACCAGCAGACCTCCCGGTTACACTTCTAAGTTTGACGATATCCGGACTTTGGGATCTATGACATATTCAATTATTTAGTAGAAAATAGAGCGGACTATGATCGTCGAAAACTAAAGGCTTTTAAGAGTTTTGAGGACTATCGACTATTTGCCGATGGAAATGTGGAAAAGCTTGAAGCCTTTAGTACAATCCCTCTCGGCAGATAGCGACTCGTGTGTTTTAGAGCACAGGTCAAACCGACGCAAAAAGACAGAACAAACCAACTTGAACAAAAAGAAAATATATATACTATAAATATCAAACAAACAAAAAGTAAGAGAAAATGTAATAACAAATTTATGTTTAAAATGTTTTTAAAAAATAATAAACTACTTGCTAATTAGTTCTTGAATGGCGAAGGTCCATAATTATAATTACTATTATTTTATGATAATCAAACTTCCTAATCTTATTTGAAATAATTATTATTCCCCATCCTGATTCTTCTTCCTTGCGTATGCATGCCCCCGCCATTTAGGGTACGTATGCATGTTCCCTCCATTTGAAAGCACCCCTATCTCATGCAGTGTTTTTATCATTATTTATCACTCTTCCTTTCCACATTCTTCTTCCTTGTCTCATCATTCAGATTGTTTTTTTTTTCTTCATTTTTCCCCCTATTAATTATCTATTTATCATTATTCATCATTCTTATTTTCTGTCATCGGACGACATTATTTTATAAATATTATTTTTATAAAGACCTATTATAGTGTCATCATTATTTCTCGTTACTAGTGTTAATATTATTGATTCTGTGTTCACTGTGCATGCTTTTCGTTATCCGTTTCTCGGCCGCCTTGAAATGGTTCGTATCGAGGCGTTTCACAAACATTTTTAATCCATAAAATAATTTGGTTTCATTATGAAATGGTCTATTGAATCAGGATTGAATCGTGCCTACACGTACACGCACACGCACACGTGGTACGCGCAAGACGCACGTTCTTCTGCAAGCAGAGGTGACTGTGTGTGCGAACGGGTGGGAAATAGTTCATCTCTGCTTCATTTTGATTTCTACGTCCAAATTTGTACTCAGTTTCAAGCTAAGGTAATGCAAAATTGAATGGAAATTACCGATATCGGCGAACTGATATGTTGGTTCTTCGCCTTCTGTTTCATCACTGGCTTTCAAGCCAATTAATGTTGCATGCCTTATCATCGACCTCCGTTCATTTTTTTGAGGGGGTATCGTGTGTTGCCTGTACCGGGGACTTGGCCGAACAGGTTTGGCTGTAAGATGTGAATTGCTATTGCACGTTCCGTAACAGCAATTATGCTTTCCCATTATTCTTGCCTAAAACTCAGCGATTTTAAAGATCAAATGTATGAAGAAGATATGTATTATTCAAGTTTGAAACTGCCTCCTTTTTCTTCTCTCTCTCTCAAAATAGCGAAAGCAGACAATAAACAATCACACCTCGAACATAGCAAACACAGTATTGTACGCACACACAGTGTAGGCTGCTATGCACCGCGACTTCTTTGTTTGACCAACCCTCCGATTACGTAATGCGCCTTAAAGGTCTGTGAATACATTACGAAACTGGCCTATTCGAAATAAAGGCCTCGTCTCTGCGCAACTGCTTTGCGCCGTTAGACCCGGGAAGCGGAGAGTTGCTCGGAGGTCAACTAGGGCGCGCACTTTTTTTTCTTGGAGTAGCATGTTAGCATGTGCATGCGATGACAACACAATAGTTAAAGCATGTAATCGCATAATACGTAAACAATGAACAATGCAATGAACAATTAACGATGGACGAGTAGGACGGCATGCTTGTACAACAACATGACACAGCACATGGCGCGCGCTATTTCTCTGAACCGGAAATTAGCCTGGGAAGGTCCGATCTGTACATGTATGTGTGTTTCAAAACAGCTTTGCGTTTATCATCTCTCAGAAACGTGATTCTAGCTCATCCTCACGTTCAAAACGCACTTTTTTTTCCAGCGTTTCAATATACCCATATCTAAAGACGTTTGAAACAGGGAAAAAAATACTTTAAAAATTTTGCGGGCTACTTTTCAAGCTTGCTTGCATGAAAATAACACTCTTTAATTTGTTTTGCATTGAACTCTATGCAAATTTTTGGGGGGTCTTTTATGACTTTCGGGGGCTCTTTTTAGCATTTCGGGGGCTAATTCGCCCCGAGCCCCCGTGTATTTTTTTCACTGGTTTAAAAACAGGCTTGCGTTTATCACCATGAAAATTCACCTGTAACACTTTTTAAAATGCTGATTCTAGGCCAGAAAAGGTGAGATAAACGCACCCCAAGTTATGGCCGCCATTTGTGAGCAAGACTTTATGAAAGATTGCTTGGCCTTACATGTGCTTCTTCAAATGACATAAGTACAGGAGGTGGCCTCTACAAACGAATAAGATTTGAGCTTGATAAGTTGAGTGTAGCATTCCTACAAAAGGGGGGGAATTGTATTACATTTTAAAAACAGCATGGGATGTTGCACTCCAGTCTAAGGCAAACTACAACCATTGATCAAGCATTAAATGCACATGTACAGGTACATCCATGTACATGTAGTCTTATTGTAACTTTTGTAAGGAATATCTCTTTGAACCATCTTGACATTCCTCTCATCTTGAAGGACGGTAAGCAAATATTAACCGACTACGAGGGTAATGGTACAAACTATCATTCCCGAGGTGATCTCGGGGCTACTATCATCCCGAGCCTCAAGGCGAGGGATGATAGTAGCCCCGAGATCACTGAGGCGATGATAGTTTGTATCCATTGCCCGAGTAAAGGAGGTTAATATTTGTTTTATGTCCCACATCGGCAATAACGTCTACTTAAAGTGAATTTTACATAATTAAAAGAACTAGGTTTTCGCTCACAGCGTTCTGATTCTGCAGACAGTTTAGCTTCAGCTAGTTTTTATTTATACTGTAGTAAGGTAATGCAGTTACTGCGGCGCAGCGTAAATTGCATGGCTTAAGCGCGCATTTGAAATCTTGTACGCTCTGTGTGTGTGCAAAAGTCGTGGAGGGGTTGGGATCGAGTACTATCACCCTGTGATAGTACTATCTATCATTGATCATGTGACCTCGTTTAGACCAATCAGATTGCAAGATTCTTAGTATGCGGGATATAATACCCCATATATTTTTTCTATACAAATTACATGTACTTGCAGGCAAGCTGCATTAGAGAAATACACTCATGCATACATTTCAGATTTTTAAAAGTGTTTTTTTTTTAAATCCCCGAGAATACATGTATAGTATTTGGGTCCTGTCCCTGAATGACATTATCATTCAGTCAGACGTCGTAAAAGCCAATTATTTGTTGCTATTTATAGACATGCTCATGTAATCGCAAAATGAGTGCACATGCTTGCACCACTTAGTCCATTATGAAGATTGCTCTAGCTCTCTTCCTTTTCCCTATCTGAGTGAGCTATAAATATTAGTAGCCTGTTTAGACTACAAGAACGTTATTTAGAGATAAGTATGTGTGGTGTATTGTGAATGAAAGATTGTAAAGGCGTGTTCACTAATCACACAACATAACTCTATTTTTATTTTAGCTACGAGGAAGCAAGGTTGCACTGACAATAAAATACAGGTAAATAAACTGCAGACTAAACACTTGCAAAGTGCAGTCATGCGAGCAAATAAAGGATTCGTAATGAGAATCGCATGAATGAGAATAGATAATATTGCACGGAGTTACATTGAATGGACATAGATGAGAATGAACATGAATAAATGCAATGAATCAATATAGCTTACGACAGAATGGAAATGAAGTCGAAAGTCCAATGAAGATGATAGATGAAACGAAGGAAGGGGCTCACGCGATGATGGTGCGGAGGCTTGATGGCGGAGGTGTAGCCGTTGTCGTGGCTGAAGAGCCGTGAAGAAATCTCAACGCTGACGCCGTGATGATGATGATGAAGAAGCTCTCAGGCGAAGAGAAGAGAAGAAAAGTGGCACTCGAAGACGAAACAGTGAGTCGCTCGATGTCGGGAGGCCAGAGAAGAAATGCAGACATCAAAGCCGGTGGTAATGCTGAGCAGTGAGTCGCTCGATGAATGAGCCGGACTTTGATGGAGAAATTCATCAGAGTTGCAGTGAGTCGAACTCAGTGATGAACTGTCAGACGAACTACGGTGAGGTCGAGCTCGTGGGAAAAGAGCTACCGAACGAAGAAACTGGCAGCTCCCAGCGGAGAATCAAGCGCCCTGTCGGTCCCGATTATACTGTTCCACTGGGAGACTGCCAGCCCGTTGAAGACGGCAGAGAAAGAGTTGACGTGCCGTAAAAGAGGTGATAGGCACGGAAGAGAATCAGCCCGAGAGAAAATCATGCAGAGACGTGTGACTCAACTGAAGATGGATGCAGGAGTTGTTGACTCGACCGAGGTGTAAGCGGGAGTGAAGAAAAACCTCGTGGCGTTGAAAATACGCTGGTGAGCGGTGCGCGGAACCACGATGCGCGATTGGAGGGATAAACACACGTGGTCCGAATAATGAATATAAATAAGTAACATGATGGAAAATTACTGTGAACATGAATGTACAATAAAAGTAGAGCGAATGTATGAGTCGCTACAGTTATATCCAAAAAAATATTTACTTATCGTATCTGGCTGAACATGTACAATGAATTTTGGTGGTCTGATCAGGGCTACATGTAAGTCAGGCATTCAATGGCTACAATGTAAGACTGTAAGCCAGTCCCCCCTTACCCCTCCAGATATGGAAAACTTTTGTGCGACACATTGTAACTTTTTTTCCCCTCATATAGCTAATAAGTATTAAAGCAGTTTTTTTTATCTTCTTTGAAGTTTGAACTAATACGATAAAGCAATGTTACACAGCCAAACAGAGGTCATAAATGTAGTAATGTACATGTATGTCAACTCACTAATTTGAATTCCCCCCCCCCTTCTCTCCCTGCCTGTTCCCTTTACGATATCCAACTACTAATAAAATAAGTTCAGAAGGCTGCCAAAGTTAAAAACATTCCTTTACATTACTCAGCAAACATGTGTATACATATGTATCTCTCTCCATCTCAAATTTGATCCTCTTTGATTGGTATTTTGTAGGTGTATTATTTATGTCCATTGCCAAGACGACAGAGCAACCAACCCTTAAATGAGCATGTTCCTCCCTATTTCCTGGAGTGACGTCAGTGCAGGAAATAGGGAGGAACATGCTCATGCTCATGCTCATGCTCAAAGTGGTAGTGATAAGACTAATTTTCTGCTGGAAGGTTAATCACAGTCTGCAGTCCAACCGGTCTCTATTTACAACTGATTTAATTGCATCTTATGCATGTACATGAACTGTACATGTACATGTACATGTCACTTTTTACAATACAGTGAAACCTAATTTAGCAACAACCTCTTCAGAGAGACCACCTGTCTTTAAGGACCGCATTTTCTGTCTCCCTTCAATAGTGTTTGTCACTGAAGTCTGAATTATAAACACTGCTTTTTCTTGTCTCTTCTGTGTGGTCTTTATGAACACGTTTCTCTGTATAAGCTGTGTGCTGGGCAAAAATGCACTTGCTTTTTGAAAGAAACTCTCTAGGAGCAACGGGAAAAGGTTGATTTTGTAGCCAATAAGAAGTGATGTTGTAATCAAGTTAAAAGAAGGTTTTGGAATTATCAAAATTATAAGAAAATAGAAAATAGATTACACTTTTGCTTAAAATTATTTGTCCTCTTATAAATGTTGATGTAGATTGTAAAGCGTACTAATGTAAAGCGCATAGAAAATTAAGTGTCAATTATTATTACTATATTCGAATCCGGGTCCCCGGATTACGAGACCACTGCTCTACCAACTGAGCTATCGCGCTTCCTATAAATAAGTTGTTATTTTTGCGAGGATTTTATTTCCGTGAATTTCGCGAATTGCATATTATCGCAAATTTATCAACACGCAAAAATATTGCCACCTCATCATTCTGGAGCGTGATAATATTATGTATTTGTGTCCTCTCGATTGCCAGCGCCATTTGCCTGGCCACTGCCACTACTAAGTACATGTACATGTACATGCCCACACTTACTAAGCATGCAATACACAGCTTATTGTGTAGCAGTGCTTGCATTTGCACCGCTTGCAACACTCACTTGGTGATTCCACTGTTTGCGACAGCAAACGGAGAAGTCCTCATTTTTCAAAAGTCTCTTACTCTTTTGTAACCCTTGTCAACAATTGGAATACATGAACTTGGTATTTTAATCACCATGCAATACACTCGCACCCCTGTCTTAAAATCGATCAGCTTTCTCGCTCTATGCCGGTATGGTACTCAGCTGTATGTGGTGCGATGGGCTGCTCAAACTTGTGTGTGTACTTACGTGTACTGAGTCTGTGTGTGTGTATGTGTTGGCGTGAGAAAGTTTGTGAATACGTCATGCCCATTCATTAATTCTGCTGTGTGCTATTCATGAAAGCAATGACTCGCGAAAATGTCTCTTAGCCTGTCATTCGCGAAAATATCTGTACGCGAAAATATCAGCTTATACAGTAAACTAAATCTGAAGTAGTGTCAGTAGAATACTCTGCCCTTAAAGAGCAGTCCTTTTCAGGGGACATTTTTATCATGGTATTCTTTCAAACTCGCGTTTAAAGAATGAAAAAGCTCATATTAGGCCCATTTGCACAGCAAAAAAAAAAAAAAGTTTGAAATATCATAGATTTTTTGGACTGCCATCTACACTACTAGAAAAACCCATTAAAAAAATAGTTGGTGTTTGCTCATTCTGATTTTTAGTGAGTGGTGCACATGCACGACTGGTTGCTGGAGAGGAGAGCCACGGGACCAAAAACTAGAATCATTCATCGATGTTTAGAGAGCTGCTAAAATCAGTAAGAGGATCTAGCTCATTGATCAATAGCATGTTTCTACATGTACAATGTATGGGTCTTCATTGTATAAGGTGTATAGCAGAAAACAAAGTGTTACGGTACATGTTCAATACAACTTTGGGAGGCTACAGTAAGACAGAACCAAAATTACCTTAAAGGGGGTGTAGCATGAGGAGACTGTGTGTCTTTCCCGTTGCCTGACTTGGGGCCAATCGAGTATAATACGACTACGGACGACATTCACGTGCGTGCAACATACATGTACGCGAAACTGAAGCGTGAGGAGAACTTTGGTCTGTTTCACGAACGCTAGCGCGCGCCGACCATTTTATCACTTTATCGATAGCTCAACGCCAAGTGACGTCAAACATTCACGCGAAAAGTCTTGACGATAAAAGTTTGACAGTAGACTCACGATTTCAATTTTCAAAGAATTTTTTCTAACATCGGTATGTTGAAAAGATTGTATTTCACTGCTATTTACATTGTAGGTGTCATCAATTGTCACTAAAGTACCGGTTTTGAGTGAACTCAGTTGAGTTTTGTACAGTGGTGTTTGAAATGTTGAGAATCAATAGAGGTTGTCTAAACAGTTTTTAATACACAAAAAGTATACTAATGCTGCTATGTGTGACTCATAGATACATGTAGCACCGTTACTATACTACCGGTAATTACTATAGCAGTATAGCTATCTTGGCCTGGCTGTGTATAAAGTTGGGCGACACTGTAGTACTGTAGTAGTACGTTCACGCAACATTTTGTTAAACCTGCTGTATGATGATACTTTCCAATGGTTTAACAAACAATTTAATGAATCAATGTTGATGACAAATGACTAACGAATGAAATTTCAATTTACAAGTACATCAAATTTTGGGGGGAGTATTTCTCCTTTAAAAAAAGACATTATAATATACACTTTCTCACAGGTTTCACGGCAAACCGCTGCATGTTGCACAATACGAAATGCTTGTTACATGTAGTCTTGGTAAAACCAAATTTTCTGAAATCGAGATGTCGTGCACCGTACCAGGACAATTATGCACTTATCAATTGTAGGACGCACCTAGCGACCCCCGGGAATGGTGCGTCATTGGTCCTATGTGAGTCGGATATCGGTTTACCAAGACACACCCCTGTGTCAACATTTTGATGGACCATTCAACTACATGACGGTACATACGGTGACTTATGTGACGCACCATCTCTTGATTTTTACGAACCATGACGGTCATCAAACTTTGTTCTATGCATGTGCTATGCTTTCTGCACATGTCACGTCACGTCACATCGGATCAATCTCATAACACATGCATATTGAAAAGGCAAGACAAATGACATTTTTTACCGTTTATTTCAGGCATTTATCGAATTCCAAGTACATGTAAGTTCATTTCAACTCCAATATCATTACAAACCTTTGGAAAATGTGTTTGATATAGTGGAAAATTTCATGCGACATACAAATGGGAATTTATAATTTTAAATTGATTGTCATGTATGTGTCGCAAACGACAATGCAGCTGAAATTCACGCATCGCTAGAGCTAGCCAGCTGCTCGGTGCTGGTGTAGCATAGATTTGCACGCTATGCCCGGCCCGAAGTTCCGGCAGTTCATATTGACTCACACGGGTAAACTGACTGACAATGACGCACTACTTTCGTCATGATATGACGGACCAAAGTTTGATTTGACGGTACCTGCATCAAAAATGTTTTGGTAAATGACCCAACCATGACGCACCATTCCCGGGGGATGCTAGGTGCATCTTACAATTGATAAGTGCATAATACTATAGTAATACTATAGTAATAGTATACTAATACTAACTTGTACAGTAACTACCGAATTTGCCGGCGATAAGGCCGCAGCGCCGCATAGGCCGCACCCCCGATTTTGATATTTCATAGACTAAAAAAAAAAAAAAAATTTAACAGACCAAACAAAATTATCGTAAATTTCTTGTAGAAAACTATTTTTTCTACAAACTGATACCAAATTCATCAATATTTTTATAAAATTTACAGTAAAAAAATAAGTTTACTGCAAAATTGATCGTAATTTAGCAAATCTTCATTGATTTTGAAGTTAGTACTGTATCGCAGGCAGTTTTGGTATCCTATTTATACCCGTACCTACGAAATTGCGTGAAATGGTAGAAGAAAAACAGAAAGAAAACAAACTTCGTCCAGATGCACGGTTGCGTTGCGCAGTAGCTCCGTAACGGTCCCTTCTTTTAGCAATGCAATGGCACGGACTGAAATCTAGATCTACCGGTAGAATTTGTTAAAAATAGGTAATGAAGTTTATTCACGAGATCGACAAAACTTCATGTCAACATTGCAACATGAAATAGTCAGTAAGATGTGTGGAGTTAATCTAGAAATGTCCTGTACCATTACTGGTATAGATCTAGTCATTGTACCGTTGGGAGTCCCATATGTACGAAATTACGTGCTGTTTTAACAGCCAATTTTTTACTGTTGTTGCGGATTGGCCGCACCCAGACTTTTTGATATTTTCGGAAGAGAAAATACTGCGGCCTTTACGCCGGCAAATACGGTAAGACCCCGTTTACAGTGAGCAAAAAGGCCGGGCCGGGCCGAGCTGCAGCCGGCCTAGCACTGTTAACGTGCAAAAGGCCAAATGCGAAGCCAAATGTGGCCGCGCATTTGGCCCTGCTCTGGAGGTAGTCTCGGCCGCGGCCGGGCCCGGGCTTTTCTCACTGTAAACGCACGCAGGGCCAAATGCGCGGCCAATTGCGGGGCCAACTGTTACCCGGGAAGTGAAAGGATCATTACGTCATAGGATAATCATGCCGTACTGCGCTGCATTCATGCATGTAACAATCAACCGGATCTGCACTGTGACCCCCGGCGCACCCCCCAAATAATCATTTGTTTACATGCAGAGCGCCACTACGACAAAATATTGAAAGGTTACAATTTAGGCCGAGCCTGCCACTGTAAACGCACAAAATTGCGGGGCCGAGTAGGCCTGGCTCGGCCGCAGCCCGGCCCGGCCCTGGCCCTTTTCTCACTGTAAACGGGGTCTAAGTAATTAATAGTAATACTAATAATAAGGCAAGACAGAAATAACCGTCTGGGGCCCGTTTCTCGAAACCGTCATAAGTCTAACTTCTTGACTAAATCACCGTTAGTAAGCTACTTGTCCGCTACGTGTTTCATGAAGCCCTCTTTGCCAAGATCAAGAACAACATCCTGACTAAGTAGTTATGTCGCGAAAAACCCTGTCATATCTCTGTCATAACTTTTTAGTCAATGGGCAGCGCCATCACATGTCATTTATTGGGTAGACTATGGTTGGCAAAAAAGGACAAGAAATCCTCCAGCTATGATCTTTCTACACATTCACTTTAAACAGGGAGTTATCATTTAATATCTTATGGAAATATGCCATGTTTATATCCAAGGCTTTTTCCACTTAACTAAACTGATTATACACGTTTATTTCTACATTGTAAAATCCTCAAAGGGATGGGTAATCTGCCACGGCAGGCAAGCCATAGTCAGAAGTGTATTCTCTAGTCTAGTTTTCAGACCCATATTCATTTCGAGATAAATTCTATCTTCAAATGTTTAAACTGAATAGTTTAAAACATGTGTTTTAACGTTTGGAATATTAAAATTTTTGTCATTTGAATATTGTGCTGACGCCTAAAACATTGGACATTACTTTCATAATATCGTATTTTTACGAAGAATAATATAAGGGTGTATTTTTATAAACTATCAAATGGAAATATCCGGGGGGTACCATCTCAAAAACAAAACTGATTCACCGGTCATGAAATGAAATACTCACAATTATATTTTACAACTAATTCTATGGTATAATCTACACAAATTTTGAAGTATATTGTATCTCTTATTTCGTGGTACCATTTTCAATCCTTTTTGTTCCTATAAGATAAAGACCAGTTCTGGTCATGCAATTGCATTGTGAAAGAAACGTTGTGAAATCGATCAGAAAAGGTTGATCATCTAGCATAGGCCTATAAGTATTGGTGTGTACTGCAAGGTTCTGGAATCATCAAAATGATAAGAAATTTGGCCCAGTCTTGGTAAAATTACAAGCACTGTACACAGAAAGATGTATATGGGACTACGCGACCACGTGCACAATATCTATTTGGTCCCAATAGATATAATATTTTACCAAATATATCAATTAGTAGGCGGTTTACTGGCAAAATTTGTATCATCACGTATTACTAGTCAAAACATATTCTTTCACATGATTGTTAATGAGAGAGCTTCCATTTCATTTTTTGAGAGAGGGGCGTTTCCAAAACTGGTCTGTACCTTTAAATAGTCTAATTGCAGTTTTCCTAAAAATAAAAAAAATTAATACGGTGGAATTGCGACTAAGGGCTAAGGCTATTTCTTGGCTCCTCTTCTCCTCTTAGACTTTGTACACACATCTGCACTGCACCTCAACAGTACGACAATACACCTGACGGTGGCCTGTACTGCTACTGAAGAAGAAGAAGATTTAGGGCATAAATATTCATAATTGAATGAAACACGCCAATAAAACAAAAACAACAACATTCTCGCCGATAGTATCGATTTCACGAGATGTCTAGCTAATGAGCTCTTCGTGACATGGCCACGGTTTAGGAAGATCAGAGACATCTCCGTAGTTGGCGGATAAAGTTATGACTGTCTTGTCGTTGGTTTCGAGAAACGGGCCCTGGGCCTGGTCTGGTATGGCCCTGGGTAAATACCATCCCGTTTACGATTAGACTTCATGCATTGTAGGAGTGGGTAGATATTATAGGCAAGGACAGACAAGTCAAGTCCGCACTGATTCCCAACATTTATAGCAACACAGGAACTTCCGCTGCATGTAGAACTGTAGGCGTAGCCTGTAGGAACGTGTGAGTCCGGACGTTGGCGTCTGTGATGGGAGCTAGCTGTCTCGACCATTTTGAAGGAAGAATACCGTACGTGCGCGGTGGGAATACATGTTCAAAACCAAGTTACTTTCGCCTGAAAATTATGAAATAATTTAGATAATATACTTACTCTCATGACCAATTCGAAGGGGTATTGGTACACCCTTACGGGTGACTGATACGTCTGCACCATCCTTTATTACTTGTAAATTGTGTAACGACATTTGAGTGATCACATCAGCCAGCTCCAATTCCTCCTAATTGATACATGCAATACGTACAGTATAGTACGGTACGGTACGTACAATTTAAGTACATAGACCGGGCGTCGCGCCGCGCCGCGCCGGTGTCACCGGCAAGAGCTGGACGGTTCGCCTGGCCTGAGCTGCAGCTAGCTTTCTTTGTCAGTAGTCGAGCCCCATCTACGTTTAAATCAAGTACCGGTACCGGTACCGGTACCGTACCTAACTTATTTCACACCTTTTGTGAGTATATTTTTGTTCCTCTTCTTCGATCTATTCTTCTTTACATCTATCCAATGTTTTCTTTCATTTATCGGAGCATTTTTTAAGGTGGGCAAAGGTGCATTTGTTGAGATGGCGATAATTATAAGGGGGTATGTACAGATAGGAAAGGGGGCGATAAGCACTGTGGTAGATGGTGTTACAAACGAGAGTCCTTTCCAAAAATTCTTGAAAGTATCATGGACAGTGACCCTCCCGCGGGTTATTTCCAACTCTATAAAAGGAATCCCATACCCCTTTTCAAAAGAGCTTCTGTCGTAATAAATTTCAATACTTCTATATTGCTATTTATAGTTAATAAAATGTAGACCAGGTCCTATGCTGGTATGGTATGATCTTTAGTCTCCAATTGCAAATCACATTATAAAAACAAATCACACAAAATAGAAAAATTACACAAATTTTGCTTTTGCTTTTCGTGGGGTCCAGAAAATTAAATGAAAAGTGAACTTACATTAGAAGAAGACAAAATACAGCAACTTCAAAAGGAACTTTGTTTCTTAATTTTCTGTAATTTCTCATCCTTTCCTCTTTTTTAAAATTTTTATTTCCCCAAGCTTTTTGCTTTAATTTGTCCATTTCTCTAATCAATTAAAAAATATCTGAATTCATCAATGGATACTTTTTATCCCTTATTCTCTTACTTCTGATATGCATGTGATTATTAACAACATTCATAAGAAAACTTCCCATTTACCGACTGCTTCGTTGACGCTGGCACAATCAACGATCTCAAGCCAAGGCTGATTACTTCAAAGATGACTCCAAATTAATACCAGGTAGTTTTCTAAAGTTGATAACTCGGGAGGGACATTGATGTTTCGACTTCCATATTAAATAATTCAAACAATGACCACATTCCTACATGTATTACATCATGTGTTTTTATTATCTCTGCCTAATTATTAGTTAACATGTGATCAATGAGGTTCATTGAGTTGGCAGTGATCCTACTATAATCTGTTTGATCGATTAATCTGTTGCAGTGAATATAAATTATGTATTTCATCCACTGGTATTTTTAGTAAATCACAATTCGTGTCCCCCATAACAAAAATACAGTAATTAAAACTGTCAAGGAAAGACAACAAATTCCCATACTGTTGAAATTACTTAGAATGGCTATTCGGTGGTCGATACCAAGTAAGAAACATTATTGGGTTAGAGAATTTCAGTCGAATAATCAGAGGAATTAGTCTAAAGAATTCGATACACCGTAATTGATTATTTCAAAAGCTAACAAATTATGAATATTATCTCATGTTCTTTTTCCTTTTCCTTCATCTCTCCCTTCGCTCTCACCTCTTTTTTTGCCATTCGATTGGTGCCCCCGCGCCCCCTGTAGCTACGTCACTGGTGTCAGTAATTCTATTTTTTGTCAATTTCTCTTTCGTCAACTTGTATTATCTCTCTTTTCTAGGCATATCTCTAAAATCACTCTTATATCATCTCATAACACCTTCCCAATATTTTCCTGCGTGATCATGTTGCCTTCTTTAATTTAATTTCCATCTAATCATTCTCATCTTCTCCGTTTCAATTCACTTTACCTCATCTCCCCTCCCCTTGTATGTGTGTGCCCCATCCTTTGAATCATTAAAAACCCTTCTCAAAACCCACCTTTTTAATCAGTTATAGTATACTGGAGGCGCACATAAGTAGGTAATTCCATTCAACTGAATTGTATTGTACTATTAGTATTATTTTATTTTATTTTGTTGATCGTCTAAAGAACCCGATTCGTTGTGAGACCTTTCGGGCTATACAGTCAATGTGTTCTTTCCACAACAATAATATTGTTCATCAAGCATTACGCCAATATTTTGGAATATCTTAAATCTTTCAATGTGACTATTATACATCTAAATCGGAAAATAATTAAGTCTTTTGACGAGTACCCAATAACATCATTGTAAGCTTATAGTAAGTTTTCGAGAGCACTAAAGGGAGAACAATAGACCATATAACTACCAAATAATTATGGTATTTCTATATGATAATGGTAACGATAAGAAAGAAATCACCTGTATGTGGAAGAAGTAATTACGAACATAAAATATGAATTTAGAATGACATTTCATATCAAATATATTTATTCAACAAGGATTTATTTTGCAAAAATGAAAAACTTCTTGGTATATTCATAGTTTACTCTCCAATATATAGGTGTCTAACAATTAAGGCGAGGGGTATGGGGGATTTCTGCAGCTCCCCTCTACCTCGAAAAATTAAAAATTCCAATATCCAGGTAACCGTCATTTCATTTCCGGGCAGCTCAAATTGGGCAGGTTTAGTTATTTACACATTTTAATGCACACTATAAAAAATATTTATTTCAAAGTCAAAAGGCCACAGTTTTATTTATTCATATCATTTATTAATTCATTTATTTATTTATTAATTCATTCATTTATTTATTCATTCATTTATTTATTTATTTATTGATTTGTGTATTTATTGCTACATTTCTGGTTCGCTTCAATCTCTCACAAAATTTAGAAAATGAAAAATTGATATTCGGGCAAAAGGCATCAATCGCCCGGCAAGAGAACATGTCAGAGGTTGATGATCAGTCAAAGCGGCGTTTTTCTACCCTTTGTTTAGTCACAGCACCCTTTTAAGAAATACAAAGTTTCGCGTCATCCCAATCCCAAATACATTTACAGAAGAGTAATTTTGCATCACTCTAACACTCGTCACTAAATTCTTCCTAAATTTTGCGAGCGAACCAAAAAATAATGACACTGTTCATATGATAAAAAATTACTTTATAATCAACACACTTAAGTGTACCCCCGTGTGGCCACCTCGCTGCCGAATACATGGATACAAAAGCATTATGTGCGGTCAATTCGATGCACTAATAATTATGAGGAGATTTGGGCACATTCTTATTGCCCAGAATTATCCCGTTTCTAAATGTTGTGAGAGAATGTGGTAACAATGTAACTTCGATATAAAAAATATAATACATATTCGGGCACCTCGCTGTCAAATGGAAGGCTATTCAGGCGCCTCGTTGCTAAAATATGGAGATAATCATTCAGGCACTTCGCTGCCAGAAATCATCATATTTCTAAAGGTTGCGAGCGAGGCGAAGAAAGACAGTTTATACTTTTTTTTTCCTTTAAAATGCTATTTTTTCTCATACAATAGTTACTTTAGCGGTTTCTAATATTTGTTTTTTACGAAATTAGCGCTATTCCAAAATAATGATTAAAACAAATATATATAGGCCTATTACTAAAATCTTCTCGCGGCACCTCGGTTGAAAATTCTAAAGGCCCATGCATCAATCTCCTTGTAGCAAAGCCTGAACTCTAGCAGCTACCAAACCGGCCGCAACCAATCCCAGACCAACCTTCCCCAAAGTCCACACCCCCGACATCCCCCAACTCGTCCAGCTGACCTCTGATCTCCGTTCTACATCCCCTAGATTGTCAAGTGACTGCAGTAGATCTGAACTGTTGCTTCTCGATTCCTCAGAGGCTGTAAGCATGTTGACTATCTCATCTGCAGCTCGTAGACCGGACTGTACAGCGCCGCTCAAGTAACCCATCCAGTGCGTGGCAGTCTCTGTACCTGCCCAGTGTACTCTGAAAGGCAGTTTCGATGTGACGTTAGTAATACTTCCAATTATATACTGGATGGATATATGGCATGAAATGCAGCATGTTGGATCGCTACAAGATGAGCTGTCGTATAAAAGCACCCTGAGTGAATACTGTGAACCAAGTAATATGCATAAAATATTTTGTTGCAAACAAATCTTACCCTGCTCATATACCATGATAAAGTTTCTTACTTACGAGACAAAAAAATTTAAATCATAAAAGTTTGTTTGTTTCTACGTTTGTTTTATATCAATAATTACATACAAACACTCGATCGGGAGAATCATATAGATATTATGCGTGAGTTTTAAAATAATTAAATGTTTAGATTCACGACAGTAATGGTATACGTACCGATGGAAAGGCACTCTGATTTCATCCCAGTACTCGGCAGCACCAGTCATCATCAAATTTGTAGGACATCCCCCATTGTAAGGTTCTTCGGCCCAATGCTAATTATAGATTAAAGACAAAATATAAAAAAACCCAACTTTTCCAAACATTATCGACAAGCTCGTACGTAGTACAGATCTGGTTTTACCTCTCACTCATATCTTACTGTACCAGTATATATTTCACTTTTGCTGTCAGTATTCGTTTTTACTTCAAAAAAAGGACAAAGTCAGTCATTTTCTATTAAACAAATACATGTATAATTAAAATGGTGGTAGGAGTGGGATGTGATGGCACGATGACAGTAGTAAGATCTACTTACAAGGTGCCAACAGGACGCTTTGCATGGTGGCTGCAGTGAGACTTAGAAATAGTTTGAGATGATGGCAGTTGTGGGATCTATTGAGATGGTGGCAGTGGTGGGATCTACTGAGATGGTGGCAGTGGTAGGATCTATTGAGATGGTGGCAGTGGTGGGATCTATTGAGATGATGCCAGTGGTGGGATCTATTGAGATGGTGGCAGTGGTAGGATCTATTGAGATGATGTCAGTGGTGGGATCTATTGAGATGTTGGCAGCGGTAGGATATATTGAGATGGTGGCAGTGGTGGGATATATTGAAATGGTGGCAGTAGTAAGATCTACTTACAAGATGCCAACAGGATTTGCATGGTGGCTGCAGTGAGACCTAGAAATAGTTTGAGATGATGGCAGTTGTGGGATCTATTGAGATGGTGGCAGTTGTGGGATCTATTGAGATGGTGGCAGTGGTGGGATCTACTGAGATGGTGGCAGTGGTAGGATCTATTGAGATGGTGGCAGTTTTGGGGTCTATTGAGATGATGCCAGTGGTGGGATCTATTGAGATTGTGGCAGTGGTAGGATCTATTGAGATGATGTCAGTGGTGGGATCTATTAAGATGGCGGCAGCGGTAGGATCTATTGAGAAGGTGGCAGAGGTAGGATATATTGAGATGGTGGCAGTGGTAGGATATATTGAGATGGTGGCAGTGGTAGGATATATTGAGATGGACAAAGTCAGTCATTTTCCATTAAACAAATACATGTATAATTAAAATGGCAGTGGTAGGATCTATTGAGATGATGGTGGCACTGTAGTGTGATCTATTGAGATGGTGGCAGTGGTAGGATATATATAGATGGTGGCAGTGGTGGGATCTATTGAGATGGTGGCAGTGGTGGGATATATTGAGATGGTGGCAGTGGTAGGATATATTGAGATGGACAAAGTCAGTCATTTTCCATTAAACAAATACATGTATAATTAAAATGGCAGTGGTAGGATCTATTGAGATGATGGTGGCACTGTAGTGTGATCTATTGAGATGGTGGCAGTGGTAGGATATATATAGATAGTGGCAGTGGTGGGATCTATTGAGATGGTGGCAGTGGTGGGATATATTGAGATGGTGACAGTGGTAGGATATATTGAGATGGTGGCAGTGGTGAGATCTATTGATATGGTACGTGGCAGTGGTAGGATATATATTGAGATGGTGGCAGTGGTGGGATCTATTGAGATGGTGGCAGTGGTAGGATATATTGAGATGGTGGCAGTGGTAGGATATATTGAGATGGTGGCAGTGGTGGGATCTATTGAGATGGTGGCAGTGGTAGGATCTAGAGATGGTGGCAGTGGTAGGATCTATTGAGATGGTGGCAGTGGTGAGATCTATTGAGATGGTGGCAGTGGTAGGATATATATTGAGATGGTGGCAGTGGTGGGATCTATTGAGATGGTGGCAGTTGTGGGATCTATTGAGATGGTGGCAGTGGTGGGATCTATTGAGATGGTGGCAGTGGTAGGATCTATTGAGATGGTGGCAGTTGTGGGATCTATTGAGATGATGCCAGTGGTGGGATCTATTGAGATTGTGGCAGTGGTAGGATCTATTGAGATGATGTCAGTTGTGGGATCTATTGAGATGGCGGCAGCGGTAGGATATATTGAGATGGTGGCAGTGGTGAGATCTATTGATATGGTGGCAGTGGTAGGATCTATTGAGATGGTGGCAGTGGTAGGATCTATTGAGATGGTGGCAGTGGTAGGATATATTGAGATGGTGGCAGTGGTAGGATATATTGAGATGGTGGCAGTGGTAGGATATATTGAGATGGACAAAGTCAGTTATTTTCCATTAAACAAATACATGTATAATTAAAATGGCAGTGGTAGGATCTATTGAGATGATGGTGGCACTGTAGTGTGATCTATTGAGATGGTGGCAGTGGTAGGATATATATAGATGATGGCAGTGGTGGGATCTATTGAGATGGTGGCAGTGGTGGGATATATTGAGATGGTGGCAGTGGTAGGATCTATTGAGATTGTGGCAGTGGTGAGATCTATTGAGATGATGTCAGTGGTAGGATCTATTGAGATGGTGGCAGTGGTGAGATCTATTGATATGGTGGCAGTGGTAGGATATATATTGAGATGGTGGCAGTGGTGGGATCTATTGAGATGGTGGCAGTGGTAGGATATATTGAGATGGTGGCAGTGGTAGGATAGATTGAGATGGTGGCAGTGGTGGGATCTATTGAGATGGTGGCAGTGGTAGGATCTATTGAGGTGGTGGCAATGGTAGGATCTATTGAGATGGTGGCAGTGGTAGGATATATTGAGATGGTGGCAGTGGTAGGATATATTGAGATGGTGGCAGTTATGGGATATATTGAGATGGTGGCAACAGTAGGATATATTGAGATGGTGGCAATGGTAGGATCTATTGAGATGGTGGCAGTGGTAGGATATATTGAGATGGTGGCAGTGGTAGGATATATTGAGATGGTGGCAGTTATGGGATATATTGAGATGGTGGCAACAGTAGGATATATTGAGATGGTGGCAGTGGTAGGATATATTGAGATGGTGGCAGTTATGGGATATATTGAGATGGTGGCAACAGTAGGATATATTGAGATGGTGGCAGTGGTGAGATCTATTGATATAGTAGCAGTGGTATGATCTATTGAGATGGTGGCAGTTGTGGGATCTATTGATATAGTAGCAGTGGTATGATCTATTGAGATGGTGGCAGTTGTGGGATCTATTGAGATGGTGGCATTGGTATGATCTATTGAGATGGTAGCAGTGGCAGGATCTATTGAGATGGTGGCAGTGGTGAGATCTATTGAGATGATGTCAGTTGTAGAATCAATATGGAAAGGTGGCAGCGGTTGTACCTTCTCCATGAAGTCAATCGGTGTCAAAGCTTCAGATCCCAGAAATGTCGCAAGGTGCTGCAGAATAGCATTTTTTCTCGCAATCCTATCAAATTGAATTTGACATTAATATCAATTGTATGAACTATAGGAGATAGAATTTCGAGATTTTCTTAAATGTTATATTCACTCTCCATATTAATGGATTGTTGTCTTTTCTCAGTTTAGTACCATTAACATCCAGGTTTGGATTATGGGAGGAACAGACAAGAGGCGCTACACTCTACATTAAACCGGTTTGACAATATTAAGATACAACTTAGCCAGACAGAATTATGACGAATGTCCTAATATCCCAGAAAACAAGAAGGGCTTGCGACAGAGACTATCGAAAATTCTTTGAGAAGGCATTAACTGATGATGACGTAATTTAAACAATAACAAAACACCTGGGTTGGGGCTAGATGATCACTAGAAAAAAACATATTATCTTACCTCTATGCTGCCCCAATATAGTGGGTTGTTAATAAACCCAACCAAGGCAGGGCTACTGTTAGGTGATGTTGCATCTGCAACATAGAGCAACGGTCCTAGATAGTTTCTACCAGCATTAGGTGACAGGTTGAAGATCTCACCAGAGTAGCCTTTGTCACGCCAAAATCCCTTCGCGAAATACAAATCATTGCATTTTAATTTTTAGGCACATTATGAATTTTTCAAAAAAATACCAAGCAAAAAGGGAAAGACCCTTAAAAAAATTGACATTATAATCAGTTTGTGTATTGGAACAAATGGAAAACTTGTTCGGCACTACGTTACAGTGACATTACCGATTAGCTGATTTGAAGTGCCCATACGTATAGCGATTACAACTTTCACAATTTAATAACTTATTTTTTTTTCCGAATTCATTCAAACTTTCACCAGTCTGCTTCTCTAATATTGTTGATTTCTTTTATAGTACTTGTCATGTGGAATTTCCTTTAATGCACTTCTCACTCATGAATTTCTATTTCAATTTTGTGAGTTCGATTCTGGCTAGATGCTGATCTACTCATCTTTATCTTCCGTTTACTCTCTCAAACACTGTTTGTTTGTTTTTTAATTCGCATAGATACATTTTTATATAACTTTACCAAAGATTTTTAGGTGTGCCATACAATTTTGACAATGTTTCTTTTGTTCATCTTATTAATACTATTCATAGTGTTGCAGTGCATACTTTTATCTTTTTATCGTCAATTCGTATGTAATTTTTAATTGTTGGCAAGATACCCCTTCTCTTTTGCCCCCTTCTTTACCTCTTGCCTTTTACTCTCTCTTTCTTCCTCTTTCTCTCTCTCTCTCTCTTTCTTTCCTCTCTCTCTCTCTCTCTCTCTTTCTTTCTCTCTTTCTCCATCTCACTATCTTTCCTGCTTTCTCTTTCTTCACTCTTTTTCTCACCTTCCTTCCTTCTCTCCTTCTCTCCCTCTCACTCTCTCTCTCTCTTTCTCTCTCACACACACTCTCTCTTTCTCTTTTTAACCTCTTTTCTGTACATTTTTCCCTTCTCTCTTCCTCAGTTTCAAATTTTATTTATGTACATATTCCCCATTTCCTTCTTGTTCGTATTTTTGCTTCTATTTTACATTTGGTACAAAATTAAGGATAAACATATACGTGTACTTATAATTATGTAAGTGATACTGTTTTAAGCTGTACACTTGTTTTCAAAATGCAATGTATATCCATGTGCAATTCAGTATATGTAACTACGATGCATGATTCAATTAATACCATACCATAAATACCATACCATAGAGCAGAGTTTGAAGAAATTTGGTGAATATTTTGAGCTTTGTAAACTAGACTAAGCCAATGATGTAGTAATTACTAGATTCTACTTATCATTCACATCTGAAGGTTTTTCAAATCAATACAGCCCCCATATATTATGAAGGGACTAATTTTTACTGCCTAATTCATAAAATCGTGTTGAGCATGTTGTATCATTAAAATGAGTCATTTGGAAAAGCTTTTGACCATTTGAATTGACGTTCCATCACTTTGAATGTCAAGCTTCAGAGTAAGGACTTCAAGTATTCCTTGGAACTTTCCTTGAACTAGAATGCTCTAATTAATCTTAATTAATAGTATACATACTGTAATAAAGATATCTGCAATGTAAAACTCACAGTTTTGTATGTTGCGATGAACTTCAACAGGTTCCCAACTTTTGTGTGACCGATAAACATGTGTCTTTTTGATGGAGGCTCTGGAAGATATTGGATAGACACTAAATGTGGGAAATGAAACAGTAAATTATAGGAATAAAAAAGAAAAGGTCAAACTGTGTAAGTTAGCATTGGCGTATTTGAGGGAGACACCTGTCCAACGGCCCGTGCTTCCTTTTGTTTGTCTCATTCCCTTCCCAAATGTGATACCCTCAATTGTATTTTTCCCTGTATATCTGAACAAATTAATAATGCATTTCTTTAAAAAAAACAGCCACATTTGTATTCAAATGCAGTTATATAAACATAATTATTTTTTTACTCTGTTTGCCGATGCAGCTAAATAATGGGTTTATTGCAAAGTTTGTTGATCTTTGGATACTGTAATTGATCACAAGAGAGCAGATATGGTTATCAAACTGCAAATAAAGGAAACAAACTTTTAGAACTTTGCAAAGGCCTCGTCTCCAATGATTAAAAAGTAATCAATTTCCGAAGTTTATTGAACCAATTCTTGTCTCCGATATATCAGCATCCTGGATTTGAAACTTGCCATCGTTATGTGTGGTTCGGTATTTATTGTGTGGTAATTTATATTTTTAAATACTAAAATCAGAAATACTATTTAAAAAGAAAATCATGCATGTACCATTGTTAAAATAAGGAAACTAAGTGAATACCTCTCTTAATAATCTCACATAAGTAACAGCGTACCTGAACAGTTCATGGGGATTGAGTTGATGACGTACTTGCAGGTGAAGGATTTCCCTGAGAGGGTTCGGACTTTGACCTCTGACCTAGAGCTTTGGTCAATGCTGACCACTGGTTCAGAGAGAAGGACATTGGACCGACCCAGTCTTTCTTGTAGTTTAATGCTCAATGGCTGTGCCCCTCCCTACAAATGAGATATATTTAGATAAAATTAAAGGTAGTGGGGTCATTGGGTTGAAATTTAAAAGAAACGGCAGTAGGAAAATATTGATATCACTATTTCCAGAGGTCATCATCCAAAAATGATAGGGACACATTCTGACAATGATTCCACTAACTTTACAAACTACACATTACACAAGATACTATGTCCCTTTTGCAGCCAACATCAAATTCTGTAGAACTTTGCAGGAATTATGAATATGTCATGTATGTCCTATCTGTGAAATTTAAACATTAGCATTGTCCTAGTATTCAAATTATGCAAGGAAACCCGTTTACCGTCTAGACTTCACTGTCAGACAGTTTTTTTTTGTGGTAATAACAGACATAAAATGAGCTGTAACAGGTACATGAGCATTTGTCTACATCGATAACCCACTACTTGTAATGGCCAAAATTAAACTGATTGAATCTTTGTGCAGCACAAAACGTACAACCATTCGGTAAAAGGGTCTGAAAATCAGACTATGATTGCAATCACTTTAATCGATTCGACAACTAATATGGTCGTTATTTTCCCACTAAAAGCCATTTTCAAGCCCTTTCGTTTTGAGGGAAGTTCTAAATCAGTATTGTCTTTCAAATGCCGTTGGAATTTAACCTTTTTATTTCTTTGGCCTGCAAATGGGACATAGTACCTTTAAGGAAGTTAATTGAAAAAAATCTCAATTGCAACAATTAAAAAATGATAACTACTATTGTCAGGAAGGGTCGAAATTAAGTATTACATTGCTTGGGTTTTTGTAGGATCTAATGAAGAGTTTGAGCTCGAATCCACACAAACTGGATTAACTGCAGCGTTAATAATCAACTATGTACTACATTTACAGCTTCATCAATAAAAAAAAAACTCAAGTGGCATAGTATTTTTTTAAACTTCTAATCAACGGGTGAACCTACTTCATGCCAATGGATTCAATTGACAATGTGTTGTTTTATGGACTCGACTTCATACTCATTATTTTTTGTTTAAATGACTCAATAAATGGTATCCTTTACATTGAATCTACAATTTGTTAAAGTAATGGGCACTAGTAACCAGCAGCTTTGGAAAATGAAGATGTGTTTATGTTTGTCATTATTTTTTTCTTCAAAGTGGGTCAATGACATTTCCTCATATATGATAAGATGATAAGTAGCACTGGGCAGTTGCACTGGTCACAACTGGCGCTGACTAGCTCTGGTGTGGACTAGTTCAATGCTATTCTGACCTTTATCTTACTCTCCTGTGCTCCACCATTCTTGTTGTCGTAGAGACTCTTGTTGCTAATGCCCGAACTGACATAGAAAAGGTAATTGAGGGCGCTGTGACCCCTGCCTCGAGAACCATTGACGACCTCGAAGCCTCCTTCCACTACGTCCTTGGCCCCTGCAAGGATAAGTATAAGAGAGAAGATGGTAAAAGTAAGAGAGCAAATGTGGCGAAGAAGGGAACGAAGGTAAAAAATAAGTAAGCCAATTAAATAACAAATAAAAGGGACGGGTGAGACGAATATGGGAGCGAAGATGACAAACTGAATGAAAATTATAAACTAACCTTGTGTCCATGTTTCTCTGGCGAGAAATTGTTCAAAGGTAATGCTGTCATAATCATCTGCATTTTTAGCTCTCCATGGCGCATTGCAGGGTACATCTCTTGCAAGGCTATCGGCCTTCAAAGATGAATAAAATACAGAGCAGTTAGCTCTAAGCAAACGTCACCCTTAGTGATACAACTTGAATATATGCAATGAGACTTTTGTCTCATTTTGTCCTGACATGTCACGTCAAGAAACTAAAGTCTCTCGTATCCTGTTCTAAAACTCTTTCCCCCTAATTGCTCTACCCTATCTTTCGAGAAGAAAAGACTCGTTTAATTTTCCTCAATATCATAAATATACGCAAAATACTTTTAAAAAATGATGATTGAACTGTTACCTTCCAACTATAAACTCTATTTCGGGCATCAGCAGTGAGATACTTTAATTTTCATTCATACAATTTTTAAAAAGGTAATAGCCATCTCTAGATAACTGACTTCTGCTTTCTTTTTGTATTGATTAGATTAAGATGAGAAGGCATGGTGTCCGGGTTGGGAGATGTCATTCCTATTTCATTCTGTATTTAGGGAACTTCACCACTGCAGATAACTAAACCCCACCTTTCTTTCGAAATTGGTTAGGTCAAGTGATATGGAAAGAATATCACTATGGGAAATCATAAAATTTGAACTATTCCTTCAAGTCTATTTTCGGTGTCAGGAGTGGGATACGTTATTATTATGTTATGCTGTATACGAACGACTAAACCATCCCAAACTACTGAATCCTTCATTTGTTAGATCGAGAGGAACGTTGAAGTGACAGGATTTGAATATTGACCTTGGACCTTTGGATGATTTCTAGATGTTGGATGTTAGCAGAGGAATTAGTTCTTGGTTTTAATTTCGTACATGAGAATACTTTTCACAATAGGCCTGTGCATTAATTACCTTTCTTTCAAAATTGAGGAGATCGAGAAGAACATGAAGCGGCAAGGACGGTATTTCACTCTCGTAAGTTCTGACCTTTGGCTTTGCACTATTCCCGCTCTGCTGGAGTTTGGTGCCATCCGTGAACTGAGGGTATTGCTCCATTCCCAATTCCTTCAGAAGCCAGAGAATATGGTGTTGGGTTCTCAAAGATAAGGAATGAAAATGCGAGGGATGAAAGGAACTCTTGGTTTATGTTCCTGGGTTGATATGCAACCATCCATAAAAAATTAACATCAGGATACTTCTTCCAACAGGAACTACTGTAAATCGTTACTTAATAACCATCAAATGAAAATGCAATAGATAAAAGATAAATTAAATTGAAAAAATGTAATTACAATAATAATAATGATGATAATAATAATGATAATGATAATGATAATGATAATAATAATGATAATGATGATATTAATTATAATAATGAGAAGAATAAGAATAATGATAATAATAATAAGTATAATAGTATTAATAATAATAATAATAATGATAATAATGATAGTAGTAATAATAATAACAATAATAATAATAATAATAATAATAATAATAATAATGATAATGATAATGATAATGATAATAATAATAATAATAATAATAATAATAATAATAATAATAATAATAATAATAATAATAATAATAATGATTATGTAGGCCTATTATAACAGAATAAATTGAAATTCACTAACCACTTCTGATACCTTATGTGAATGATAATGTTTATGTATGTCGGATAAGTATAACTTAATACAAATAATTTGTATAGGCACAAGCGAGCCTATTAGTTCATTAAATGGCTAATTTGACAACGGCCTGCCATTTTTAAAGCACCTTTATGTGACAATTCTAGCCAATCGAGAGGACCGCTGCCTTTTGCACAAAAGTAACGGAAGTTTTTATCGATGATGGTAGGAGAGAAATAGTGCTCAGAATATAATTAAGCATCCGGTATTTTATATAAACTATAAAATCTATGTACTTGAAAACGTAACCCACTTTGTTGAGTTTGAAGGGACATAAAGAACGGCTATTTAGATTCTGTGTTTTAGAGATATTTAGTGTGAGAGTGAAAAGGAGGGAGAGGGAGAGAGAGAGAGAGAGAGAGACTGATCGAAAGGCCGCCCCCCACTCCGAGACCGAAAGGATACCATGCGTGTTACCAAAATGTCCGGTAAAGGGGTACTTTTCGTGCGACAAAGTTCGGCCCGAGATTTCTTTAAAAAGGGGGTGTTTTTACTTTTTCTCTCTTTGGATTCCTTAGAAATTTAAAAAGGGGGTCATAAAATATCTTGAATATCATAGATAGGGGGTACATTGAGCAGTGTTCCAGATTTAAGGGGTCTCCAAGGCAGGAAAAGCCCGCGAAAGGGGTTCGAAATGTTGGCAGTCCTCAGATAGGGTGCTTTAAAAGAGGGAACAAGCATACGCATACCCTAAATAACACTGAGGGGAGGGGGCGGACGGGTGCATGGTGAACAACAAAAAAGGACATCGGCGCAGTGCAATATACAGCGAATAATGCGAAATGATAAAGAGTTGTGGGAGCGTGTGTGGGTAAATATTGACACGAGAGATATAGAAAAAAGAAGTCTTTACAAAACTGACTTTTGAAATGCAATTAGACTTAATACCTGCAGACCCACTGTCCTCCTAAGTCCCAGTAGTCAGTCCCACCGGCGCATTTGAGCGGCACTGTTAGGGTCCTTCCTCCAACCCTATCTGAACCATGTGATGTGAGGAAACGTTTGAAAGAAATCTGATTCTCTCATTATCATCTTAAAGATTTCAGCTCTAATACTAGCGTAATAGATCTTGTTCTTATTGATTGCAGAAGGCAAATTACAGACACAATATTATTATAGAACAACTATATATTTTTTTCAAAACATAAAGCAAAATACACTTCTCCATCACCATATGACAACAGTCAGAATACAAAGGGAGTGAGCAAGCGAGCGAGCGAGCGAAAAGAGGAGAGAGAGAGAGAGAGAGAGAAAGAGAGAGACAGAGAGACAGACAGAGAGACAGACAGACAGACAGACGGAAAGACAGAGAGACAGGCAGAGAGAGAGAGAGTGAGTTGGGGAGGGAAAAATAGAGAGTAATTATAATTCTACTATTAGAAACAAGCTACATCACTAGTGGGCTCTAATATAATCTTGTCTGAAATATTTTTCTAAATGTAGCAACATATTTTAGTTTTTGTTTGGTTTTAGAGGTTGGATGATGACAAGCCATTAATTTTTACCAATATGATGGTATTGATTATAAGCTGAAATTAAAGAATAATATCAAATATTTCAGAAACAAACCTTTTGCTTCTACCACGATCACCTTGCATCCTGGGATAGTCTTTGTAAGATGATACGCCGCTGTGAGACCGGAAAGCCCCGCCCCTATCACAATTACATCATACTCCCCATCTGATGCACTCGTTGACTGAGACATCTTCAAGACAATGGCCCTCTGTTGATACTAAGCTCAAGAACAGATCTGCCTCCCACCACTGTGTATAGATATGTTCGTTCAAATGCATTTAAACATGGCAACGCAAATTTCATGAAAAAAAATATACAAAGCAAAACAAAACATAACTAAAAACATAAACAAAAACAAAACAAATCAATACACAACAAAACAAGACAAAACAAATCTAAACAAAACCAATTTAAAAATACAATGCAATAGAAAAAAAAAGTGAAATGTACATCAACCAAGATATTTCACATCCACGGCATAGTAAGCATAATTATATAGTTGCTAAGAAAAGTATATAATGGAGAGTATGATTCATGCAGAAACGATCAACGGTTATCTGCATGTAATTAAAGGAAAATCGATGCAGTCAAGTGCTAGAAAATATAAGCAGATAAATGATAAAAGGTTAGCTTTGGCCTACACAGATTTAATGAAAGCCAACACAGAAAATTCTCATCACATAATTAATCACAACGTGCTAGTTTTAGTTACTCATTACCTGATGAAAAGCATTGGTCTTTCATTATACGTTTTCTCTTGCTTCCCTGTTTCATAATGGCATGGCCACAGGCCAGGAAAACTGTATCACAAACCGTGGAAAGCGACACAAACATCCTGCTTGGCCATCATGTGACAAATTCATTGTATCAAGCACTAGCTTTTCTGTATTTTCTTTGACTAATTGATATTACATGCACTACAGACCTATACATGCACCTATATAGTTTGTCTAATTTGTACCATTGATTGATTACATTGCATGGTCATTGAATACCTTTTAGTTTAAATGATGTATTTGAACCAATCGAAACAATAAATTTATTGGTTGTACGACGTACACTATTATGTTTCGGCGGCAATTGCTACTCGGTGTATATTGTTAACTTCAGTTTGAAGTTAACGATATCACCACACGGGCACTACACCTACCTCTAACCCTAACCCTAAAACTACCTAAATAATGACTGTAATAATAACTTTATTACTGAATAAAGGCCGTAGCAATTGTCGCTGGACCATATAGACGAAATGTAGGAGCACCCAAATTGTCACAATCATGTAACTCTCGTTGCTATACATTGTGTCAGCAATAATATTTGGAACATCTACAAAACTCTGCAAAAGAAAATAAATTCAGACGTACACATCCAATAGAATAATATGAAATCACTTTTTACCGTCTGTTTACCGAAATTGCACTGAATAGGCTAGAATGTTTTGCGACTTACCCATGTAGGTGTATATGCGTGTAATAAAACTGTTTTTGTACACACCCCTCTCGACCCTACCTTCTGTTATCACTGATAAACAGATAAGCTCTAAGCCTGCCCTCTGACCTGAGAGAAGAATCATTAGGCCAATTAACCATGGGCCAACTAATGTAAATTAAAAAAGATTATCCTGATAATATGGACACTTGATACCTGAAACTTGAAACTCAATTTTTATGGAGATGACATTAAAGGGACAGTTAGAGTTCTAATTGTTTAAGATCGGCCGTAAATGCCCTCAAAGTGCATGATTATTGCTCTTATTCTTATTTATGACATTTCTAGTGCCCTTTCAGGTCCTAAAATTGCTATGAAGGTAATTTTAGACCCCAAAATGTGTGAGATTTAGATCAAATTTGATCATACTAATTCAGCTCCATCACTTAAAAAAAAAAAAATAACAATACACGGGGCCGGCTGGTTGTGCGTATTATACCAACACGAAAAAGCTAACAAAAAGCCAACATTGGCATATTGGCTGGAATAAAACGTATATCTCGTTTTTTCAACGGCTGGTTCAACATTATCAAATATTTGTGGGGCTGCACAAAATTATTAGAAATGGTTAAATTTATCGATATTTCACCCGTCTCTGAACCGATTTTGATCAAACAAAGATGATTTTGCCATTTAAATTGTATGTTCTTTCAAATTTGACACTCAGTTTTTCATTATCTCACACAAAAATTATTTTGAGTAGCGCCCTCTATACCAAAACTCAACTATCCCTTTAAAGATAACAAAAGGAAATAACAATGTAATAGAGGTATTGATATATACCTGCAGATTTTGTTATAGGGATGGGCGAATGCTGTCTGAAGAGAGAGAGAGAGAGAGAGAGAGAGAGAGAGAGAGAGCGAAGCGAGAGTATGTATGCACACCTACATTTGTATTGAAAAAGACAAATCATTTTGAGTTAAAGGCGTTAAAGGCAGATATATACATAATTATATACAGAGAGAGAGAGAGAGAGAGAGAGGGGGGGGGTTGTTGATTTGTTCTTCTTCCATTATTAGAGTTAAAACATTTCTTGGATTATAATGTGACCTTGACTTTTGACCAAAATGTTATTCAACATTATCTTGATAGTAACTTGTGCATACCAGTCTCATAGCATAGACATGAAATGCCTATAATAAAATACTTTGATGCTGCTGTCACCATCAGAAAAAGCAGTACCTATGTTTTGTTCATGCTACACACACGAAACCCAAACAAAAGAGAATTGGGCTCTCTCTAAAAAATTAGCATAAGGTCCACGGACCTAACCCTCACCTGAGCCGATGAAAGTAGGGACCTCACAATAAGGGACCTAGCTCCTATCCCATTTGCACCAGGAACATTGGATTTATTGCAAGGGTGGCAGGCCATCTTTAAAAGTGGGGGGCACCAACAAAAAGGGGCACTTTATGGAAAAAGGGGGCAACTACAAAGGGAAACCTCAAAACGAAAATATACAATTTTTAGACATTTGTATATACTCCTACATTGTGATAACATTATCGGGATGATTTCAATATTGTTTCTCTCTTTACATGGTCCAAGATACTGCTTTAAGCATCGTACTTTGCAGTTGGGTGTGATGGTGTGCATATTCATTTGTGAGCGAGCAAAGCAAGAGAGCAAATTTTTTTCAAAGAATTGATGTCGCACTGTGAAAAATTATATTTCCCTCTTATAAAGAGGGAAAAACCAATCCTGTTGGGGTTTTGAGCACAATCTATAGTCATGAAAGACTGAAAAGATCTTTAATAAGAGACAAGTATATCAACTATAAATTCGAGCAAGCGTAGTGAGTGAGCTTTGGGGAAATTAAAGAAAAAGTTGCTCTCACATGCTTTAAATTAGGGGCACATTTTATGGTGAAAGGAAAAGGGGGCACTTATCAACAGGGAAAAGGACACTTATTGGAAAAGAAAAGGAACACATATCAAAGTAAAAAGGGCAATTATCAGAGGTGATAGTGGGGCACTTCTCGCTCCTGAAAAGGGGCACTCACCAGAGATGAAAAAGGCACTTATAAGAATAGAAAAGAGGCATTTGTAAAATGAAAAGGGCACCTGTCAGATTTAAATAGGGGCATTTATGAGAAGGGGAAGAAGCCCTTATCACAAAGGAAAAGGGGCACTTATTAGAAGGGGTAGAGGCACTTCTTAAAAAAGAAAAGGGACACCTCTCAGATTTGAGCAAGGGCAGTTATGAGAGGTAAAGGGGCACTTTTGGGGGTACTTGAAAAAGCAGGTGGGGGCACTGTGCCCCCTCCACCCGGGAGCACCGCCTCTCATTTATTGGAACAGTAGGGCAATTTAGGGGTGCTGCTCCCAAATCCCCTGCAGGGGCAGGTATCCCTTTCAAACAAATTTAGGTCTTCTTCACATAAAAATGATTCCTACAATGTTTAGCCAGAATCCTTACCAACATTTTGGTATGAAATCATATCTACACTTTATGATCTATCAGAATATGAAATACAGTAGAACAAAACAAAAAACGATTGCAATAACTCACTTTTGGCTCAGGTGAGCTAAAAATTAAAAAGTTTAAACCCACATGTTTTAGCATTGAGTGATTTAACCCATTTGCATTTCTTAATTTGTTAGCAATATGCTCAGGAGAAATGGCTACACTCATCTCAATGGCTACACTCATCTCAATATGTAACATTTCGAGGAAACAAGGGAAACGCTCTCGGCGCTCTCGCCTGCATTACAAAATTAGATATGATGAAAAATTGAGGTTGGGACATTATTTATAGGCAAGGTGGCCCATTAGCAGGCCCCCCAAAATGAAATTTTCTGAATATAATCAGCATTTTGAAGTGAATATCGACTTAGAATCATCAGAAGAATTATTTACTATTATTTGTACCAAGATTGATAACTTTCATGAAATATGAACAAATAACAAAAATTGATTTATTAATTCTCATATTAAGCTGTGAAAAACATAATCCAAGTCTACTGACCTAACATGACCTTGACTTTGTGACCTGGAATTTGTGTCATATGATTTGTGATACTTGATTACCCTTGGGTACAAGTTTCATGAAAGGCGAGACAAAATTGAGCATTTTGTGTTTGAGTTTTGTTTTTATTTGGTGGTTTTTTATTTTGTTTTATTTGGAGGGGGCTTGTCATCATGCTCTGCAATAAAACTCTGGCCCCATAACAATATTTTCAGGTCTTTTAGAATTTATGTTGGAACCTACTGGTAATTTTGTTTACATAAATATATGATATACTTGGTAAACGAATATAGCAAAACTTGCCAAGTACTGCCATTTTTTGCCTCAATATCATTCTGGCAATAAATATTTGACTATTATTTCATGGGTACAATGCTGTCAATAACATGTTTGGGGTAACTTTGTTTAATTGTTGTTTAATATCCAAAAGCAAAATCGCACCATTTGGGATTTTCCCTATAATACAACCATTATTGGACTTTGAAATGAGGACACCATCATTATGATTGGATTGGCATTTCTATATACACATTCAAATACATATATGGACAAATAATTTTAAAAAAATCACAATGACCACAAGAATATCATAAATTTGAATAATTAATGCCTTCTAAGACTCACATTTATTTAATTACTCATCTTCACAAGCCATTTCCACAATAATATTGCAAGTTAACCCCTACATGCATTTAGAATACATCAGTTCACAGAAAATTATGTAATCACATTTATTTTCATAATCCATGTGATTCGGAAAGTCCAGGTTTGAGTAACTATGGATTGGTAACATTTACACTTATTACACTATGACTTGATATAGCAAATCAACTGCAAAGTTTTTCTGTTTGACTAGTATGTTTAATTGACATGAAATATACATATTATGAAAATTAAAATAATGAACCATTATTTATACACTGTATCTTGGCATATTTTCTTCCTAGAAAATTCTTGAATAATCCCAGTCAACATTGAGACATTATCTCAACTTTTCATCCTTTTCTTTTGCATTACCTGTATATATATCATTATTTAATGTTCACTACTATATGAAAGGCCATACAGCCAAAAATGAAGAAATTTATGCTGGATCCAAACTCTTCATGAAATGGAATTATCCAAACGTGCACGACACCCCCTATCAAAATAGAACGCAACTATGTCTAAACCAATTTAATTATAAACCAGTAACCTCACGTTACTAAAAACCATTACAAAAAACAAAAAAAAAATTTTAAGGAAGATTAAACATACCGAGTATAAAGAGAGAAAACAGATTCATGGTGTTACACATTCTCACTATCGCCAATACAGTATTCAGCCATAGAGGGCAGCACTGGCCATGGGTATATGTGGCAAAGGCATTTCAGGATCCCATACAAATACAATGGGTCAAGAACTGGAAAGTCTGATAGAAATGATAATTTAATAGCCAATAAAATATAAGCTACAGATTATGATCTTGCCCCATAGATCTTATGAAATCATTGGGGGACTTCATGAAACCTGAACAATATTTTGGTAAAATCAGGAATTTGTTGACAGTGCTGTACAGTCTGTATGGAAGCCAAAAGAAACCTTGTCTCATCCTCTTCCCAGGTATCCTATCTGTGCGTGTGCTGACCTGCGAAGTGTGGGAGAAAGGATGATTACCCTCTACTATCTAACACTGTATTGGCGGTAGGTTGAATTCGATCAGAAATCAAAATACTTTATCCCTATCAGCCCTGATGTATTCAAGCACTATAAAACAAGATTTGTACTACATGTAAACATGTAAACATATACGGTATAAACATGTATCCCTTTCAACCACACCAGTGGTTTTCTTTTCCTTTGCAAAGGTAATGCGTCACAAACGTTCTTTCCATTTATACATATCAGGATGCTACTTACAAATCCCCATCCCTGTAAAACTTTAGAAAATAATATCAGCAATGTTATTCATTCACCATGATATGTTAGAATTTACAGTGTTTTCACTGATTGATTGAAAAAGCAGATAGTACCCTCTACTTGACCACTAAGCTTTATGCAATATGAAATTTTTAGAATGCTACTTAATGTGTAATCCTTAAATTACTTTTTTCTACAAAGAAGCTGCGTCATATATGTATATATGCCACATGCTCATGATTGAAACTTCTGATCAATATGTATATGTAGGTAAAGAGTGGGTACACCATATAATTCTGGGAGTGGCAGTTTGTTAAAAGAGAGAAGAAAAAAAAAAGCAAACATAGTGTAAATTAACATTGGATATTTATGTTTTGATATGCAGATACAATACCTCTAGGGGATAACAGTGAATAAACATGCTCATCAAGATACAAAATGACTAAATAAGATTTTTGTTTTTATTCAAAGGAAATCAGTGTGCCCTCTTGTTGCTGCTGAGGGGGTGGCTGTTGCTGCTGAGGAGTGGCTGTTGCTGTTGCATGCCAGGGGGTGGTTGCTGTTGTTGCATACCAGGTGGTATCATCTGCATGCCACCTGCACCCATCATCTGCTGTTGTCCCTGTGGTTGATACTGTTGCTGCGGTGCTGGTGAGCCGTATTGCCCTTGTGGTGGTACCTGAACTTGTGGTAGAGCACCAGCCACAGTTTGCATGTTGTAGGGGTTGCCTGCTTGTTGCTGCTGTTGTTGTGGAGGCGGCGGCTGCTGCTGTTGCCGATATTCAAGCGAGGAGAGTGGTGACCCATAGCTTTGATTCATGCTACCAGGCTGTTGCGGCTGTTGCGGCTGTTGCTGCTGCTGTTGTTGCTGGGAAGGTGCACCATATTGCCCAGAAGGATACCCCCCACCACCAGCCATCGGTTGCTGGTACTGTTGCTGCTGCTGCTGCTGTTGTGGTGGCAGTTGTTGTTGCTGTGGTGGTGGAGGTTGATGCTGTTGTTGCTGGAGCGGTACCTGGTAGCCCGATGGAGGTTGGTTGTAACCCACCTGGGTGGTTGGCTGGCCGGCATCCATCTGGGTGGTAGAGGGGTGGACCACTGGGGTAACTCCCCTGGGGTGGGGCCATCCCATAGGGGGCATGGGAGGGGGACCCATACTGAAATAAAGAACAGCAACATTGTGAAAATGCTATCATTTTAATGGACATAAGTCTTCTTGTCTCTCAATGTTTGTTAATTTTGAAGCACACTAAACTAAATATATATCTTCTCTTTGAAGCCAGAAGGGCATTCAAATACAATATTAATGCCCTTCTTGTTCTGTACAGACAAAATTACACAACCCCAAAAAAAAAAATGCAATACCTCGATTCACAATACCTTAAAAGACACACAGATGTTATCCGCACACAGCTTACATCACAATATTCTTTTCTCCCCTTCAAATAGTTCTATACCAACAAGCATATGATGCAATTAACAAAATGAGACAACTGTCCTTTCATTTACCACTGATAGACACACCAAACTTCCTTAATAATGAGAGGAGGCACAATTTGTTATTAATACATGTATATTTATTGGACTTAGATGTTTTATTTCATCTATATATGTCTGTATGAAACTGTGATTTCCCAATCAAATTTCTCTGAGAACATAAATGAATACCCATTTCTTAGCCTATTGCCTATAGATTGGAACTGGATGGTCCCTGTAATAAGTATATGGGAAGTAGAGAAATCAGCTGTCAACAATGGAGTGTCTTCACTTCAAATAAACACTGTGATGATAATTTCAGCTGGTGGTTAGAATACAATACCCACATCTACTTTTGTTTATTGATCCAGTACACCTACCTGTTGTTGCTGTACATACTGGCCAGGAGGAGCATGTTGCATTCCACCTGGTGGGGGGGCAATACCACCTTGAGTCATCATACCAGGCTGATTCATGCCTAGAATAAATGGTGAAAAATCACAATGATACTGATAATAAGAATAAACATAACATATGCAGGGCTAAACACTAACAGGTACCTGGGACACATGGGCACCCAGAATCTAAGTCTGGAACCCCAAATTTGGAAATGTTTACATAGGGCTCATGCTACAGAGTTACAGACTCTAAAAAGCTCAATCCGGACCTTCTTCCGAAAAATTACTGTGTAGCCTTGACATATGACATAAACGGTGAATGCTTTGAGGGTAAGATAACATTTTTACCTGAGTTGATATCAAACTGTGCTACATGTATGCCTGGTGAAGTAGGGGGCTAACTTTAAACATGACTCTACAATACATTTTAGTAGTCAATGATTGTTTTATAAACTGCATGAAGTGTGTGACTCTGTAAAAGGGAAATTTTGGTACGAATATGACCATGCCTGACCAACATATTCACTTAAAGAAATATTTGTAAATTATATTGCAAACTTGAATTATATATGCACATTGAACTACAAGCATAATCCAGGCAATACGTAACTAATAATTGTGAATTTGTGACCTAGCAGTCATTAGCAAATCCTTCCACACAGTATAGATAAATCAGATGCTTAGAATCCTCTTCTTTGGTCTGTAAATACACATATTTTGCATTAGACTAGTGATACAAAATACAACAAGTCAACGCAAAGCGTAGCATCCCCTCGCAGGGTACAAATGGCCTATATACGTCAGAACAAGTTACCTCCATTGGACTATACTATTATATTACTAGGCAAGGAAGTTAACCACATTTTCACATATATAATTAGGTGTTTTTGCATATTTAATGAGCTATGACCTTTCACCTTCAACCTACATACTCGGAAATCGAACTTAGGCTGTATTTTGATACCATGTACCTCCATATTAATTTTCATTCAAATTTATCAAACATTACTAAAGTTATCGAATGGAAACCAGATTCGCATATTCAATGAGCTATGACCAGGGCTCAAATTAATTTTTTGTCCACGGGGGCTCTTCCAAAAAAAAAAGAGCCCCCGTGAGAAGGCTCACGGGGGCTATTTTAGTACTGACGGGGGCTCTTATTTTAATACAAATTTCAATTGAATTGTTACCCATGATACTCTTTGCTATTTCATCATTATCAGGGGCAGATCTAGCTTTTTGCCAGGGGGTTGACCCAATGGCGCTGCGGAACATCGTCCACGAGCCGCATAGCGGCGAGCGATTTTGTTGTTGCTATTTTGAACCCCTGTAAGTCATGTTTTCCTGGCATCTACTAACACAATGGAGATCATAAAAAGCAGTGCATGATAATGTCTTTTAAATCAAGTAACAGCCTTAAGGGGGTTTGACCCAATGATGATGCGGATACTGTGTGGGTCTGGACACATGATGGCGTTTTCCATGCACATCACATTTTCACTTAGCAGCCCAATTGGGGGAGGGGGTTAAACCCCACCCCGTAGATCCGCCACTTATTATCATTTATTGAGTCGGCATTTCCCTCTTACAAATTTACAAGTTACATAGGGGTTACTGTCGACTTTCATCCCGAGATGACATTCTCTTAATTTCTTCCCGTTCTGCACATTCCCCCTTATCATTCAAACTAGTCTTTACTATATCCTTCCACAACATCTGTAGTCTTCCTCTCCTTCTCAATATTGATTTACTGGTCGAGGTTCATTATTTGCTGGTCTTTTGGAATCACCAGTTTTCAGAGGATTCACGCTTTTCACAACGAAAAACTTCTCCATGTTTCGGTCCTTGCGCGATCGCCTCTAGATATGGGGCAGCAGCGTGCACACCGGTCGGTACTACCGGCGCGGTATAGCCGCTGCTGACGGTCGCACTGCACTGCGAGCTTCCGTTGATTGTATCGGTAATACCGCTAGAATCTGATGTGGAGATGGGAAATATAGCGCCATCTTGCGGCGAATAAGCGCACATTTGTTTACAATATGGCGGCCTCTAGACACCAAAAAATATGAGCGAGAAATCATGCACGCTAATCTAACTTCCATAGTTCAATTTCATTGGTTTAAGATTTGAAATACATATTAAGTTGAAACTCAATATTGTGTGAAAGTTATAACAGAAAAGATAATCTTTATTCTATATTTCCACGGGGGCGTTTTTAATTTCGATAATCTCTGTGTCTCAACATGAACTACATAATGCGAATGAAAAATAGGATCTACTATATGAAGTTAACCTACCTTCCTAATTTGAAGGGAAAAGAGTTTTTTTGTTTTTGTTTTTTGAAGTCTCAATTTTATTATGCCCCTTCACATAGCACTCTGCCTGCCAAAGCTCTGCTGGCTGAAGCTCACCCGAAGCTCACCCGTGCCCAGTAGAACAATGGCATGGTCCCAGCTCACACACACACGGGATATCGACTCACCATTCAGAAACTAGAACCAAACTAGCCTAGATCTATGTCCGAATTTTTTGTTGTTTTTGTTTTGTTTTTGTCTTAAAAATAGGGGTGCGTCTTATACACAGGTGCGTCGTATACACAGAGATTTACAGTAACAAAAGTATGCGACGTGAAAAGATGAAGAAGACGTACAAAAATATATAGACAAGAATATACAAAGAAAAAGAGATGTAGCTATCAGAAGACACATAATAAAAAAATCATCAAGAGCAATTAGAGAGGAAGTAAGAAAAACAAATAGAATTTACAAAAATAACATAAAAAGGAATTATATATACAAAAAGATGATGAATTAGGAGAACCGAGTGAAAATATCAAGTATGACTTACCAGCCATGCCATAGGCTGTGTATTGTATTTGCCTCATCTGTTGCTGTTGTTTCTGTTGCTCCAGCCAAACCTGTCTCTCTCTCTCCTGCTCCTGCATCTTCAGCAGGGCTTGTTGCTGTTGAAACTGCAGCATTTCCTGTATACACAAGAACAACAAACATTGAGAAATTTGAGGACTGGTAAGACCTCATTCAGATATGAAGAGGTAAAACTGTGGTGGATTTCTTTATGATGACATAAACACTTCACAATTCTGTATCTTATAACACAGAGCTAAGTGAGCATGTGCATGACCTTTGTTGCGGGCAGTTGCCATTCATTTACATGTTAAAAACCCCTGGGGTGGTATTCTCTTAAGTTAAGCTGGGACTAAGTCCAGACTAAACAAGAATTTTAGTTCACACTTCTATGGAATGCTAGGTTTCATCTTCCTCCTTCAATATTCATGACAAAGATAATCTACCAAAGACTTTATTGAAATTCAGTTCATACTTATATTATCTTTTTCTTCCCATTTCATTGCAAAATTAATTTTTTGGACACTTTTCATTGCAGGATTAAAATAATCTGTACAGGGAAAATGAGTTGGCAACAGGCACTCCATAAAAGTGTGAACTAGTTAAGCCGAGCTTAACTTAGTTCGCGCTATCGGAATACCACCCCTGGTGTTTTGTTTTTTGTGTGGGGGTTTACTGCATCCCATCTGAACCAGCATTATGGTGAATGTTGTGGTATTTCACATTCAAGGCAGCCATGGCAAACTTGATATTTTTTTTCTCGACACAACTCTATGCAGATAATTCAGCTCAAATGAATACAGGTATTTAAAGAAAATGTACAATTTACTAACTCAAACTGGTATTTATGTGAATCTCACAACAAAGAGGAATTTTGAGGCAATTTTGCAGCCCAAATCTTTTGTTTGCAACCCAAGTAAAATCTCAAAAGTTTCACATTTTCCAGTGATGAAATAGAGATTTTGCATTATTGTATTAAATGATACATCTATTTTCATGAATTGGGGAAACTTTAAATTCCAAAAATAATGTGTTTAATAAACTAATATTTAGCTTGCATTTGTGGACAAAATATACAGACCATGGGAAAATACTAAAGTTGTGAGTTCAAATGGGGGTCAGATCAACAGAAAATCACTTGTTAATAGACCAGTTTACTAACGTATTCAAATTTATGGATGTTGCCTTCCTGGGGCCTAGTGACGAGTTATTCCATCAACCTGTTATTAATGAATGAACTACAACAATACTCTGAATCCAGTCTGCATATATAAATTGTTGCTATGTTGGGCAAGCATTAGGCAAGCTTTCAGGTTGTCAAGAAGAACCTATGTTTAAAAAGTATACATAAAATTTGAATATATTGGTAAACCGGTCTATTGCACTGCACTACGCCTGAAGAAAAAAAAAACCCATTGGAAACATGTTTTATTTCAATTTTCTGCTCTCTCTCTCTTTTGTTTATTATATCTTCTCTCCCCCCCCCCTTTTTTTCTTTCTTTCTTCCTTTCTTGTTTTCCTTCTTTTTGCTTTCATATTTTCTATTTATTATTTCTAATTTGTTTTTATATATATATATATATATATATATATATATATATTTTTTTTTTCTTCATTTTTCATTTATTTATTTATTTATTTATATATATATAATATATATATATATATATTTTTTTTTTTTTGGGGGGGAAGATAAATTGTACAATCACAAACATTATCCACTTTAGGATAAGATTTAGGGATCAACACAAAACTGTTGGTCAAACTAGCATCCCTATCGTGGGCGGTGATTCCGCAGACAGATATAATGTCCTTGTGAAAAAATAGAAGCCAAAGAGGCTTGAAATTCTGTAACAAATTACATCTGTATAGTCTTTAGAACAGGTCATGTCTTACATGTACATGCATATATTTATATATCCCTGGTGTTTTAACCCTAAAAAGGCCAGGTTATTTTGGTGCTCTCTCAGGGGAGTGGATTCCACCCTCTTCTTGGAGTCTCAGCCAGCCATTGAATAATGAAAATTTCTAAAAATTGGCATACAGATAGAGTATCTCTTAAAGAATAAGCCCGTTAAGTTTCATATCTATATCCCAAATATTTTTTCTCATTTATTGCTAATGAACTATTAATATATCTGCAGAGTGACAATTCGACATTGTGTACAATAGGCCTACAAATGGGGATATAGCCTTTGGTCGAAACTTTATAAATTTGGTATCCAAAGATGCGTAAGACTTTAGGTGATGAAGTCATAAAAGCTCACGCAGAACCCCCAACATATCCATGAATGTATCGTGGAGCGCCGCAAGGGGGGAGGGGAGAAGGGATTCTTCCCCCCGCGCCACTTTTAGGGTTAATTGCATCATGCACGTTTGTGCGCATGCGAGGTAAATCCGTATACATGTATATGTATGTATGGTACAGCATATCTTAAAAGAAAACCACAAGTCTTGCAGCCTAAATTTGTGAGACATGCATGTCAAATGTGAATGGTGCACTTACGTGAATTTAAAGTGTGTGTATTATTTGAATTTTGAGAAAAAAAGGGACTCAAGAATATTAATTCATGCTTTTTCCAATTATTGGGGTCATTACAGTTCAATGGCCATTCATACATAAGGGAAAATAAGACAGGCAATATATAATCTCAACACATAATAACCTTTTTAAAATGAACAAAATGCGGATACATGTATATGGAAATTTTACATCCCTGGTTAAAATGAAAGTGAAAGAAAATGAGAAAACTCATAAGAACTAGAAATATTGCAATCTGTATTGCCGCGCAATGCGAATGCATCCCCCGGCAGTGGCAGCGATTTTGTGTCATCCTAATGTTCGAAGGAGGGACAGAGATCCCCTCTCCCCTCCCTGAAACAAAAGGATGATGTAGAGATTGCCACTAGTGGCTCGGACTATTGTCAAGACTAGGATAGGAGCAGCATCACCAAACCAATATGTGTGTAGATTAGAGTATAATGCATCTCTGTAGAAAATTTGAAAGAAATCATTTTAGAAATGTGGCAGTTAGAGCGCACAAAAGACAGCCACCAAAATACGACCTTTGACCCTATAACAGACGGAACACAGGTGGCAGCATCACCAAACACTAAAGATGTGTACATTGTACTAAGACACACCTCCATACAACATTTGAAAGAAATCCGTCAAGAAATGAGGCAGTTAGAGCGCATAAAAGACATATGACCTTTGACCATATAAAAGACGGAACAATGAGGGCAGCATCGCCAAAAAGTGTAGATGTGTAGATTGTACCAAGATACATCTCCTTTCAAAATTTGAAAGTAATCCGTCATGAAATATGACCTGCAGAGCGCACACTAGACACCCACCAAAATATGACCTTTGACCCTATAAAACATGGGAGACTCGTCGCAGCATCACCAAAAACTATAGGTGCGTAGATTTTACCAACATACACTTCCATACTCAATTTAAAAGAAATCTGTTAAGAAATGATGTAGTTAGACCACACACTAGAGTGCACACAAGATATCTATCAAAATATGACCTTTGACCCTATAAAAGACGGAACACTGGAGGCAGCATCAGCAAAATCTATAGGCTTGTAGATCGTACCAAGATACACCTTCGTTCAAAATTTGAACAAAATCCCTTGAGAAATGTGGCCTATAGAGCGCACACAAACCATCCACAAAAATATGGCCTTTTACCCTATAGAAGACGGAACACTGAGGGCAGCATCACCAAAAGTTATAGGTGTGTAGATTATACCAAGATACACCTCCATACAAAATACTGCCGGGGGATACAATAATATGGTGAATAGAAATATGGACAGAAAACCCAACCTAGCAACATTACAAACACAGGCAAGATATTCATAGTTGTTGCTGAAAAGATGTATTTGTATCTCCATGGTTAAAGAGAATTCTAAAAATCATACCTCCATAACAAATCCTTTTTTCACACATGCCAAAACTGTCTCATTTAAAGAATCAAACCATTTTAAAGATATAGATTAGTTTGAAATGTTACCCAGTGTTTCTTCCCAACAATTACTGAGATGCAATAATCTCAGAATAAAATAGGACACTTCACAATGAGGGATAAAATATGTATTTGTGTGAAAATCAGCCATAGACCACCTTCAAGAATCTTGAAAAGTAAATCCATGCCTACCTCATACTCCAGTTTATTTTCTTGTTTTTGTTGTTCCTGTATCATTTACAATGGTTTGGAACATCCACAATCATTCAGTACCAGGAAAAAGATACACTATCGCATTAAAATGTGATTATTTCAACATTTTGAATGGAAAACAAAATGAAATGTGTGTCATCTTTTCTACTGGATAAACTTCAGAATGGACATTCATGGGGTCTATAGATACAAAGTAAAGAATACCAGGAAGCAATATTCACTAAAAAAGAGGGATAATTATTCTAGACTGAATCGATGAACAGGTTTTTATGACACCAGTTAAAGTCACTATTCTACCATGAAGGGTGCTAAGAGTACAGTAAATCAAACTCATCCAACAAGATCCTAAAAAGATTATCTGAAGAAAATTTTGATTTCCTTAAACATAAATGGAATAAATGCTTTGCCTGTCGAAATGGATGAAAGCACCACGTAATCTATGTATCAATTTGAAAATCTTTGATCAACAACTTCATTAGGCTGGCAAAAAAACAAGGTTACTTGATTACCTGGTAGGCAACACTTGATTATTAAAGGGCTGGTCACATATCAATGATAACAATTACGATAACAAGAACAATAAAATTAGTCTATGTAGAAACTGTATCAAACAATAAAATATGGCGGTGAGGGTTTACTAGTGTAAATCATTGAGCACCATACATGCCATTACTTTCATCATTAATATTTGGCCAGCCCTTTGTCTTGGGTTGTTTGCTACAGCAAGTACATTTATACATTGTAGCATCCCACAAGGCAACTAAAAATTGGTAATGCATGATCAGTGACTATTGACAATGTAGGCTGTCGCACAAAAGCATCCAGTACAGAAACCAAAAGAGGCAATGTTTAATGACTTAAATTTCTGTAGGTCTTTATAAATGGGTTTGCTGAACCCTGAAAGCTAACTCAAATTGGCAACATGTGAGCAGTAACTTGCCTGTTTCTTGCGTCTCATGATCTCCAGCTTGTGGGCCATCTGCATCTGGCGGAGTCGCTCTGCCTCCTCTGCCTCTCGTCTTAGCTTCTCCCGATGTTCCTCACGGAGGGCATCCAGAGCCTCACGAGCATCTCGGATCTGAGCCAGTTTATCTTGCAGAGCCTCCATTTGAGCTACAAGAGAAAATATCATTTACAGTTGATTAAGCATTGATGTTGTAACTAATTATTGATCCTTTTAGTGACATAGGTGGTTTAAACAGCCCAAATTTGATACTGTATCCAAAACTTTTGACAAGGTAATCTTTTTCCTTCTTCAAACTCAAATTTGACTTGTGGTCCATGCACATGTGTGCATTTAACCGTGTGACTATTATTTTCATTTTAGAAAGGATTCAACCCTGCACTTTCCATTAACAAAATATATTGAGAGCAGAGATTTTAAGAAGTGTAGTATATTGACATGAACCAAAACAATTTGGAGCAAGACAACGTTTTTAGTGATTGGTCCACAGTGCCCGTATTCAATTCAATACTTAAGTACAAAATTTAAGCTTTTTACTTAGTATTTGTCTTACATAAAATACTTACCCAATTTTGGTATTCAATTCAAACTTTTGGCTAAGTATTTTACCCTAAATTTAAGACAGCTCCCTACCAGACTTAAGCCAAATATTTGGAGGCCTTGATTGGCAGGCATATGGTTTCCTTACGCAGTATCATAACCTGCACACAATTATATTAGCGCGCGTTTATTGCGACGCGATAATTGCGCATTACTTTTGATTGACCGTGTGATGTCACAATGCTTATCAGTAAGTATTTTACTTAGATATTGTCTCAGGTAAGTAAAAGTCTAAAATGCGATTTGAATACGAGATAAGTAAACTTCTTAGCTTAGCCATTTACTTAGTAAATTTCTTACTTATTCTAAGTATTGAATTGAATACTGGCCCTGTAATCTATATATTACTTCCAAATGTACAGCAAACACTTGGATCATATCCCTTAAGTAACAGTCCAAATCATGAGCCATGTTTCCAAATTATTCTTCACTTACTTCTCTTCTCCACTTACTTCTTTTCTCCTCTTTCTCCTGTAGTAACTTGAGCAGCCTTGGATGCATGCTGGCCAAGACCTGGAACAGACCCTGGACTGTGGTGTCGCTGCGATGCTTCGACGCGGGATGAGTCACTCTTCATGCGGTTCACCAGTACGTCGATGCTGCTTGACATGTTGCAGACCAGTTCCTCGTTCTCCGGCTCTGCGGCACCGTTCTGTGCCTCCTAAAGGGGTAAAGGTATAAGTGGACAGAGTAGTAGACTTGGAACTTATAAGGTCTTTGTTTTGAATTAAGTCAGATCATTTACGTCCTTCTGAGAAGTAATAACTTTCAAACTTACCTTTAAATCATTTTTTTGCTCTCTCGTATCAGGACAATTACCCCCTGGATAATCACACCCTCCCCCCGAAAATTACCAAAAGACAATTACCCCCTGTAAATTTACCCCCTAGGACAATCATCCCCTAGGAAAATTACCCCCTAGTACAATTACCCCCTTAAGACAATCATCCCCTAGGATAATTACCCACTTAGGTCAATTACCCACTTAGGACATTAACCCCCTGAAGTCTCAGTGCTAAAGTAAGATTAGTGTACGATCTTAAAGGTGGAGCAATTGTCACTGGAGCATGTGTCGTACAACCAAATACAAAGGCGTCTTACCTCAAATGTCTTGCTCTGGGAATACTGGGGCAGAGAGGAGGTGGACTGGGACAAGGGCGGGGCTGTTGCCGGGACAATGTCGCCTCCTCCAGATGGAGCCGACGGCATGGCACTGCGGTTCTCCTGCTGCTTCTGCTCCCAGTATGACCGATTCAGGTAGCGGGCAAGCTATAAGTGGAATAATGATATTTTCCTTTTTTATTACTCATACTGTCAGTCACACATGGAACTTGTGATCCAATCCAATCCACAGAGTATTGGGTAGAGCACCTTTTCTTACATTTACAAAGCGTCGCACAATTCGCTCCACAATAAAGTATAAGAACTGTTTACACAATGATACTTCAAAAACACCAGTTGAGCCAACATAAACCTTTAACAATCCATGCAACCTAACTAAATAAATTTTCTTAAATTGGTCCACATATGTAGCAGTGTTCAGGGTATAGTGGGTATCTGTAATGTTCTCAAGCTTCCTGTAGGATACCAACACTTAAAGGTCCATTTGCTAAACCTGGGTCTTGAGCAGCGTTTTTCAACCAGGTGCCGCGAGAAAATAAGCTACATCAAAAAATTACTTTTAAATCATCTTGATTTCGTGGGAACCAAATATTAAAAACCGTTAGAGTAAAACTATGGAATTTCATGAGGATCTTGATATAATAAATTGAAATTGAACTTAAAAGGGCCAGACAGTTTTCTGCAATATCTTCGTAGAAATTTTCTTTTCACTCCATGCTTTCATTACTTTTAAGCTACAAATATAGCGTATCTTATAATATAAAATTAATAAAATTCGGACAATCAGTTGCCGCAAAGTGTTAAAAAATTTGTTGATTTTGGGATAGGGATGATGCAAAACTTTTTATTTCTTGAAAGGGTGCCGTAACTAAAAAAAAGGTTGAAAAACGCTGGTCTAGAGAGATTATTGTACATAAAACAGAGGCATTGGGCAAGAATGCAACTCTCAACCTCTTGGGTGAAAATCATGTACATGGACCACTTAGTTTATACCACAATAGGGTAAAATCAACTGACATGACATGATTGTCATATACATTATATGATTTACAACTTGACAATTATAAAGTATCCTTCTGCAATAACTAAAGAAGCCATTGGGGGGAAAATGGTAATGATTTAATGTTTCATTGCTTACCTCCGGATCCACCTCTGGTTCTGGTGCTGGAGCAGATGAGACCTGAAATGGGAGAATCAAAGCAATCCAACATCATAATCCTCCTTATCATCATCACTAGCATCAAGAATGCTAATCATTATTGTTATCATCATCAGTAACACCATGTTGATCATCATTGAAAGCACCAGCATCATCATTTTAAAGTGCAAGTATTAACATGATTATCACCATCGCATACATTATTGTGATTATCGTCATCACCACCCCCGTCATCTTCCTCATCAAACTAGAAAAAAAAAAAAATCGACTCCGCGCAGTCAAAAATATGCCTCCGCCTGCAACATAATCAGTATTTTTTAATTATCGGATTATAGGTAGTAGCTCTAATTTGCAGACCCTCCTTAATTTCGATAAAGTTTTATGGGTAGAAGTTCTTAGGCATGATATTAACCCTCTTCATATTGTAGATCCATTCGTTCTCAAGTAATGCACTAACAAGATATTTTAGCACATTCAAATTGACCTGTGACCTTTGACCTCTTGACCCTAAAATTTAATCAGGTAATCTTTACATGGTCATACATACTATCACCAAGTTTCAATATGATAGCACAATTCGTTCTCAAGTTATCATGTTCACAAGATATTTTAGCACATTTAAATTGACCCGTGACCTCTTGACCCCAAAATTTAATCAGGTAATCTTTACATCGTCATACATACTATCAACAAGTTTAACTATGATACCTCGATTCGTTCTCCAGTTATCGCGTTCACAAGAATAATTATGGACGGACGGACGGACACACAACCCGAAAACATAATGCCTCCAGTACTCACATGTGGCGGAGGCATAAAAACTGTCACTATCATCATCACCAGTAGCATCATCATCATCATCATCATCATCGTCACCACCACGATCACAACCATCACCAGCAGTGTCATCATAATCATCATCATCATCATCATCATTATGATCACCATTACATCATCACCTTGCTAATCGTATAAACTCATCTTCATTATAAGACTTATTCACCTTCACTTCTTAATAGCCATTAACGAAACTTACACTAGAGCTGTAAGCAGAGCTAGGGACAGAGGATGAAGTGGTACTTGAAGCAGAGCTCTTGCCTCCTTTGATCTAAAATCAGAACAAACAAGTACAAGATTTATATTGTTGCCCACTTTCCCTGCTTTCACTTAGGTTACTATCACTTTGGCACTGCTCAATGACTTCAGAATTACATGTATGAAATTTATACAAACATTTTTTTTAAAAACATGTCTGTATAAATAAAACAATGATAATAATGCTTATTTTGCAGCAATATCTGCTAATCCAGGTGCTTACTTTACACACTTCCCTTTGGTGCAAACTTGGGTGCATTGCCATTGATTTGCAGAGGTGCTTCTTTGACCTTTTGAAAGGTCCGCAAATCACCAAAAGTTATTTTGCTTTGACGTTTAATAGGGATTTCATGTCACCATTGACTCTCAATAAACAACAACGATATGCATAGATTAGTCAACATACCTACATAGATAAGGGCATCTTTGGATCCAAAGTCCAACTTGAATTCTATGCACAGGGTTCTTATCTTATCCTTCTCTCCGTCATACTCGTAAAGCATTAGTTCTCAAAATGTCAGGTACGGTTTTTTTACACAAACTAGCTGTACACAAATTATTCTTTTAGGTAATTAATCTCTAATAAAATTTATTTGATTAAAACTGAATACAGCATAAGACACATAAAAGGCATAAGATATATCAGACACACAAAGGCTTGTTCAGATATGAAGCGGTAAACCACAGCTTTAAAAAACAAAACATTATGTAAATAACAAGCAAATGCACGCAACAAATAATTTCCTACACATACTCACTGAGCTTTGTTTTATAACATACATAAATGTGACACTCATGTCATTATATAAATATATATATTAAAACAAATAAATGCTGTGGTTTACTGTGCCATATATGAACAAGATTTAAGACACATAAGACAAAAGCATAAAACACTCACAATATGTTTATTCTCTGCTTCATCAAGGGAGAGAGCCATGGCTAACTGGAGCTCCTCTTCCTCCTGAAGATCTGCTTCATTGCGCTGTGGCGGCATCTGATTTTACAAAGAGAGTGAGAGAACAAGACAGACAATAGCCCCATTGATTAATTTCCTGGAATTATTTATTTAAAAAATGTCAAAATACTGAGCTACATGTACATGGAGAAAGTCATTGTTGTGAACAAGCTCTTCAAGATAACTCCCATTTATTTTACTGATAAAGAGTGGAAAAGGAGCTCTAATAGGGCTTTCAAAATAAAAAAGAAATCAGGTCAAAAATGATTAAAACACAAAAGTCACTGCAATCTCATGTTTACAGTAGAAAATTTTAGAAAAAAAAAAATCCTGTGGACAAAATATAATGTAGACTTCGCTGTTGGCAAAAACGTATTGTGCGCATACCAATTATTTACAAATATACAAAGTACATCAATGATTTTTCAATTCCATATGTAGACTGGCAGAGTTCAAAATTTAAGAAAGGTCATCTCACACAAAATTCTAAGCTGGGGCTGATCATGTATTCATCAGGAGAGATTAATTATTTACACTGTGCAAACTGTCTGAAAAGTTTTGAACCAAGGCCTTCCATTGCATGGCAGGTGCACAAACCACTGCACCACAGACCACCAAGGGTAGATGGTAATTCATCTTACCTGAGATTGCTGGGCCAGGGGACTGTTCAGGTACTCGTCTGGAAGGTCACTCTCCTTGTTTCCACTTGCGCTCGGTGACTTGGTGGAACTGGACTTGCTGTAAAACACAAACAACAAATAGCATGACCTTTTAAAATCTATTTGGTTTTCTTTGCCAGAAAATACAATACAAGTTGGCAATCCAGTACCTAGTCATATGTTGACAAATCAACCTAATAACATTCAGAAATTTCCTACTATATAAAAGTATTTATTGGGCTATTAAAGGCACTTGCTTTTCATGTTGGCATTTTGACTGCAGAGACCTTTTCCATTGCCATATAAGTCAAAGTCTATAATCAGTGTGCCATACCTCTTCTAACCTACACAAGCGAAACATGAACTCTATATCAACATCAGGTCAACAAGCTAAGCTCCATACTGATGAATTAATACGACATGCATGTGCTGACGACATTGAAGTAACCCTCATGAGAGACCAGTTGCATTGGATAGGCCATGTAGCCAGAATGGACAATACCTGACCAGTAAAAAGCTCTTCCTTATCAAGTTATGGAGAATTCAAGACTGGCTCAAGAAAAGTTTGTAGCCCAGTGACGTGCCACAAAGATGTCATGAAAGCAACATTGCAAAGAGGAAAGGTGCTAAAGAAGAGGAAAGTAGTTGTAGAGGACAGGAAACAATGGAGAAAACTTGCGTCAGAAGTGTGTGGTAAGGTAGATGACTGGAGAATTAGTAAAACTGTCAGCGATGAGCAAAAATTCACTCTAAAAAACAACAAGGAAAATCAGCAACCAAAATTTGTTGTGAGCAGAAGAAGATTGTTAATTTTACAAGATAAATTCTGTATGTTTTAAGATTTTATTTAATTGTTTGTAGTTTTTTTATTTTTAAGTTTATGTAATAAAATGAGGTTATCTCCATCTTGGTTTATGATTGAAATTGAAATTGAAAATATGTAAAAGTGTTGTGTGTCATAACCATTTCAGGGTAATAGGTGAATAAATATTTCTCTACCTACATGGAGAATCATACATTGAAAATATTCAAAAATCATGTTATATCTTTCAACTTGGTGAATGATGGAATAATCAGTAAAATGATCCTCCATGATCAAGAACACTGCACCTTATATTTTAAATGGAATCACAAACTTACCCCTGGAGCTTTTCGTGGCAGTTGTCGCAGACCCTGACAGGTTTCTCAATGCCAAACTTGGGAATGGTGGAGTTCTTGGAGGAGCACTTACTACAGAAGACTTGGCCACAGTGACGACAGTGATGCTGTAAGGAGACAAGTATTATGAGAAGTGGAAAAGGAAAGGGAATTGAGAAAGCCTTGATTTTTCATATAATATTTTGCAGCTTAAAAGATAAGTCAAGGTTGGATAGCCACGTAAGGGCGTCAAATGACAAAAGTTGGCGTTCCTTGATGCCTCCTGGGATACTTGTCAGCATGCAGTCATTGATGATGTGTGATAAGGTCTGGTCTGGGTGACCACAGTTGCATACTGCACTCTCTCAGTCCTGCTCCGTCCTGGCTTGTTCAGTGTGGATTCTAAAGGCAATCCATTGATATCAGCCAAAGTTGGAACCAGGAGGAAAGGTATGCAACAGTACTACATAAATAACAAAGTGACTTCTACAAAATGATTGCACCTTTAAAGCTCTGGTGACCATTGTTTAATATTATAACAGTATAAAGTTTAAAACACCAACTGAATTTGTACCAATTATCCTGGAGCCAACACTATACCTAATCCTAAATCTAACCTAAAACCCAATCACAACCCTAACCTCATATCTTTGATGAAATAATATCGAGCAAATGTCACCAGGGCATGTCCAACCGTAGGCAATACATGTACAGTATTTGCCGGCGTAAAGGCCGCAGTATTTTCGGAAGAGGAAGTATCAAAAAGTCTGGGTGCAGCAACAGTCAAAAATCGGCCGTCAAAACGGCCCGTATTCAGAATATGGGACTACCCCGGTACAAGTTCCCGGTAGCAATCCGCGCCAGAGCTCACGGCAGCAGTGCCGATCACGGTAGCGTCAAAACCATGTTGTTCCATGGCAAGAAAATACGATAAACAAGGGAAACGCTCTCGGCGGTCTCGCCTGCATTACGCAATTCGTTATGATGAAAAACTGAGGTTGGGACATTATTTATAGGTAGGGTGGCCCATTAGCAGGCCCCCCCCCCCACATGAAATTCTTTGAACATAATCATCATTTTTTAAGTGAATATTGACAAAGAATCATCAGAATTATTATTTACTATTTTTTGTACCAAGATTGATAATTTTCATGAAATATGAACAAATAACAAAAATTGATTTATTAATTCTCATATTTAGTTGTGAAAACATAATCCAAGTCTAATGACCTAAAATGACCTTTGACCTTGACTTTGTGACCTGGAATTTGTGTTAATGATTTGTGATACTTGATGACCCTTGTGTACAAGTTTCATGGAATAGGAATGTATACTTTCAAAATTATAATAACAATTCAAAATCTTAGCCTGATGCCACAACATAGTCTAAGTTTGTTGACCTGAAATGACCTTTGACCTTGACCTAGTGGGCTGAAATTCTACCCACATGATGGGGGATACTTGATAACTCTTTAGTCTAAGTTTCATTGAATAAGAACCTATACTTTCAAAATTATATTAAAAATTCAAAAACTTAACCTCAGGTTAAGTTTTTGATGATGATGCCACAACATAGTCTAAGTTTGTTGACCTTAAATGACCTTTGACCTTGACTTTGTGACCTGAAATTCTCCTCACATGATTGGGGATACTTGATAACCCTTTAGTCCAAGTTTCATTGAATAGGACCTTATACTATCAAAATTAGATTAACAATTCAAAAACTTAACCTTAGATTAAGTTTTTGATGTTGACGCCGTCGCCGCCGCCGCCACCGGAAAAGCGGCGCCTATGTCTCGCTTTTTGCTACGCAGGCGAGACAAAAACCACCAAGATGATTTTCAACTACAAAAACGACACGTAGTAGTAAAGACCGGGGTCCAATCAACAATTGTATGTCCAAATATAAATCAAATAATGTCCGATTGCGGAGATTTCGATGGATTCTGCGCGAAGAAATCCTAGTGTTTCGCACTAAGAAAAACTGCGGAACGTAATGATCTGTGCATGCGCAGGCGGGTTCTCATATATTCTCGAATGTATTATGCATATGGTACAGGACATTTCTAGAATAACTCCACACATCTTACCAACAATTTTGTGTTATATTGTTGACATGAAGTTTTGTCAATCTTGTGAATAAACTTATTTTTCAAACATAAACTACCGGTAGATCTAGATCTAAGTTCTTTTTTTTAAATATATATTTTTTTTTTGTCTACGAAATGTCAAAATAGGGGATGCGGCCTAGACGGCGCTGCGGCCTTAACGCCGGCAAATATGGTATACATGATTTTAAGCAGGAGTCAGTTTGATAACATTTCAAGGATTAAAAAACAGCAAAATAAATAGTGATATTTATGCAATACATATTCAACCTTTCCAAACATATTCTGGATAGTTACTTTCACAATGCCATCACATGACCAGTACTCAACTTTTATCCATATTACATTAGTAGAAACGGATATTAACATTTATGAACCAACTCACCTGTCTCTGCATCAGACCAAACTCTGTCCTACAGGTGCAGCACCTCTCTCCTTCTGCCCAGTCTGGAGCCTGGCAAATACACAATTATAGATCAATGTTTAGACCTGTACATACCAAACTCTGTCCTAGTCTGAGGCCTGGTTAATGACAACATATAATCCTGTGTGTAAGCATTCTACACTATAGTCACAAGATACTATGCATGGATAGGCCATTGTCGAATTGTAACCAAACTTCATGCACACGTCTTTGTGAAGTGCCTCAATATGAATTATTTCATTTACCTGTTGCAAATAATTGTATTTCAGTAATCAGAATCTTTTCAAAAAGCAAAAATAAGAAATGTAGATATTATGGATGTATTAAAAGTTGGACTTGACTAGGTTAGGAGAAAAGATAATCATCAAACGAAAGATCTATTCATGATGAGGCTCTTTTCACTTCACATCACTGTTTAATAAAAGTAGAGAGCGAATACAATAGAAAGTTTGATTTTAAAAGAAAGAACAGAAAATGAAGCGAGCTTTCATGCGCTTGATTAAAGAGAGAATAAAATTCTTTATTGAAAAAAACAGGAAATTCTACAGCTCTTTTGAAAAGCGAAAAAGAAAAGAAAGGTGGCTTTTAAAAGAGAAAGAACAGCAACTGTCAAGATTATGACACACGTGCTGTTTTCTTTTTTAAAGGAGAGAATAATATAAAGGGCGTGTATCTAACACAAAAAGAAACAGATAAACTAGGCTTTATTCAAATTAATAAGAGGTTACTAGGGCCTTTTTCAAAATGAAATTGACAGTAAAAATGAAAAATGCTCGTGTGTGAAGACAAAACGGAAGTCAAACTCTGGTGACCTTTCTAGTTTCACCCTTGAATTCTCTTCTGCCTGCAAAAGTGTACCGTAAGCTTGATTCACTCTTTGGTTCATTACTATTGAATGTAGTATAGGGCATGTCAAGTCCAAGTGAATTAGTATCAATTTCACAGTGAGATAAGACAGAATCCAATAAAATCATGTCAAGCATAATAATAAAAAAAATTAAAGAATAATTCACTCTATCCAAATTTTGTTTGTTAAGTTAAACAGTTAAACATCACCTCTCTGAAAATAAGTAATTCCCTGACATATTGATAAGAAAAGATCTGGGTTACCTTTTCAGCCACAAACATGGCATCACTCTCTTTCAGCTGAGGGAATGAATTTCCTGCAGAAAGATAAAGAGAAAAATAAAAATTCAGTAGTAGTTTAAATCTTCATTGTTTTGTGATCACACCGGGTCTCTTAAATGCTTTCATTCAAATTCAAAATCAAACCTCATTGAAAACCTTAATTATAAAAATTTAAAATCAATGTATGCATACATGTACCTGCATTGTACACAATACATGTATATAGTACCGTCTTCTAATCACTAATGGCTCTACATTCAATTCCAGAGGGGATAAAAAGGGCCTAAGTTATTTAAAGATACTATATCCCTTTTGCAGCCAACATCAAATTCTGTAGAACTTTGCAGGAATTATGAATATGTCATGTATGTCCTATGGGTAAAATTTAAACGTTAGCAGTGTCCTAATATTCAAATTATGCAAGGAAACCTGTTTACTTGCTAGACTTCACTGTCAGACACTATTGGGTGACTGACTGGCTTTTTCTTCTTTGGTAATAGCATACATAAAATGAGCTGGAAAGGGTACATGAGCATTTGTCTACATCAATAACCCACTTCTTGTAATGGCCAAAATTAAACTGATTGAATCTTTGCGCAGCACAAAACGTACGACCATTCGGTACAATGGTCTGAAAATCAGACTATTTCTTATTGTCTTGGTAGCACTTAAGTCGATTTGACAACTAATAATCGTTATTTTCCCACTTAAAGACAATTTCAAGCCCCCCTTTTTTTAGGGAAGTTCTAAATTAGTATTATCTTTCAAATGTCGTTGGAATTTAACCTTTTCATTTTTTGGGGCCTGCAAATGGGACATAGTACCTTGAAGCAATGGTCTTCAAACTGAAAAGTCCCATTTTAAAAACCAACTAGAGTAGTGAGATAAGGCGCAACTCTTCCTTCAACTTGATGTGTGTGATAGAGCACTAAAGGGTTCCAATCACCAACATATATTTCATCCCTTATTTAGGGGTTTCACAGCGGTATACTAAACTATGAGCTTCAAATACATTGCATGTTCAAATACACTCTCCATAAACATTAAAGAGACTTGTAAGTAGACTAGTCAAAGCTTTTTCATGTACAGTCAAACTTGTGGTAGTGGCCACCTCTCTATAAAGGCCACCAGTCTATAGTGGCCATGAATTTGTCTCGCTTGAGAAAGAAATGTGTGTTGTAGAACTTGTCTAGAAAGGCCACCTGTGTACAGTGGCCACTTTTTCTGTTTCCCTTGGGTGGCCTTAAGTTTGACTGTATTTGAATAGTACATACAGTACAAGCAACCGAAGCCTGATTCAGGTTCTGTGCGTGGGAATTAATGTTATTTTCTACTTTCTCTGTACAACACATAGAATGCTAGGCAAGGTTTTGGGGAGTTGCAAAATACACAACTGATGCTGTGGAGTCGCTTTTATTCATCTAGCTGTACACATTAAAAAAACAGAAGAAGTGATTTTTTTTAAAACCCAAGTCCCTGTAAAATACTTTCTTCTGCTAACAGAGGCAGATAATCTATAATCACCTATCTCACAAGCTATCAATCACACAGCCTTTTGAACTGGGGGAACAAATGTATAACCAACTTTGTGTAAAGAAAGGTAAAATACGCAAGAAAAAAATGAACACATATCATTTACAAATTTGCAGATGGGAATAACAATTTTCTTCTTAAAGAAAGAAAGAAAGAAAAATTGATCATTAGTTTTAACTGCCCCCCTTTTTTTTTTAAATACAAAGCATGATTTAAATTGGCCCCTAGACATTTTATATGCTTTTGTTTTTTAATGTGTTATTATTTTATTGCTTAAATTACTTGGTTTTGTATTTATTTTGGCATGTATGCGATTCCACAGATTTTGCTCATTAAAATACCAGAAGAGTGAAATCCTTCTCCACCTTTTCTCTCTCTCATCTTGGGTCTTGTGAAAAGTTATCCACTGGGTTCTAGCAATTAACATACACAATACAGATTACCTTAGAGGATGAAGCTCTTGACACTAATATCTTGGTCTCAATCGCCTTCTCTACAAGTTTCCTAGGGTTTTCACTATTGTCAATCTACACGTACTAAACCTGAATATAAATGTTCAAAATTTGAAACTCTACTCTTGATTACAGTTTAGGATACATTTTTATAAAGTTCCAAAATTTGGGCAGCGAGCTGGCCAATTTGAATATATTTTGATGATTTTACCATAATGAAGTTTTCTTTTTTTCTCGGTCGCTTCGCTCGCTCATGAAACTTATAACCAGGATGGTTGATATTTAGCCACCAGGTCTCAGTCCCCCCATGAAAATATGCCCATATGCCTATGATTCAGTGTTCCCATGTGAATTTTTATATGGATAAAATACTTAAGAAATTGTGTTTTTAGGGTTTAAAAGGAAAAAAATATACTGCAATTTCATTTTTTCCCAGGTGCCATAATATGCCAGTCACCACTGGCGTTAATGCTAATTTTTTTAGAGAATTACCACAGTGAAAGCATGTTTCTATTAAAATAAATTATAAATTAAAACAATAAAAAACATGTCTTTTCAAATTTTTCATAAAATACATTTTTTATCACAACCCTGGTCATCTGATTTTTTAAAGATACTACATTGTATGTCCCTTTTGCAGCCAACATCAAATTCTGTAGAACTTTGCAGGAATTATGAATATGTCATGTATGTCCTATCTCTGAAATTTAAACGTTAGCAGTGTCCTAATATTCAAATTATGCAAGGAAACCCGTTTACTTGCTAGACTTCACTGTCAGACACTATTGAGTGACTGACTGGCTTTTTCATCTTTGGTAATAACATACATAAAATGAGCTGTAAAGGGTACATGAGCATTTATCTACATCAATAACCCACTTCTTGTAATGGCCAAAATTAAACTGATTGAATCTTTGCGCAGCATAAAACGTACAACCATTTTGTACAATGGTCTGAAAAATCAGACTATTACTTACTGGCTCTATAGCTCCTAAGTCGATTCGACAACTAATAGTCATTATTTTCCCACTTAAAGACATTTTCAAGCCCCCTTTTTTAGGGAAGTTCTAAATTAGTATTGTCTTTCAAATGCCGTTGGAATTTAACCTTTTCATTTTTTTGGCCTGCAAATAGGACATAGTACCTTTAAGGTGCAAACGTATTTATAAAAGCTTTGAAATTCATAGGTTTGCCAATACTGTATCCATCTATGCCCTTGCTGCCATGTCATAAGCTGTATTCTGTTTTTAACCTTCTTTACCCAGATTTCAAATCAAGTCCAAAGATCAAAGATTTCAAATACCGAATTGAAATTTAATCTTACCCTCTCCTTTGAGCTGGTTGTAGGTATCACAGACTATCTTGAGACTGGGCTCGTTCCTGAAGGCCTGGACCCAGGCCTGAATCAGTTCCATGGTCTTGCCTTTCACGGCTTCGTTGCTCGACTGTATGAATAAAAAACATGACTTTGACATACAGCAATTACATACATGTACTCACAGAGCATTCATATAGCAGTTGGTCTGATCAGAATTTCTACACAAAGTGAACAGTCAAACCTGTCTATAAAGGCCACCCAAGGGAAGAAAAAAAATGGCCACTAAAGACAGATGGCCACTATAGACAGATGGCCACTCAGACAATGCCATAATGTCATGAGATACTACCAAGTCCTCTGATAACTGGTGATAAATAAAAAATTAGAATCTTTTAAAAATATGGTATTCTCGACAGTAAAAACTGTATATTTATGCATCAATAAATTCGCAATCAATTGTAAATTATCAGCTGCTAGTTCTTCATTAGGAAAACAATATTGACATTAAGAGATAGAATATATTATTGGACTTAACATCACAATAACATTCTTTTAAAACCTCACAAGACATTCATATCAACACTACAGGTTAAAGTTCACTTACCAAAACAAGTTCCTTCATGTCATCCATAAACTGAGGGGTCGCAATCTCTTCGTGAATCCCTGTTCCACAATTCTTCACACATGACTCCAAGACCTTTCAGATGTACATGTATAGAAATTAATGGCATTTACATCCAGTACAACAAGCAATGCAAAGATTTCTCTAAATAATTTTTTTTTAAATCTACTTCATGGAATCGTTTATACAGTATACTCTATAAATGGACATGCTGATGCAATATTTAAATTATTTTCTTAACAAAGTCCTCTTCTGCACACTTTATGGAAAGTGCTATAATAATGCTGAAATATTCTTTTCAAATATTTGCAAAATATAAAATATTGTACCTACTTAAATGTTGTAAATCAAGCTTACGTTCCAAACTTAACTGAGATTCTAATCTTCCACAAAAGTGTACAGCAATTAGTCTCTGACAACTGTTATGTTGAACATTTGTATCATCCATGCCTTGTTTTACCTGTTGTTTAAAATTTAATTTAAAAAAGAAATTGTAATAATATAAACAGAATAAAGGGTCGTTCAGAGATGACGCTGCAAAACTGCAACCTTTTTTATTAAAGGTGAAGCAGAATTTAATACGCTTCACATATCTTATAACAGAGAGCTCAATGAATATGCGCAGGTCCTTTGTTGCATGCAGTTGCCATTCATTTACATGTTAAAAATTTGTGGCATTTTTGGGGTGGGTGTTTACCATGCCATGTCTGAACAAACATTAAAGCCTAAACATGTGTATGTAGCGGGCAATCTGTGTTTAAAGCGCATCTATAACTTGTTGAACTGCAACGACTGCATTCCTTGGGATACCTTACCTGGAGAGCATAGAGAGTGACCCGTGGATTCTTGTCATACAACTTCTTCCTGATGTTGCCCAAGGCATACTTGGGACTGGAGGAATACATAGTGAGGAGAGGAGAACAAACAGTGATACGATGAGTTTGTGGAGATGTTTGGGTGTTTTGGATAAAGAAAGATATGATGCATTTTATGTGAACATACGCATGTACAAAATATTGAAATTATATATAAAGCGAGGTGGGAAAAGGATCATGAAATATCATGAAATTACATGAATCAAAGAAACTTTCACTTTAAATTTTTCGAAAGTTAAAATTATATTTACAATGAAATAATATCATTATTCATTCTAAATAAAACTATTCTTCTGAGCTATCAGGTTTTTAGGTTCTCCATTAAACCCTCGGGGAAAGAAGACTAAGAGCAAGTCAGATGACATTTTTTCAGTCTAAAAACAGACCTAAATATTGAGAGCCTACATGACTTTTACTTTAAATCACTCTGAGAAAATATGTGGAATTGTAAAGGGAGGGATTTGAAACCTTTTATAGGGGACTTGGAAATAATCTAATGATCTTGGGAGCTACTTACGTGACATCCTTCTGTCTGATGGCATCACATATCTGGAGTGTTGCCTCCCAATCTGGCTCCAACAAGAGCTGACTTGTGGCTTTATCTATTAAAAAGAAAGATAAAACATAAACCAGATTGCACAGAGAATAGTAAAGAATCTTAACACATTTCCTAAGTTCATGAGGTGGAGAATTCACGCTGCACAAGGTCAAAGAGCATATGTCCCTATCCCTTACAATAAGATAGTTACCCACTTCTAGGCCCATTTCGAGTAATCGTTTAATCGACTACCCGCCCGATAAAGCCAGTAGTCGAATAATGAACTTGATAACCGAATACTTGATGACTCATTGGGAACCCAAGAACATCGCCTAAAAAGAGTCTAAATGGATGTGAAATAGAAATCTGTCACAATAATTCTACTTTCTAAGACATTGTCAAGGAAGTTTAAATAAATCAAATTCTTACCTAACCTTAACTTAGAAGCAAACAACTAGTGGGCTGGCTCAAACCAAATTGTTGACGTACGTTAAGGCTGCGACAAGTACTCGAATACTTGAGTACTCGCACTGTTGACAACTACTCGAATACTCGGCCGCCATTTCTTCCCCCCCCCCCCCGATCACCTGGCACTGTCCAGTCCGACGGTCACCCGTGCCAGAAGAGCACCGGCATGGGTAAAAATGTTTCCCAGCTCAATCATACACAGGGTGTCACTGTCAACTCACCACTCAGAAACTGGGACCAAATCTCCGGATTTCTGTTTGGACTCAGAGGAATATTCATCTGTCATCTTTAGTTTTAAAAATAACATTAATTGTTTCAATTATTTGTCAAAAATTCAAAAGCACAAACAGGCGCTTTCAACAGCAACTTGAAGTAAAATCGTGTGGGTTTTCAGAGACGAACCTTCGTATGGTGTTGGCAAAAAAAAAATCAAAAAAATCAAAAATTCAAAATAATTCAAAAAAATTCAAAAAAACAACATGGCGTCCGAGTATTCGAGTACTTGCCTGTAAGCCTAGGAGTGTACTCGAGTACCTCATTACATGGTTATGCACAGCCCTAACGTACGTGCAGTGAATACAAATGTGCATTGCCCAACGTGTGATAATTCATGTAGTGAGCCCGTAGTGAGATGAAGAAATACAGTATTGCTCGGAATAAAGTAGACAGCGTACCGCCGTGTACCCGCGTGAACAAATTACCACGATAATATATTGAGTACCGCCACTCAGTCGATTACCGCGGTGTACCACAGTAATGTGACATGGTAATGTACCGCAGTCTGGAGGTAATGTATTCTCGTAAAACACAAGATTTTCGTATGTTTAGTCTATCCTCAAAACATAAATAAAAATGTGTGTATTAATGTGAGTAAGATGTATGAGCAGTTCTATTTTTCTATTTATATGTAATGAATGGAAATTGCCGAATGACTGACGCGACTCCACAAGTTCGCACACACTCACTGCATACGATGGTTGTTTACCCGGCCGACTGTACTAGACTATAGACTAGACAGGGCGCGCGAAGGTAGCACGTACATGTATGTACGTACGCACAATTACAACTGTCGACGACTAGACTATGCATGCACTTATCACCTTTGCCGCGCTCATCCCATCTGCTGATATAAAATATTGCCATACCGATTTGCTGATTCTGAGTTTGAAAATACAAAGACCCTACTGGGCATAAACACGCAGCATGCAATTTTTAGCTACAGATTGATCTGTTATTACATACTTACTGATTCTATGACGTGATCCCACTTTCAGAATATCCATGTTTAAATCCCAAAATCAGATGAAAGTTATCAGAAAGATTAATACCCGCACACATGTTGGAATCATGGATTTTAAAACTCCATGATGGAACCAAAACCACCCGATGGTAAACCTGTTACATGTCTAGTTTCGGACACAAGACTTCCATTTTTAAAACCACTACAACCACTATTCGTACGATCTCGATTTTTCTCTAAATGGTGATTTTCAGATGACAAGTTAACTCTTCTCATTGGCAAAATAAATTTTTGCCAGCTTATATTTCGAAAGCAAATACTTGCTTGTTTTCAGTTGTCATTTACTCTACTAATGAATTCTAAGTAAGTCTGAATTGGCAGACTACACAAGCCCCTTTCCCCCTGGTTTCAGCTGGCTGGGGCATGTCATATATCTTAGACAAGAACTGTCAAAACATGTCTGGGAAATGTTAATCATGTGGAGGAGAGAGAGAGAGAGAGAGAGAAAAGTAGGAGGACGGGGTTAGGTAGAGGTCAGTAACCCACTGATGGAATAAAAATGTCTCCAGAATATTCGTTTATATTTTCACTCCATTTTTAAAGTCCAAACTTGGCATATCTATTTAGTTTTATTATGATGACATGCACCGTTCATGAATTTCATTCCTCCACACATAATTATACATCGTCGATGTATGCGAGACGAAATATTCGAAAGGAAAAGCTAGGGTGCTTACCAGAGCCTACACCCCCTTTCTTTCTCTCTCTCTCACTTTCTCTCATTGACTATCTTTATTCTCCCCTCGGCAAACACGTGGTGATACACTTTCCTCACTTCATTGTCAATCCCCTAACTATCGGTGTGGAGGACAGTGACCATATGTCATTCACATGTTAATCAATCAATGCCTGACTGGACTTGTAAACATCCATGGAGCGTGATGATGTCTTTAGATGACCAATCAAAGAATAAAGGATAAAAGGGAAGTGAAATACATGTAGATATTACGGAATAAATGATACCAGAGACGAGAAATAAATGGAACGAAGAGGCGACTGGAAAGGGACAAAGGAAACTACTTAAATTTGTTAGTACTTACTTGGAAGAATAAATAGATGGGAAGAATCAGAAACTGGATAGGAATAAAGGATTCTAATTATATAGGGAGAGGAAATACATGCGAGGAAGAGGAGACTGGGAAGGAATAAAGGGGTTATAGGACAATCACCCCCGGCCAATTACCAGCGGGACAATTACCTCCCCTAAAATAAAAATCTGATTTTATTAAATGCAAATTATCATCAGGGTGGACTTCTCCTTTAATGAACAGGGGCGGGGGAGAATTTCGGGGGTGGTTGTCCTTGGGGCATATTTTTCATAGCGCCTAAGGGGTTAATTTTAAGGGGGCTAATTCTCCTCTTCGGGTATTCGTCTACGGGGTATAAAACGGTCCGATTTTTCTGGACAACCATTTAACGAATTATATACTTTTTTTTTTTAAATAAATATAATTTGAATTTAATATGATTTTTTGTTGTTGCTTAAAGGCAAAAATTCGGAGAGGTGCAAACAAATCCAAAGCAGTAAGGAAGTAGGCCTATAAATTCAACTACAGCATTTAGGAATGACACAGAAAAGAGATTATTGTGGTAATGATGAAGTTAGAAAAGGAGTGATGTTATAATCATGTTTCACTTATTATTTTGATTTTGCATTTAATGTAGGCCCTATGCTTTCTGTTTCACTTGGTTCGTAAGTATTTAAACTGCATTGGAATACAAATGGGACCAATAAAGTTCATCTGAAGAGTAAGAGAGAGAGAGAGAAAAAAACCCTTACACATCAAAGATAATTGAAAAAATCATTCACTCAGAATAATACATTTCAAATTTCAAGACTCACAGATGTTTCTATCAAAAGATACAGCCCCTTCAGCAAATAGAAATATTCATGCAATTTTTGTAAGGATCGACGAAAAAGATGTACACGCAGAGTTATGTTGTTTTGCTAAATTGCGCAATATGCAAGCGCACGCGTACGCGTGTTGCTTAACTGCATGCGCAACTCAACGCGATCAGCAATCCATTCTCTTCAATGGGCACCCACTTCCGGGTTTGTACACACGCGGTCCGATGCATATTCATGTGCAGATTTTACGCTAAAAATGAAGACTTATAATATACACTTTCTCACGGGATTCACGGCAAACTGCTGCACAATACACGTACCAACGGTGGGTTGCGCGCGCACCCCATCATCGGTACGGTATGCAATTGTATTGTGCAGCAGTTTGCCGTGAATCCCGTGAGAAAGTGTATATTATAAGTCTTCATTTTTAGGAAAAATACTCCCCAAAAAGATAAGAAAATTGACATGATGCAGGTAAGAAACACAACGACTTTTAAAATCATGGCCATTATTTGAAGAAAACATGAATATTTACTTGATTTTAGGTCTGTTTTAGTAGGGTATCTCCACGCCGGAGTTATGGGTCAAGGCACACATAGCTGCATCGCTATCCTGGCTGTGTATTAAAACCCGTTTTATTGATCTCAACATTTCAAACACCACTGTACAAAATTAAACTGATTTCACTCAAAATCGGTACTTTAGTGACAATTGATGACACCTAAATAGCAGTAAAATACAATTTTTTCAACTCACCAATGTTAAAAAGAATAATTTAAAAATAAAAATCGTAAGTCCACTGTCAAACTTGCTTACAGTTTTACCGGCATGATTGTGTACATTTGTGTGTTGTAAGTCTATTGACTATTCTGTATTCACGTGTGAAATTTCTGCCTATTAGCACATGGTACAGCGCTAGAGGTCCATACGCAGTATTGACTCTCTATCTTTGCTGGAGTGGGTCAAGGTATGGTCTATGGAGTATGGATATGATTGCGCATTAGCGTCATTTCTTTGGTTTTTTTCTTTTTTTAATGAAAATGCAGCTATGTGTATGTGTGCCTTATACCATACCGTGGGCCGAGTGCCGATTAGTTAGGCCGAACCCCGGCCTCGCCTCGTATTAAATACACACAGTCACTGAACATTGCAACATACATACTGAGCTCACGACTTTAGGTCTACATAGCACAACTAAAGTCATCGATTCCTACCAAAATAACTCAAATTCGGACTCATTATATAGACCCCCTACATGGAATCAGACTTACCAATATTTCGATCAAAAGTGCCTTTAGCAGATGATCCAAACATCGTTGATTTCAGGTATAAATTTCTTTTTTTAGCTGGATAAAATTGGTCCTCTATTAGCTATTCTATATTTCTCTGCTGTAAGATTAACCTGTAAAGTGTACTTCCGGGGGTTAATACGTCATATCTTAAAATAGATGTTTATCGAAACCACCAATGCATATGCAACGACAAGCAACTGAGTCAGGCATCATGCATATCATAATGAGTTAAATATAGGCCTATGGGCATAGACCTAGGTCATAATATTGTTCGCCAACTACGGAGATGTCTCTGATTTTACTTAATTAAACCGTTTCATGAAGACTAAATGTCGAAGAGCTTAATTTTTCTAACTCGAATCAGGCCGCGCCATCCACTACGCCTTTGCAAACTCTAGGAAAATCCTAGGAGTTTATTGAAACTCTTAGGATTATGCTCATGTAGCGATCGAGCTTATATCATAATAGCTGCCGAGAGATAGGGCGATAAGTAAATTGTCCGTTTAAATGTTTCAATCTTCTCAAATTTGAGTCTAATATATAACTCTTTCTTAATTACTAGTAGACTATATGTCAAGGATCAAGCGCGTAGCTAGCCAGGATTTAATTTTTAGGGGGCGGTAGGCCTACTGTGAGCCCGCGAAATCCACTCTGGATCGAAGGAAAGCGGAATGTACCCGAGTTGATCCACGAAGGAATATAGTCACACCCGACGAGACCGACACCAGATCAACAACGGACGTACAGAACGAAAATGGCCAAGAATCACTCTGAAGTTCGTTTGGCGGTGTGACTGAGGTGTAATTATTACTATAATGCAATCAAGGTCGATCTGCATGGAAAGGAGTACGTTCAAACATAGTATAATTATTGTAGTACTTATTAAGGTTTTCTCAAGGTCAATTTTGATATGTTATATCATTATTATTTTTTGCGCGGCCCTAGGGGGTGGGGGTGGGTGGGTGCAGGGACTCGGGGGGGGGGGAGTTTCATTAAATTATGAGAGAAAGAAGACGATTCGTTGCACAATTAACTGTTCTCGACTCTTAATCCTTGTCTGAATTCAGTTCCCCCTCCCGCGCGAAGCGCGAAGCTTTGACGTTTCATTAAATTATTAGAGAAAGAAGACGATTCGTTGTACTGTTCTCGACTCTTAATCCTTGTCTGAATTCAGTCCCCCCTCCTCCCGCGCGAAGCGCAAAGCTTGACGTTTCATTAATTGTTGAAGAAAGAAGACGATTTGTTGTACCGTTCACGACTCTTAATCCTTTATTGTCTGGATTCAGTTCCCCCCCGCGCGAAGCGCGGAAGCTTTGACGTTTCATTAAATTATTATGTCTGAATTTTCGAAAATGTTTCTTTTTGTCTGCTCCTTTTTCTTCCTCCGTCCTCTTACTTTTTTCTCTTCTCTCTCTCTCTCTCTCTCTACGCGCCTGTCAAGGATCGATGCCGATTACGATGTTTCTATGCCGGTTAAATAATAACAACTAAGAATGACTATATTTATAGGTATACTACGAAAGAGGTGTTTGTTATTGTGAAATGGAGTACATGTATACAAACATAACACGGTTTTTGGACAAAGATTTTAGGTTCAAACTTCAAAAACAAAACTGACTCAATATAGTCAGGGATCATGGCCCTGGGAAGGGGTGCTGGGGTGCTGAAGCACCCCCGGAAATTTTTGTTGTATGATATATTTAATGTAGGGCCTATATCATTATGCTTTGTTTACGAAATTGTCACACAGCCGACAGCCACAAATGACGCTTTTTTATTTTTTTTTTAAATACTTTCTTTCACAAAATCCTATAACATGTATCCCTATCTGGCACGCGACCCAATAATACTCGCGACAAAAGCATACCATATAATTTTATGTAACAAGTCAAAGATGTATATAGCACACGTTAATCATTTTCTTTAATAATGTGGAATAGGGGAAATTCGACAACATTAATAAAATAATAATCGGCTCCGATCATAGTCAGCATGCTGCATGCATAGCAAAAAAGTCTTAAATTTGTTTCCAGGTTCACAGACGGCCCAGCTGCTCCATGAGCCAAACGGACATGAAGAAATGGTGAAGTATGTTATTACATTATATCGGGTGCCCCCCCCCCAAATCGGAATACATGTAGTTGACTTTTTAGGACTTTGCTCTGATCAACAGTTATCCTTTTTCACCTTGCTGGATAGAACAACTTTTCAACACCTTTTCAACGCCAAAATCACTACATTTGGTTGAAAAAATTTATTTTACGAGTAATTTCTTATGGACTGTCATTTTTGTGATTTGCCATTGATTTGTCATCGTGCTTCGAAACTCTGGAAATCGGGCAAATTCTGAAAATAACAGTCAGTCCATTAAAAATTACTCATAGAATAACAGTTCTCAACTAAATTTGATGATCTTTGTGTTATTATAATGGGGAAAAGGTGCGCTATGCAGCAAGGTGAATTGGTAAAAAAAGATGATTAGAGTTAAGTCCTGAAAAATCGACTGTATCGACTGTTCGTTTTGTGTTTGTGTGTGTGTGTGTGCGTGTGTGTGTGTGTGTGTGTGTGTGTGTGGGCCATCCGGTATAATAATGATGCATAATTTCTGGGTTAAGCGTTACCGTACACTCGAAGAGAATAATTGTTTATTAACTTTTTGTAATCATGAAGGTTTCACACAACGAAACAGTATTGTTACCCCCAAAAAAGGTTAATTGTGAGGAATATAATGACATAACCGAAGCATGTTTTAGTATTTGTTTGTACATGTCAGGTGCTACTAAGTCATTTATGTTAACTGATACTTCGCTTACTCTATTTCATTATTTTCCTCACAAATTACATGTATTAACTTTTCAGTACATAGTTTTTACTGTTGAAACCTTCAGGACGATTTCTTCGATGAATGCAAAAAGTGGCATAAACAGAATTTCGCCTCGTCACGCAAAACGAGACAGAACTCTTCATTTACAAAAACAAATTAATATGATTTAAATTCAAGGAGCAACATCAATAGTGATCATTCCAGTTTAACATGATGCCAAATACACATACTTGCTTTTTGAGCAAAGCCTTGTGAATTAAAGTTCATATCATGTATGTATATTTCTTCTGCTTGTACCATGTTTTAAATTAATACACAGACTGTATTACGTCTTTGATTTTCTCTTGTAAGATCCAACTGAAGGGCATGAAGGAATATCCAGTGGAAAATTATTCCAAGCAGTGGGACCAAAAAGTTGATATTATGAACTTACTTACATCTAGATGAATATTTCTTCTCCAGAACTAAACTACATTTCATATCATTGCTGGTCCGTAAATGAATGCTCGAAGATGGTTAAATGCCTACAAGAATACAAAATGTAATAAAAGGCCAATAAGTCAACTCAGTAGTAAGATATGGGAGAGATGCATCCACTTTCTTACTCTCTCGCAAACTCTTAACTCTCTGAGATTCATGCCATGAGCAATTGAGTTTGAATAATCAAAATATTGTGCATCAATCTAGGACGTAACATCTTAAACATTTTGTTGAATTATAAATAAATTATGCAGTGTTGTTTGAATGGAAAGATAAACACATAAACACTGAAACATCGCTGAAGTAAAATGTATCTTTCTGAACATTTGAGAATTGAGAACTTGATAAACTATATTGTTACAAACGTTGTTCAGGCTCAGCCTCATAATACCCTGCCGCGCAGACACATGCTTATTATTTAGTGGCGAAGACTGCATGATTGCTGTAATAAAGTTGAAGCTATGTTTAAGCTGGTACTATTTCATAAAAGTCAGATAAGTTTTATCATTGTGTTCCTGTCTTTTAGTGATTGTGAAGTGGTGTTCACATTTAGCTAATAGATGTAGAAAAATTAAATTTCTTAAATTGCCAAGCCGGAAACCATGGATAAATGCCGATAATTTGGATATATGCAAATTATGGTTATACGATATTGGGCAGGAAGGTCAGTTTGCTACAACTTCTATAAACTATTCAGGGGCGGATCTACGGGGGGTTAGGGGGTTTAAACCTCCCTTGGGCTGCCAAAAAAAAAGAAAAAAGAACGCACACTCCATGGAGAGAAACCTTTCAAGTGCAAATATTGTGAGAATATATTCAACTCATATGGTAACTTAACCAAACACATGATAACTCTGGATATAACTTTGTATTAAACTGTTACAGCGTCATTGGTGTTACTTGATTTAAAAAGACTTTATCATGCACTGCTTTTTATGGTCTCCATTGTGTTAGTATAATGCCAGGAAAACATCACTTACGGGGGTTCAAAATATAGCCACAGACAAAAAAAAAATCGCATATGCGGCTCCTGGACGATGCTCTGCATCGTCGTCATTGGGTCAAACTGTTTAAACTGTTACTTGATTTAAATATACGTTATCATGCATTGCTTTTATGGTCTCCGTTTTGTTAGTAGATGCCAGGAAAACATCACTTACGGGGGTTCAAAATAGCCCCCCCCAAAAAAAAAAAAAAAAAAAAATCGCCTCGCCGCTGTGCGGCTCGTGGACGATGCTCCGCATCGTCATTGGTGTTACATGATTTAAAAGACTTTAACATGCACTGCTTTTTATGGTCTCCATTGTGTAAGTAGATGCCAGGAAAACATCACTTACGGGGGTTGAAAATAGCCACACCAAAAAAAAATCGCCTCGCCGCTATGCGGCTCGTGGACGATGCTCTACATCGTTATTGGGTCAAACTGTTACTTGATTTAAATATACGTTATCATGCACTGCTTTTATGGTCTTTGTTGTGTTAGTAGATGCCAGGAAAACATCACTTACGGGGGTTCACTATATAGCCACACACAAAAAATCGGCTCGCCGCTTCGCGGCTCGTGGACGATGCTCTGCATCTGTTAAACCCCCCTTAGCAAAAAGCTAGATACGCCCATGGGTGTCGATCACGGGGATGGGGATATATCCCCAATATTTCAGGTGGGGTGGCCTGTACAATCATCCCCCAATAATTCACCATCAAAAAAAAATGAAGAGAAAATTAATGATGAGAGCCCGATGAGAGTAGTTAATGGTTATTACTCGCAAGATGACCATCAATATACACATTTTGCTATCTCATTTTCATAATACATATATAAATAGAAAACAAAGTAAATGAGACAACCGTATATGAGACAAGAATAAATTGAATTCTCGCTCATACGGCTTCATCAGGAATTGATGAATTTATTCAATTTATTCAATCAACAGCATCATAGAAATGCAGTGCGCCAAATGCAAAGCCGCAGCGTTAAAAAGCAACGAGCTAAAATGTTAAGCGCGAAGCGCAAAAGTGCAAAAAAGAAGTAGAGGATGGGAGAGAGAGATAATGAGAGACAGAGAGGATAATAACCCAGGTAGCAAGCCCATGTGGGACCCACATGGGTCCCATATTCTCCGAAACATGGGCCCCATATGGAAAACCATCTGGGGCCTTAAGGCATCTGCACCCAAGAAGCATATGGGACCCAGATGGGACCCATACCAAACTGGGCCCAAATGGGTATGCCCAGCTTAATCCCATCTGGTACCCATATTGGTTAACCCAGATATATCCCATGTGGGTTAACCCAGATTTTCCCCATGTGTTACCCATATGGGCATATTCATATTCTACCCATATGTGTACGCCCAGCTCATTCCCATCTGGGACCCATAAGGGCTGGCCCAGATAGATCCCATATGGGTTACTAAATATTGGCCCCATATGGGATACATATATGGGTTCCATTTAATAGCCCAGATGGCACAAGTGACCCAGATCATCCCCATATGGGCCCCATATGGGCTTGCTACCTGGGAAAAAGGGAAAAGTGGAAGAAATGGGCAGAAGAAAAAAGGAAGGGGGAAGAGAAAAGGAAGAAATACAAGAGAAAGAGGGGCATATAATTATATTCCAGCATTTCCTTCAGGGAACTGATGTGAATGGGCGATGAAAAAAGAAGTTGACTTTAAAGTAACCTACAATGAAATATTGCTCATGTTTATTTCTTACAATGTCAAAATTACTTTACGGGATCCCCCTCCCTAAAAAGCTTAGGCTTGGGTGATGGTAGGTATGAGGTTAATGCATGATCAGGAATTATAGTATAGTTGAGTGGATGGAAAAGAAGTGAGAAACAAGCTGAAGAGAAAGACGGTTTTGTCCAAATGGCAGCATGTAGGAGACGAAACTTTCAGTTTGTTCCCTGATTCATACTCAGTATCTATTTTGTTTTATTGATTTCATCCATTTCTTTGTTTATTTATATCTCTACATGTAAAACATTTGAAGAGCTTTTTTCCGAAAGGAGCAAAATCTTTTGATAGCAAATGGAGATAATGATATACATTTTCCTCTATTTACCTTGAACAAAATTATTAACCTAAATTACGAGAGAAATTATGAACACATGCATCTTTTACTAACAATTTTCCATAGACACCTGAACAAAATCGGGTAAACAAAGAGTTCTTTCTTAAGTTACACACATGGATCTAGTGCCTCTTGAAAATAAGCTCTTTGTATGTACATAAACAAGCAATACAACAGAATACTCCAGTTCGATATTTTGGAGAAAGATTATTATGTCACAACTTATTTTTGTTTTATTGAAAAGCTGATGTAGGCCTATGTATTGTATTCAAACGTAACAGGCATTAGATAGTTAAGGTGTTTTTGAAGGTTAGAATGTTATTAAGTTTGAAGTTTTGTTTATAACACCCTTCCAATAATAATGCACCTTCTAAGACTGGTTATAGTTTTTGGAAAAAATAGTGCTCTGGTCAGGGCCTTAGGGGAATATTATGCTTATATTTTAGAGCGTATCTGGTATGATAAGTATATCTGGGTGAAGAAGGAGATAATGGAAGTTTGTTGTTTGGTAGTTGGAACGTAAGTTTTATATTATGTTTTTAAGAAACAGACAGTTTGTATGAGATCAGGAGTGGAAATTTTCTGTCATTTTGAGAACCAAATTTTGCATCAGTGATATTCTGTTTCATTGAATTGAGTTTCCCGCAGAGAGGATTCAGTTGGTTTAATTAAAGAAGGAAGAGAGTCAAATGAAGAACCAAAAGCAATATGTTTTTCATTTACTAATGAGAACTATGTTTTTTGAGATCTCCTTACACAGAATATTGGAATGGGTTTTCACGATGAATGTTGTTTGGAGACATCAATATTCATAAAATGTATGTTTCTATCACCAGGAAATAAAGAATTTTCTGTCTACATGAACCTTTCCTGGTTGCTTATTAATGCATTTGCCCACTGGTAACATAATACTTTCACAAGTTGATATCCCTCACCATTGGATTTTTTTGGGTAATGTCTAAATTTCGTTTAAAAATAGATGATATCAGTCTGGTAGGCCTACACTGCAGGCAAGAGTCAGGACTAACATTTAGCATGTTATTAATTTTATTACCACTCTTATATTCTCTGAAATGTTATCTTTATTGAGGGTGACTTGAAAAAGTTAATAATTTGGAAGGGAGGGTGCAACCTGCCACACGCTTCTACCTCTTGGTTGCTTTGATCCATTGCCGAAAATATTTTGGCACCTATCATCCCCCCCAACCACGGATACAAATCGACACCCCTGGATACGCCCCTGCTATTTAAGATCAATCACTCAGACGAACATATTAGAACCAGACGGGAAAATGCACCTTGACATAATGACTTAGAAAAATAAAGAAAGAAGGAGAAGAAGAATATATATATATATATATATATATATATACGTATATATATCTCAGTACCCCCGGTGAAAAAAATCGTTCCCAGGGCCCTGTCAGGGATCTCTCCTTGGTCCGCTCTTAATTGTTTATTGTATATGTATAATGACTTTCATTTCTCATCTGATGTTTTGTCATTCATTTTATTTGCTGATGATTCCAGCTTGTACTACTCACACAACAATTCACAAACTCTTTTAGAAACGGTTAATTTCGAACTATAAGTAAAATTACTTGTGGATTCAAGCAAATGAAATGTATCATTTAATTCGTGTAATTCATTTTGATACTAACCTCGAACTCTGATAATTTTATTTTTGATAATTTGTTGTCACCAGTTTAAAGCCACATCTATATTTGATTGTGTGCTTTTATTCATATATGTGGCCTCCTTAAAGGGAAATCCAACCTTGATAGAAAACTTGTCTAGAATAAAGCAGAAAAATCAGAGAAGCATACTGATGAAAGTTTGAATGAAATCGGACAAAAAATTAGAAAGTTACGAATTTTTAAAGTTGTAATTACTATAGGTATGGGCTCTTCAAATTGGCTGAATTGATGATGTCTATGTGATGTAGTGGCGTACAACTTTCCCATTTGCTCCAATACACAAATGACTAAAATTTCAACTTTTCATAAATGTATGACTCGGGATGGTCTGTTCTTTTTAGAGGACCTGTAATAATGTACTCTCCATCAAGCGCGTACGCAGGGAGGGGGTTTAGGGGATTAACCCCCCTCAAATTTTTGTAATTGTAAAAAAAAAAGGAGGCCCCAAAAATGTTCCTCCCCCTCCCCAAGCCACTGAAGGAAATATCTGACGACGTAATTTTCCAATTTACGGGGCAAAAACTAAGTGCGAAATTTTCGGCGCGATTTTCAAATTTTAAACCCCCGCCCCCCTTGAAAAAATCCTGCGTACGCTACTGCTCTCCATTATATATTTTGAGTAGTGCCCCGAGGGTGAAGGCACTTGGGAGAAAAACAGAAATAAGTGATATTTTGTACGCGACAAACGGGAGAATAATCCGTCAGTGCTACGTCACAATCAACTGACAAAATTTCAGATTGATTTGAGATTCGCACAGTTGTAGTCAGGGGCGGGGATTTCTTTTCACGACAGGGGGGGGGGACGAAATGCGAGGGACGAGGGAGCAGTGGCGTAATGAGCAAAAACGTTTAGGGGGGCAGAAAAAAAATCCGCATCACCACCACTCTTACATGTTACATATACAGGTCCCGCGGAACGTTTTTCAAAGTAGGGGGGGGGGCTAAAGTATTTACGATCAGGTAGAGCAATTAAGCGAGCGAAGTAAGTATATACATGGAGCGTAAATAGGCGTGTGGTCTAGGGGCAAAGCCCCAGCGGGGATCAGGGGCGGAGCCCCTTGAGGCTCAGGGGTTTTAGGCATTAAATTAAGGTCAGATGAGCAACCAGGGGCCCGACTTAGGGCCCCTAGCGGGGTCCAGGGGGCAAAGGCTCCGGAAGCTCAGGGTTTTAGGCAGTCAGATGAGCATATTTTGATACCTTATTTGTGACACTGGCATACAGCTAGGTCACTAATTGCAATGGGGTCCAGGGCGGCCCCCACAAGCTCAGGGGTTTTAGGCATTAAATAACGATCAGATAAGCATCCGGTGGCCGCCTTAGGGCCCTTGGTGGGGTCCAGGGGGCAGAGCCCCTGGATGCTCAGGGGTCCCACAAGCTCAGGGGTTTTAGGCATTAAATAACGATCAGATAAGCATCCAGTGGCCGCCTTAGGGCCCTTGGTGGGGTCCAGGGGGCAGAGCCCCTGGATGCTCAGGGGCTATATGCATTTAATTAAGGTCAAATGAGCATCCAGGGGCTCGCCTTAGGCCCTGGTGGGGTCCATGGGGTGGAGCCCCCGGAAGCTCAGGGGTTTTAGGCATTTAATTACGGTCAGATGAGCATATTTTGATACCTTATTTGTGACACTGGCATACAGGCCACTAATTGCAGTGGGGTCCAGGGGCGGAGCCCCCATAAGCTGAGGGAAATAATGCCATTTCAGCAACATTTGTAAATCACTGGTATCGCATTAGAAATAAACCACGTTTGAATTTTACTTGGGGGCAACTGCCCCAAGCCCCCCGCTATCAGTACGCCAGCGCGAGGGAGCATAGTGAATGAGGGGTGAGGGTGCCGGAAGTGACTAGCCCCTCACATGTTTTTGAAGTTTAGTTGTATCAAAAAATGACATTCCTTAGCAAAACCAAATATCAAAACAAGCAATGTACTTTTGTTCACACTTCATTTTTCTACAATATTTACTTGTACATTTTGAAGGAGATTATGCGAGGGAGCGTAGCTAACGAGCGAGAAGATTTTTACATCTTTATATGTCTAAACGCTGTACTCTTGGGCCCTCCAGAGCCCAAAAGTGTGTTGCAGTCTTTAGTCAGTATTTGCAATACATTTTTTGTGTGCACTTTTTCAAATTTTCAGGGGGGACGTGGCCCGCCTCCCCCCGGGATCGCCGCCCCTGCTTGTATTAATGATCTCAGATTGCAAACACTCATATTGGTCCGATTTATTTCAAACTTTCGCCATTCTGTTTCTCTGATTTTTATACTTTCATTCAAATGAAATTTTTAGAAGGGTTGGATTGCCCTTTATCAAAATACCTATATATTTCTCAAGTTTGTTTAATCCTTATCATGTTTTTTTCAATGATCATGCACGTATCTTGTTATATTTGATTACTAGCTTTTATCATTTTTATCTGGGATGCAGCCCTGTACGGGTTTTTCGAAACTTTTTTGGTGCATCCCCATTCCACAGACATGTATGGTTTTTACTGAATGTCTGAATAAATACAATGTCTTGAAATTTCATATAAATCCTAATTTTAAATCGATTTCAAAGAGATTCTAGGGGATTATGGAAATTCGAACTTAATAGCAAACTACTCTAGAGAAAAAACAAATCAGAGAAGTAGCCTGGTTTGAATGAAATCGGACCAAAAATTAGAAATATAGGTAAATGGGCTCTTCAAATTGGCTGAATCGGTAATGTTTATTTGATGTACGTGGCGAACAACTTTCCGATTTTTTGCAATATATACACACAAAACGACTAAAAATTTCCATTTTTAACCGGGGGTGTCTATTCTCGATTAGATGACATATGATAATATACTATCCATACAAGCAATGAGATTTGTTTTTATTTATTTGTTTTTATTTTAATTTTTAGTTGTAAGATTCATTATTTTAATGCATCACAAAAAAGCTTACAGATAACCTCAAAGGTAAAGACCAGTTTTGGAAACGCCCCTCTCTCAAAAAAATGAAATGGTCGAAGCTCTCATTACCAATCATGTGAAAGAATATGTTTTGACTAATACGTGATGATACAAATTTTGCCGGGAAAGTCGGGAAACCGCCTATACTAATTGATATATTTGGTAAATTATTATATCTATTGGGACCAAATAGATATCGCGCACCGCCAGTGGTCGCGTAGTCCCATATACATCTTTCTGCGTACAGTGCTTATAACTTTACCAAGACTGGGCTAAATTTCTTATCATTTTGATGATTCCAGAACCCTGCAGTACACACAAATACTTATATGCTAGATGATCAACCTTTTCTGACGATTCCAAAACGTTTCTTTCACAATGCAATCGCATGACCAGAACTGGCCTTTATCTTTAATTCTGTATTCGGACAGAAGTTGCAATCAAAATAGCAATTTGAAGAAGTATTATATATATATATATATATATATATATATATATATATATATAATGTAAAAATAAAAGGTTCTGCGTCGGTGCATAAAATGAATAGGACACAAGGTAGATAAATAAAAACACCGGAGAAGTGAATATTCCACTGACGTTTCGGGCATAGCCCTTTATCGAAGTGATTCAAGCATGAACAACAATATACAAAATTCAAAAATATATAGGCGACGCTTGGTAGTCAAGATGCAAAGGCGCGTGAGAGTACGCGAAAGAAGAGAAAAAGAGATAGAGAAACGTCACAAAGCTCAAAAGTTGGACCATTGTGACGTGAGAAAATAGGAGAAAATTCATCTCGGCAAGATTTCGGCACACATACTTGAAGGTCATCAGCATTATGATCTCCGATGTTGAAGTGGTGAGCTACAGGTAGTCCGGCTGTCTTCAGGCGTATGGAACGCAGATGCTCCGTGATTCTATCGGCTAGGCGTCTCTTTGTCTCCCCGATGTACACCATGGAACAGCGGGTACATGTCAATCCGTAAATGACATTAGTGGTGGTACATGTGAATTCTCCTCTGATATGCCAAGTTCCTCTGGGGCCCACCACATCATGGGATGAGACATGGGCGCAGGTCTTGCAACGAGGACGCTTACACCGAGTGGTACCAGGATTAGTGATGCTGTGGGGTATCAGACTGGGAAGTCTTGAGCAGACAAGTTCGTTTTTGATGTTCTTCCCCCTCCGGTACGCCGTGATGAATGGGTTGGCCCCAAATACACTAAGAGTCGTCTTGTCAGCCCGGAGGATGTTGATGTTTTCACGTACGGCCTTAGCAATTCGCTGAGATGTATGGTTGTACGTGAGTACAAGAGGGTGCGGGAATTAGAATCCTTACGTCTCTTAGTCAGAGCGTCATGTTGTGTGATTCGGCTAGCCTTCATCATTCCCCTTCGACGATCTTGTCGGGATAGCCTCTGTCAGAGAAGAAAGTTCTCAACTCCTTCGCTCTTGACTTGAAATTAGTGTCGTCGCTGCAAATTCGTCTTAGTCTCAGAAATTGTGAAAAGGGGATGGCCTTCTTACATGATGGGGGATGACAAGAGTCGAACCTGAGATATGAATGCGAGTCCGTAGGTTTGTAGTGAATATCAGTCGCAAGAATGTCACCCTCCACACTGACTGTAACATCGAGAAATGTTATAGACTCATCTGAGATGTCATGAGTGAAACGCAGTGATCGATGATAACTATTCACGTACTGGATGAACCTCTCTAGTTCGTCTCTAGTGCTCGTGAACACGCCTACGTAATCGTCGATGTAACGCTTCAGGAGAACCGGTTTAGGATGTTGATAATTCTGTAGCATTTGCTCCTCGATGTGCCCAACGAAGAGGCATGCATAAGCTGGTCCCATCTTGGTGCCCATTGCACGTCGGTTGCGTCTTAAAGCTCATTTCTACAAGGAATCAGATGACGATGTTACTCAGAATGACAACGGTCAAGAGTATGAGCTTGATCCGTTCGATGCTCTGAAGCCACGTAGATCATCTTGGAACCCTCCAGAAGGCAAACACCCATCTCTTGAAGTATTCATTACTAAGTGTAGGACTGACATTGGTAACATCTTGAAATCAGACACCTCTGCTTCTGCTAATGTTACCCCCCAAGATCGTCATACTATCAAACAGCTTCGCAACAACAAAGAGTATGTGATCAAATCTGCCGACAAGGGTGGAGCCATTGTAGTATGGAGACGTGATTTATATGTTCAGGAAGCAATGCGACAGTTGTCTAACGACGAGTTCTACTCAAGACTGGAAACCGATCCTACTCCTGATCAACAAGACAACATCTCTAGGACCGTTAAAGAACTCATACATGCAGGAGCTTTACCCTCGAATGCTGCCAATCTCATCCAAGATAACCCGCAATGTGCTACTTTCTATCTCCTCCCGAAGATCCACAAAGTTGATAATCCTGGACGTCCTATCGTTTCCACCATCAACTGCCCTACAGAGCTAATTAGCCAGTATTTAGACAGCATTATTTCCCTCTGGTCACCAAGCTCCCTACTTATGTGAAGGACTCATCAGATGCCATTCGGCTCTTCAAAGATTTCAACTTCCAAGGGGATGAACCTCATCGTCTACTTTTCTCCATGGATGTTTCGTCACTGTATACTAACATTCCAACAGATGACGGTTTGAAGGCTATCAAACATTTCCTTCAACGCTATCCAAGCAGAGACAGACCCAGCGACGCTACTCTACTTAGATTAGCGGAGCTCGTCCTCACTTTGTCGTCTTTCAACTTTGACGGTGAATGCTACTCACAGAAGAAAGGCGTTGCCATGGGCACCAAGATGGGACCAGCTTATGCATGCCTCTTCGTTGGGCACATCGAGGAGCAAATGCTACAGAATTATCAACATCCTAAACCGGTTCTCCTGAAGCGTTACATCGACGATTACGTAGGCGTGTTCACGAGCACTAGAGACGAACTAGAGAGGTTCATCCAGTACGTGAATAGTTATCATCGATCACTGCGTTTCACTCATGACATCTCAGATGAGTCTATAACATTTCTCGATGTTACAGTCAGTGTGGAGGGTGACATTCTTGCGACTGATATTCACTACAAACCTACGGACTCGCATTCATATCTCAGGTTCGACTCTTGTCATCCCCCATCATGTAAGAAGGCCATCCCCTTTTCACAATTTCTGAGACTAAGACGAATTTGCAGCGACGACACTAATTTCAAGTCAAGAGCGAAGGAGTTGAGAACTTTCTTCTCTGACAGAGGCTATCCCGACAAGATCGTCGAAGGGGAATGATGAAGGCTAGCCGAATCACACAACATGACGCTCTGACTAAGAGACGTAAGGATTCTAATTCCCGCACCCCTCTTGTACTCACGTACAACGTACCATACATCTCAGCGAATTGCTAAGGCCGTACGTGAAAACATCAACATCCTCCGGGCTGACGAGACGACTCTTAGTGTATTTGGGGCCAACCCATTCATCACGGCGTACCGGAGGGGGAAGAACATCAAAACGAACTTGTCTGCTCAAGACTTCCCAGTCAGATACCCCACAGCATCACTAATCCTGGTACCACTCGGTGTAAGCGTCCTCGTTGCAAGACCTGCGCCCATGTCTCATCCCATGATGTGGTGGGCCCCAGAGGAACTTGGCATATCAGAGGAGAATTCACATGTACCACCACTAATGTCATTTACGGATTGACATGTACCCGCTGTTCCATGGTGTACATCGGGGAGACAAAGAGACGCCTAGCCGATAGAATCACGGAGCATCTGCGTTCCATACGCCTGAAGACAGCCGGACTACCTATAGCTCACCACTTCAACATCGGAGATCATAATGCTGATGACCTTCAAGTATGTGTGCTGAAATCTTGCCGAGATGAGAAAGAAAGGAAGCTGATGGAGGAGAGGATAATCTTCAAACTTGGCACTCTCCACCCGGACGGGATGAACGCCACTTTCAGATCTTTCCCTAACTCACACTGAACTTTGTTGAACTTTAATATCTTTAATACGTCATAATGCTTTTCAATTGCTTATTTTTCTTTCTGTGCGCCTCTTCTTTTCCTTTTCTTTTGCTTTCCGCGTATCTCCCCTGGAGATACGCTCTTCTAACGCTCCCTTTATTTCTAATTTTCTCCTATTTTCTCACGTCACAATGGTCCAACTTTTGAGCTTTGTGACGTTTCTCTATCTCTTTTTCTCTTCTTTCGCGTACTCTCACGCGCCTTTGCATCTTGACTACCAAGCGTCGCCTATATATTTTTGAATTTTGTATATTGTTGTTCATGCTTGAATCACTTCGATAAAGGGCTATGCCCGAAACGTCAGTGGAATATTCACTTCTCCGGTGTTTTTATTTATCTACCTTGTGTCCTATATATATATATATATATATATATATATATATATATGGAGTCGGGCCAACTCGGCCTCCGGGCCCCTACTTTGGCCCCTCCCATGCCGCCGGCTGGATCCGCCCCTGCTTTATAATATTGTCCAACATGATATTAATTCTATATATATATATATATATAGAAGTAATATTTTATAAATATTATGTTGGACAATATTATAAAGCAGGGGCACGGGGGCATGGGGGGTAGTGAGCATTAATTCTTTTCAAGTTCGTTTTTGCCTCCGAATTTTTTAATTTTTTTGCGAGGGGAGGGGGCCCATCTTTTTTTTTTTTTTTAAGGGCTAAATGTAAGTGTTTTGGGTCAGGGGGGCCCGGGCCCCCAGGGTCCCCCCCTGGATCCGCTACTGTTATAAAGGACAAAATTAATATTCATTTGGCAAAAGAGAGGGTTATGTTTCCCGGGCCCCTGCATCATGTGTAAAATGCGATCTGTATACATCATCAAATTGGCAATTTCACATTTTTCACGGTGAATATAGCTTCACTTGCCAACCGAAGAACTAGTACTAGTGAGTATCCGACGTCATTTATGCTTTTCCAAGTAATATGAATAAACTTTTTTTGAATATTTAATGTGCTGAAGTGATTTCAGGACAGATCTAGTTCACTATTATAATGTTCAGGGAATCAATGATTAGGCTACTAGGCCTACTACTAGTACTAGCTTAGTAGCTAGCTACTCACCGTTACGCGTTTCCAAGGCTGGCTAAGGCCAAATGCAAAGCAAGCTAGCCCTGGTAGCCGGTAGCTAGGCCAGCGGTGCCCGGCCGTGATATGGCAAAACGACGTAGACTCTAGACCCTATGAAAACTATGATTGTGATAATATGAATGGGTAGACCGGATGCGTCTTTTTTTTCCATAACGTAACAAATATTTTCGTTGGTACGGTCACTACGGTGTGATGGAGATCATTTGAATAAAATCGGCCAGATTCTGGACTAGAGTAGCCAGTAGGTAGTTTTCGGCCACTTATTACTTAAGTTAAGGCAAAATCCTATTTTTGGACTCTTTAGACTTTACTTCCTTTCTTCCTATTTATTAATTTTTTGGTTCAAATCATGAAGCCAATACTATTATTATTCAAACAAAAAAAAAATCCCAGAAAAAAATCATGAACTGCCATGGCAATATTGATTTTCATTTTCACTGTTTCGGCGGTAGTTTTCGGCCTAGCGAGGCAGTTTTCGGCCGCATGTACAAAGTCAATAGGGAGCGCGCTGTGCGTTCGCCCGCTGATCTCTAGCGCGTGCGGCCAGAGCACGTAATCCCCCGCATGGCCGAAAACTACACCTGCGGGTGCCGTGATCAGAAATTGGAATCTAAACTATACAGAGATACAGCGCTATAGTATCCGACTGATAGGATAACATTAGGGTGTCTGGACGATTTTTCAATTTTCCCTTTTGGATTGTTTTTCACCATTATGGTTGGATAATTGAAAAAATTATTCACTCAGAATAATACATTTCAAATTTCAAGACTCACCTATGTTTCTATCAAAAGTTACAGCCCCTTCAATTCCTTAAAATATTCATCCTCTTTTTTGTCAGAATCGACAAAAAAGACGTACACGCAGAGTTATGTTGTTTTGCTAAATATAGCAAGCAATAAATATAGCATGCAAGCGTACACATACGCGTGCAAGCGTACGCGTGTTGTAAACTGGATGCGCAACTCAAGGCGATCGGTAATCCATTGTCTTCAATGGGCACCCGCTTCCGGGTCTGTATACACGCGGTCCGATGCATATTCATGTGTAGACAGAAATAACCGTCTGGTATGGGTCATTCTTTAATAAAACTGACATTTGTTGACATTTCCCATACACAGACGGTAACCCATACGGCTCGCACCGGGGGGAGAGATTGAGCCAATTCTGCAGCACTTTTTACCCCGAAACTTTCTCCCACGATTTTGTTTATTTAGATCTAATTTTCTGATTTATAAATCAGATACAAAAATACTATGTATTTTTGTTCTCCTATGTACAGTTCTCAAAGTTTTATTACCTATTTCAAAATGCGAAATTTACGGACTTACGTATATGAGTTATCCATTTTTTTCTCAGAACCAAGGAAACGGTACGTTCATGCATTCGAACTGGTAATCTATGACATGACCCGCCCGATATATTTCGGGTCAACCGACCAAAACAAGCCCAATGGCCAATCAGAGCACGTGTTTGATATTGGGCTTATGAATATTCAAACATCACCGGCTCAAGCCGGGCTGACTCATACGTAGCTATTGGACGTTCGAAAAGAAAAAATGAATATTCATCAACTTAAACCAAGATGGCTGACAACAAATCTTGTTGACTACAAGACTTTCTCGGATTAATCATTAATATAGGATCTAAATGAGCAAGCTATCGTAAGTCAAAGTATATATTTCCGGGTTATTTATTATGGCTATTTAGATTCAGTGTAATATTGCAGCCAAAGTGGATATATGAAGACGTAAAGAGTGAAAAACTCGTTGCATATCTCATTCATCGCGGTCCGGCCGAACCGAACCATTCGTTCCGCACACTACCCCATACGCCGTACTTCAGTCTATGTATAGAGGCGGTCAGAGGAGCCAGATGCAATCTCAGCGGAACAACCGTCGATATCAGAGACTGAAGCTTTCGGTCTAATTCATGTGCAGATTTTACGCGCTATCACCATGGGTTCGGCCGGCGCGGAGCTCCCGCCTCCCTACTTAGCTGATCCGAAAAATGGGGGGAAGGGTATTTTCAAACTGTAATCGCTTGTGATCTCTTGGGGCCAGCGAAAAATAAGTGCTGGGATATTTTCCTTACGTCTAGCCCTACATAAGCCTGGGGGGCTCGGTTCAGGAAAGTGGCAAAGATCGGAGCTATGATGGAAACGATGTTTAAATCGCTGTTTTGATCAAGATATTTTTAGAATTCCGAATTGAGCCCCTTTGGGAAATATGGAGAAAAACCTGCTCTTTCATATGACACCTCATTGATTGAGTTTCACCTTCAGGATCACGGCGATTTAGGTTTGAATTTCGATTTGGTGATAAAAACATTGACCAATTTTGCATGATCGCGCGATGTACGTAGACTGCATAGGGCTGCGTGCAATCTCTATGGGAAGGATTTTAGCACACAACATCGGGTCGCGATCAGACACCCTAATAACATACATGCGGTGAGAAACATTTGAGCTTGCGATGATCAAAAACTGCCTCCTCTACTCTAGATGTAGATTTTAGTAGGGTGTCTGATCGCGAATCCGGGCTAACTCGGCCTACGGGCGAACTCGGCCTTGCTGTAAAAACGATCCCCTAACCCTAAACCTAACCTAACCTAACCTAACCTAACCTAACCTACCCTAACCCTAAACCTAACCCTAACCCTAAACCTAACCCTAAACCTGGAAAAAATGACCGTTTTACAGCGAGGCCGAGTTCACCCGGAGGCCGAGTTGGCCCGACTCTCTGATCGCGCACCCGATGTGTGCTAAAATTCTTCCCATAGAGATTGCACGCATCCCTATGCGTTCTACGTGCATTGCGCGATCATGCAAAATTGGTCAAAGTTTTTGTCTCGCCTGCGTAGCGAAAAGTGAGACATAGGCGCCGCTTTTCCGGTGGCGGCGGCGGCGTCAATATCAAAACTTAACCTAAGGTTAAGTTTTTGAATTGTTAATATAATTTTGAAAGTATAAGGTCCTATTAAATGAAACTTGGACTAAAGGGTTATCAAGTATCCCCAATCATGTGAGGAAAATTTCAGGTCACAAAGTCAAGGTCAAAGGTCATTTCAGGTCAACAAACTTAGACTATGTTGTGGCATCATCATCAAAAACTTAACCTGAGGTTAAGTTTTGAATTTGTAATATAATTTTGAAAGTATAAGTTCTTATTCAATGAAACTTAGACTAAAGGGTTATCAAGTATCCCCAATCATGTGAGTAGAATTTCAGCCCACTAGGTCAAGGTCAAAGGTCATTTCAGGTCAACAAACTTAACTATGTTGTGGCATCAGGCTAAGATTTTTTAATTGTTATCATAATTTTGAAAGTATACATTCCTATTCCATGAAACTTGAACATAAGGGTTATCAAGTATCACCAATCATGTTATTAGTCTTTTAGGTGACAAAGTAAAGGTCAAATGTCATTTCAGGTCTGGAAACTTAGACTTTGTTGTGGCATCAACATCAAGATTTTGAAATTTTAGCATAATTTCAAAAGTGTTTGTTCAAATTCCATGAAACTTGTACCCAAGGGCTATCAAGTATCACAAATCATGTGACACAAATTCCAGGTCACAAAGTCAAGGTCAAAGGTCATTTTAGGTCAGTAGACTTGGATTATGTTCTCAAAATTTAATATGAGAATTAATAAATAAATTGTTATTATTTCATATTTCATGAAAGTAAATATTCGAATCATTCGAGTACTTTCCCATGAATATTCTAATAGTAATTTTAGTATTCGATCCCAGGCCTAGTATGTACATGATCAGTTACAGCTAGGTGACAATATTGATGTTTGGATAATATATATTGGAGTATATCTCATAATAATGTTCTCATTATGCTAATGAGACGTGATGTGATGTAGATGGGCTCTACCTTCCAATTGTTTTTACACAAAGTGCTGAAAAATCCTCTTTTCTTAAAAAGTTTATTAGATAACTTTATTTGTAAATTACTGACAAGCATTGAAACATTTATAGTCTTACCCATACACTAAATCTCATTATATTGTATTCTTATGATACAGTAAATAATTATTCTGATGATTCATAATCAATATTCACTTCAAAATGCTTATTATATTCAGAGGATTTCATTTTCGGGGGTCTGCAAATGGGCCACCCTGCCTATAAAAATAATGTCCCAACCTCAATTTTTCATCATATCGAATTGCGTAATGCCGAATTGCGTAATGCAGGCGAGACCGCCGAGAGTGTTTCACTTTTTTTTTTAAAATCGAAGTTCAAACCTTTATTCTTTGTGATCCTGAAGGTGATACTCAACACGTAGAACTTTTACCATTCCGCGATGTACATTGAGTTTACGGGCTCTGATTGGCCGATACGCTCCAGCTGTTTCAAATTTAATTTTTAATTTTAATTTTAATTTTGGTATCGGTAAAAACGGAAAATCGCAAGCTAGCTCCTCGCACTAATGTCTTATAAGTCATAGAGCCTATGGGAGCCAGCGATAGCCAATCTAAAGGGCCCATGTCGGCTCAGCTAGGCGCCAAATTACGAAAATGAGGCTGAGGCATGCGCGAAATGTAAGCTAAAATTCTACGTGCTCAATAAATGAGGTGTCATATGAAAGAGCAGGTGAATCTCCATATTTCCAAAAGGACGTCATCTCAGAATTCTAAAAATATCTTGGTCAAAACAGCGATTTAAACATTATGCCCTGGCTAACTCCGAGGTTTGCCACTTTTGAGATATGACGCCCCGATCGATAAGTAGTCCCAGTCGTAAGGAAAATATCCATACGCTTATTTTTTCGCTAGCCCCCAGGGATCACAAACAATTACAGTTTGAAAATACCCTTCCCCCCATTTTTCGGATCAGCTAAGTAGGGAGGCGTGAGCTCCGCGCAGGCCGAACCCATGGTGATAGCCCGTAAAATCTGCACATGAATATGCATCGGACCGCGTGTGTGTATTTGGCGAACAGACCCGGAAGTGGGTGCCCATTGAAGACAATGGATTGCCGTTCGCGCTCAAAGTTGCGCATCCAGTTTACAACACGCGTACGCTTGCACGCCTATGCGTACGCTTGCATATTACGCAATTCAGCTGTTTTGCTAAATTTAGCAAAACAACATAACTCTTGCCACGTACGTTCCTCATACACTCACTAACGTGCGCTTAGTGTGCGGAGCCATATCTACTATGACGTCACTCGTAAATAATTAAGAAACAAAGCCAATCAAAACATTATGCTAATAAAATTAGCTCACTCTTTACCATCCAACCAATCAAATACAATTAAAAATACGTAAAGGAAGGTTTCCCTACCCCCAAATGAATATTCATATTGCCAATTTGATACATAGTTTTCAAATAAACATTGAAGATAACTTGACGTATATTTACATTTTAATAGACCATAATTTTGCCAAAAATCACGAAAATTGACATTTTGGTGTAAGGTTGTAGAAAAATGATTATAAACTCTTCATCTCAATTTTTGTATGTCATGATATTTTTAAAAGCATATGAATGAGAATGTTTACTGAAATAGTTGAAATAATTGACCTTATTTTCGATCCAGTTTTTTTTGGCATCATGGCCTTAGTTTGAATACGACAGATTTTGAGGTATTTTTTTATTCATCGGCGCTACGCGCATTTCGAGGCCGTGTGTGTCGGGGTGGAGATTTTGTCCCACATTGTATCAAGGTTGCGTGGATTTGCGTGCTTTTGATAGCATGCCATTGTGTATACAGGAGAGGTAGGTAGATCCTAGTTGGTCACATTCCTATATAGGCTCTTTCGTTCGTTAGCCTCTGATTTGGGTAGGGTCGCCCCCCTTTCTTTAGAGACAGAAGCCGACCATAGCGACTGCATTGCAAATTCTTGCAGCCGTATTTTAAACTGTTACTGTCAATGGATGACGTCATCTTCCTTCATGCGCAGTAACAGTTTAAAATACGGCTGCAAGAATTTCAAAACGGAGCTCAATTTCGGCGATGAAAATCCGGAAAAAAGACCCTTAAACGCATCATACAGTCAATCTGGTAAATGGAACCGATGTAGTTTAGCCTAGGCCTAATTTACAATAATAAATGCATCGGATATGCATCGGGTAAAATGTAGTATTTTGGGCATAAGTTTACTGCTGGGACGCGAGCAATAGTTTGCAATGCAGTTTCTATGGTCGGCTTCTGTCCCTAAAGAGAGGAGCCGACCCTACCCAAATCAGAGGCTAACGAACGAAAGAGACAGAAATCTTTGGTCTAATATAGGCCTAGTTAGATCTACAGTTGACCGAGAGGGATCTCATTTCATAGCTATACTATATAAGCCTTTGCTTTAATAAGATTTTGCTGTTCTGAATTTATAATTAAGTTGGAGAGATAAATTGCTAAGTGTTGGGAAGCTACAAAAATATAAGCCTATCAGTATCAACACACTGGATGGGGATCGATGCATGATGGGCTCTATAGCTGTTACTCTAATTTTAACTCTGTTTTACTTGCTAGACAATTAATAATAATTTTATTATTCATAAATCCGTGCAAACAGGTTGAATAGTTCAAGTTTTTCGATTATCTACCGAGTTTCCCAGTCAAACTTGTCATAAGCATGGGAACATGCCAATGCGATGTCCAGTGCAGTGGGCGGCAGAAGTGCCATGATATGCCACCTGCAGTTTTACATTTGGATGTATACATGTATTGTTTTCTCGACCTATGAAAATACATTAAAATTCAATATTTCTGATGCAGAAATGATTCAAAAATCATTAAATAAGACAGTGATGTGCATCATTATGCAAAATGTCAAAGGAATGCTGGGAAAATAGAAGTCGACTCAAGTTCTGGCTTACTGTAGAGCCTATCGGTCTATTGGTCTAAAATTCCTAACAAAACAATGAGAATGTCAAAAAGACAATTACAAGATAGGATTACCTTAAGGTGATATAAATTATTTGGTTAAGCAATACTAGGGTGTTTGCAATATGGTAAAATGGTCGACGGTTAACAGCCATTCTTACTTTCATTCTTGACGTTCAACAAGACAATCGATCAGACTAAAACAAGCAAGTCATGCATGCGCACACATTGTAAACAAGCTACAAAATGCCAGACAAAACAAAATCAAAACTGCAGAGACAATTCTTGCTATCGCCAATACCCCCAAATGCCCGGATGTGCGCCTCTTGTATGTAAAAAAGAAGAAGGAAAAAAAGTTTAGAGGAGAAGGAGAAGAAGGGAGAAGAAGAAAAAGAAGAAGAGGAAGAAGAAGCGAGAGATAAAACTGCTTAAGTTTTATAGTAAAACATGCTGAGACAATATTGAAAGCTGGAATTGCCACACTTTACAAAATCCATTTTAAAGAAAAAAGGACAAAAATGGCATTCTGACATCACATGCAACCCACAAATAGTTGTGACTTGCCTTTGTTCATTACAAAATGAGGAAATAAATCCTTCAAAAAGCTGTTCTTCATTTGTAGGATGTTGTGATGACTATATATATATATACTCTGTACCACTAAATGGACGTGTTGTCATTAAAGCCCAAGTCCACTCCAATTTTCAAAAATTATAGCATGCTGTAAATAAATCAAAGGTTAAAACTGCCAAATATCACAGGCGTACTTCAATCAGGTGATTTTTAAGAGCGTTTTTTGTTTCGGTCATTTCGAGCAAAACATTTAAATTGCCGTACGGATGTGACGTATGCTCCTCACGACGAAAGTGCCAGCAGTATACATTCTGACAATAGGCTATTTTCGTAATGTAACCAAATTGAATGCCTACGTCTATGTGAAGTGCCTTGATACAAACTATTTCATTCACCTGATAAGAATAATAGTATTTCAATAGACAATAGAATCTGAACTGCAACAGTAGTCTTTGCCAGGTAGGACAAACATTATGACTTGCCCTACTTAGCAACACTTAATATATGCAGTTTGCATTCTGACTGTTGAAATACTGTTATTCTTGTCAGGTGAATGAAATAGTTTGTATCGAGGCACTTCACAAAGACGTATGCATTAAATTTGGTTACATTACGAATCTGTGTTGTGAGGACCCTACATCACAAAAAATGCATTGTGGGGGAGAACCGGCTCGATCATTAACTTGTTTTTTGCTCATTAAAAAAAATATTAAAAATAAGTCTGTCTGAGCACCATTTTCCAAAACCAAGTTATAATTAGGCTTTTTAGATTTTTGTCTATCCAATCAGCTCAACTTTTCAGTGGAGTGGACTTGTACTTTAACATTGACTAGGAATTTAACAACTGAACAACAATTTCAGGCTTAATAGAACCATTTGTAAATAAAATTTACAACAAAAGGAAAATAAAATCCCAGACTACAAATTAATATAACTAGAAGTGCATCCAGGTTTGGAATACTTATTCATTATTTGAAGGGGCTTTTTTGTGTATATTTAGCAATATGGAATATTCCCAACCAGTATACAGAATCACATCACTGGAATTATACTTTCTGGTTCATTTATCACACAGATGCGATGACTCTAATTTGTATGGACATCACTACACTTTGAAGAAAAATTGATTGATATACATGTACCAGAAAGGAACAATTCATTTGACCAATCAGTGCAAAGATGGCCATTTTCTTTGACCATCGAGTCCAGTCAGGGTCATCTAGCCATGTAGACATTGCATGGCATAACGAGCAACCTTTACTGGCTGTGGCCATGAGAGGACAGCAGGGTGAAGGAGGTGTCGTTCATGTTTTCAATGAAGAGGTAAGGGAACTTTATTCTGTTCTCTCTGTCTCCCTTTTTTCACAGTTTCATTTCCCATTCTTGTCATTCATTATTTTCATTTCCATTGAAAGTCAATTTCATTTGAATTTATCTTTAAATAACAAGAAATATCATATTTGAATAGTTAGTTAGTGTGAAGAAGCTTATCATATTACAGTCATAATAAAGATATTCAAGTTTCTGTGTTGGAGGTACATTCAAGACTTACTTATCCTTCCTTTGCATAAAGAAACCCTGATTAGTTACGTGCTGACATAAGTACTCTTTACAACACTCTCTGAATCATTCTCTGTATTTGACTAGGGTGAGCCACTCCCAGTGGCCAACCTCCAGCGCTCGTGCTATTCCACCTCCCTGGCCTGGCACCCCACCCATCCGTCAGTGGCCGTGGGCTGGGAGAGCGGAGAGATTCTGATCTGGAACGAGCAGGATCAGCAGCTCCAGGAGGCCAGCAAGTTGCACAAGGCCCAGGTTTGCCTGCTCCAGTGGAGTGCCAGTGGTCAGCGCTTGCTCTCAGGAGATAAGGTTTGAATGAAATTATGCTGTAAAATTTTTGTGAATGTAGACCAGAAACACTGGTATAGACTCACAAAAGTTTCATGCCTAGAAAAAATGAACTCTAAAATTGGTAAATTATGAAGTTTCTTGAAGTGTAAAGAAAAACAATTCTGTTTAGAATCTTTTAGCCTACTATCTCTACTTTCTATCAAAAACCTCTTTGACCTTGCCTTTCTTCCCTTTGTAGATTATAAATGTGTATTATATTTCACGGATAATGTACTTGCTTCCTAGTTCAACTCTACATTGTAAATTTACATGAAATAAAGCCAACACAAATTGAATATTTCAATTTTCTAAAAAAAAAAAATCCCACAATTATGCCATTATATGCATCTATAGGCCTCCATGTAAGTAAATATGTCATTTCATGGTTACGGTATATGGACTGAAGGCTTACGTAGGCTTACTCCCGAGTAAATTAAATGAAATTAAATCCCTTAATGCTCCGTTTGTTTCTTTAATTTTAGCAAATCACTTGTTTGTTTAATCAATTGTAATTCATTTTGTAATTTGGTATTATTTACCCAGGGTAGTGCACATTGGTATTAACACTGAAGTGTACTGCGGGCTCTGTAATTATTATAATCCAAGCATTGTCAGGTACCCATTTAATGCACCTGATCCAAGCTGGACAATATGTGGGCAAAACACCTTTTCCAGGGACGTCAGCACCCAAACTTTCTATCACAGTGTACATCAGTTAATGATAATTTTTTGGTTACAAAAAAGTTTGCGTTTTCTCCAATTTTTCTTTTTTCTTATATTTTACATTATTGAACGCTGCCGCCAACTGTTTAGATGTAGACAAAGGAGCTACATGTACATGCACCGAGGCCAGCCAACATCTGGCCTGAGTGGCCGGCGGTACATGTAAAGCAGTAGTCTATGAATGCTGACTAGTACTGTATTCAGGCCAACATCCAGCATGAGTAGCCGGCGGTACATGTAAAGCAGTAGTCTATGAATGCTGACTGGTACTGTATCCAGGCCAACATCCGGCCTGAGTGGCCGGCGGTACATGTAAAGCAGTAGTCTATGAATGCTGACTAGTACTGTATCCAGGCCAACATCCGGCCTGAGTGGCCGGTGGTACATGTAAAGCAGTAGTCTATGAATGCTGACTAGTACTGTATCCAGGCCAACATCCGGCCTGAGTGGCCGGTGGTACATGTAAAGCAGTAGTCTATGAATGCTGACTAGTACTGTATCCAGGCCAACATCCGGCCTGAGTGGCCGGCGGTACATGTAAAGCAGTAGCCATGAATGCTGACTAGTACTGTATCCAGGCCAACATCCGGCCTGAGTGGCCGGTGGTACATGTAAAGCAGTAGTCTATGAATGCTGACTAGTACTGTACATGTGCAAGCACTAAATTAATGAAATAAAGATCAGAAGTATCACATTTTTTACACCTAGTAAATGCATGTAAACGTTGCATGTAAACGTTGCAGGAAACATTACAAATTTTGATTTGACAGAATTCTGTACCAAGTAAATATTTGGATTTGATTGTGGCAGAACAATTTGCTCTTTATGGATAAGGTGTCCCAATGGTATGGAAGAAGGTCTTAGATCTGAACTATCCATTTTAGGTACAAAAGACCTGTTTGACAGTCATAAAATGAAGCAGTACCGGTAGTCAGTAGAACACATATGAATCAATGTATTGTTGTATTTTTCAGTTAATACCAAAATGAAGACTTATCTTTAGGGTAAATGGATAAAGGAAAATAAACCAGGGCCTATATACAGAAAATACAAAGAATATTTGATAATTGTAGAATAGAGAAGGGAGGTTTTAATTCCTACTTTCATGAATGCTCCAAATTGTAGGAAGGGAGGTTGATCATGTGGAAGAGTGATGGGAAGGGGCATCTCTCCAACACCCCTATCAGTCAACTGCCCTCCCAACAGACCCCCACTCAGTGCCTCTTTCCCCATGGTGGACCAGGACAGGAATCAGGGTAAGAATCGGGGCGCGTATTCGGAAAAAAAGATGTTATCTTTTTGTTTAGGGAAAAAGATGTAAATTGTCACAACAAACTCAAACTGCGCAGAACAAACACTTACCATTTAATTTTCAGAATTTTCTTTTACCTTTACGTGAGTGCAGCAAGCTTTGCGCAGATTAACAAATGACTTGTCCTAATTTTAAAATGTTATGACAATTAACATAATTTACTAACATAAAAGATAACATTGTTTTCAGAATACTGACCCATGGCATGCAATGCATGGTCATTTGATTTTGGGTTACTTTAAAGTCATTTGAGCACCACTGAATATATCAGATGGCTTACTCTCTAAAGAAATGTCTGTTCTAAATGATAGCATGGGTTAGCCATTAAATTGAAAATGTCATTCAGAGTTCTATTCATGTTGAGGATTTCAACCAAAATAAGTTGAAACACATATGGGTATCTGGGTATAAATTATTAAGTGTACTGGTTAGTTTTTGTTTTCATATTTAATACCCTGTTTGCATGTCTTTCTTGATATATCTTTATCATTCTCACTGTCTCTGTCATTGTATCTCTCACCCTGTCTCTGTTTTACATGTTATCTCCATATCTGGAACTTTCCTTGACTCTTTGTTTCCATCTCTCTCATTCTCACGTCTTCTTTCTCTGTTTGTGTTGATCTCTGATGCTGTCCATGTCTCTCTCCCTCTCCATATTTGTTTATTACATCTATCATGTGCAGGAGTCGGAGTGGAAGTGTACCATGGAATAACAGTATCTTCAGCAAGCCTTCTTCCAACAGTCTCATAGGGGATGGTAATGCCTGCTTTGTAGGGGGAGAGGAAGGTAAGTGAACCTTCTGAACGATTTCATTCATAAGAAGGCTTGCTTCATATTAATCTCGTTATTCTAATTTCACAAACTAGAGATTTCAAGAGCACATCATCTGTGAATGTGACACTATATAATCAAAATTACATAGATGATGAATTATTGATTAGCAAATATTTTTCCTTTTATTTTCTATAGTGAACTTAACAAAGTTGTATAGTTGAGGAAAGCTCAATTTAGTCCTTTAGTTGTAAATATATATACCGGTATATATTTTAATATTTGTTATTTGGTGCAAATTTGGAATGGGTGCTATCTTATAATTCCATTATTAGAAATCTATTAAATGTCATTCTCTGTGTATGAAATGAATGATAATTGGGAAGAAACTGCTTTGGTTGAAAAGCTTCCCTATGCATTTCCAGAGCTGCCAACATTGGAAAACAGTTGAGAGTGAGATTATACGAGAAGTGTTAGCGCGAAGGAGCGAAGCGACCAAGCCCGACCGAGCGGAGCGAGGGAGTGGGTGTGGGAGGGGGGCGTCCCCCCTCCCTCAGTGTGGAGCTTTTTTATTTTTCAAGGTGAAATTGTGTGATCTGGTGCATACTTTAGAGAGTATTTTAACATGTAGCTAAAGGCAATATGGAGAGAGAAAATCATACAGAGAGATAAAGAAAATTATTAACATGGAATACCTGATTGTTCGCCCACGAACGTGGGCCGCTGGGCTAGGCGTAGAGGTGCTGAGGGCCCCACGCGCTCACTCTCTGAGACAAAGCCACAGGCAAGTTTTCGTTCAACTTTAAGTTGTTACATAATCACAAGTCACTTTTCACTCTCAAAACTCACTTTATATTTGTATAATCCCTCTCATTCTATTCTACAGTATGAAGTAATATTAGGCCTTCTTTAAAAACAAAACATAGAACCGTGAAATCTTTGCTGTTCTCGATCAATTGAATTGTCAACTGATGAAGTACTCGAGCTCGCTGCTGGTTCGTACGTCCGATCCATATCCGGGGCGCGTCCGGGGCAGGCTCGGGCCGACCCGGCTAGCTGCATATGGGTAGGCCTACGGTGCGAGGATACGTACATCAGGCTAGCTAGCTATATAGGCGCCGATCTTACACACGCACGCGCGAGAAGTGAGATTGAGGCTTTCGTCTTCGATAAAAGGGGATAAAAGGCGGGAAAACTTTCTAAATTCTTGATTTTGGTCGCATAATTCATTCAAATTTATCTGTCTTTATTATTATTTAGTTATTTAAGATTTGTGGGTGAGGAATTTCATTGTTAGCGTGAGAGTGTGGGAATTGAGTGAAATGCGTGAGTCTCACGCTCATTGCGTGAGTGTTGGCAGCCCTGCATTTCTCTCCCAATAGTATCGTGCTGGAATTGGATTTGATTGATTCATATCCCGATGACAAATATTCACCTCCTACTGTTCTGTTCTACAGGACACATTGTCTTTATGGATGACAAGGGCAACATGTCCCAGGCGGTGACGGTAGAAGGCCCCATCAAGAAACTGCTGTACAATAGCCACAGGAATGTCATGGTGGTGGTCACCAGATCAATGGCTCTCTCACAATACAGCGTGTCACAGGATGGCAAGCTTACAGAGATGATGAAGGTATGATAAAGGTTGTCTTTATTGAGGGATTGGTAGAAAATGTGAGGTAGAAATCAGTGAGAATGTGTGTGCTTGTGTGTGAGAAAGAGAGACAGAGAGAGAGCTAGAGAGAGAGATAGAGTGACCGTAAAAAAACGTATTTTATACATCCTGTTTTTGTACAGTGAACCATGCTTTAACGACTTCCTTGACCAGTGTTGTCATTGAAACCTGCAGAAAAATAATCTATAGATAGACAATCTGCTTAAGGGGCCGTCATATATCCAAAACGGAGCCCGCTCGACTTCTCTGCGAGCTCAAAAGGGCATTTTCGCCAGGAATACGGCGACGGCGACGGCGGCGGCGGCGGCGTCAACATCAAAACTTAACCTAAGGTTAAGTTTTTGAATTGTTAATATAATTTTGAAAGTATAAGGTCCTATTAAATGAAACTTAGACTAAAGGGTTATCAAGTATCCCCAATCATGTGAGGAAAATTTCAGGTCACAAAGTCAAGGTCAAAGGTCATTTCAGGTCAACAAACTTAGACTATGTTGTGGCATCATCATCAAAAACTTAACCTGAGGTTAAGTTTTTGAATTTGTAATATAATTTTGAAAGTATAAGTTCTTATTCAATGAAACTTAGACTAAAGGGTTATCAAGTATCCCCAATCATGTGAGTAGAATTTCAGCCTACTAGGTCAAGGTCAAAGGTCATTTCAGGTCAACAAACTTAACTATGTTGTGGCATCAGGCTAAGATTTTGTTATCATAATTTTGAAAGTATACATTCCTATTCCATGTAACTTGAACATAAGGGTTATCAAGTATCACCAATCATGTTATTAGTCTTTTAGGTGACAAAGTAAAGGTCAAATGTCATTTCAGGTCTGGAAACTTAGACTTTGTTGTGGCATCAACATCAAGATTTTGAAATTTTAGCATAATTTCAAAAGTGTTTGTTCAAATTCCATGAAACTTGTACCCAAGGGCTATCAAGTATCACAAATCATGTGACACAAATTCCAGGTCACAAAGTCAAGGTCAAAGGTCATTTTAGGTCAGTAGACTTGGATTATGTTATCAAAATTTAATATGAGAATTAATAAATAAATTGTTGTTATTTTTTCATATTTCATGAAAGTAAATATTCGAATCATTCGAGTACTTTCCCATGAATATTCTAATAGTAATTTTAGTATTCGATCCCAGGCCTAGTATGTACATGACCAGTTACAGCTAGGTGACAATATTGATGTTTGGATAATATATTGGAGTATATCTCATAATAATGTTCTCATTATGCTAATGAGACGTGATGTGATGTAGATGGGCTCTACCTTCCAATTGTTTTTACACAAAGTGCTGAAAAATCCTCTTTTCTTAAAAAGTTTATTAGATAACTTTATTTGTAAATTACTGACAAGCATTGAAACATTTATAGTCTTACCCATACACTAAATCTCATTATATTGTATTCTTATGATACAGTAAATAATTATTCTGATGATTCATAATCAATATTCACTTCAAAATGCTTATTATATTCAGAGGATTTCATTTTCGGGGGTCTGCAAATGGGCCACCCTGCCTATAAAAATAATGTCCCAACCTCAATTTTTCATCATATAGAATTGCGTAATGCCGAATTGCGTAATGCAGGCGAGACCGCCGAGAGCGTTTCACTTGTTGGCTTTAAAATTCGGATGGATGTCGGCAGAGCTCCGCAGCCGCCGCAAGGGCTCCCTACGATACTTGAATGACCCCCTCCCATATCCCTCCCGACTTGTACAAAGTCGTGCATGCTTTGAGCGCGCTCCGTGCTGGTGTCAGGCCGCTTCTTAGGGCCCCGGCCAGGCTCTTCCTGTCAACTCAGGAATTGGGATAAAATGTCGCAAAAATGAGGATTTAGGCATCTAACATGTACAACTCTTTAAATGTCCTACATATATTTGAGGCGCGGACGCGTCGGAGGCAGCCAGGCAGGACATCAGTCGAAGACTGGATGTCGGGCGGGCACCAACAGACCTATTAATCATCGACCGAAACACAGACAGCGCCCGCCCTGGCGGGTTTGAAATTCGGCAAATTTCTGGCGATCCACAAATTGGATATGTGACGCAGGCATAATGAAGGTCATAATTTCTTGTCCCCCTTGAGCATGCTTTATATATAGGTTGCAATGTATATTCTAAGATTTTTGTTATTCTTCTGATTCAATTTCCCGGTATAGGTGAAGCTGAGTGGCAAGCCCAATGATAGTGACTGTGATATGGTTTGGGCTGGTAAGGGTATTCTAGCCACTGCATCTGGAGAGTCATTAGTCAGGTAAACACTGCATGTACCATGTATTTTTTTTTGCTGGGAGAGACTTTGGGGTGATATTGCAGCATATATTCTCTTGCATTGCAGTTTATGGTACAAAAGCTAGGTAACAGATTTTTTCATCTTGCTAAAAACTAATTGGTAAATTTGTACAAATTTGTTATGTATCAGACCCAAGTTTATAATTTCAAACTATGTCCAAACAAGCTACTGTATTCAAATTATCCTCTAAAAAGAAAATTTAAAGAATGTATTAAGCTCTTTTTCCACTTTTACTTTGCATTTCCTATGTGATTTTCACTGTACTCTCTAGATTATGAATTTTTGGGAAAACTTGATAAGATGTTTTTTGATGTGATATGTCATGTTTTAGTAAATTACATGTACATATTAATATGATATTTCTTTTCTTTGTAATTCATTTTATATGTCTTTTTCTTTCTCTTTCATATTTCTTTTCTTCCATTCACTCATCTCTCATCTATGGCTCTCTTCACATTTCTCTTTCCTTCTTCTCTTGCCCCCCATCAGGATGTGGGATCTTGATAAGGATGATAACTATGTTCTCGCTCTGGATAAGAATGTAGGCTTTGAGATGGGTGAAAATATCACCTGTGTTGCATACTCTTCAAAAAAGGGTAAGATGCCACTTTTCATAACAAGCAATGATTTAGGTGGTGATGATGATGATTGTGTTGAGGGTGATAATGATACTGATTATGATGATAATGATAGTAATGATGATGGCAATGATGATGATAATGATGATGATGAAGATGACGACGATGATGATAATGATAATTTCTTGTTTGCACTGGTACTGTTGTTGCTGTCCGGTCCTGTAACTCATTCTTGACAAATGGTCAACATTAAAAAATCATATCTATGAAAACTTTAAAAAACTCTCATTTAGGTAAATGGTTTGATACTTGTTTCATGAATCCAGGTATACTGGCAGGAGGTACAGACAGGGGCCGGGTAGCCATGTGGCGCTATTCCCCTGTTCCAGGTGTCTTGGGGCGTAGACAGGAGGGGGAGACCAAGTGGAAGCTGCAGGCCCCCTGTAACCTTGAGGGGCAGCTGGGGCAGATCAAGTGGGGGTCCAGGAGGGATCTTCTGGCTACCAATAGCTTTGCTGGGGTAGTGATCCTCAATGAACACATCATGAGTGCCAGTATGAAGGATCAGGTCTGTAATCCTTTTCAATCCCGTTGAATTCACTCCAGAAGAACATGTATTTAAGTAATTAATTTATGCAATTAATTGTTCTTTTGTTCTTTTATACTTTTAATTCTTTTGTTATCTTTGTCATTTGTTTATGTGCCTTTTGTAATATTTGATGCTAATGCCTTTTGTGTATAGCTCTGCATGGTCAATACTATCTATTGTAATGTGTAGTGTATTTTCGTAAGTGCATCTGCTTTGTAAAAAAGCACTATAAAAATGTTTTGTATTATTAAGTATTGTATTTCATTACAAAAATATGTATTGTACCTGGATGGGTACAAATGTACCATTTTGCAGAATGAAATACATGTAGCTGGTCATTTTATGTAATTTGTTTTATATAAATAAGAAGCAAGTGGTTTGGAGTGACATGTAGATAGATCTGATATCATACATGTATTTACCCTTGTTTAGGTAAAACCCTTGGCCACTTTTATGGCTCAAATACATAAATAGATGAAGTCAAATTTACATGCAGTTGTTCACCCACTTATTATTTGTTAATTTACATCACTCAGGAAAATCCATATATTCAAAGGCAACATTACTACAGGGACTATCCACTAGCATCTACTTCCTGTTACTGGTGTTAGAGATATGCATCATGTAGTACATTAGGTTATATATATCTTGTCTTGTTCTGCTCTGCTCTGGGGAAATTAGATTCAAATCTATGGATTTGTTATAAAGAGTAAGATTATTCCATGAGTATTTTATCATTGTCCTCTCTGATTCCAGGTTGCAGTAGTACAGGCTGGACCTAGTGCTCTCTCAGTGGATGTCTTTCCTAATGGCTCTCATCATGATATCAAGACAGACATACACATCAAGGGCATATGCAACACAAAGGTAAGGATTTGTGATATCCTGCTAAGTGGGATATTTGCTGGACAGACCTTTCTATTATGCTGTTTATAGACTGTGCACTGAATCATTGGGACAGCTTATGTGATCATAAGACATGAGCTATCCTCTACAAATATACCAAAGAATTAAATACAGTCAAACCTGTCTTTGTAGCCACTTCTCTGTAAATTCATCCCAACCATAGCAGTCATCCGTATTGTCTCCCTTGAGGGAGAAATATGTGTTGTATAAACTGTCAAGGAAGGTCACAAGACTTCAATGGACATATTTAAAGTTTTTTTGGTTGGTCTTAGGGGATGGATTTGACTGTATGTGTCGTGGTTTATTCTGATAAGAGAGACACAAGTAGAGCTTTGCAAGAAAACAACGGCCTGTATGTTACATTCAAACAATACCGGTAGATTTATTAAGATCTTGTAATTGTTTATAAAAAATGGAGCAGATATTGTTTGACCTCTTTATTATAACATAATTATTTTCTTTCTTTGCCCCCTCATCCCCTCATTTTTGCCATAATAGGACCATGTTGCTGTATGGAATGGCAAGCAGGCAGTAGTCTATGAGGTCAGCCAAACCATCAGGGCAACAGGCAAGAGAAATAGATCAGTAAATGACATTCACTTTGTCATTGACAATATCAATGACAGTGATAATGACATTGATAGGTTATATTGATAGGTTACATTGATAGTATATACTGAATGTGTTATTTACCATGAATGTCAGTGGTTGTGAAAGGTGCAAAATACTTGTTGGATTCCTTGTAGTATTCCAGGTGATCATAAATAAATGAAATACAGGATAATGGGATAAATACATGTATGAACAAACATTTGAGAGTGTTTTAATTACAATATTTTTCCCACAAATGATGCAGATTTTATTAATGAAAGAATTAATAAAGTCTACATTTCTTGGAAAATAGATTATGCCAAGATACTTCTCTACTTTGTTTCCATCCACCCTGTTCCATGGTACCTAAAAAGAGGTGAAGCATAGTCCCATTTGTTTAACCCATTCAGTGCAACATGCTATCCTTTTAACTCTTGCTTCTGTAGGTATTTGTGTGATGAAATGAAGTAGTAGTATCCACAGGGTTAACATAACATGCATGTCATCTGCTGAGAGCCAATAGGGTATTAAATCACAAAGAGTCGTGAACAGACAACTTTAAGTACATATAATTGATAGTAATATCCCAAATCCTTTGACCAACCAGGGACCTTCTCAACTGACTCCAAGCTGGTCCGTATCCATGAGCAAAATGCCTATACCACGGAACCAGGAAAGATACAAGTCAGGACATTCCAGGTATGTGGCTTTCAACGTTGTCTCATTTTGGAAACAATTTCCAGAACTCTATCTCATTTCATTTTTGAAAACGTTTGACTTTGTTGTGGAGTACAGTCCCAGCTAGTTTAAGTTTAGGATGAGATGATACTAAATTCCTTAGAGAATGCCATACAAAAGAAGTAGAGTTTGAAAAATAATTGGTGTTCCTCTTTAGAAGTTTGGAAGATTCTCATTTATGGTTGATTTCAATGTCTATTTATTGGGGTTAGACCTTGACTACTTTCTATCAAGGCTCATGACTTCCAGTCCATAGCATTAACATGAACTAGGTTTAGCAGTCTCAGTCCCTCTGCCTGCCAGAGTCTCACCCTGGCTCAAGTTGTCCATGATATGCCCTGTAACATCTGGCCAGGTACATGTACATTATTCACTGAAATAAATAAATATTACCCTTCATTTTCTTTGTTATACTGGTTGCAGGGCACTGTGAAGCAGCTCATCTCCATGAATGAAAATGAAGGGGAGCCTTGTACCATGGATATGATGGGGAATTACCTAGTTGTTGGAACTTCAGGAGGATTTGTGAAGATGTATGATGTGTCAAGGAGGTGAGCTGTCTCATTCTTCACAGGATGAAATTTGCCAAACATTACATTTGTATGAATTAATATTCCTCTAAATGTTTAATGGAAGGAAATTAATTTACTGGAAAGAAATTTACTATTCTCTCAATGTTAGAAATCACATATGCAATTTGTTAATGATTGAGAGCAAATCTGGTACTGGGAAAACTTTTGATTTCTTGTTTTTGTCATTTCTTTTCTTCTATAGAACAAGTTGTTTTCTTTTTTTTTCTAATAATAATTCTGTGAGAATAATATGTACATTAATATGCTTTTCAATGTTCCCTTTGTTCATTTTGTTGTTGTTTTTTTTCTTCTTAAAAATCAAATTTTGAAAAATAGATATTCCAGAATTGAAACAGTGAGGAAATAAATTCTACTCTTTCATACATGTATGTCTACAAAGTGAGATACATGTATGTATTTACCATGATTTTTCTTCAAATATGTGGATATGTGGTTTGACATCATTGTAATTGTATGACATAATCTTGTCTTGTTCACCAGGGAGGCTAAACCTCACAACGCTCCTAAGAACTTGATGGATGTTATACCAGGCATGGGAAGCATTCTCATAGCTAAGGCTAACTGTAACAGTACTAAGCTGGCCATCATCATCTCCAAGGTATGAATAATTCCAATATATGACATTCTGCACTGTGAGTTTATCTAGAAGAATCTATCCCCCAAAAAGGAACTTGCTACTGCATTACACTCTTTGCATCATACCAAGCAAACGGTACTTCAGAAAGGACAAACAAAATTACTAAGACTCTGCATTGATAGATTTATAAACCTTGGCAGCACTCCTGTTGCAGATAATTTACCCGTCTAGTATCTTCTTTCTGAAATAATCTTCACTTGATATTTGAGCAACAATTTTTTTGTGATGTCTCTACCTGCAAAACTGTGTGCAAGACATTTTGTTTGAGAGAGAGAATTTTGTGCTTTATGTACATGTATCTCAAATTTTAACTTGATACTTGTTCATTTTAGTGATATATTATTGTGTGCAGTCTTAACTGTCGAGAGAGAGCTCTTTACTTGTCTCACTCTAGCAATACATATGTGCTTTATGTTTACACAGAGTGATGGCACCACTGACCCCAAACTCTATGTGTGGGACCCTGATCTGGACACCTTGAGTTTCTTTGACCTCAAGACAGGTCATGGTGACCAGGAGGATGAGCCTCTTAGCAAGGATGATGACATCACAGATGCAGAAAGGTAACACGACCTAGGGAAACTTTGCAGAATACCCCACCACACAAGTAACCTACATTGACCCTAGAGCCTAACACCAACCTGACCTGACCCTTGCCCAGACCCTGAATTTTATTTACGCATGCTCCCCCCCCACCCCCAACCCCCCCCCTTCAGTAAAATGGTGAAGAAAAGAGTAATAGAATGGAAAAAAGGATTGTTAGTGAATGGTAGAACTCTGTCCCACACCCTCCTCATAATAATCAATAGCCTTGTTAATTTGCATTTCATCAACCTAGTAAGACTGGTGCCCCTATATTATGATACCGGTGTCCCTGTGATTGCATGACCCATGATATACCACTAGTTTTTTGATATATCTTCACACTTTTCTTTTGATCAATCTCCTTAGGGGTCGTGAGGAAGCTGCCCAGGACATAGCAGGCCGTTACCCCACCAATATCTTCTGGGATGCCCACGAACCCAAGCTCTTGGTATGCGAGGCCAAGCTGTCCCAGAATGAGGAGACCACTACCCCTAGGAAGGCAGCTTCCCTTCTTAGCACCATAGTCAATACACAGGTAGGAAAGCTGCAAAGCTACATGCCCTCAAACCTATCATAACAGCCACTTTTATTAAAATGCCACCTGTCTAAAAAATATGAAGAAAGGCCACCAGTCTAGAGCGGCTGATATTCTATATTTTGAGATGGGTTCTAGAATGTAGCCAATAGCAAACCTTTATTCAAGTCACATGTATATACTTTAATTTTTCCATCCCACCGAGCTGTGCAAATTTTGTGCAACAGTATGCAAGGTGTGCAGCACTCTTGATCCACACATCTCAATGTGTTCAAAGTTCGGGTTCAGATGCGATGTGATGCACGTAATTTTCTATGGCATGGATGCTGATGATGATGTGCACACTGAGACGCATTGTGATAATTTGGCTGCGCGCACTGCACGATGTGACGTCATCTGAGAAAGGAAATGGCAGCCTCCATGATTGTGCGACTCTTAGCTTTTTGATCGGGTTTGTAGTAAATTGTTTGACTTTATATTCATAGTGTAGACCCGTCTTATAAACAAAATTATGCATGTTTTTAGCTTGTACATTAGAGATACGCACTGCACTCGGTTAAAGCTAATCTTGATCTCTGGTATGGGCATTGTATGTCGAGAGAACATGGCTATAATTCATTCTGGATTGTTTATCCAGCAGCAGATTGATTGTTTGAACCAGTTAGATAAAAACAACCTCACAAAAACTTGCTGGAAAGCATCTTCAATAAAAACCACAACTCTCATTTGCACATAGTGACCTGTGTAAGCACATGGTGTCGTGCCTACTTACCTTGATTTCCTTATCTTTTTATGCTCATTACTCAGCCCCTATACATTTTCTACCAAAGTCGTTTGGCACTTGTCATTTATCTGTAATCTGTTGGATTCTGTGAGAATTTATTTTCTATCACTACCAGAACTCAAGCTCATCTTTAAGTCTCAATAAGACAGACAATGAAATCAACCAGTCTTATATATTATCCTATTGTGACTTAACCTGCATGCAATGCATATATATATATATATATATATTAATGCTCTCACAAACATGAATTATTTGTATTTATAAGATGATAAAGCGGATCCTAATCAAACGATTGGTTGAGAGCGTACACTGGACCAGGCCCTTATTTTGCCTAACACGTTCTGTTACTAATGACCGGTAATTAGTATACAAATGTTGACTGCTTTGAGGGGCACGGTAAAAACTATGGCCCGATGTGAGCTGGCAACTGCTATGCCTCGAGACGACAGTCGAGGGGCATAGCGCAGTTGTGAGAAAGAAGCATTCAACATTTGTTTTATCTCTGCATCCTTTGTTAGCTCAGAAATAATTTCAAAGACAGATGAAATACGGTACCGTAACATAATTCTCATCGACTGCTCTTTCAAAATTTTGTTCGGTGTACATGTATGATATGGTGCCGGCCACGCGCCTGCATATCTAAATTGCCATAGTTATTCGCGCGCGTACAAAGACATAACTATGCCCAGTCAATATTTTTTACCATACCGCCCCCAGCAGTCCGTAGTGAATTTCATGCCCGCACATTTGACAAATCACAGGCCTGGAATCTAGACATGCGGTATATAATAAATACTAATGACCGGTCATTAGTAAAATCATGTTATAAAACATCATTTTATAAAACAAATAAAACATCATTTTATAAAACAAATAAAACATCATCTTATAAAACAAATAATATACATCAATTTGTTCGGGCATTAGTAAAATCACCCACACTCGGTACCTTCGAAACAGTCCAAACACTCACTGCTGTGTATTATTTGTATAATCAGCCACTCTAGAGACTACTAGACATTATGTGTCCTGTACAGAGATGCCATTTTTCCTGATTTTTCTGGAATTCCGTATTTTCTTCAAAATGAAAATGGTTCAAGAAAAACATTGAAAATCTCTGTCCTTTTCTCTCTCTCTCCAATGACTGTCTCCCTCTCTCTTTCCTTCTTTATGCCTCCGCTACAAAGTAGCGGGACGCATTATGTTTTCTGGTTGTCCGTCCGTCCGTACGTCCGTCTGTACGTATCTCGTGATCGTGTTATCTCAAGAACCGATTGATGGATTACCGCCAAACTTATGTCATGTATGTATCTTGCAAAGCCAATGAACTGATTAGATTTTGGGGTCACGAGGTCAAAGGTCACAGGGATCATTATGTATGCAAAAACAGCTTGTGATCACACTATCATTAGAACCGGTGGACGGATTACCATCAAACTCTAGAACTGTATGTATCTTAATTGCAGGGCCAATGAACTGATTAGATTTTAGGGTCATGAGGTCAAAGGTCAAAGGTCATGTGGCTGATTGTGTATGCATATAAATAGCTTGTGAACGCATTATAATTAGAACTGACAGATGGATTACTATCAATCTCGAGCCATGTATATGAATAATAGCTTGTAAGCACGATATTCTGAGAACCTGTTAATGAATTACTATCAAACTTGATTGAATATTAAAAATTGCTTCCGCTTTTGGTTTGTAAAACGCTCTATGGCGGAGGCATCATTTTCGACTGCGCGCAGTCGAAGTTCCATCTAGTTTTCTCCATGTGCGCGTGTTTGCCTACGTCTAATATGTACTGTACATGTATCTTTTCCATGCGTGGCTCTGTGTACCACTGCACAAATCAGTGCTATAAAAATGCTATTTTTTATGTGTACTATGTTGTCATGGTATGATATGTAGAGTTGCTGAGCTGTGCTTTGAAACTCCCTCGGAGCACTTGGAAAGCGTCCGGCATAGCCTGCGTGCATTATACATTCTACTTGTGCCATCGCCACCATTTAATGCATCATGTCTGTTTTTGGCAAGAGAAGAAAGAGAAGAAGAAGGGGATGTGACGGAGATTGAGGAAGGAATAAACAACAAGTAGAGATGGTCATGGCTTGAGATGGAAAATGAGCAAGGGAATTTTTTCTGCATCTATGTCCTGGAGTCGAAATTTGTTTCTGGTGCAATGGAAAGCAAATCAACTACAGAGGATCTGGTAAGTGATTTTTGTGGAGCAGAACTTCAGCTAGATGAACAATTACATCAACTTGAAGACATACAAGATGGAGCCATACTCTCAGGAGGTGATCAGGATAAACAAAGATCCCACATTGCCATCCTCGTATGTTGATGAGAAAGCTGTTTGTGGAGAACATTGGTGGGCTCTTGTGCTTGATGGATATCCCATGTTAGGAAAAGTTGTCAAAGCATGTCTGCCAATCATCACCACTGCACCAGTTGTGGAGCAGAATTTCAGCTAGATGAACAATTACATCAACTTGAAGACCTACTAGATGGACACATACTCTCAGGAAGTGATCAGGATAAACAATATCTAACATTGCCATCCTCTGATGCAGCGTTTTTAAACCGGGTTGCCACAAGAAAAATTATTTAATCTATTTCTGGATCCATCATGAAATAATCGTCAAATTTGTGAAAAGAAAATATTAGAAACTGCTATGTATTTTCATTGAAGAAATAACATTTTAAAGACAAGTATGCATCTTGTTTCCCTCGCTCGCAACATTTAGAAACAGTTTGATTTCCTTTGGCAAGACATTGATCTACATTTGCCACTCTCCACCCAGGTGTTAAATGGGTACGCGGTAGGATGCGAAAGCCAATGTGGTATGCTTAGCAATTCGAGCTTAGAAGCTCTTGCTGGAATGCTCCCCAGGGAGTGGATAAAGTGCATACATTGTATGCGGGCAAGCCAGAATCTGATGTCCGGGGGTAATAACTGTAAAGCGCTTAGAAACTCAGACTTGCCGATGTATTACCGGTAAGCGCTATATAAGCAGAAATATTATTATTATATTATTATTTGATTTTAGGCAGTGAAGTGCCTGAATAACCACATAATTGGTCAAGGAGGTGCAAGAATATCTCTTTTGACAGTGAGTTACCCAAATATCGTCACATTCGGGCGGCAATGTGCCCGAGTATATCTTATATTTTGTATATCAAAATTATATTTTTACCATGCTTCGTTAACTTCACTCCCTCAGAACATTTAGAAACAGGATAATTCTGGACAACGAGATGCCTGAATATCCTTATATTTGTGCATAGAGGTGACGGAATATATGACTTTTGTATTCATGTACTGGGCAGCGAGGTGACCGCATACATAATATCATATCTTATCTAGTGTGTTTTGTATGAATAAATGAATTTATAGTTCTTAAAAAGCATGTTTTACATGCATTGCAACTGTTTGTTTTTTTGTACTCTGGAAACACAAAACCCCTGGGCCCCAGCCGTTGTACGCTACCCTCGCTCCGCTTGCTTTGCTATAAAGTTGAGGAAATTTGTTATGATTGTCAGTGGCATCTCTGGCTGTAGCCATTCACTATATATTTTGTATTGACCATGCTGTCACAGATTTCTATTTTCTTTGTGTAATTTTGAAACCACATTTAATTGTCTATGATGATGGAAATGTAATTACAGAATGATGATACAAAACCCAGTCAATCAAAGCAATTCAAATCCTATATTATTCATGTATACAATGGCCAGAATTGAGCAGAAATTGGGTTTGTAGTTGAACTTGTCTTGATATTGAAGTTATCAATAGTTACATGAAAAGTAAGATCCATATTAAAATATATATACCAACAGCCCCAAAATATTTTGTTGTGAATGTTATAGGTTCCACGTCACTCTTCTATATTTCAGATACGAGCTCCATATTTTATTTCTATAAAGATATATTGAAAGTTTCATTACACTCTCAATAAACATGGAAGAGATTTGTAAGTTTAGGTGATTGGTAGTTGGTACGCTTTAAAATGTTATGTATGTAAGTCTTGAGTTGGAAAAAAGGCATGACACCTCTACATAAGAGTAATGGTCATTCAGTTACACTATACTATAAATTAAAATTGGGTTCATCTTCTTCTGTTTCCATAGCCTGAGATGATGGTGGTATCTCTCTTCACAACCTTGGAGCATGGTGTGGTTCTCCAGGATAGCTTTGGGCACATCCAAGGTACCTTGCTGGGTGTAGAAGTACCCTACTTCTACTTCATCAAGAAGGTAAGGTTTCTCTTGTCCTCTAGTGGGTATGTCTTCTAGAGCTTTAGGTTCCTCTAATGTAGAATTTCTTGTCAAGTTTTTTATGGCAGAAAGGAAGATGTTCGGACATGATGTGTAGGGAATGGGATTGGTGTTTTTGTAGAACCAAGATGTTTTGGATATATTTCTACTTCTACTTTATGAAGAAGATGAGGGTCCTCCCTCCAAGGGGGATGTCTTCTAGAGTTCTTCTTGAGTGGAAAGGACAATGACAAGGACAATAGCAAGGACAATAGCAAGGTAGGATATACAGTACATTTTGGCAAAAATGCCATCAACAGTGACATTGAAAGGGCAAGGACAAGAACAGTGAGAATGACAGTGAGTAGGGCAAGGACAATACCAATGACAATTACAATGACAAGGGCAAGGACAATACCAATTACAATGACAAGGGCAAGGACAATACCAATTACAATGACAAGGGCAAGGACAATACCAATGACAATTACAATAACAAGGGCAAGGACAATACCAACAACAATTGCAATGACAAGGGCAAGGACAATACCAATAACAATGACATTGACAAGGATAAGGACAATGCCAATGCCAGTGACAATGATATGGACATTAACATTGACAATGTGTTATATTGACAGTGCCTATAACAGCAATCTCAAGATCACAAATGTATCCACTACAATAATATTATTGGCCAGTATGTCATTGTTTATGTATCAGGGCAAACATGAGGACATCATATTTAATAAAGATTTTCCACCTAAAACACTGAAATGGTTCACACACAACGTCATATTTGTAGTGAGGTTTTAATTACCTTGAAATCACAAACTTTTTTTAAAAATTCACTTTGGATTTGGACCCCATCATTATTGTACTGTACTTGTATTTGCTTTGGATTCGACCTTCGTTTTATTCTGCCATTGTGTTGGATTTGGATTTGACCTTTGTTTGACCTTGTATTTGATTCATGCCTATTGAAGGCTGGGGAAGGGAAAGCAAAGAAAGGAGTATTAGTAAGTAGTTCACCTTCTTGTGTGTGTTTTATCCTTAGACCTTAACCCCCACATGGCATTTTGTTCCACAGATTTAGATGTCTAAAATGTTCAAACAGTGTTGTACCAGTTCATGCACAATGTAGATAAAACCATGCTCAATAATGTCTTGTCAAAGGGAATATAATTCATTGAATTGTAATCCCTAAACTTTTTATATGCACTCAACATTTTTCCTCAAACTTTCTTGTATTCTGCAATTTTCTTCTTTCCTACCTACACTTCTACAATTATCCTATGTTCAGTGCAAGGTCTCATTGCTATTACTTTTCAATAACATTTGACACATTTCTTGACATTAGATTGTCTATAAAAAGAAAATCCCATTTCAGAACACAATTGAATAACTTTACTAAATAACAATCTCTCTTTATTTCTAATACCATATTCTACTGGTTTCTTTCTTATTTCTCTGTTCCCTAGATCCTAATTAAGGTAAAATAATTGTTGCTCTCTTTCGAACAAAGGGATTTTTTAATGTGTATGTTTTCAAATTGATTTAATTATCCTAATAGCACTGATCAATTTGCTGCAACTTTGTAACACAAAAATATACTGTGTGCTTATGTATATGTATTAGTTGCCATGCTTAGCGCTGCTTCCAAGAAAGTATAGAATAATATCTCTCCCCCTTTAATTAGAAGTCAGTTGTATATTACTTGACATTTCAGGAACAAACCTGATGGCAATTGCCTAAGATTATGTTTTTTCTGTCTCTGTGTAATTCCAAATTAGGCACCACAATTTTAAACATTTGAGAAATTTCAGCATATGCTCTGATAACCATGCAATAACCATCAGTCTTTTGATGGATATCTTTTCAACACAACATGTGATTGTAGTTGCATTATTAAAGCCAGAGTAAAAAATAAAACATGTCATACTAAATGATACTTGATGCCTTTCAATATGCTTTTCAAACTTTTCAAAATAGATTTATGCACACTTCCAACTCTTTCCTTCTTCATTCTAAATGTTTGATAGAATTACCTTAACAATGTTTTGTTTAATTCATATGTGGACATTTCATTTTGTGGTCATTTTACTAACATAATTTTGATATGTTCCTGGGCTTTCACTCTGGACTGCTAATCTTCCAGACAGTACCATTAGAATGCATTTAAATAGAGAAAAAAAAATCATCCTTTTTGTACAGAAAATAATAGCTAATAGCTCTATCATTTCTGTCATTACCGGTAATCATTACCGTGCCATCAAGATTATTCCCAACAGTGATCCTGCACATGCACCTCTGAGCAAATAATGCCTGTGAACACAAAAGAAGTCTTAATGTTTTGATTTGCTCTACAAATAGTGTGATTGCCATAATATTGAGAGGTGTAACAATTTCCTAACTGATATCTGTAGATTGATATGGCAGAAATTGATGTTGTCTTTCAAAGACATTGTTGTCACTTCAAAAGTCTTTGGGTAGAAGTTGATGTTTTACATGTGTCAAGTGACAAAAAGCTTTTTTGTTGTTCCGTAGCTACATTCACATGTGTAAGTGTAGAAATTGATATTTGTATTAAAAGTCACTAGTTTTGAAGCATTGTACATTGAACATGTACATGCACATGTAATAGAGATTTTTGGCAAGTCTGTGGCCCAGTAATTCACTATATACAATTATACATGTACATGTGCATATAGTCATTCTTTTATTAAATAATAAAAATAAAGTGTGTACAGTAAAGCATATTGATTTCAAGGTGTTGCTACAGTTGTATTCCCTATTGCTGTCTATTGGGAATAAGTTCCCTGTACATTTATGAAGTACATTGTTTTTAGGATTTGTGTCATAATTGTGTTTTTCTGAATACATGTCACAATATAGTAATATGGTAATATGGTATTAGGGAAACCAGTCACCAAAACATATTGTGCTCCAAACGTCTTGGGTTCCATGTCCATATATGGGCATACAGTATTACATGTACTTCTTAAAAGAGAAAGTACACACTGTTAAATACTCCCTCTGAATGATGGTAAAACTAAAAGTGACTTTTGAGTTGACTAATCGATGCATCCGACACTCCTGCACTGAGCCCACGTCCACCTCTGTGCACAGGGTTTTATTTCATGAATTATATTGTTCATACCCTTTAACTCTTCAACCATGTAAAGTAGAGCTTTGGAGCTTCTGCTTTATCTTGAGTTTACATTGGCAAGTGGCTGCAGTGGAATTATCCAGCAATACCTTGAGATTTGATTATCTACTCCATCCCTTTTCCAGCCTGGTGAAAAGATTGACGACCCGGGACCAGCCACCTCATCTGCCCTGGTTGCTATGCTAGGCAGGTTATCTATGAAGTTAATCAGTAAAATCTTTAATGTCTACTAAACACAGCATAGAAAGAGTTTCCTACATGTTTGGAAAGGGACAGTACTTAGTCAGCAAATACTGACTTGTTATTATCGGCTCTGTCTTGTTTCTAGCCTGGGGAGAAGATGGATGACCCGGGACCAATCTCCTCATCTTCGCTGGTTGCTAGGCAGGTGATGAGGAACTTTGCTGGCCTGGAGGATGGGGACAAAAGCGCTAGGGATGCCATGATGAACTTTAGCTACTACCTGACCATTGGGAATATGGATGAAGCCTTCAAAGCCATCAAACTCATCAAAAGGTGATATTACAGATAGCCTTCCATGATTAGTGGTTTTACACAATATGTGTGGTTTTCCTCCATCAACAGTGGTGTAAGAGACAAATTTTGCTTTAATCTCGGCTACAACTCACTGGTTGGTTACAATGGAGGAAGCCTCTATAGCAAATATCCTCTAATAAAATGTGCTTATATATATATATATATATATATATATATATATATATATATATATTTATATACATATAGATATACATATATTTATATACATATAGATATACCCACTACGTTTAACTTTAAGGGTACTGTTATATGATCCACAAGATGTAGAATAGAAAATAAATGATTTTTGTTTGTTTGTTGATGTTGGTTCAAATGCTGTAGATAACCAGCAGACTTTCACCAATATCTTCATCTCCTATATATGCCCCACCAACTGAAACACTCCCTCTTTTTCAAACCAGTTACAAAAACAGAACTAATAAACATAGGTAAAAATCTATAAGGAGGTCATTCCAGTGGTTTTGATGATTTTACTCCAAACATTGTTAAATATTCTTTACCTTATATTGTTGAACCATTTTTTTGCATACCCCCGGTATATATTTGCAATCTGTTACTAAAACACGGCCATGTACCCAGTAAATTAAAAATATCTAAATTAATTCCAGTACCGTATATAAAAAAAGGGGATCCACATGATTTGATGAACTATCGGCCAATATTGATCCCGCCTTGTTTCTCTCTCTCCCTTTTTATGCCTCCGCTACAAAGGTGCCGGAGGCATTGGCCCGTATTCTGAAGTCGTGTCTAACTCCTGTTTAAATAAACAGTTGTCTAAAGTCCTGTCTAAGTCCTGTCTAACTTTAGTCACGAAGTCGTGATTAAGTCAAGTTAAACGCGAAGTCCTGTCTAAGTCCTGTTTAACTTTAGACAACTGTGAGGGGTTGTTTAAGTCCTGTTTAAGAGTGTGATTCTGCCGCATTTCAACGTATACGGTACACTCTACTTGCTGACCCCGAACTTGCGGGGGAGAACGATGGTACGTGCACCCTCTAAAATTTCAAATACGTTTTGCAGGATTTTTTCACCCATAGCCATATATTTTTTCTCGATAATATTAACTATTCTTATCTAATGGTGACATGTTGGAAATTCCATAATCTATACTAAACTATCCATTCTGTTGGAGAAGTTTCTTTTCTGGATCTTTGTCCCCCGCGGCGAATAATTGACGCACTGATATTTGTGTGTTTGTACTGTGCCCCAGTCATGTCACTGTGTGGATTAATTTGTTTTATCTGGTGCGCGCACACATGCGCATTCAGTCTATTGTCTGCGGGAATGTCAAAATCGTGACTAAAGTTAAACACCATTTCGTAGTTAAACACGAATTTGTAGTTAAAGACGACTTAGACAGTTGTTGTCACAGGGCTCATTATGTATGCTAAAATAGCTTGTGATCGCGTTATCTCAAGAACCGATTGATGGATTCTCGCCAAACTTGGGTCATGTGTGATCTTGCAGAGCCATTGGACTGATTAGATTTTGGGGCACGAGGTCAAAGGTCAAAGGTCTTGGGGCTCATTATGCAAAAATAGCTCGTGATCGCGTTATCTCAAGAACCGATAGATGGATCCCCGCCAAACTTATGTCATGTATGTATCTTGCAGAGCCAATGAACTGATTAGATTTTGGGGTCGCGAGCTCAAAGGTCACAGGGCTCATGTATGCAAAATTAAGCTCGTGATCATATTATCATTAGAACCGATGGATGGATTACCATCAAACTCAAGATATGTATGTATCTTGCGGAGCCAATGAACTGATTAGATTTTGGGGTCATGAGGTCAAAGTTCAAAGGTCATGGGGCTCATTATGTATGCAAAAATAGCTTGTGAACGTATTATCAATAGAACCGACAGATGGATTACTATCAAACTCAGGACATGTATGTATCTTGCAGAGCCAATGAACTGATTAGATTTGAGGGTCATGAGGTCAAAGATCAAAGGGTCATACATGTATATGAAAAATAGTTTGTAACCACAATATTCCAAGAACCTATTAATGGATTACAATCAAACTTGAATTTTAAAAATTGCTTCTGTTTTGGTTTGTAAAATCACTCTATGGCGAGGCATCATTTTCGACTGCGTGCAGTCAAAGGTCCATCTAGTTATGTATAAGTTCTCTCTGATTTATGTTTGTTAAGTTATCTCTAATTTTTGTTTTCCTTATTGTAAGTAGAAGATATATCATGTATACCGTAGAGTATTTTGCGATAAAGCATGCATAATTATACAAGCCTAGACCTTGGCTGTTAAACACCTGCCATTTTCAATTATTTTATCTTGTAACTTTTTTGTTTGTTTGTTTGTTTTACTTTCATTTTATTATATCCATATCTTTTTGTATATTGTATCTGTCAATATCTTTTACTTTTTTTATTTTTTTTGTTTGTTTATATTTCTGTCTATTTGTATATGAATGCTTCAGAAGGGGTACAGCCCCTTGAGCTTGATGAAGTTTGCCTGATAATTTAAGTGTTCACATCTGTGGATCTATAAATGGTATCTGTTAGTGCTTGTTAAGACAAAATAAATATTTGTTTTATTGATTCATATCACAGTGAATCTGTATGGGAGAACATGGCAAAGATGTGCGTGAAGACGAGACGGCTGGACGTGGCCCGAGTGTGTCTTGGTAACATGGGCCATGCCAGGGGTGCCCGAGCCCTCAGAGAGGCAGAGAATGAACCTGAGCTAGACGCCAGGGTGGCCATGCTTGCAGTTCAGCTTGGTCTACTTGTGAGTAATGCTTTGACTTCATTGAGTTGAATTTTACTTCTGAGAGAGAGAGAGAGAGAGTTTGTTGATCATAAACAATGGTTTATTATTTGATTTCATGTATTATGTTCACTCTCTCTCTTGATGGAAGAAAATATAAAAGATGTGTTGTACCTTTTGACATGTGATTTACATGATGTGAAATCACTCCTAAGTACATGTAAACCAATGAGCAATATATGTGAGATAACCATGACAAATAAATACAATGATAATTGACTTTGTAGATGATCTTAACAGTTTTCATATTTTAACTCCTATTCAAACTCCAAATCAAAAAGTCTGTAGAAACAGTGTAAACTATATCTGTTAGTAGTGAGTACCAAAATAAACAGCTTACACTGAATCCAGTGAATCCAAGTTATGGGACTACATTTTACTTTCCTTTGTTTAATTATTTTTCAGGAGGATGCTGAGAGACTGTATAAGAACTGTGGACGTTACGACCTTCTTAATGCATTCTACCAGGCTAGTGGACAATGGGGAAAGGTAGGACACAATGACAGTTTAGAACTATATTTGATAAGAAAGATATATTTCTTTTCAGTTTAAAGATAAAGACCAGTTCTGGTCATGCGATTGCATTGTGAAAGAAACGTTGTGGAATCGATCAGAAAAGGTTGATCATCTAGCATATAAGTATCGGTGTGTACTGCAAGGTTCTGGAATCATCAAAATGATAAGAAATTTGGCCCAGTCTTAATTGGTAAAATTACAAGCACTGTACACAGAAAGATGTATATGGGACTACGCGACACGTGCGCGATATCTATCTGGTCCAGATAGATATAATAATTTATCAAATATATCAATTAGTAGGCGGTTTCCCGGCAAAATTTGTATCATCATGTATTAGTCAAAACATATTCTTTCACATGATTGGTTATGAGAGCTTCCATTTTATTTTTGAAAGGGGGGCATTTCCAAAACTGGTCTATACCTTTAAACTAAAGAATTGCAATATAAAATGTCTACCAGTTGCTCCATTTTCACCCTAAAGTTTTCCACATTTAAATTGACATTATAGGATTGGAATATTTTTAAAGTTATCTTTTAGAGTACATTTAAAAAAAAATGATTAATCCAATTTTTACATAAATTTACTATTAATCTGTATGATTAAAGGAAAATCAAAACCATAATAGTAAATATACTCTCACAGAAACCAAAAAAATCAGAGAAGCAGACTCATGAAAGTTTGAATATAATTGGACATAAAATAAGAAAGTTATGAATTTTTGAAAATTGTAATCACTATACATATGGGAATTTCAAAGTGGCTGATCAGGTATCACTGTGATGCAATGCCAGACAACTTTCCCATTTTTTCCAGCATACAAAATGACTAAAATTTTATTTTTTTGAAAATGTATGAATCAGGTGGGCCCTTTGTTTTTAGAGGACCTATAAGAATATGCTATCCATAATATACTTTCAGTAGTGCCCCAAGCTCTTAGGGTAAAACAAAAATAATGATATCTTTGTACATGACAAACAGGAAAGTTATCCATGCATATGTCTTTCCACTAACCAAATTACCAATTTGATTGATTAGGCCATGGAGACAGCAGAGCTGAATGATCGCATCCATTTGAGGACCACTTACTACCACTATGCCAAGCATCTTGAAGCAAAGGGAGACATCAATGGAGCTATTCCAAAGTACGTCTGAAATTTTAAAAATGAAGTTGGAAATATGTAGAATTTTTCTAAACATTTTTGGGGGTGCCTAATGATTGACAAATGGAAAATGTTATTCACATTCATTCTGTACTGTATTAAGATCCTTTGGTTCTAATTTTTGTTTTATTAAGTTTGAAGTACGTTTAATTAAACAACAAGTTTTTAGGACATTCAAGTATGACTTAATCAAATGTAAGGAAGTTATTTCAAACATGCTGTCACTATTTCCTATCCCTCAGCTATGAGAAGTCTGATACCCATCGCTTTGAGGTTCCCAGAATGCTGTTTGATGAGCCACAGGCCTTAGAGGCGTACATTATGAAGACAAAAGACAGGTATGTAGCACAAATCTTGTATATTCTGGATGCCAACTCTACACAATTACCAATCTAAAATGGAATGATGGTAATATTACTTTCGATTGGTAAGGTAGTTTTTGTAATTTTGGACCGAGAGTTCCAGAACGGAATGCACACTTGCCTGTTTTCATTTTTTTCCTTTTTTTTTTTGAGGAGGGGGATGAAAAGATAACAGTCCATACACAATCATCAATTTGAACAGAAGAATTGCTCCGGGCTTTCTTTTGTCAAAGATATAGCATTCAAGTATGAGTTGCAATATGGTTTAATGTTGGGTTTAGGGTTATGGTTAGGTTTAATGTAATGTCCTGGGTTGAAGATAGGAAGACAGTTAGTGTAGGATATTTTGTACAGCAATTGTCTCTGAATCATGTGTCATGGAACCTCTCAACATTGATACTGTGTAATGTTTGCATCCATACAGAGCCCTGAGGAAGTGGTGGGCACAGTACATGGAGAGTACTGGAGAGATGGAGACAGCCTTGCAGTTCTATGAGGCAGCCCAGGACTACCTGTCCCTAGTCAGAGTCTACTGCTACTGTGGTAATCTAGATAAGGTATAGAATGTTTGGATACCTTGAGGGCTGACTAGGATGTATTTGTAGGAAATATATATTCAATGGCCTGATGAAAGAGAGTAAAGAAGCTCTTAAAGAAATATGTCTTGTTAATCATGGTATGTTAACCAGCTGTGACACAAGAATAAAGAGAATTGCAGCAAGTTACAAGGGAAAGTAATTTTTTATATACCTTGAGGGGTGATGGTATGTTCAGGGATTTGTTTGAATTAACTGTTGTGTGAATTGATAAATGGAGAAAAGTCATATGGACATGCCCTTTCGTAGAGCGCAGAGGAGGAGTAAAGGAAGTGTGATTTTTTTTGCCTTGCACTGTTAAAGAGCAACCAATTGTTCAAGAGATTTCAGGCTTGAAACCAAGACATATTGCTTGTGCTCATGGAGGATTCATTAGTTCTCAATTAAGTAGTCCTTTGGATCAGATGTTAACCTTTTCATTTTTGTCTTTTCCTTCTTGATATCTTTGCAGGCTGCCGAGATTGCAAATGAAACGGGTGATAGAGCAGCATGTTACCATCTGGCAAGACAGCATGAAAATCAGGTGAATGTTATTTATGATCTTCATCATAAACAAAACCTCACTTGTGCACCATAAGGTCAAAAATACATTCTTTAAGGAAATATTGCTAATGTATGAATCAACATTGACACAGTTTTATTTTTGGAGGACCATAAACAATTAAAACTAGGAAATGTGATTTCTTAAAGATACAGGCCTACAAGAATAGAGGTCATACTCGTACCCTCATTATTGTTTCAAGAACTTCTCAAATTTATCAGGGCCCATTGCATAAAACTTACCATTAATGGTAACTTTGCCATCAATATTAACTACCATGGCAAAATCACTCGACAGCCAATCAAATCAAGGTTTCCATGGAAGTTACCATTAAAGGCTTATTACCATCAATGGTAAGTTTTATGCAATGGGATGGGCGAGCTGAATGTCTTTGGGCATGATGGTAACCCTCTATATTTGACCTCTCGTCCTTTTATGAATATTGTGTTTGAAATGTAATATTCCTTGCTTCATTTACAGGATAACATCAAAGAATCCATCCATTTCTTCACCAGAGCCCAGGCATACAGCCAAGCGATCAGGTTATGTAAGGTAAGAATTATCAGGGTTATATTGCATTTATCAACATGTTAAAAGCAATTTCAAGGTTATAAACTCCATACATACATTAACAAAAATTGTTTCAGAATGACACCATAGTACTATGGCATCATTCTGAAACAATTTTTTTAATGAATTTTTGTATGTCCATGGTCTACAGATGCTCCAAAAAACTTTAATTTGGTTCACTGTATAGATTTCTACACATGAGTCTGAACATACATGTACATATATGTTATGTTAGAAAATATAAAGTAGAAGAAAAAGAGGCAGACAGAAAAAGGAAGCAGAAGGGGAAGAGAAAATAAGAGTCAACTTTCTTGACCTTACCTTAAAATCTATCAATGATCGTTTTTTTTATTACAGGAACATGATATGGAAGACCAACTGATGAACCTAGCTTTGATGAGCAGCAAGGAAGACATGATAGAAGCAGCCCGATACTATGAACAGAACCCCAACACTCATGATAAGGCTGTCATGCTGTTCCACAAGGTAAGACCTCATAGTGTATACTTCATTGGGAATATTGAGTTTACAGATAATATTAATATATGTGATGATATGAAGCTGAAGAGCTGCATAGCCAGGATATGCTGTATAAAAATGACCGTGTCCAGATCACCTGGAAATCTTGATATTCCAACATTTCTAGATTTTGAGCTATAGCAAGTAAAGTTTAGATACCGGTAGTGAAGAAGAAAAAAGTCAGTAAAATGTAAGCAGGAAAAAAAGCTATGAAACCATGTATCCCACATCTATATACTTGTAAGTTACCTGACTACCTTTGTAAGAAATCAACCATCCTTTTAGAGATACATCCAGCTGTCTTCTACTACCAGGTATGTTTGCTATACTATGGCCAAGTTTTTTGAAAGTGAGATATTCTCCAAATGAACTTTGTATTTAAGGGAACATGGGTGACACATTGACACATTGTTGATTTTAAGACAGAACGTCCAATTATTACTTTGTACTGCATCATAGACTTATGAGCTAAGACTTTTCAATATCCTTTTCCTCTCTTGCATCCAGGGTGGACATTTCTCTAAGGCCCTTGAGCTCGCCTTTGAGAGCCAGCAATTCGGTGCCCTACAGCTCATCTCTGAGGACCTGGATGAGAGAACAGACCCTGTGCTACTCAACCGATGTGCCCAGTTCTTCATGGAGCACGGCCAGTACAACAAGGCTGTCGATCTACTAGTTGTCGCTGGAAAGGTAAATTAACTGGAAAACATGGACAAGAAATGAAAGAAAACACTCACTCTGCAATCAAAACCTTTGTATAGATAGTATTCAGAAAAAAAGTGATCTATATTGATTTTTTGTTTGTTAAATGTTTATATGATTTTTGGCTTGTAGAAGAAAATTACACTTTGATTGGTTTTATGTGTGGTTTAAATTCTTTCAATAGTTTTATTGTGTATATCAATGTTAGACCATATGTATAGGTGTCGTGGTCTAGGGGATACGTCACCGGAGTGTGGATCACATGGTCTGTGGTTTGAGTCCTGCCATGGTACTAATGTCCTTTGGCAAGACATTAATCTACATTTACCACACTCGACCAAGGTGATGTACCTGGCAGGAATTAATTCCTTGAAATGCCAGAGTGCCATAATGGCAGCCATGCTAAAGCTGGGGTAATAACTGTGGGGTGCCAGGAGTGTCAAGTCAGACAGACCAGAATGCTATAACAAGAGCCACTATTATTATATAATTGACCAATAATTTATTCAATGTCATGGACGCTTCTACCCTAATAGTCACTGACAAACTAATTCATGCATCTGTTATAAGTTACTGTTCCAAGAATTTGAATGCAAGGTGCATTCATCAGCTGTTGCTAATGCTATATGTAAAAAGTCATGGGCAAGTTCATAGATTTTCAAGAAAATCTAATATAAACTACATATACGTGTACATAAATCAAGTACATCTGTGAACTGGTCTATTGTTTATAATCATGTAATCTGTTGAGAGCCAGAAAGGCATGAACTCTGTGTACAAGTGTATGAATTAATCCCCTTAAAGGGACTTGGTAACATTGTTCAGATGAGAGAAAATGGTGCTAAGGTAGTGACTTCAATGCTAGATGTACAATTAAAGATAATCTGAAAGTTTGAGTGAAAACAGACCATTATTAATGATAAAAATTGGGAAAAACTGATCTGATCGATTCCTAAATTCTCCCAACTATATTATTATAATTAAATTAAATTTTTGGTGAATTACAAAGCAATGAATTGGCTCTATATACCATTCCAAACATTTAAGTGTTAACAGATTTTAATAAGCCTGTTTAATGTCTTATTTTCATGGAAAAACGGTTGGGATAATTCAAAAATTGGTTGGGAGAATTTACTGTTAGAGCAAGTTACACATACGCCTTCAAAGAAAACCAAAAATATCTATGTGGTTTGAGAATTTTTTCAGGATTTTTTGCATGTTAGAAGGAATATAATGAGTAACATTTCATTCAAAAATTAGGCAGTTTTTTTTCATCAACCTTTCAACAATGTTATCAGTTTACTTTATGGTTCTCAGTGGTGTAAATATTTTATTAATGTATCCTTTGTTGATATATGTAGTATAATTTCCTTGAATAATGGTAATGTATGCGCTTCATAGAAAGCAAAATCTGTTGAATCCCATTTCTATCAATATTCCTTTTACCGACAGTATTTCGAGGCCTTGGAGCTGTGCCAGGACCACAATGTGAGCATCACAGAGCGCCTTGCCGAGAAGATGACCCTCTCCAAGGATGATAGCCAGGGTGACATGAGGCTGAAGCTCCTAGAGAAGGTTGCTGACCTCTGCTTCCTGCAGGGCTCCTACCACCTAGCAACAAAGAAGTACACTCAGGCTGGCAACAAGGTCAAGGTGAGTGCCAAAGGTCATCACTGTAAATTGGAAACTTGCCCTGGAAGTTCTGGAACAATCTATATCAGTATGTGGTGATGAGCAAGAAATCATTTAGATTAATTTGTTCTAAACCGGTTCATCCAGGGGCAAACTGAAATGTTCTGATGGGCAAATATAATGGAAACTCTTCATAATGAGGACATTGGGACCATGAAAATTACCTTGTTATATATAGGGTATGTTGTTTAATATTAGGGTAAAAAGAGGAAAGAATATAAAGAGCTGAGACCAGTGAAATTCCCTTGTTATATCAGAAACCTTTATAATGAGTTTCCACTGTACATTACACCAACCTTTTTCCTACCGTAGTTGGAAAAATTCATGCTAGTCAAAATGTGACAAGAGTTATTTGTCATGAACAATGAATCAATTAGGTTTCAATGCTGTAATAAACTTGTTTTGAACCTGACTCTTCTGTATTCAAGCTCAATGCGGGAAATGTAGTTAATATGAATTTTTGTTCTTTCTCCTGAAGGCCATGCGAGCGCTCCTCAAATCCGGTGACACCGAAAAGATCATCTTCTTTGCGGGTGTGTCTCGTCAAAAGGAGATCTATGTGATGGCGGCCAACTATCTCCAATCCCTGGACTGGCGGAAGGATCCAGAGATCATGAAGAACATCATTGGTTTCTACACCAAAGGCAGGGCTCTGGACTCCCTGGCTGGCTTCTATGATGCCTGTGCACAGGTAGGTTCCAGCAAGTGCTCCTCTTTATTAATGGTGTTGTGGTCCAGTGGATAAGTCTCCGGACAGTGAACCACAAGGTATGGCGTTTGAATCCCTTTCGAAGCACTAATGTCCATTGGCAAGACATTGGTCTACATTTGCCACACTCCACCCAAATGAGGTAAATGGATACCTGACAGGAAATCATTCCTTAAAATGCTTGAGCGCTGTAATGATGGCACCCGTGCTAAAGCCGGAGTAATAATAATGGAGTGCTAGGAGTGGCAGTGTGCTAAGCGTGAGCGCTATACAATACTCCACTATTATTAATATGATCATTATTATTTTCACAGATTTCCATTCGTTTTTCCTTATTGTAATGGTATTGTATTTGCTCTACTTTGATCTATACCATCATTTCACCTCATTTTGATTGGTCAACTATTAAATATTGATATAGATATTGATAAGACTCCACTATTATTAATATTATCATTATTATTATTGTTATTATTTTCACAGATTTCCTTTTCTTTTTCCTTATTGTAATGGTATTGTATTTGCTCTTCTTTGATCTATAGCATCATTTCACCTTATTTTGATTAGTCAACTATTAAATATTGATATATACAACTGAAATATTACAAACCTTCTCTCAACAAAGGTGGGGGTGGGGGGCTACAAACGTCCAAATGACTATGACCCAGTGACTGATTGTCACATCAGGAGGGTAAAGTTGGGTCACACTGCTGACATAGCCTGCAGCTGAACAACTGAAATTTTGCTGATAAATATGTTTGTATTGAGATCAAAAGTTTAAGTCTCAAAAATATGAAACAACATAGTTGGTTTCTTATGGTAAGTTAATATTCAGTACTTTTATTACAATTTTTCCTATTTAATATATTTTTTGGGGAAATAGAAAGCTCACTGGATAGAGTAATGATGTTAGAAACAGGGTTATCTTGGTTTGAGAACAAGCTGATGTGCTAGTAGCCTTGGGTATGGCATTTATTCATGATTTATCAGTCTATCATATATTAAATCCGTAGTTCCCCTGGAAGTTACAGACCTCTTTTTGCTCCCTGAGCCCCCAGATGAAATGAGTTAATATAGAACAATCAAACAGTTATCGTCTTTGGTGGATTTGAATGTACATGTATGTCATAAAAACTGAAATGAATCATAAATGTCCTTCCTTATTTAGGTTGAGATTGATGAGTATCAGAACTATGACAAGGCCCTTGGAGCTTTGACAGAGGCCTACAAGTGTCTGAGCAAGGCTAAAGTCAAGAACCAGACACAGATAGAGGAGAAACTTGGAGCCCTCAAGCATCGTATTAGTCTTGTCAAGAAGTTTGTCCAAGCAAGAAGGTATGTCCAACTTTGTGTCCAAACAAAAACCCCAAGGACAATAACCCAAGGATAATCCATGTGAATTTACCCACGGAACACTGAACTGCACATCAGGCAAATACTGCCTTAAGCTATGGTCACAACTCAGAGCGGCGACCGACCGATTTGTAGCCTGCACGGGTGCACGGTCGAGCAGGCTGTAGAGCCCAAGCAATACCTGGGCGGTGCCCTGTTGATTTCCCTATCGGTTGCCGGTTGAGTTTAGGTAAAAACTGGGCAAAATCGGGGAGCTTCTCCGCGCGGTGTCCCGGCAGTGACCGACTGATGACCCACCGATTCCCGGGCCGTTTCCCACCGGCCAACGGCTGAGCGGCTTCAATTTTTTACCTTTATCGCTCAATGGCGAATGCTCAATTAGGTTGGTGCCCGGAGGTGACTGCCCGGGCAACTTTTTTTAGGGCTAAAACTTCAGCAGCGATCGAGCGATGCCCTAAAAATAAGCGGTGCCCGGGCGAAATTGGCTAAAAACTCGCCGCCCAGCCGCCGAGCAGGCTACTTTTTGGGGTTTTGACTATAGCTTTAGGACCTCTGACCCTCTGGCAGCTACCCCTCGGCAATTAGATAGATATTATATTATGTGGAGAGTTAAAACTATATGTACATCTTTCATGTTTATTTGGTATAGAGTAACAATTTAGACCTTAATGTTTTTGTTCACTTCCCTTCAATTTACCAGCCTTTGGCTTCCATGTCGTCCTCTACATTTTCAAGCATTTATTTATTTATTTATTTATTTTTTTTTTGGGGGTCATCCTGTTTTGTTTATGTGTTTGCTAATTTATAAAAAAAATTGAATTATGCCATATCCATACATTATGGAAATTCCTTACGTAATTGCTAGCTCTTGTGCCGGAGGCATTATGTTTTGGGGTTGTCCGTCCGCCCGTCCCGCTTTATCGTTATCACGATATCTCAACCACTAGAGATATGAGGCTCAAACTAGTTGATAATATGTATCCCCATAGGAAGACGATCTGATTAGATTTGGGGTTAGTAGGTCAAAGGTCACAGAGATCAACTTATGAAATTCCAGCTGTTAGCCTCGTTATCACAAAATCTCAAGAACCACTAGAGATATGAGGCTCAAACTTGTTAATAATATGTATCATCATAGGAAGATGATCTGATCAGAATTTGAGGTTAGTAGGTCAAAGGTCACGAGGTAAATATCTGAAATATGAGCTTTAAAAATGGTAATGGTTTTACTATAGGAAAATGATCCAATTACATTTTGGGGCTAGTAGGTCAAGTTCATAGTCGTCAGTTGACATTTGATTATAGGCTTTTCGTTTTCATTGTGATATGTCACAAAAATTGCATCCATTTCCTATACTGAATTTAGGGTGGAGGCATGTAGGAGAGGTAGTCACATTTGTCTTGTTTTTATTTTGTTTGAAAATGAAAATGAATGAAATGAAATGAAAATGCAATGAAATCGTGTTATGAATGTGGACTAGTGAATAAATAAATCGTCTGTGTTTGGTTTACTTCAGAGCATATGATGAGGAACCTGAGGAATCAATGAGACAGTGCCAAGTCCTCCTTGAAGAGTCTGAACTAGACAGTGCTGTCAGGATTGGTGATGTCTATGGCATGATGGTTGAACACTACGCTAGACAGGAGAACTATAAAAAGGTAAGCCTTTGATGTCACATCAAAATTCAAAAGGTTACTAATTTTGATGTCATAATTATTGTATTGCTGTTTTTTCAGAGTTGGATTGTATGCCAAATTGTTGCATTAGTTGTTTTAGTAGATTTTTATTGTACAGTATTTCATTTTACTTTATTATCCCCTCGCCGACGATGTCGGAGGGGATATAGAAACGCTGCTGTCCGTCCTTCCGTGCTTCCGTGCTTCCGTGCTTCCGTGCTTCCGTGCTTCCGTTCTTCCTTCCTTCCTTCCGTTCGTAACAAATTTGGTTTCCGATCGATAACTTCAGTAATGTTTGACGGGTTTTCATAAAATTTGATATGAAGGTACATGGTATCAAAATACAGGCTAAGTTCGATTTCGGAGTATGTAGGTCAAAGGTCAAAGGTCATAACTCATTAAATATGCGAAAAAATACACATCTGGTTTCAAATCGATAACTTTAGTAATGTTTGACGGATTTTAATGAAATTTGATATGAAGGTACATGGTGTCAAAATACAGGCTAAGTTCGATTTCGGAGTATGTAGGTCAAAGGTCAAAGGTCATAGCTCATTAAATATGCAAATCTGGTATTGTCTAATACTAATAGTATAGTCTAATGGAGGTAACTTGTTCTGACGTATATAGGCCATTTGTACCCTGCGAGGGGATGCTACGCTTTGCGTTGACTTTTCTAGTTTTTATATATTTTTTCATTTATTTTTGGTCTCGAACTTTGTGGGAAGATTGTTGCAATATTTTCTGTCCTCTTTAGGACAGAAAACACCTTCAGCAACACCTTCCACACCTCCAGCTGTGGTGTGCTTAAACCCTGGGCTGGAAAAGCATACACTTTTAGATGAGGCGCTTTATTAATAGTAAAGTGTTTTAAAGGTCTATCTGTTAGGAAATTGATCTAATTTGATTAAAGGTTCCTTAGGCCCATATTTTTTAGTTTTAGGGACACGGTGGACAAAAGCACTAACATTTCTACATGTACTTATCCGGCCCAGAGCTTCATTTTTCTCCACAGAAGCAACTAATTTAAATCACATATGTATGGTTAATTGTGCAAATTAATGCAAATGCTATGAATTTAGCTGTCTCTATGGCCTACACTGAAATTGATATTCTATCTCTCAAAAATACAGTTTTTTATGTATCCATTCATAGCTATCATGGCTATATCTACATTTTCTCCTCAGAGCATAATAAATCAAAGCTATTCTTCATGGTTAAATTTATGCAAATTTTATAGATTGAGCAGGTACATGTATGAGGGTCTACAAATCCAGCTCTCAACATCATTGACACAATGTCATTGGTTTTTGTTTTATTGGGTAGAATATTCTTTTCCAAGTAAAATGACACCAAGATCATCATTTTGGGGGAAGGCATTGATGTGAGGCAATGTTGTTTTCATAATTTACTACTTTGGCAACCATTGTCTTCTTAAAGCAGTGGGAAATTTTCCCATGACAGTTTCCAATACAATCAACTGTGTTGACGAGAGCAGTCATGGGTTTCTGGCACCCCTTCTAAAAGTAATTCTTATGATACATATGACTCACAGGGAAAATAATGCACTTTTTTTTCCTCCCCTCTGTCCCCAAGCTTGTGTTAAGAGACCTGACTACCGGTAGGTGTGAATGTAGTTGTTTTACCGATCTCTCTCTGCTTTATTTCTCTCTCCTCTCTCTTTTCTTTCCCTCCTACCTTTTCTATCTCTCTTTTCTATTAATAGGCCTATGCATTTATGGAAGAGATGCGATCAAGGATAGCCACCGTCAACATGGCCTACTACATCAACATCCGCACCATTGAGGCAGTGCACCGAGCACTGGACATACCCCTCGGGCGGGGTACAGGGGCAGAGAAGAAGGGCATGGTGATGGGCAACGATCTAGGACAGGATGAGGATGATGAAGAGGAGGTGGAGGAAGAGGTGCAGGAGGATTATAACGAGAATGAGGCTTACTGCTGATGTTGATATCAATCAATTAATTGGATTACTGTATAAGCAGTTATTTTTTTGAATCTCGCTAAATACTTATTGATGGCAAATTTAACATGCAAAAATATTTCTAACAAGTAATGTCACATGTTGAAATCACTAAAGTAAGCCCTGTTGCTTGTCGCACACAGCATCTATACACTGTAGCATGAGCTGTCATCTTGAGACCACTCTTATCGTTAAGGGGCACTTTAATAGATTATTTTCATTTATTTCTTCAGAAATAATTATTACGTTTTTTTATGATGATTGTGAAACTCAGTAATGAGTTCATGATCCACGGAAATAAAATGATAATTATTGTAAAGTATACAATTTTTAGTGGTTGTGGCTTCAAGCAAATTTATCACCTCACAAATTTGTCATTGAACCCCTGATCCACGAAATTATCTTTTTCAAAAATTAATCCCATTGTTAACATAGACGTAGGCAGGTATACTACGGTTAAACCTGTGTATAAAGATGGCTCAGTAGAGACTAGGGCCCGTATTCTGAAGTCGTGTCTAACTTAGTCATGTCTAAAGTTAAACAACTGCGTAGTTAGACACGACTTAAACGCGAAGTCGCGTCTAAGTCCTGTCTAACTAAATTTCGTATTCTGAAGTCGTGTCTAAGTCGCGTCTAACTAAACAACTGTTTAAGTCCCGTCTAAGTCGTGTTTAACTACGAAGTGCTGTTTAACTTTAGTCACGATTTCTGCGCATGCCCAGTAGGCGTAAAATCTCATATTTTTGCAGAGGATAGACCGAATGCGCAAGTGTGCGCACAGCTGTGCTGCCATGGTGATGTGATCGTGATATCGATATCGACTGCATGTACTGTGTACATATGTACGTACACACGTACTGCACTGTGTACTGGGCACAGTATAAATACAGTTCACTAATAATATCAGTGCGTCAATGCTCGGAAAACTACAGAACAGAAACTTCTCCAACAGAATGGATAGTTTAGTATAGATTATGGAATTTCCAAGATGTCACCATTAGATAAGAATATTTAATATTATCCTGAAAAAAATATATGGCTCCGAAAAAATCCTGCAAAACGTATTTTAAATTTTAGAGGGTGCACGTACCATCGTTCTCCCCTGCAAGTTCGGGGTCAGCAAGTAGAGTGTACTGCACACGTTGAAAAGCAGCAGAATCGCGCTCTTAAACAGGACTTAAACAACCCCTCGCAGTTGTCTAAAGTTAAACAGGACTTAAGACAGGACTTCGCATTTAACTTGACTTAACTACGACTTCAGAATACAAAAAAGTTAGTCACGACTTCGTGTCTTAAGTTAGACGGGACTTAAACAGGGCTTTAGACAACTGTTTAGTTAAACAGGAGTTATATAGACATGACTTCAGAATCCGGGCCTAGAAATCTAAGAGATTAGAGGAAAATGGAAAATGTTATTCTTGGTTCTTCAAAGATCAGGGGTCATCAGACTAAATATCTTATGTTGAAATGCTCTCATATCAAATTCTCTGTGAAATAGTCAAAAGCAACAACTCTTTACGTGTACCTTCTAATAATAATAATCAACCAGTAATATACATGCCTGTTTACATGTGTTTTGGTACATTATCGCTGAATGAAAGGGATAATTATTCTGATTTCAAGTTCAGAATCTATGCTGCCTGATTTGATGATAGAACAGGGTGTTTTCACTGTGATAATATAAATTTTTTGTCATTTCAGAATTAATGATAGATGGACGTTTCACCTCCTGCTCTATTCAACATAAATGCATTGTTATTAATATGAGACCATTTACAAAATGAGTTGTATTATATCACTTAACTTAAATGTGGAACAGTGTTCCTTAATTTGGAAGTGAAACAATTTAAATCAATTCAAACACATTTATGTCAATAAAGCAATGATATTTCTAACCCTGTTTTGTATTTAGCAAATCATGGAGTTTTACTGTGTAAATGTAAACACATGAATTAGCAGACACTGTTGTGTGTGATGAAATTGCCTTTCATACCTTGATTTGTATTACCCTCTGTACCATGATATCCATTAGATTAACATTAGCAGCTATTATGTATAATTATTAAATAAATACCTATGATTATAATTATTGTATTAAAAATATTTTCATATTGCATCAGTTTCCTGTGATGTAATGTTCTCGATGTTATTTCGTTAATGATGCAATCTTATAAATTATTTAGACTCACTGAATTCTCAGATTCTCAGATGTTGATTTCTCATGTATAATAGGAGAGGCAATTATTGTGTTTCATTTTCTTTCTCCTTTAACACGAATAACTTTATTGTGATTTTGTAAGATCCATGTGCTTTCCATATTGTGATATGAAGGATTGATCACCTTGCTTTTTGTTTTTTTGTAAATATAGTACTAAAAAAATGTGATATATTTGTAAAAAGTATTCAGAGATATTGACTGTTATCTGTACATTGAATATATTATAGATATGCTGTGGCAAATACAGTTGTAATCTTGATGTTTCATTTCTTACTTTAGTCAACACTTTTGTGTTTTCTCTTTATCATTTTGTTCATCCTATGAAGCATCTTGAGTTATAGTAATATGCATTACAAGAGAAACTGAAAAGAAAGTTATTTATTATGCAGTATTTGGGTCATTTTAAGCAGCACAATATAAGTTAGTGAACAAAAAACTTGCTGGAAATTGCATTCACTGGAAAGCACAACTCACATAGGCATTTATGAGACTGAGGCCATGCACATGTTTGGCAACATTATTGTAAAGCCTCTTTCACACCGGATCTGCGTAGAGTTGCGTAGTGTGGCGTACCGACTACGCCGAAGTTAGGCTGCATATTCATCAAAAAAATGTTGCTTCAGCATAGTCCCTGCGTAGGTTTAATAGGCTGGCTTGCGGTTACGTACCCTGTGCATAGGCACCGCATACCTACGCGTACGATTGCGTATAACGGGCGTAGGGTTGCGTACGTTTACGTAGGCCTGGCGTAAAGGGTACGTAGGTTTGCTTATGGTTGCGTACGATTGCTTACTGTGTGCGCAAGCGCCGTGCAAAGAGCAATAGCTTTTATGGCTTCGTCGGACTGGCGTAGGTTAGCATACTATTGCGTAGGCATGGTGTACAGTAGCGTAATGTTGCGTAGTGTTGCGTAGACTTGCGTACAAAATGGGTACTTCTGCGTCTAGTGTCTACGCCGAAAGTACGCAAAAAAATTAAACATGTTTAATTTTTCCATCTCGCGTACCCCTTTGTGTCCCTCAGCGTATAGTTACGTAGGGCAGCATACGCTCGGCGTAGTCGGTACGCAACTCTACGGCCCAGTGTGAAAGGGGTTTAAGATGAAATAATTGTAAGGCAGACATCATTTATTTTGTTGTCTTACACAGTTTTGTTTGATTCTATGACAATTCATTTTCCTTCATTACCAGAACTCAAGATAATTCTAAAAGCTGTGTAAAACATCAAACATCAAATCTTTTGTGTTTATTCTATATATATATATAGTACACAAAAAGTGAAACCTCTTCCTAGCCCGGTCCCTTTCCCCAAAATGACCCTCGCCATTATCAAAGTAAAAATATCAGATATATTACACACACAACAGACAGTATTCATGTAGGCCTACAGGTGTATGTTTATTCACAGATTTTTGTGAAGTTTGAAGGAATCTGTGACATTTAATGAATGATGTGAGAATGATTACCCACAATCAAAGTTCACAAAGTCAACAGTATATATATGATTGTCTCCATTCTCCACACCAGCGTTTTTCAACCTCTTTATAATCACGGCACCTTTCTCAGAAATAACAAGTTTTGTGTCGCCCTAATCCCATATTCATTACAGAAGATTAATTTTTCATCACTCTGGTACACACCAAGTGCCATGTACACAAGTACGAGCGAGCAAAAAACAATTACGTTATTAGTATGGTAACATTGTTTTTTGTAAACTAAACACATTAGATAAGATATATTATTTATGCAGGCACCTCGCTGCACAATACATGTATTCAAAAGTCATATATTCGGGCACATTGCTGCCCGAATGTGACGATATTTCAGGCACCTTGTTGTCAAAGAGATATTCTGGCTCCTCACTTACTATATGTGGATATTCAGGCACTTCACTGCATATAATCATACTGTTTGGCTTAATAAATTTTTATTCAGAGCCCTAAAATATATGCCAGATGCATGAATAGAAAGGGCAAAAATTTCTGCACACACTATATCTATTTTGCTTTCATGACTGTATTGCGTTTGATGCCAGGAATTTAAAGCTTTAAAATCATGAAAGGGGAAGTCCACCCTGATATTAAGTTGGTTTTATTAGAAGCAGAAAAATGAGAGAATTACGGGTCAGTGAAAGTTTGAGCAAAAACTCATTGAAAATAAGAAAGTTGTGATTTTTTGGCAACTCGGCGACGTATATTGCAAGCTCCCCTCCCATTTTGCCCTTTATATATTACCAAACAATTTTTTTTAAGTTTTCCGTAAGAAATTTGTCAATCATACATTTACCCTAAATATAATTGTTGCAAATACTAGTATGATTTGTATAACCCCTGTATGAAACAAGTCTAGCTATTCCGTCATCAATAACTAGGAAAATGAAAGTTTTATATGACATTTTTTGTACAGAGCAAATTGGAGAGGAGCTAGTTCTCAAGATACGTCATATATACCGGTAGTGTTGCCCATTCCTGTTTCATTGAAGACAACTTCAAAAATTCATAACTATTTAATCAGATATTGCTCAAACATTCACTAATTTGTTTCGCTCATTTTTTCTGCTTCTTTAAATTAAAACCAACTTAATATCAGGGTGGACTTCCCCTTTTAGGTGGACTTCACCTTTTAGTTGGCAACACGCTCAGAGATTCAAAGTCATTGTTTTTTCTATCAAAATTGGCAATTTTTCAACGTTCTCGATCATATGGTTTTCAGAGACATTACATTATATTTTAACACTGTAGCAATAAAAGATAAAAATTAAAAAAAAAAACAAGAGGCCATAATTTCGAGATAGTCAAACAATGTTTTAATACAAGACTTGGCATGCAGTATAGTTTCTCAACAATTAGGAGTGTAAACAATTGGAATGCCCTGCCTAATAGTCCGGGAGCCAGGGGGGTCAACCTAGCTGGAAGGGAAACCAATTTTCATGTCCACAGATGTAAAGATCGCATAGCTCCATATAACAAATCGACCGTCTGGCATGTTCTAAGTGGTGGGTGTGGCCAGGGGGAGCTCCCTCCCCCCAAAAGCGGCCCTTTTGACGACAAATTAGTATTTTGTAAATAATATTGTAAGGAAACCTCGAACCACCATGAGTTTGGTGTCATATAAAAGAAAATTAAATTATCTACATTTTGATACCTATTTCAACGAAATTAAGATTAATTTACATAGCAAATTTAAGTTAAAAACATGATTTTGGGTGATTTTTTTCGAAATATTGAATTTTATCAAAAAGATTATTTTCCATATATCAAAATTGAGAGGTGCATTTTTCATAACTTTTCAGGAATTTGCTTATGTACAATTACAATATCCTGTGCGAGGGAGAGGCTTATATATCTTTTCAATAAAAAGTTATAGCAATCCAAAGTCATTGATTTGATTTCCACAAAAACAACATTTTTGCCCACATGTGTATTAACTGTATGCATATACGTGCATTAGTGTATTAAGGACCTGTTTGGCGTGTTTACATCGAGTTTTAAAGATAACTTTTAACTAAAACCTCTAATCACCATGTATTTGGTGTCAAAAGATGGATAATTAAAATACCTTCATCCTGATATCAATTTCAATGAGTGATGTAGTGTGTGAAGTATAAATTTTGAGCCAAAAAGGTGCTTTATTGTAGATATTCCTCTGATTTTGGCCAGTATCTCGGTATATTAACTGGACAAAAGTGATTAATTAGTGCAGAAAGTTCAAAGGATTTGGAGCGCTGAGTGCAATTGATAAGTTCTTCTTCTGTACTCTGGGATGTTTCAGGAAATGTGGACATTGGCAGTTGCCTCCCCCAGGCGCAGATCCAGGGGGCAGGGGGCCTAGCCCCCCCCCCCGCCAAAATGAAGAGAGTGAGAGAGAAGGAAAAGAAGGGAAAGGGAAAGAGGAGAGAAAGGGAAAGAAAGAAGAGGAAGCAGAAAAAGGGGAAAACGGGAGATCGGGGGCGAAAGGACCTTGTCTCCCAGGTTGTTGCCTCCTCCCAGCAAAAAATAAGAGAGAGAAGGAAGGAAATGGAAAGAAAAAGGAAAAAGGGAGATAAAGGGAATGAAATAAAGAGGACAAAGAAAAGAAGGGGTATCAGTTGCGATTCTCCCGCCAACAAGTTGTGGATCTGGGATGGGACCTAAATTAGTTGCCTCCCCCCGCCAAAAATAAAAAGGGGGAAAGGAAAGGGAAAGAGGAGAGCTAAAAGGGAACAAAAAAGAGGAAGAAGAAAATAAAAGGATGAAAACAAGGGGAGATCAGTTGCGATTAATTCGGCCAATAATGTATATGGATCGGGGGGACCGAAAGGCCCTTGCCCCTTTCTCCCCCCCCCCTACAAACTTAAAAGAGAAAGAAGGGAAAGGAAAAAAAAGAGGAAGAAGAAAGGTAGGGGAGATCATGAGTGATTTTCCCCGCCAACAAGGTGTGGATCGGGGGGGGGGCGAAAGGTCCTTGCCTCCCCCCTATGACCGTGATTTAATACCTACCCCTGAGCTTACGGGGGCTCTGCCCCCTGGAATCCACCTAGGGCCCTAAGGCAGGCCCTTATTTGATGCTAATCTGATCGTAATGTATAAAACCCCCGAGTTTCCGGGGGCTCCGCCCACTGGACCCTACGCCAATTAGTGACCTGCCAGAGTCACAAATAAGGTATCAAAATATGCTCATCTGACCGTAAATGCCTAAAACCCCTGAGCTTACGGGGGCTCTGCCCCCTGGACCCAACCTAGGGCCCTAAGGCGGCCCCTGGATGCTCACCTGACGGTAATTTAATGCCCCAAACCCCTAAACTTCCGGGGGCTCCGCCCACTGGACCCCACGCCAATTAGTGACCTGCCAGAGTCACAAATAAGGTATCAAAATATGCTCATCTGACCGTAAATGCCTAAACCCCTGAGCTTACGGGGGCTCTGCCCCCTGGACCCAACCTAGGGCCCTAAGGCGGCCCCTGGATGCTCACCTGACGGTAATTTAATGCCCCAAACCCTACACTTCCGGGGCTCCGCCCTGGACCAAACGCCAATTATTGTCCTGCCAGTGTCACAAATAAAGTATAAAAATGCCATCTGACCGTAATTAAATGCCCATACGCCCCGAGCTTCCTGGGGCTCCGCCCTTGACCCCGCCGGTGCTTTGCCCCTAGACCCAAAGCCCATTTACGCTACGCTCTTCATGATCGTAAATACTTTAGCCTCTCCCCCCCACCCACTTTGAGAAACGTTCAGCGGGGGGCCTGCATGTTAGAGTGGTGGTGATGCGGATTTTTTTTTCTTCTGCCCCACCCAAACGATTTTGCTCATTACGCCACTGCTTTGGTGGTCACCATTACGTACCAATATTTGGCTCGCACAATTTCAAATTTGGGCCCTCCCTAAGAAATCTTGGATCCGCGCCTCCTGCCCCCCTCCCCACCCCACCCCACCCCCTTCCAGCCGCTTGTCATAATCTTGCCCATGACCAAGACAAGTTAGTGCATCGATCAACATGAATTTAATATAATATCGCCATGTTTGGTTTAATGGTTTATTTTGCCTGACTACTAAGAAAATATGTGTACGCTCGTGAGCAACCAATACTCCGCATGATTCCTTTTGTGATTAGATTAGAATTACATAAACTTTTCTCATAAAATAGTTTCGGCTAGGTATGCAAAGTTATTTTTTCTCTCGATTACAAGTAATTCGGTACAAAAATCGAAGGAACATTATGAAACTACTTGATTCGATTGAATCTAAGTTTTAGTCTTTGTGTGTTTCAAATAGGAAGTTCCACAACTACAATTGAGATCAATTTGAAATCTTTTCTGCTTAGCCATGAATAACTTTAAATCGTTACTAACTCCTTGAACATCTAAGGATCTCACGATTTGATGATTGGAAAATGTCATTAGGTACCAGCTTATAATTTTGGTAACACATCACCGTCTACATTAGAGTTCTATCATGCCCGTTGCATAAACCATATGGTCTTTTGAACATAGAATAACATTTTAAAAATTAGAATAAAATAAAATGCAAACTTATCGTAGATTGTTTCCTTTGAAACAGCGTTCGAGTTACAGTTCCACCAGGGACACTGTCATAGACAATCTTTGATTACTTCTATTTATTGAATTTTAATTGGGATGTGGGCAAAAAGAAAAGAAGAAATGGAAATCTGCATGTAATACTTTGCAAGTTCAAGCTAGTAAATGTGCTACTAACAACTGATCATTTCAAGCGTATTAAGCGTATTATTATTTTTGACTCTAGCAGGTCACTAATAGGCGTGGGGTCCAGGGGGCGGAGCCCCCGGAAGCTCAGGGGATTAAGCATTAAATTGCGGTCACATGAGCATCCAGAGACCCGCCTTAGGGCCCTACGTGGGGTCCAGGGTGCAGAACCCCCGGAAGCTCAGTGGTTTTAGGCATTTGATTACGATCAGATATAGCATCCAGAGACCCGCCTTAGGGCCCTAGGTGGGGTCCAGGGTGCAGAGCCCCCGGAAGCTCAGGGGTTTTAGGCATTTGGTTACGATCAGATTAGCATCCAAGGGCCTGCCTTAGGGCCCTAGGTGGATTCCAGGGGGCAGAGCCCCCGTAAGCTCAGGGGTAGGTATTAAAATTGTTTTCATCCTTTTCATGCCCCCCTGGCCCCCTGGCCCCCTGGCCCCCTGGATCCGCGCCTGGGGGAGGCAACTGCCAATGTCCACATTTCCTGAAACAGCCCAGAGTACAGAAGCTAGAACTTATCAATTGCACTCAGCGCTCCAAATCCTTTGAATTTTCTGCACTACTAAATGTCTAATCACTTTTGTCCAGTTAATATACCGAGATACTGGCCAAAATCAGAGGAATATCTACAATAAAGCACCTTTTGGCTCAAAATTTATATTTCAAACACTACATCACTCATTGAAATTGATATCAGCTAGGATGAAGGTATTTTAATTATCCATCTTTTGACACCAAATACATGGTGATAAGAGGTTTTAGTTATAAGTTATCTTTAAAACTCGATGATAACACACCAAATGGGTCCTTAATACACTAATGCACGTATATGCATACAGTTAATACACATGTGGGCAAAAATGTTGTTTTTGTGGAAATCAAATCAATGACTTTGGATTGCTATAACTTTTTATTGAAAAGATATATAAGCCTCTCCCTCGCACAGGATATTGTCATTGTACATAAGCAAATTCCTGGAAAGTTATGAAAAAATGTACCTCTCAATTTTGATATATGAAAATAATCTTTTTGATAAAATTCAATATTTCGAAAAAATCACCCAAAATCATGTTTTTAACTTAAATTTGCTATGTAAATTAATCTTAATTTCGTTGAAATAGGTATCAAAATGTAGATAATTTAATTTTCTTTCATATGACACCAAACTCATGGTGGTTCGAGGTTTCCTTACAATATTATTTACAAAATACTAATTTGTCGTCAAAAGGGCCGCTTTTTGGGGGAGGGCGCTCCCCCTGGCCACATCCACCAATTGGGGGTAATTGTCCTTGGGGGTAGTCGTCCTTGGTTGTCCTTCGGGGTTAATTGTCCGGGTAATTTTCAGGGGTGGGCCGTGGGGGAGGGTAATTGTCAACGGGGTGGGTAATTGCCCTAGGTTTTCCGGCGGGTAATTTTCCGGGTGATTGTCCAGGGGGTAATTGTCCTGCATGATACGCCCCGCTGCGAATGAGATCTAGCTCTAGCTAGCGGGCGAGCTAGCTGGCGCTGATAGCCAAACCGAATTACCTATGCCCCGTACGCGTAATTTTTTTTTACACGCTAGCCTGGCCATTTCTGTGATAAATACCATGGAAGCGACTGATATTAGCCTACATGCGAGGTGCATTATACACATGTACATCATGCATCATCTGATCAGATGAAGACCTAGCTGGCCCTTGTAAATGAGACGGTCATCGCAGCCATCGGGCGATGGAATTCAAGAACTTAATTTAATTTAATTTAATTTAGGAACTTTACATTAATCTTGATCTAAGGAGACACGAACGAACGAACGACCAGCTATTATATCGAGCAACAAGTCCACCCCATAGAGCTATATAGCTCTTTGGTCCACCCGCACACTAACTGCGTGCATGCCTATGTGTAGGCTTTCCCACCAGCGCACTTTTACGAGTATTACGGCGAAAATGGCCAGGCTAGCGTGTAAAAAAAATATCCGCGCCCCGTACCGTACGCGCCCCGTAAGCGTACCGAGCACCTAGTAAAGTAAACAAGTGCACTCCAGATGAGTGAAACTGAGTTGTGGACTTTGGTCAATTTTTTTTACAAAATTCAAGATTTTCTCACATCCTCGCACTACTCCTAGTTTGTTTAAATAATTCATGATATCTTTGCCAATAGAAAAGAGGAAACAAGATGGTGAATCCCGATAGCTACTTCTTTAAATACGGTTTGTCAGCATGTGCTGCGACGGTAGCAGAAACAGGTGAGCCAAATTTGTGCGGTAGCCCCGGTTGCACTCCCCGAGAGCTTGGCGAGGTCGGGACTCGGGAGGCCAATGTCCGTATCTCTCCACCACGGGGAACGACATGCACATCTGACATGAGTGTTATTATGGGCGATCGCGACTGTATGTGTGGATGATTTTGTTTCGTTGAAATTATGTGATTTTTGGTACAGTATTCAGTAGGTCTATGATGTGTGACATATGCAGGGCTGTCAACTTTGGTGTACTGCTGGCCGAGGGAGATTTTTTCTTCTTCAGACGAACCAGCGTACCATACATGCAAAATTGTTTTGGTCAAGAATGAGGGGTACCCCCATTTGAGCAAAAACAATTTGGTGCAGGAGATTTTCATTTTACATGTTTGGCAGGAGGTTTTTTTCATAAGCCGGGAAATTCTACAAAAGACTACATCGTTTGCAGGAGAGCAGGGAAGGGCGTGGTGGCGGAGTCTCCCTCCAAATGCGGGAAGGTTGACAGCCCTGGATATGATGTGGATGCTTTTTTGTTTTGTTTTAATGTACCTGTCCTCAAAGTAGAACTAGTAATCTAATACGTAATAGAGCCTTAGTCTAGAGCCTAGAGGTCTAGTTACCTACTAGATCTAAGTCTAAGTTAGGCCTAATAATAGATGAATTGTATGATGTGCTGGGCCTGGGGCGGCATGATCATGTGTAGACAGAAATAACCATCTGGTATGGCCATGAGGAATTCTTTAATAAAACCAGGTTTAATAATCAGCAATTTGATTGAACCAGGTTTGAGAAAAATATATTAATGAACTAGATCTATTACTTTGTATTAGTCATAAAATTTGTTTGAAAATGCTTCCAAATATGGCTCTGAAGCCTTAACCCTGGCCACAGGGGACTTTTTGTTTCACATACACCAGTTCATACTCCTTCCCTGTTCCAATTTTACATCTTTGAATTTTGTTTGTGGCCCACCTTGGACTTGATTCATATAAATGTTAGCTGAATTTATTTAGTAATAAGAATATAAGATGAAACTATGAAAATGATTTCAATGTAGCATCCTTCCACATTTTTTAAAAGAGCCATTAACCCTTGTTAAATCTTAATATTTTCTTCCACTTTTCTCCACCTCAGTCACTTATCCTTTGGACATCACAAAGACAAGATTGCAGATACAGGGAGAGGTTGCTGCAGCTAAGCACTACAGGACAGCAGAAGCAATTCCATACAGGGGCATGGTTAGGACAGCATTAGGCATTGGTAAGTGGGCAGTGGGCACAAACCTAGTATAGTTATATCGACTGCTACGAGAGGACTAGCTGTTTCTATACGCTCAAGGGATAGTTGAATCCCCTGCTATCACCCCGAGGCGCGCCTGGGTTGGCGGCGCGCCTATCCCGCGAGCCAGTATAGAAACAGCTAGTCCTCGAGTATTAAAGCAGTCGATATGACTTTATATGCCGAATTAAAACAAAAATCTACCAAGAATTCTTACCTTAGCCTTTTAGTGAGTAAAAATTTGTTAAAACATCACAGAAAATCTGAAACACTGTCTGTTAATCTTCGCTTAATCTTTGAGTGAAAGTTTCAATCATTTGGGAATCGCAGACAAAGAGCACTGTATGATGGCGTCCGTGCTCGCACGTAGACAATTTTAACACGCAAACCAATGGGGATCGCAGTAAACCAATGGGAATCGCAGGATAATGAGGATATGAGGGTAGAAACTTTTAACTAGGCCCTGTGGGCTATTACTATGCCCTGTGAGTTGGGCATGGCTTGAAATCACGACTCCAATTTCGACCAATCAGATGGCTAGATTTCTAAAGTGAGGTATATAATGTAAGTTCGGTTTTAATCATTACAGGTTAAATGAATGAATGTGCACATCTGTAAATGCCAATTATGAATATGTCAGAACTGTTGGATAAGGGCTGTAAAGTTATTAGACATTTGGGTGAGAATTGTGTTGTGTAGGTTTAGTTAGATGAAGAAAAATCAGTTTGACCCTTCCCACTTGATATTATTCCTTTCTTGTATGGTGCATATGACATGATTCATGCCATGCCAAAGGGCAATAGTGCCTTGGCAGGGAAGTGTATCTGTACCTTGTGAGGTATATTCCAGTGACTTATCCCATAGACTACAACACCTCTTCTAGTGTGATTAGGTGCCAGCCTGTGCATTGCAGCTTCAACTATGTTCATAATTTGATTACATTTCTATCATACTTTCCCTGAGTCTATTAGAATAGCTGCATATATTTATTTATATACAGATATATCTTTTTTTTCATTTGCGTAATATTTAGTTCAGGAAGAAGGTCTTTTAAAACTATGGCAGGGAGTCACACCTGCAATATACAGACATATAGGTAAGTACAAGAATAAAATCAGAAATATGTAAAGTTTTAAGATGCAAATCACTTTCTGAATATAATTGTACGCTACATAGCAAGTTTCAGAAAGAAAATCTGTTTCTCTTATTTTCTCTATACCAAAGGGTTCCAATGTTGGATATTTTTGTCTGATGCATGCACTCTTTTACATTCTGTGTAATGTAATGCACTGAACTTTTGTATAATGTTAATGATTTCTAAGTTTGGCATCAAGAAGAAAATAAAACTTATGTCTACAGACATGTAAATTAAGCAGATTTTATTAACAGCTGGGACAAGCCTTTAACATTACCATCTTTTGAATCTTTATGTTTGTAAATATATTTTCTTCATATCTTGATTACAGTGTATACCGGGTGTCGTATGGGTTCATATGAATACATTCGAGACAGATTATTTGGCAAGAATCCAGATGGCACATTTCCAGTGTGGTATGTATATTCCAACTAACTTACATCATCATAAATATAAAAGTGATGTATCGTATCAACTTATCGTGATTAATGAAGACACAATGTCCTTGAGTATTCTAGACACAACATTTTTTGAGCCAGAATGGCATCTGATTTCCAAAATCATCCATTTCTTGAGGACTTCTTGACTTTTTGATAGGTTCAATTGAAAAGCAAATTGTTGACCAGAACCCAAGATTGCCTTCTCCAGGTCTTGACACTAACTGGCATCTGGACACATGCCCAAAATCTAAATCCAGTTATTTTAACACTGGCATACAGACCTTGAGATTTCAATCCAAACCCCTACGAAAAAAGTTGTCGTGAAACTCTGCCTTTCATTACAATTGGGCAAATCCAAGTTACAGGAACACGTATATCCCATATGTTATCAAGTATTATTGAATGATTTGAATCATGTTTTTGAATTGTGAACATGATATAAAAATGTAATTTTCTTTGATTTGTTTGGGTAATATACTACCTTTAATGCGCAATCAGCTTGATACATTCATCAAATATACTTAAATCTTAGATGTGGTGTGTAATGTATAGAACAAAATAGCTTGGAGTCTTGGACATGCCCATTTATATTTGTTCTGATGTTGAAATGTGTTTGCAGGAAGGCAATAATATCAGGGTCAACAGCAGGAGCCTTTGCTCAGTTCCTCTCCAGCCCTACAGACCTGGTCAAGGTACAGATGCAGACAGAAGGTCGAAGGAGATTAGAAGGAAGGCCACCCAGGTAGACTATGACCTGTCCTCTTGTATTACCATTACCTGAAAATTCTTTATTAACTTTTCATCAATGTGGGCAGCAAATCCCAGCCAAAAATTGTAATGTCGTTCTTGAAGGACAAAATATTGTTCTTTCATCCACGAACTACATGTAAAACGGGCTTGTTTTCTCTGAAATTTGTTCCTATAGGAGGTGTATGCCATATCAAAGTATTAAAGTACAAGTCCACTCCAAAAATAACTTACTTTCAATAGAAGCAGAAAAATCAGACAAATCACTCAAAAAAAGTTTGAGCAAGATCGAATAAGTAATAAGAAAGTTAAAAAAAATTATGTAAAACTATGGAACAATGGAAATCACTACACAAATTGCTAATTTGGTTATCAGTTTGTGACGTCATGTCCTCACTATTTATCAATACGTGCCTTCACGGTTGTTTCTTCGCAAAGCATGCCGGGACAGATTTCTAGTACGGAAGTAGATTTTCACCTTCGCCGCGATCAGCTGTTCCATTGCCAACAACAGGATTTTTATCCTGTCTAATCAACATCATAATCTTGTGCAGGATCCGTTATTCTGCAGTGATTTTCTTTCATTCCAGTATCATTTGTACGGTAAGAACCCAAAGTTTGTGATTATGTATTTTTATGTTATTATGACAATCCTTCAAAAAATAAAGCTGATAATACGAAGTAAAGTGGGCTAATGAGAGTGGGTCCTTTTGTATGAATATGTAGTCCCATATGTTCAAATGTGTGTGTGCGCAGTTTGCGTCGGTGGTTCATGTTTTAGGATGAAGGATCGTCATAAAAATACATAATCACAGACTTTGGTACAAATGATACTGGAATGAAAGAAAATCACTGCAGAATAACGGATCCTGTACAAGATTATGATGTAAGGCTGTGCATAAGCATGTAATGAGGTACTCGAAGACGTTCACAGGCGAATACTTGAATACTCGGCCGCCATGTTTTTTTTGTTTTTTTGTTTTTTTTGTTTTTAATATTAAAAAAAAAAAATTAATACCTAGCTAGCCTTTATTTTGGTGATTTTACTCACACAAATAAGCCTGAGTCGGTATGGTCCCGACTGTTTTTTCGAAGCCGACGCTCCGATAAAAATAAGACAAATAGATCTAGTCTAGATCTAGTCTAGATCTAGAATCTATGTCACCAAAGAAAAGGATTATGTCGCAATGTGGACTTTGGACTCGCGCAGCCATTGTTACCGAAGGGGATTACGTCAACGCTTTGGAGGCCTAGCTACCTTGCTCAGAAAAGATCTCCCGCGTAATAAATTAACACTTTTTATTAAATCTCTTCCCTTCAAACTAGAAAGGTAGGTTAGCTTTAAATAGTATTCTTTATTCGCATTATGTTGAGACACAGAGATGGTTGTAAAACCACTGAAAAAATAGCCACAAAAAAAAAAAATGGCAGCCGAGTATTTGAGTACGAGAAATAGTAATCAAGTAGCTGTCAACAGTGCGAGTATTCGAGTATTCGACTACTCGTTGCAGCCTTATTATGATGTCATGTTGATCCGACAGGATAAAAATCCTGTTGTTGGCAATGGAACAGCTGATCGCTGCGAAGGTGAGAATCTACTTCTGTACTAGAAATCTGTCCCGGCATGCTTTGTGATCAAACAACCGTGAAGGCACATATTGTTTTATATAGTTTAATCTCATTAATTTTCCTTTTATCCCCCAAAACTTGATTTCCCCATGCCTTTGCCCAGTTTATATGATTTGTATCATATTGCGTGCATGACATTTAACAAAATCTTTTATGAACTTTGAAGAATTGATACTATTTTCTGAATATTGTATATTCATAATTATTGATTTTTATATAAATAGTTTATCAAAATTCACATTTTTCATGATTAAACTGGAAAATAATTACTCTATATTAGTGCATCCACACAAAAACATATTACTATCAATCTAACTTGGATACTTGTGTGAAGAGATAAGATTCTTAGGGGGAAATAGGAAATTTATATTATCAATATAACGAAAATAATTAATGGATAGTGAGGACATGACGTCACAGACTCATGAGTGAGTTGCCAATTTGCCTAGTGATTTCAAAGTTTTTCATGTCATTAAAAATCCATAACTTTCTTATTAGTTATCCGATTTTGCTCAAATTTTTTTGATTGGTTTGTCTGATTATTCTGCTTCTATCGAGAGTAAGTTATTTTTGGAGTGGACTTGCCTTTAAACAATTATTAAATAATGAAAAAAGTCCAAATTTAACTTAGTATAAGATCTGATAGGCAGAGAGGCAGGGGAGGGTTAAAGATATTTTACAGCTGTTTGTGATTCTTTTATACACCACCTCAACATTTGACTGATTTATACTGTATTACTTACTTGGTGCTTCATAACAAATAAATTCTCATAGACACACCACTGCAATGCATAGGCATATATCTAAGAGCTCTGTATCTGCAAAATTCAGGTGTGTCATTATTATTTACATGTATGTCGTAACCTTATGTAGCTAAGTATATGTACTCCTAGTCTATGTTTAAATTTCATACCTAGCTTGCATGTTTAGCAAATATACTTGTACTTTATAACAAAAGATTTCTCAGAGAAAAAACCATTGTGATGCATGTCTCCAAGAGTTGCTTGCCTGGGAAATACTGTTGTGGACTTTGACCATTAAATTGTTTATTTACTGATAAAACGAATCTTATGATGATACTTATGACAGGTAGGGCAGTCAACGACCCTAGCTAAATAAGTTTGTTGAAATATGTGTAGAGAGGCAGTAGAGGCATTTGTATCATATACATGTATGAAAAGTGTCCAAATGCAAACAGTATTACATGTAGTGTGCTGTTAGATACAAATGGGAAGAGTGGATTGGACGTACTACACCTCAAGCAAAATACACTTTTTCTCATAGGAAAACAGAGACATGAAAAAATAAAATACAATAAAATATATACACTGTATATACAAAAATACAAGTAATAATGACTTTCTTCTGAATATACAGTCAAACCTGTCTTAGCGACCACCTGTCTATAACGACCACCTGTCCATAACGACCACTTAAAAATCCCCCCGTGAGATTTCATGTAGTTAAGAACCCGTACACAACGACCACCTGCCTAACGCGACCAGTGGCCACTCATTTTGCTTCCGCAAGCCACAAAAAATGCCCACACAACGACCGCCAAGGCCAGCCGTGTAGCGACCAGCAAAACAGCAGCGCTTGAGCAATTTTATTCACTCGCTCTGCTGTCTACGTTCACTACACAGCTAGGCAATCGGCGATCGGCGACCCTTTCGCACAGCGGCAGCTTATAAATATAGATCTTACGGTCATTTACACACAACAAAAATATTCAACCCCAAGCTATTATTAAACTTCAATCAAAACATTTAATTACCGACAGGATATACTTTCGCACATATCATTACAGGGCCGTGCCTGTGTGTGTATGTGTGTGTAATTGGGTTTTTACAGATGTGTATCAATCAGATATGATTATTTACGTCTGGAGACCGACCTTTAACGTCACCATCCGAAAGACATGACTACGTCCTCGGCTGAATCAGTTTGTAACTTCCATTGTTAGCTGGATTACAGGCGCACGCCACAACGCCTATTGAATACATTACAATTAATACAGCGACATTGTCATTAACTTTGCAATCGATGCCTAGCTACTTCGCGCACTGGCAGGCGCGGCCTGCAAGAGGCATGGCGAGTGGGTGGCGCTGTCTGTCAATCAATTATTCAGGCTCGTTCATTTTTATTTCTTTTAAATAATTTTTTGATATGCGATTAAAAAAAGGGCCGGACAATTTCAGAGAAATAAAAATATGTTAAATCATTTTGTATTTTTATTTTGACTAAAAACCGTACCACTCTTTGTTTTTTAAATTTTTAAACACCGAAAAAGGGAACTTGCATTGTTAGATTTATCTAGAAACGTTGCTGTCATAGCGTCGGTTATTAGGGCGCTTTCGCAAACGCGACGGAAGCAAATAAGACGGGGGAATTACGGCGATACAGCTCTTCCGTCGTGTTTAGGGAACGAACGCTATCATGACCGCGTAGGGTCATGAAAATCAACAAGACAGATTGTTTTTTCGCTCGCGTTACCGTCGTCTTTGCCTTCCGTCGCGTTTGCGTTGGCCCAAAGTAGCTAATTCCCACATTACAATTAAGAGAAATTCATGACACATTTTTCAAAACAATTTATTTAAGCACTTTATTTATATTCAATTCTCAACATTTAAACAATGGATGAAAGCGTAAATTTAAAAAGGAGGAACACGCAAACGACTTTAATTTCAATAAATGGAACAAAAACAAACATTTAATTGAAAACATTTATGAAAATATGTTTCAAATACATGTACATGATAAAAGAATTATTGCCTCGAATACAAAACATCAGACATTAACAATATCAATAAAGCGGGCTACATGTTCCTGAATATACACCTACAGTACTGGTTGTTGGCCACGATAACCCATTAAAATGGCCGCCGACACCAACCTGTCTACAAAGACCACTTTTTGTGTTTCCTGTGGGCGGTCGCTATAGACAGGTTTGACTGTATATACATGTAAATATATATATAGATACACACATTATTATTTATATTATTACATTATTAATAGTAGTTTGCGAGTCCTTTTTTGTATGGGGAGGGGGCACTAAATAATATCATTTATATAACAAAGACCAAAACTGTCATGCTGTGGTCGTTACTGTTATGCTTCTTGTACCCTGTATGTACATTTGTGTACCAACCTCAATTTTTTCCCATCTGTTTCCATCACACTCCCTCTTTCAAATCATGAATGCTAAAAACACAGAGAAATGTAATACAGGTTCATGAACATTATGAAAAGTATCTCAATATTTGTAAATTATGGTATGTAGTATTTGTAGGGGCTATAAACAGACAGAAAAAGTACTATGTTTGCTTTGTATCATTACATTGTTACTCATTTTGTGATGCTATTATTGAAGGGTAAATACAGCATTCCAGTGTTTCAGAAAGATCCTTCATGATGGAGGTATCAGGGGTCTATGGAAAGGTTGGGTGCCTAATGTACAGAGAGCAGCACTCGTCAACATGGGAGGTGAGACTATTTGAGTTTGTATGTCAACCCTGATATGAAATAAGATTAACCCATCCAGGAGAAGTGCTTATATTTTGTAGTTTGTCTCCGTAAGTTTTGATTCAGAGCCCTTCAAAATGTGTATGAATAAATATGTCTGCACACTGTATCCATTTTTATTATGTTACAATATGGCCTTTGGCACCGGAATTTAGAAATAAGGATTAATTTAAATTCCTTAGATTAGCAATGTGTTGAAAAAAATCAAACTTGCCTTTTTTTCCACAAAAAATTAGCAATCAGTAACTTTTTGTCAGTTAATGTCAATGTTTCTTTTAATTTTAGACACAAGTTTGTATTAGAATAATGTAGCAGTAGAAGGAAATTACCAGTATTCTCAATTGTTGATATAAACCATCTTTATCAATGTTTATTTCAGACTTAACAACATATGACACTGTAAAGCACCTTCTACTAAATCACACCAGTCTTAGAGATAACTATGTCACGCATGGTCTATCAAGGTAGGTAGGTTAATGGAAATGTAGAGATTACAAAAATACATTCAGGGGACTTTTACTCTGACAAGATGTATGTGTTGAGCTGTTAGTGGCACTTTTGTAACCAATGGTGGGTGCATTAGTTTGTTTTCCTGTATTGAAGACTTCTTTACAACGTACATTCTGAATTTGTTCTGCTGCATTTTTATGCCTCCGCTACAAAGTAGCCGGAGGCATTATGTTTTCGGGTTGTCCGTCCGTACATGTACGTCCCATTCTCGTGATCGCGTTATCTCAAGAACCGATTGATGGATTCCCTCTAAACTTGGGTCATGTATGTATCTTGCAGAGCCAATGAACTGATTAGATTTTGGGGTCACGAGGTCAAAGGTCACAGGCAAGGCTCAAAATACACGGGGTGACGGGCGATTCGCCTCCGTGAGCTACATAATCGCCTCCGTTGCTCACGGGGGCGATTGCAAAATTAAAGATCGCCCCCGTGGAATCATGAAATAAAGATCATCTTTTCTGATATAACTGTCACACAATATATTGAGTTTCAACTTTCAAACCTTACACCAATGAAATGGCGCTATATCTCCCATCTCCACATCTTTATGAGTATTACCGATACAACCAACGGAAGCTCGCAGTGCAGTGCGGCCGTCAGCAGTGGCTATACTGCGCCGGTAGTACCGGTGTGCACGCCGCCGCCCCATATCTGCTGGAGCTAGATGCGATAGCGCAATGACCGAAACATGGAGAAGTTTTTCGTTGTGAAAAGCATGAATCCTCTGAAATCTGGTGATTCCAAAAGACAGGCAATAATGAACCTCGACCAGTAAATCAACCGAAAGCTAAAATTAGTAAAAGGAAACCTGTTGGCAAGGAGGCGACTGTACGGGCTTGGAGTCTTGATTGGACCAGACATCTCAAACAAAGGGAGGAGATCTGACCATTAGCTGCATGTAACTTGTAAAGTTGTAAGAGGGAAACTGCTGACTTAAATAAATGATAATGATGACATAGCAAAGAATTAAGCAGTATCATGGGTACCAATTCAATGGAAACTTGTATTTAAAAAAGAGCCCCCGTCAGTACTAAAAGAGCCCCCGTGAGAAGGCTCACGGGGGCTCTTTTTTTTTTGGAAGAGCCCCCGTGGACAAATAATTAATTTGAGCCCTGGTCACAGGGCTCATTATGTATGCAAAAATAGCTTGTGATCGCTTTATCTCAAGAACTGATTGATGAATTCCTGCCAAACTTGGGTCATGTATTTATCTTGCAAAGCCTATGAACTGATTAGATTTTGGGGTCAAAGGTCACAGGGCTCATTATGTATGCGAAAACAGCTCGTGATCAAATTATAACTGGTGGACGGATTACCATCAAACTCAAGACATGTATCTTGCAGAGCCAATGAACTGATTAAATTTTAGGGTCATGAGGTCAAAGGTCAAAAGTCGTGGGGCTTATTATGCATTTAAAAATAGCTTGTGACCGCATTATCATAATAATAAATAATAATAACGTTTCTCATGAGAACCGATAGACAGATTACCATCAAACTCAAGACATGTATATGTATCTTGCAGAGCCCGAACTGATTGTTTGAGTTTGTGCAGATACACTTAGTACATGTAGGTAATACCTTGACTAATGGAGATATAAAGCTTTCATTCTGTCGGTTATTAGAATATCCTCGGTAAAATGCGATAGGTGGATGTGAAGATTATTTTCTCAACAATTATCAAATCAAATCAACTTTTGTACCAAACTATGCAAAACATGTGTTATTTACACTTCCTATTTTACAACCAGAACGTCAATGACGTAGCGCTCATCCTTCGGGCCGGATGAGCTAAAAATCACAACTATTTTTTTGTTTGCATTCCCAACAGATTTGGCTTTTGCATAATTAAGTAGCTTGAGGAGAGAATGTTCTTTTTTAAAACAATGTTTTGTTAAAGTGAATGATTGCTTACACATCACATTGTTGATACTTTCTTTGAAAATACCAGCATATGTTCAGGTCTCGTTGCTGCAATAGTTAGTACTCCAGCAGACGTTGTGAAGACAAGAATAATGAACCAGGGTACCGATACGTTAGGGCGCCCTCTTCTCTACAAGTCATCCATGGATTGTTTACTGAAGTCTGTCAAGCAGGAGGGTTTCTGGTCTCTTTACAAAGGCTTCCTACCTATCTGGGCAAGAATGGTATGTGTGTTGATTAATGGTCTTTTTGCTGGTATCCCCCTTTTATTCCTTCGCCTCCTTTCTCTTCCTTGTTGTGTAGTATATACACTTGATATCCAGGTGTCTCAGAGTCTCTCTTATAATGTTATCTCCTCATCCTTTATGCTTCCTCTCATTTTTTAGTTCTCTCTCTTATATAAAGTTATTTATTGCAAGAACATGTATTTTTAATGATTTTGATGCTCTCTTCAGATTTTCTTTCCTCTCCCATTCTTGCTACTCTGTCTTTCCCCATTCATTTTCACACACACACTCTATCTTTCACTGCCTCCTTCTGTCCAACTCTATAATTCTCTTTTCATATTCATATTCATCACCATTACCCCGTCCTGCTTCCTCTTTGTGTTTTATCCCACATAAGGTTGACACCAAGTATTGTATTACCAATTTGCAAAAGTTTTTTCTTCCTTCTAATATAAAGAACCATCCAATTTCATGACACTCCCAACAAACAGGCTCCATGGTCATTAACATTCTGGATATCATATGAGGAGATCAGAAAACTGGCAGGAACAGCAAGCTTCTAGCCAGAGAGAGAGGCCTCTGCCTGTAAACCAGCCTCAGGGACTTGATGTCAACAAGTAAATAGACCTGCAATACTCTACACCGTCCATGCAAAATTATTGAAGATGCAACATCGTTCACTCTCTCTCTATTTGGTGAGGAGAGACTTTTGAATGGTGCAACAAGTGCACCCTTATGAAACTGATTTTATTATGGTGTAGGTGTGTGTGTCTTAGCGATGAAAATTAGTGATCCAACATTTGCTCCTTAGCTCCAGTTATTTTGTTTCAGATTCTGGATTAAGGTATTGCTGGGTTGGAGGTTGGGTATGAGGGAAAGTCCGGCCCATTTGCAAGCTGATTTGAATAAATAGAGAAAAATTTAACAACAAAACAGTGAATTTCATCAAAATCGGATTTAAAAAATGTAAAAGTTGTTGAATTTTAAATTTCACATAATTTCATGAAACAGTGAGATGTACCACATAGCCTGTATGCATGTAAAGGAAATTTTATACAGGGGAAACTTGATATAACGAGGTCGGCTATAACGAGGATATCTTCATGGGCCAATTCTGATTCATGTATAACTCTATGGTGGCATGGACCTCATATAACTCGAAATCATTGCTCAAAAACTGTGCAAGCACGTACATGTACAGCGAATGATGTTTGGCCTAAACGCTGGCTGTACGCTGGAAGCTCTGTGTACAGTGTACTTACACTTCAAAGACACTGGCTTTCCAAGCATGCTGGCTCTTGATTTATCTAGTGCGTTAGAGAGAAAGAGTGTAGGTGTGTCTGGGACAAAGATTATGATTGGACAGTCGATTGGGGACGATGACAGCGTGCACAAGACAAGCACGCGAGAAAGAGTGGAGCTATGATTAGAACAAAAAGAATGATTGGACAGTCGATTGGGGACTACGGCAGCGTGCACAAGACAGGAATTGAGTTACACATAGTCTGCACATTTATCGGAGAGGCCGATATGATTGGCTTAGACCAAGTCGGTCTTACTTGCAGGGGAAAACTTGGACGGGGCCGGTTCATGACAGGCTAAAATATTGCGTCTGTTTTGGGGGTTCGGATGATGTTACTCCAAACGCAAAAACAAAAATGATAGGTGGATGTAAAAAAGTTTAGAACAGTTGGCTGAGAGGCAACTTATCTATGCAAATGAGATTCTAATTTCCCCACTTTCTGATCTGTACCATTTACAAGGGTCTGAGGGCATTTAATTGTTTAATTTGATAAAATTATTATTATGGGCAATATTTGGGCGCGGGATTTTTTTATAGACTTAACCAGTTAAATTCACATTTTTGTGCATCTCTGATCCTCTCTACCCTGCATATCAATTAAGAAGATCAACAAATTGCATGTATTGATGTTTTAATAGCCTTTATAAGAGCAGAAACAACTCAGTACATACAGTCCCACAGTTCTGATATAACGAGATATCGGCTATAATGAGGAAAATCAATTGGTCCCTGACGGCCTCCTGTACAGGTGTGTCCAAGAAAAAGAAAAAATTGAAATTTCATAACAAAATTATGGGGATCAAATCGCTAATTTGTATACAGCCTATACGATACATATCCATATTTTTGTCTATTTATTCAATTCTGTAGAACTTTACAGGAATTATGAATATGTGATGTATTTCCTATCTGTGAAATTTAAACGTTAGCAGTGTCCTAATATTCAAATTATGCAAGGAAACCCATTTACTTGCTAGACTTCACTGTCAGACACTATGAGTGACTGACTGGCTTTTTTTTCATCTTTGGTAATAACATACATAAAATGAGCTGTAAAGGGTACATGGGCATTTGTCTACATCAATAACCCACTTCTTGTAATGGGCAAAATTAAACTGATTGAATCTTTGCGCAGCATAAACGTACTACCATTCAGTACAATGGTCTGAAAAATCAGACTATTACTTACTGGCTCTATAGCTCCTAAGTCGATTTGACAACTTTAACCTTTTCATTTTTTTGGCCTGCAAATGGGACATAGTACCTTAAAGGTATAGAGTGGTGATTTGTGACGTCATCAAAAATCTATTTTTGGAATTTCTCAATTTTTTCTTCATTTTCCGAATGACCACCAAAAATAATGTCCAAAAAGATTGCCTATGGGAACTCAGTGTTATATTGCTCTGGCTCCTAATGTTATGAGCCAGAGCAATATAACACTGAGTTCCCATAGGCAATCTTTTTATTCAGATGGTCATATCTCGGCAAATACTTAACATATCCAATTGGTTTTTGACATTTGGACATTATTTTTGGTGCTCTTTCGGAAAATGAAGAAAAAATTGAGAAATTCCAAAAATAGATTTTTATGACGTCACAGCTTCGGTACTCTATAGTGTTTGGTCAAGGGTTGGGTATGCAAATTTGATAAGTGTCAGAAATTGACTGTTGCCGAAGCATATTCATACAATCATTGCATAGTGAGGATTGAACAATTAGTGTGACTGAAATATCTTGTGAGTGCTTAATCCAGCATCAGTACTTATGGTCATGACACAAACATGTTTTATAAAGTACTGTTCATGTACTAAGTAAGTCTTGCACTCTGCATCTCTCTCATATTTCTCTCTGAACATGTACTAACTTTTATCAGATATGTGCATGTTGGTATGTTTAATTTTTTGTTTTACTTGATGGAATGCAGACATACAGTATATTTTTAGTGATTTGCTGACATCAATGATGTTAAAATCAAATGATTTTTATTTTAACTTAAGTTAACCGTTGTGCAATCTGATAAAAGTTAGTACATTGTACATGTTTTTCTAGTCTAAATCATTATGAGCACAATTTAATTTTTTTGTTAAGTAACTTGTTAATCTGATACTGGTGATGGAGATGGTTAAAGAACAATGTCAAGCATTTATTTTGAGTGATAACAAGGTCACCAAATGATTCCATACAATTGACTGAAATCACTGAAATATTTTTTACAATAATAAAGACTCCTTTTTTTTGTTGTTCTTTTTTTCATTTGGCCATTGACTTATGGTAGCCATACCACAAAGAATAAGTCATTTCAAAGGATTTTGATATTAATGAATGATATAAAGAACCAACATCATATTTAACTCGCAAATCATAATTAAATTTTGTCACCATTTGATTCGTTCAACGGCATGTGTGTGATATGTAGAGATCTTGAAGATTTTATTGCCCAATGTGTCCAAATAATCGATTCAATTTATATAAAGATCTTACATTACATGAATATATGATAATAAAGAGTTTATAAAGAATATTTTCAAATTTAATATTTTTATTGTTTTTAATTTGTATTTTTTCCTCCCAAGTGTACACTTTACATTATCACATGAATTGGAAAATATACCAAGCTTTGCCCTGCACATGGAATAGTGTACGACTTACATTGATCTGTGCTTTAATAACAAAATACATCTACCAAGTTAAAATGAAAATTTTTTCACTAGAAAGTTACATTCAACACATTCCCATCCTTCAGATATCACTTTACATTGATTTGGAATATTTGTCATGATTAATTCTTATGTTTACATGCAGAAGGTATCAAATTGGCAGCAAAAATTCCTAGACACTCATTTATTTATGATTCAATGTTTTGTAAGGTTCATCATTCTTATATGGATGTACAAAGGTAAAGACCTATCAATTCTTTTGTCATAGTTCCCTCCTTTATTTCCATCAACCTTTTGGGCACAATATGAGTCAGAAATCTCACAGCACTATCATTATAAGTTTGCAAGCCTTGTGCAAACCTCTTCATAGAGTGTGTCATGGTCTATGTGCTAATAACTCTGCCAGAGCTACATTACATGTTTGCCAGAGTAATAATTTCCCAAGCCCTTTGGAAGCACATAGGAATGTTCTACCATTTAATGATTTAAACTTTACAAGAACAGATTATTATTATTATCATTACAAAGAAGGTCGACTTTCTTAACTACATCCTTTTCTAGCAGAAATTAATAAGAGAGGTACGTGTTCATGTCACATTTCGGCAATGCCCATTTGATGACTTTTAATTTGTCAAAATCAGTGATAGCATAACATTACCGGTAAATTAATCATGGGAAGCTGGTTCATAATTTCTTCATTATCAATTTACCCAAATTATTTATTTTCACATGCATAATCAAAATAATTTACAATTTTGATAAAAATTGTCTCTTTCAAAATCATAGCAAACTCGATGAAATCAACCCTATTTTCTTGACTGTTTTCTTAATCTCTTGTTGTAAGGACTGGGTGTGGTCTTCTTGGGAGATTTCCCTGAATCTTCAACAGGTTTGAGGGCTGATTTCCTCTTGGAACCTCTCCCTGGTGTTGCTGAGGCCTGTGATGCAAAAATAAAGGTCAAAGTTTAACTCGAAATTACAATTGATCTTAACAATCATTTACAATTATCAATCTAGTCATCTTGAGGTAGTTAAAACACAAATTATCTATCTATTTTTACATGTTTCAAGGAATGCAAACTCCTAAGAATGTCTCTGGCAATGCTCAACGCTTGGACACAAATGAAATAACTGTTTTTACAAACAATTCTAATGTGAACTAGTTTGAATATCTCCAGTACCAAAGGTCATTAGGAGGGGGAGATATCGTGATAGATATTTTAAACCTTTGCATTAAAAACAGTGAACACAATGAATCGAGCATAACAAGTAACTAGATGGACCTCCGACTGCGCGCAGTGATGCCTCCGCCATAGAGCGATTTTACAAACCAAAACAGAAGCAAGTTTTAAAATTCAAGTTTGATTGTAATCCATTAACAGGCTCTCAGAATATTGTGATAAACTATTTTTCATATACATGTATGATCCTTTGATCTTTGACCTCATGACCTTCAAATCTAATCAGTTCATTGGCTCTGCAAGATACATGCAGAGCTGCCAACCGTTACGAAAAATTCGTACTTGTTACGAAAATCCGAAGGGAATACGAAAATGCCTTCCAAAAGTCCGAATTCATAGGAAATAGAGTCATTGCAACGCGCGCGGGCACGATCTTTCGAGCTTTTTTAATATACGTATCTCTCTACATGTATGTGTTTTGATGTTTCTGTACGTGTGTCTGTGCATATCCGACGTACCCTAGCGCTGAATTGATAACACAGAGATGTGTATCAAAGATGTACCGGTATATATAAAATATACAGTACATCTCTATGTTTGAAAAGCGCACGCGCACGCATGAACGGCGGAACTTTATGCAGCTAAGGCACAAGGCCAGCGGAGCTTCATGAATAGCGCACCCTGAGGTTCCGGCGGTGGGTTGATGGGGAAACGGTTGAAGCGCTGGCTAGCTCCTGCTCCGCGGTGCACGAACGACGAACACGAACAACCGTTGGTTTTGGATTCATTTCCAGCAGCATCAATCACGTTACGGTAAATATGATTTTATTTTAGTGGATATTTCATCCACTCTCTGATTTTGCTTCTGACATATCGGGATTTTGGAGCTTGTATAATTATCTTCTGATACTTGTAAAATGTGCTGTGTGTTGAGATTGTCTTTCGAGCGGCCGCAATGGGTTGACACCCAGTGGAACTTCGTATTTGCCGCGGCCAGCGGTTTCGGGGGTGGGTTGATTGAGGAATGGTTGAAGCTATCTCCCATCTGCGCTGCTTGCGCTTGAGCAAAAATGAACAATTCACTTGGATTTTTTTTTTATTGATGCTATAAATGGGAACTTGATACCACCCAAGCACTATATGGGACTAGTGTAGATTTTTGATGAGTGGACTTTCAGTGGGAGAAACTCATTATATTGCAAAATCAGAAATGTATGCATTCCAATTTCCATTATTATTGCATGAGTGGGTGTTGGTATGTCTGATTTATTCCACAGTTTGCAATAGTATTTATCCTCTTTCTTTCTTCTGGGTTAATTTTTGTTGTGTTATTTGGTGTGTTTCACATCAAATGTATCAGTAAAATTTTTCCGGTAGCTACAGCATTGATCATGCAGTTTTTATTGTATCCCCCGGCAGTATGCCGGTGGGGTACTTTGGATTCAGCAGCGTTACGCCGCCGCCGCGTCATATTCTTGTGTGCGCTCTAACTGCCACATTCCTTGACGGATTTTTTTCAAATTTTGTATGGAGGTGTATCTTGGTATAATCTACACACCTATAACTTTTGGTGATGCTGCCCTCAGTGTTCCGTCTTCTATAGGGTAAAAGGCCATATTTTTGTGGATGGTTTGTGTGCGCTCTATAGGCCACATTTCTCAAGGGATTTTGTTCAAATTTTGAACGAAGGTGTATCTTGGTATAATCTAGAAGCCTATGGATTTTGGTGACGCTGCCTCCAGTGTTCCGTCTGTTATAGGGTCAAAGGTCATATTTTGATAGATGTCATATGTGCACTCTAGTGTGCGGTCTAACTGCATCATTTCTAGACGGATTTCTTTCAAAATTTCTTTGGAGGTGTATCTTGGTATAATCTACACACCTATAACTTTTGGTGATGCTGCCGCCATTGTTCCGTCTTCTTTAGGGTCAAAGGTCATATTTTGGGGGGTGTCTAGTGTGCACTCTGCAGGTCATATTTCATGACGGATTTCTTTCAAATTTTGAAAGGAGATGTATCTTGGTACAATCTACATATTTACACTTTTGGGCGATGCTGCCCTCATTGTTCCGTCTTTTATATGGTCAAAGGTCATATATCTTTTATGCGCTTTAACTGCCACATTTCTTGACGGATTTCTTTCAAATGTTGTATGGAGGTGTGTCTTAGTACAATGTACACATCTTTAGTGTTTGGTGATGCTGCCACCTGTGTTCCGTCTGTTATAGGGTCAAAGGTTGTATTTTGGTGGCTGTCTTTTGTGCGCTCTAACTGCTACATTTCTTAAAAGATTTCTTTCAAATTTTCTAGAGATGCATTATACTCTAATCTACACACATATTGGTTTGGTGATGCTGCTTCTATCCTAGTCTTGACAATAGTCCCGAGCCACTAGTGGCGATCTCTACATCATCCTTTTGTTTTACAGGGAGGGGAGAGGGGATCTTTGTCCCTCCTTCGAACATTAGGACGACACAAAATCGCTGCCACTGCCGGGGGATACATTTGGCTTGAAAAATGGGATGGATCAATTACTGACACTGTTTTAGGAGGGTGTGGACTAGACCAGAGTTGAATTAACAGGAGAGAGAGAGAGGCAGGTAGTGTTGAACAAAAATTGTAAAGTACTGCTTGGAGCTGGAGATAGCTGAATATATTATTCGGGAAGGAAAGGAGTTGAGGTATCATCGAGGCCACGATGGGGGGGGGTGGAATTTTAATATGGTCTATGAAAGGGAAATAAATAAAAAGTAGGCAAAACACAAACACGTTAGTCTATTTTCTACTTCTAGTAATATTCATCGGAGAAGAGATAAGAGTGAGAGCGAGAGGGTTTTCCCACGCGTATCTTCTCAAGGGGGTAGAGAAAGAGCGGAGCGCAAGAGAGAGAGAGAGAAAAAATGTTTGATGGGAGCGCGCGAGAACATGAAAGGGCCAGGCCGCCAGGGTCGGAGCTGAACAAAGGGAGACATTTACGTAAATGTACAACGCAGGCACACTCGTCACTTTCTAATTTATAAACGATAGGATTATGTCTGCGCTATGTATGATGACCAAGGCTAAGCGAGCGGTGGCTCCACTCGTCTGGCACCTCGTGTAGTTTGGTTCCCCAAATAAATAACATCAGATAGCGATGAAATTTAAGTGAGCGTTGAAACTAGGTAATTTTAATATGGTCTATGAAAAGGGGAAATAAATAAAAAGTAGGCAAAACACAAACACGTTAGTCTATTTTCTACTTCTAGTAATATTCATCGGAGAAGAGATAAGAGTGAGAGCGAGAGAGGGTTTTCCCACGCGTATCTTCTCAAGGGGGTAGAGAAAGAGCGGAGCGCAAGAGAGAGAGAGAGAAAAATGTTTGATGGGAGCGCGCGAGAACATGAAAGGGCCAGGCCGCCAGGGTCGGAGCTGAACAAAGGGAGACATTTACGTAAATGTACAACGCAGGCACACTCGTCACTTTCTAATTTATAAACAATAGGATTATGTCTGCGCTATGTATGATGACCAAGGCTAAGCGAGCGGTGGCTCCACTCGTCTGGCACCTCGTGTAGTTTGGTTCCCCAAATAAATAACATCAGATAGCGATGAAATTTAAGTGAACGTTGAAACTAGGTAATTCACACTACTTCTTTTTTCTTGATGCTTACAATCATAGCTTATTTTAAAGTCACTCTAACGTTATTTCCAGCTAATAATATTTATAATTACTTTGTCCGGTGTTAAAAATATGCTGTTGGAAAGCAAAAACAATTTACACTAGTTCATTCATGGTTTGCTGCTTTGCAATCGCATATGAAATAAATTTCATTCTTTACAGGCACAACTACTACCTCCCTCTATCCCTCCCTCTCTCCCCAATCGCTACGCTTCCCTGTCTCTTGCTCGCTCTCTCTCTCTCTCATGTTTACTGTCTTGCTCCATAAATTCTGTGTGGGCAGTATGGAATACAACGGCACGATAGTGTGTGTGTGTGTGTCTATTATATCTCTCTCTCCCAACACAACTTCTACCCTCTCCCTCGCGCTCTCTCTCTCTCATTACATGTTTACTGCATGGATCTACGCATGGACCTAAGTCAATGATCTACGTGTGTGTATCATAACGAGCCATACACCGCTCGCTGCTCTATCAGGTCTCATATCAGGTCGGATATTCACACAGCTAGACCGATTCATGAATGCTCCCGCTGGATTACTTTCGGAGCGGCGGCAGCTGGCGTTTGTCACGTAATGAACATAATACGCGTGGTGCGCGCCTGGCGCTCTTTTCTTTGAATGAAGAAGGGGTGGCGCTATATGTTTAATATCAAGAACCCGTGGTGCTATGTCGGGCAAAATCAAGAACGCGAGGCGCATTATCTGTGTTGGCGAGGGGCTTGGATGGCATTAATCTTCAAAGAATACTTAAAAGAAGTTCGGAATATATGTTGAATGAATAAGCCTTATGCAACTTCAGTTTGAGACTTTTGGATATGTAGGTTCCTTTTGATGACTGTTTAGTGTTGCAGCCTTGCAAAGCTTCAATAGAGACTATATCTTATACACTGTATGTTGATAGTTGCAGCCTTCTACAACTTTAAGTTATACTTCATACAAACTCTGTCTTGACTGTTGAAGCCATCTGCAACTTCTATGGAGACTGCTGTATTTTCTATACATGTATGTTGACTGTGGGCTGTGCTATTGCAGCCTTTTACCAGAGCCAAACTTTCATACAAACTCTGTGTTGACTGTTGGCGCCTTCTGCAACTTCTATTGAGACTTCTGTATTTGTTATATATGTATGTTGACTATGGGCTAGTGCTGTAGCCGAACTGCCGAACCGAATGGAAGTTCGCCGAACATGGCACTTCCGAACCGAGCCGAACCGAACCGAACACAAAGGCCTGGTTCGGATGTTCGGCAGGAAAATTTTAAACGTTTTTGCAGGCTAATTAACTTGTCATTTTATACCTAATTTTCATGTCATGATTGCTCATTCTATATTTACTTTTTCCCATTTTCCTCCTTTGTGATTCATGCCTCTCCAGTCGTGGGTGCGACTTCACTGACGCCATTTAAATCCCAAATCCTGACCTCTGCAACGTCGCGATCGCAAGCTATAAACAAGCTAGAATACACGTGCCTATTAGGCACTGATCAAAACAAGTTCGGCTCAAACCCAAACAATACAAAAATTTAAAAAAATGAATTGTAATAATATCGGACAAATTTTACCATCTAAATAACGAAATAAATACATATTATAGTATTCTAATTTATTTATTCAGGAAAATTAGGAATTTTATTATTTACCCATTAAAAATACACATTTATAATAACGGCAATCGAACGAGCCTGGGCTGCTATCTCTGTGTATTATAACGTATACATCGGTAAATTCAAGATGGCAGCTTTCATGACTCGTAACATTAGACAACAACCGTCTCGGCAAATCTTTAAAAAATATCATTAGGTGGTCTGTCGTCATCGACAGATCACCTATTAATTTCGTCAGAATTTTCTTTCTTTATTATTATTAGGTGGTCTGTCGTATCGACAGATCACCTATTAATTTCGTCAGAATTTTCTTTTTTATTATTTATTATTTATTATTTATTTATTTTTATTTATTTCCTCCAATTTTTTGTTCCGACGATAACACGAGATCGGGACAGTCAATTTCTTTCAATTTTGGCACAGTCATGGGTCATTGTCATAAAACGTGACAATACCATTTTCAAGGTCATCAGGTCATCGTGACGTCATCCAGGCGCCATTTTGTGAAATCACATGATCAATCATATCTTCATGATGCGTCACCAAAGGTCATTCAAATTCATATCACATATACTTCAGGTCAAGGGTCAACAGGTCATGTTTTCAAAGGTCACATAAAGGTCATGGCGCGTGTCGCGTCAAAATTTTAAAATGCTCAAAAACACTTAACTATTAAACGAGAGTACGAATCAGATCATTTTAAGCATTTCAAAAATTTCCGTCCGTGCGCGTCCGTGCGCGTTATCTTGCGCGCGCGTACACATCGTAAAACGCCGTTTTTCGCATGGTTTTTATTCCTGACACTATTTTTGACAATTTCCAACTATTTCCAGTCATTCTTGACCTTCCATAATGCCACACGCGTGCGTCAAACTTTAAAATTCGTGCGCGTCAATGGGCAATATAATGTAAAAAGTAGTAAAAACATGTCTATATAAAATCCGCCATAGCTCGTCAGAATGCCTAAAACCCCAAATTTTTAACATTTTCTGGAAGCCCATGAAATGTTTATGTGATTTCATGTAAAATTTTGTCCAATCGTATGTTCTGACGTCGTCATATTTGCATATGAACTCGAAAATTTGATTTTGAAAATATGACATCATAATTTGTATTCATTTGACAATATTGCGGTAATAGGTTGTCGATTTTCTTCCAAATTTTGATATGTTGTAGCTGAGACAATTTTCTACCAATGCAGTTGCCACGATTTTTCATTTTGACAAAAGCATCATGGCGCATTTTTGCGATTAAAGGAGGCATGTCAATTTTTCACATTTTGCGTGTAATCTCTATGCGACATGACTTTTTCTCAAAACTGGATTATACATTCCCGTATTTCGCGAGCAATATCTCCGTCGTTTTAGCTTCGTTTTCGCTGAGCTTTGAGTATGTTGTAGCTGAGACAATAAGCTATCACTAATGTGCCCTTTATTTTTCGATCAGATATCGGGATCATGCTCATATTTCGATTGCAAAGTGGGATTTGAGAATTCCATTTCCGTTCACATGTAAACGGTATGGGAAATGTTTTGATATATCGGTAACACACTTGATTTCCGACCTCGAGATCCCTGGTTCGAGTCCGGGCGTCTCCAAAAAAAATTTCTTCACTTTTTTTTCTTTATGACCTTTCATTGATCATAAAAATTGAAGACAGACCACCTAATTCGTCTCCATGACGAATTAAATGTCTAGTTAGGTGGTCTGTCGTAATCGACAGATCACCTATTAATTTCGTCAGAATTTTCTTTTTAGGTGGTCTGTCGTAATCGACAGATCACCTATTAATTTCGTCAGAATTTTCTTTTTTATTTATTTATTTATTATTCTTTATTTTTATTTATTTCCTCCACTTTTTTGTTCGAAGATAACTCAAGATCGGTACAGTCAATTTCTTTCAATTTTGGCACAGTCATAGGTCATTGTCATAAATCGTGACAGGAACATTTTCAAGGTCATCAGGTCATCGTGACGTCATCCAGGCGCCATTTTGTGAAATCACATGATCAATCATATCTTCATGATGCGTCATCAAAGGTCATTCATATTCATATCACATATACTTCAGGTCAAGGGTCAACAGGTCATGTCGTCAAAAATCACATAAAGGTCATGACGCGTCTGCGCGTCAAAATTTTAAAAAGCTCAAAATCACTTAACTATTAATTGAGAGTACGAATCAGGTCATTTTAAGCATTTCAAAATTTCCGTCCGTCTTGCGTCAGCGCGCGTTATCTTGCGCGCAGCCATACACATCGTAAACGCCTTTTTTCGCATGGTTTTTATTTCTGACACTATTTTTGACAATTTCCAACTATTTCCAGTAATTCTCGACCTTCCATAATGCCACGCGTCGTCAAACTTTAAAATTCGTGCGCGTCAATGGGCAATATAATGTAAAAAGTGGTAAAAACATGTGTATATAAAATCCGCCATAGCTCGTCAGAATGCCTAAATACCCCCAGATTTTTACCATTTTCTGGAAGCCCATGAAATGTTTATGTGATTTCATGTATAATTTTGTCCAATCGTATGTTCTGACGTCGTCATATTTGCATATGAACTCGAAAATTTGATTTTGAAAATATGACATCATAATTTTTGTATTCATTTGATAATATTGCAGTAATCGGTTGTCGATTTTCTTCCAAATTTTGATATGTTGTAGCTGAGACAATTCTCTACCAATGCAGTCAACACGATTTTTCATTTTGACAAAAGCATCATGGCGTATTTTTGCGATTAAAGAAGGCATGTCAATTTTTCACATTTTGCGTGTATTCTCTATGGGACATGACTTTTTGTCAAAACTGGATTCTACATTCCGTCTTTCGCGAGCAATATCTCCGTCGTTTTAGCTTCGTTTTCGCTGAGCTTTGAGTATGTTGTAGCTGAGACAATAAGCTATCACAAATGTGCCCTTTATTTTTCGATCAGATATCAGGATCATGCTCATATTTCACTTGCAAAGTGGGATTTGAGAATTCCATTTCCCGTTCACATGTAATGCTTTGGGAAATGTTTTGATATATCGGTAACACACTTGATTCAGCCGTCGAGATCCCTGGTTCGAGTGGGTGTCTCCCAAAAAAATTTCTTCACTTTTTTTTCTTCATGACCTTTCACTGATCATAAGAATTGAAGACAGACCACCTAATTCGTCACCATGACGAATTAAATGTCTAGTTATTATTTATTTTTATTTATTTTCCCCCCTTTTTTGTTCCTAAGATAACTCAAGATCAGTTAAGTCAATTTCTTTCAATTTTGGCACAGTCATAGGTCATTGTCATGAGACGTGACAGGAACATTTTCAAGGTCATCAAGTCTTCATGACGTCATCCAGGCGCCATTTTGTGTTTTTTTTGGTACTTTCAACTCATGATCATATCTTCATAACGGAAAGTCATTTTTCATTCATATTTATCATGATCAAGGTCAATATCCGTCCGGTCAATTTCAGGTCAAAAAAGCGCGCGCGTCGTGCGTCCACGCTAGCGCGCGCAAAATTTCAAAATGCTCCAAATCGTCTCAAATTCATTTTGAATACGTTTCAGGCCATTTTAAGCATTTTGCAAAAAAAGCGCGCCGCATGCGCGCGCGTTTCGCGCGTTTTGGTATTTTGCATCGTAGAATCGCCAAATTTTCTCTGTCATCATATTTGGCACATTTTTCCAAGCATTGTGATACCTTGTTCACCTTTTTCTGACCAGTAATAACGCATTGAGCGTCCGTCAAAGTTGACAGCGCCCGCGCCGCGCTATCTCTATCCACAATACATGGGCAAAAACATGCCTATACAAAATTCATTGTAACTCTTCAGAATGGATGGAAACCCCAATTTTTTTCATATTTGGATAGATTATGAGTCGGAGATATGATTTCATGTCTCATTTGACCCTCAATTAACTCATGACGTCATCATAATGGCCTCCGAACTCAAAATTTCAATTTGCATATTATGACGTCAGCATATTTTGGAAAATTGATTGTATCTCTGTAAATATTGATCGATTTTCTTCCAAATTTTGATATGTTCTAGCTGAGACAATTTCTACAAATGCAGTCACCACGATTTTTCATTTTGACAAAGGCATCATGGCGTATTTTTGCGATTAAAGGAGGCATGTCAATTTTTCACATTTTGCGTGTATTCTCTATGGGACATGACTTTTTCTCAAAACTGGATTCTACATTCCGTCTTTCGCGAGCAATATCTCCGTCGTTTTAGTTTTGTTTTCGCTGAGCTTGAGTATGTTGTAGCTGAGACAATAAGCTATCACAAGTGTGCCCTTTATTTTTCGATCAGATGCCGGGATCATGCTCATATTTCACTTGCAAAGTGGGATTTGAGAATTCCATTTTCCGTTCACGTGTAATGTCTATGTGGATTATTTTGGTATAGTGGTCATAGCACTTGCCTCCCATTCCGGCGACCCAAGTTCGATTCCTGGTGGGTCATTTTTTTTTTTTTTTTTGCCGTCGTTTTAAATTTGATTTTATGATCTTCTTCGACTATTATAACATATTATCATATACAATCACAAACAATGTAATAAAATGCCTAATTTTGCGTGTTATATCTATGGGAGAAGAATGTCAATCGTTTGAGTACAACCCTATGGGAAATCTGGTATTAAACCTAATATAGGGTTTATCTCCCAACTCTGCTACAATATCAAATCACCTTGCTAGTCTCCTTCCCAGACGTTTTACTTTTTCCAGTTATTCAGCCCAAGGTATATGCATGTTTACGTCTCTCCCGTGGACATAGAATTGTTTACTTGTCTATACTTCTCTCTTTCTCTATATTAAATTCTATTTATGCTGGATATATTGAATGCATCGTTCTCCATTGCATCTCTCTCTTTCTCCTCTCTCTTGCTCTGTTTCCCTTCTCCTCTCTTATTTTGCCCCTCTCCTTCTCTTGCTCTGTCTCTGCATATATATCTCTCTCTACTCTTTAACCCTCTCCCTCTCTCTCTGCCTCCCTCTACCTCGACCTCTTGCCTTGCCTCCCTCTTATTCTCTTGCTCTGTCTCCCTCTGCCTCTGCCCTTCTCTTTTCTTCTCTCTCACCCTCTACCTCTCCCGCCTCTGGTTCTCGTTCTCCTTCTATTATGTCTTGTAATGTTCCTTAATTTTCTATAGCTCTGCCCTTTGCCCTTTGGCCTTGGAACTCAAAATACGAATTTGCATATTATGACGTCAGCATATTTATGGAAAATTGATTGTATCTCTGTAAATATGGATCGATTTTCTTCCAAATTTTGATATGTTGTAGCTAAGACAACTTTCTACAAGATCAGTTATTCAGATTACATAACAGACCACCTAATTCGTCCTCATGACGAATTACATTTCTAGTTTATTTTCAAATTGAAAAAATGATTCTTGTAAAACTGCAAATAAAACACGATTAAAAACGGAAATATGAATGTAAGTACTAAAATAGTTAAGTTTAAAGCAGTTTTTTTATGTGAAATACGTGCCGGTCGGAAGCAGTGTTTTTCATCAGGAGTGGGGCAGAAGTCCTCCGTGCTGGTCGGGCCCGCCGGCCCGCCCAGCGCCGACCACCGTAGCTATTAGGCTGCTTGCTATTATATTACCGAACCCCGAACCGAACCAAGTTCGGGTAAAAAATTGACGAACTCTGCCGAACCGAACCCGAACATGGCGCCTGACTTACAGCACTACTATGGGCTGTACTACATTATTACAGATTTTTACAAGAGCCATATTGTGAATTCAGTGCATCATTTTATATGGAGTGGCTTATAGTCACTTGTGTGTGAATCTTCAAGGTGATTTTGTGGCTGAAGCAAGAGCTTGGAACTAAAAAGAACTGAGTTTGCAGTTAAAACAAGGTATATAGATGAACATGTACAATTGAATACGTTTTTAAAAAACTAATTACAGCAAAAATATGGTCTTTACGGTATGCATTTGCGCTGCGTTACGACATCAATAGGTTTTTGATAGGTGAAAGGAAGGCCGGTTGAAAAATACTAATTTTGATGGTAAAATACTAATTTGGAGGTGCTGAGTACTAATTTGTACTTCCAAAGGTTGGCAGCTCTGTACATGTACATGTCCTGAGTTTGATAGTAATCCATCCGTCGGTTCTATTGATAACACGTTCACAAGCTTTTTAAAAGTTTTTTTTCATTCATGATGAGCCCCATGACCTTTGACCTCGTGACCCCAAAATCTAATCAGTTCATTGGCACTGCAAGATAGATACATGACATAAGTTTGGCGGGAATCCATCAATTGGTTCTTGAGATAATGCGATCACAAGCTATTTTTGCATACATAATGAGGCCTGTGACCTTTGACCTCATGACCCCAAAATCTAATCAGTTCATTGGCTCTGCAGGATACATACATGACCCAAATTTGGCGGGAATCCATCAATCGGCTCTTGAGATAACGCGATCACGAGCTATTTTTGAATACATAATGAGCCTGTGACCTTTGACCTTGGACCCTAAAATCTAATTAGTTCATTGGCTCTGCAAGATACATACATGACCAAAGTTTGGCGGGAATCCATCAATCGGTTCTTGAGATAACGCGATCACGAGAACGGGACGTACAGACAGACGGACGTACGGACAACCCTAAAACATAATGCCTACGGCTACTTTGTAGCTGAGGCATAAAAATGCTACAGAACCCCTATATCTTCAAGACAGACATTTAAGCCATGGTATTAATTCTATTTTACAAGAAAATTTCATCATTACGTATGATCAGCTTTCCATAAGGTTAAAACTGTTTGCTGCAGCTGTTAAATGGATATGAGAATGTCTTGTACCAACCTTTTCTTTTGAAGCCTGCAAAGTCTGTTGTTTCACTGGGCTACGAGGTTCCTCCTTATTCTCATCATCATTACCATGCCGATCCTTTCTCAAAGTCTTTTTCTGAACCTTTTTCACAGAACTAGTCCTTGATTTCTCTTCCTTTTTCCCTGACTTTCTTGAAAGTCTCGACTTGTTTTCTTTCTCCTCCTCATCCTCCATTTCACTTTCATCCTCCCTTTCATTTTCTTCCTCCTCCTCATCACAGTCCTGAATAGTATTTTTGTCTTGTGAAGCAACCTTCTTTACCGCACCAGTCCTTTTCAAAGATGGAACCCTCTCCTCCTCTTCCACCTCATCACCATTATCATCGTCTGAGTCTCTTGTCACCTGGGTTTCATGGGACTTAGAATTGGACCATTCATGTTTGCCTTTCCTTTTCACAATCCTTGAAGACTCTTCCTCAACATCCATATCGACCACCTCCTCATCTTTATCACCGTCATCCTGATCATCACTGCTATCATCATCATTCTCTTGGGTAATGTCTCCTATTTTGTCCAGGAAGAAGTCTTCCATTCCCATGGTTCCATCTGACGTGGCTTCCGGTTCACCTATAAGCCTGCAAGAGGAAAATAATGTAGACAAGTGTGTAATGTATGTGAATAATAATACAAGAATACTAGTAATAGAAATTGGTAAAATGTAAGCAGAAGGAGAAGCAAATGGAAGAAGAAGTAAATGAGTACACTATTGACTGATATTGCAACCTATCCATTCAAATGAGAGGTATGCAGCTGATATGCACAAAAACTTATGTGGAAAGGATTTTAACAATAGTAGTGGGTTCTTGTATAGCATGATAGTCCTGGCACGTCAGTACCAGGGGCCCATTTCTCGAAACCATCTTAACTTCTTGACTAAATCAATCCTTTCTAAGTAGTTATGACGCCTCTGACCCTGTCAAAACTCTGTAATAACCTTTTAGTTGATGTGCAACACCATCACGTCATTTATTGGGTAGACGAAGAAATCCTCCATCTATAATCTTTCTACACATTCACTTAAACAGGGGTTTATCCGTCTTTATAGCTCTAAATCTCAAGGAGTTGACCTGAGACTTACAGGCACAGGCACGTGCCTCTCCCACAAGGAGAGCCTCCTCAGGAATGTGGGGTGTACTAAAGATGGTTAACAGTCTCTCTGTGGGAAAGAGGAAAATCGCTAGTAATGCTTTCTCTATTTTCTGATCTAGTAGAGCCGGGCTGGACCGGAAATCATCAGCCCAATTTCTTGCCCAAGGCAGGGCCTGAATGATAACGGGAGCCAATCTCGTACCTCTCTCGGTTGTGGGGAGACTCGTGGGGAGGCTCTATCCCGATTGCGGCTACGGAATTGTCTGCTAGGTGCCAAGTCAGCAGGGGTGGGATACTCACAAGCACCACAGGCTGACACACTCCGGGAATCTGGGGCCCGTGATATCAAGGCTGGGGTCCTGTAGAATTCCTGTATGGTAAGGGACCCCAAAGCACCCAAATTCATTGGTAATGACGTAGGACAGGAGACTTTGCTGGTTCTGCATGAGCAGGGTAGTTTGTAGCACGTGCAGAAGAAAATTGTTCAGGTTTTCCGAGCTCTGCTTAGCCGCAGGATTGGGGCTAATGGGAGTGGGTTTTGTTGTGTTCAGGCAGGGCCGAGATTTAACACAGCTGGGGGGTGTTTCACAAAGACTAAGATCGACTTTAAGTTGGACTTAAGTATAACAGGCCGTTCGTGCCATTGTTTGCTCTCACCATTATGTTTAGATAATATTTTTTCCTTCAATAATGAATTATCAAAAAATGTAAGTTTTGTAGATTTTTACCATGATTTGTACGTCCTGTGAGAGACCAATGCCAGTAAATGATGAGAGAAAACAATGGCACGAACGGCCTGTTATACTTAAGTCCAACTTAAAGTCGATCTTAGTCTTTGTGAAACACCCCCCTGGAGCGGCAGAGTGTACCCGCTGTTGAGCCGATGGCTGCTGTGGTAGTCTTAGACTTAGGTTTACCTGACGATGGCGTGGATTTGGGGGTTTTTGGAGAAGCAACACTAGCATTATTCTCAGAGGAATAGAGGACATATTTGCACGGGCATGGTCATATATAGGGGATGAGCGGAGGGGTTTCTCGGCTGTTCCCAGAGCAATGCTATTCAAAGAACCTTTTCAGCTACCGGGGGCAATGCTAATTGGCATTAGAATGACAATTATTAAATAGATATGTAAGTAAAGGGAAATGATCAACTCACTCTTGTAAGCCGGAAGCCCTTCGCATGACCTGCCAGGTGTACTGTACAAACATAGCCTGCTGCAACATCCGAGATAGACGCTGGAAGTGACGATCTAATAGAAAGGAATATAAAAAAGGATAAATGAAGACCTTTCTAATGAATATATACATGACTGTATACACCATGAGATCAGAAAGCATAGAGCAGAAGAATCATGTGTTAGGGAATACCAAGATCAAGCCAGATCAAGCTTTACAAACACGTGTTCTGCTATTCACAATAAGAATTCCATTGTAATTTCATCATTAAATTCTGTTAATATTCCATTTCACTTTCATCAAACTATATGTGATGATAATAATTTGGGGTGATATGTACTTTTTTTTGTAAAGCGGGGAGGGGGAGTCAAATTGGGCCATTGCAAAATATGATTTACAGGGACCCTCGTTGTCATCAACAGCAGCTTTTTTGCCAAGTTTAGGGGGGCAAATCGCTCTCACCCTTTTGTTTTATTTTTCCCCTGCTGGTTTCATTCCCCCTTCTTCATAACGACAATACAATTTCTCCATTACCCTTAAATAATTCATGTTAGCAAACATGTAGCTCATAGACTGCAAAGTCAGTTGCAAAGCCAAAGCGAATTATCATGTGGACTAATACCCCTTGTCATAAATGGTAAACACCATACACATGTACCTGTGTATGGCATGAGTCCTTCGAGGATGTCCTTCACCCCTGGAAACTTGGCCAGGTCATCAGGGTCTTGAGATCGAAAGATGATACCAAGCACACACTGAGCAACGTGACAGTGTCTAGAGTTCATATTCCACGTCTGGGCAAACCTCAACACGGATTCTATCAAAGAACAGAAAAAAGAAGAAGGTGGTCAAGAAATTTTATTGGTTATGAGGAAACATCTGCAAACTTGGCCAGGTCATCAGGGTATTGATATCGAAGGATGATACCCACTACACACTGAGCAACGTGACAGTGCTTAGAGTTCATATTCCACATCTGGGCAAATCTCAAGACAGATACTATCAAAGAAAAGGGGAAAAGTTGAATATTTGACCTGAAGGTGTCAAGAAAGTTCAGTGGTTATGAAAGAGGACTTTGATTAGGGGATCTCTGTTATTAAACCATGGCCAAAGCCTAGAGTAAGGCATGTATCCTCAACTAAGTAGTTCCTCAGATAAGGGGATCAAAGCCATATGTTCCTTGGTTGTTTTCTTATGAGCAAATTTTAAAGCCCACTTTGCACACTTCAATCTAAATACAACAATACACAAAAATTCACAGGCTCACCCAAAAGACTGGCAAAATAGATTTATAAAACAAATTAATATCAAAATACCTTTGGTACGTAATATACTTTAAACTGACATCATTGTAGAAGGATTTTTCTTTATGGTGCATGGTTTAGTTTGGTAGAATGCTCAAATATCAAAGATGATGGGTCAGGTTTAAACATCTACATGTACTGTAAACGTGGTAATATTCGCGGTGCTTTAATTTTCATGGATTTCGCGCTAAAGTCGGTGTCCGCGAATATTAGGACTCGCGAAAATATAAGCATGACTTCTTATGCATGTTTTGAACTGGCTGAATTGCGTGCGACTTTAAGAACCCGCGAATGTGTTAGGTAGCTCAGCGCGAAATAATCACGCCAAAATAAGAGCGTTTACAGTAGTTGAGGAATAACTAGTGCACAGACTTCAAGCATTGTGTGCTTTGACCCACTCTGCTACTCACCTAGTTGATCAGGCCTCAGTTTTGTGATGGTGATTGCAAGTTGGGCCTCTCCATCTGGTTCTTCTAGTATTGCTGTAAGAGACAAATTAAAGGGCAGAAAATTATAATTAGCACAATTAACGCTTCATCTCCTATATGCCTTCGCCATAAATTCAGTATACAATGACCTGTGACCTAGTTACTCCCAATCTACTCAGACCGTCTTCCTATGGTGATACATATATTATCACCAAGTTTGAGCCTCATATCTCTATTGGTTCTTGAGATATATCGCCAGTACCTCGAATTTCATAAGTTGACCTCTGTGACTTTTAACCTAGTTACTCCCAAATCTAATCAAACTGTCTTCCTATGGTAATACACTTATCACCAAGTTTAAGCCTCATATCTGTATTGGTTCTTGAGATATCGCGATAACGAGAGGAATACCTGGAATTCCATAAGTTGACCTCTGTGACCTTTGACTTAGTTACTCAAAAATCTAATCAGATCGTCTTCTTACGGTAATACATAGTATCACCAAGTTTGAGCCTCATATATCTATTGGTTCTTGAGATATCGCATTATCGAGAAAGCAGGACGTACGGACGGAAGGACAACCTGAAAACATAATGCCTCCGGCACCACCTTTGGTGGGCGGAGGCATACAAATATTTGAGAACCCTGGACCTTCATGCAACCGTTGCAACATAAGTAGCATTCGAGTAGATAACTTACTATCATTAAAATAAACCTGTTTAGCATCTTGTACATAGTAATCAATACTTACTTCTGATTATGCCTAGGGCTTTGAAAGGCTGGTCTAAGGTGATGGCCAGTCTAAGAGCCTTGGTGAACTTCTTGGAGTGCATTAGGTTGGACAATTGCTGCTTCCTAATTTAGAGAGTGGCAGTAAGAGGAAAATATTCAGACAAGAACATAGAAAACCGAGGCATACAGAGATACACATATACACAGACAAATAGACAAGTACATATACGTGTAATGGGGAGAGAGATGGCCAGACACAAAAATGGCAGTAAAAGAGATCAAACACAAGGGAGAGATTAAAAACATGTATAATTACAAATATACAGCTAGAAAGATTAGAGTTTAATAGAAGGAGAGAAAAAAATGGAGAATAGATACACCTGTTTATATACAGTGTGCTACATGTATATGGAAAATAGACAAATAGATTAGAGCTTAAAGGTAAAGACCAGTTTTGGAAACGCCCCTCTCTCAAAAAAATGAAATGGAAGCTCTCATCACCAATCATGTGAAAGAATATGTTTTGAATAATACGTGATGATACAAATTTTGCCAGGAAAGTCGGGAAACCGCCTACTAATTGATATATTTGGTAAATTATTATATCTATTGGGACCAAATAGATATCGTGCACGTGGTCGCGTGGTCCCATATACGTCTTTCTGTGTACAATGCTTGTAACTTTACCAAGACTGGGCCAAATTTCTTATCATTTTGATGATTCCAGAACCTTGCAGTACACACCAATACTTATATGATAGATGAACAACCTTTTCTGATCGATTCCACAACGTTTCTTTCACAATGCAATCGCATGACCAGAACTGGTCTTTATCTTTAACATGCATTATTAAATACAGTGAGGATTAATGACTGGAAACCTAATAATGCAGCCCCAAGGATATATAAAGATATAAGAAATATAAAGGAAAACTTACTTGAGAATTTGATCGTCTTCTTTCTCCGCTTTCTCCTCATATTCAATCTGAGTCACATCCTGATCAAGTATTCAACATAAAGTCCATATTCATGTACATAATATTTAGCAGCTTTCTTTCCACTAATCATGATTAGATAACTGAACAATCAGTTCAACATAAAACAAATACATTCATAAGCATTCAGCATTATACAGATCATCTTACAATTAGAGACATATCTCAATTTCTGGCTACAGAGTGATTATGAAACATGGAACAAAAAAATACATATACCTACATAGACCAACTCAATATGAAAATGCCTAGTAAACTTCATATATACACTGACATGCACATCAGAAGGGGTTGCAATCATTGATAATATATATTATTATTCAATCATATATTCACCTCTGCCAGGTGTAATATCTATATATAAAAAAATAACTTTGAGCTTGTGCGGACCAAAATTTAATACTTTTTCCATTGATGTGTATGACCAAAGGCTAAAATATTATGCATATGAAGAAGGAAAAAAAGATATGATAGAAAATAAAATTTTGTTGAAACATCCTGACCAAAGTTTAGGAATTAGGGCAAAATTTGGACAGCATTGCATATGGGTCATCATTGAACTTAACAATCAAAATCTACAACGTTGTGAAGAAAAAACACCTTGTCATTTGAATCTGCCTACATTTGAACCTCCTCTGAAAGCCATAAATGGAGATACAGATTTGTACCCCCAAAAAAAAACTAGACGGACCGAAAAAGAAAAATGATGACTCTGCCATAGAGCCGTTTTACAAACCAAAACAGAAGCAATTTAAAAATTCAAGTTTGATTGTAATCCAGTAACAGGTTCTCAGAATATCGTGATCACAAGCTATTTTTCATACACATGTATGACCCTTTGATCTTTGACCTCATGACCCTAAAATCTAATCAGTTCATTGGCTCTGCAAGATACATACATGTCCTGAGTTTGATAGTAATCCATCCGTCAGTTCTAATGAGAATGCGTTCACAAGCTATTTTTGGATACATAATGAGCCCCATGACCTTTGACCTCATGACCCCAAAATCTACTCAGTTCATTGGCTCTGCAAGAGACATACATGTTTTGAGTTTGATGGTAATCCGTCCATCGGTTCTAATGATAATGCGTTCACAAGCTATTTTTGCATACACAATGAGCCCCATGACCTTTGATCTCATGACCCCCAAATCTACTCAGTTCATTGGCTCTGCAATAATAATAATAATAATAGTGGGTTCTTGTATAGCGCTCATGTCTGTCAGACTTGATACTCTTGGCGCTTCGCAATTATTACCCCGGCTTTAGCATTGCTGCCATTAGGCCAAAAAAAAAAAAATCATTTGGTTGTCCTCGACCGCTCGTCATTTTCGGCCCACTCGTATTTTTTTTTTTTTTGGAGCAACTTTTAAAGTTTTTTTGAGCAATTTTAACCATTTTATGCATGTTGCAAGGATCAAAATGTGTCCCGTCGCCAATTTGGTCTTTCAGTACGCAATTCGGCCCTCTGTCTTTATATTATAATATAGAGGAGGGATTTTCAATCACTGCAGTCGGATAGCGCGCACACGTACACGCGATCACTGCATGCAGGGGTAATTTTCGGGGCGGCCAGCTCTGGCGTGGGATACACGCTCCGCCGCAAGCGCTATAGATCAGCGGGTGAATGAACGACGCGCGCGCCCCATTGACTTTGTACATGCGGCCGAAAACTGCCTCGCTATAGCGAAAACTACCTCGAAACGGTGAGAATGAAATTGAATATTGCCATGGCAATTCATGACTTTTTCTGGGATTCTTTTTGTGTTTAAATAATAATAATATTGGCCTCATGATTTGAACAAAAATAAAAATAAATAGGAAGTAAAGAGTCCAAATGAAGAGGGGGAAAAAATGAAATGGAAAAAAAAAAAAAAACCGCCCGCCCGCCCCTACTTCAGAAAAGCAATCGAGGACAACCAAATGATTTTTTTGGGGGGGCCTTACGGCGCTCTAGCATTTCAAGGCATTAATTCCTGCCAGGTACCCATTTACATCACCTGGGTTGAGTGTGGCAAATGTAGATCAATGTCTTGCCAAAGGACATAAGTGCCGCAGCGGGACTCGAACCGCGGACCTCGTGATCAACAGTCCGGTGGCGTAACCACTCGACTGCGACATGTCCTGAGTTTGATAGTAATCCATCCATCGGTTCTAATGATAATGCGATCACGAGCTATTTTTGCATACATAATGAGCCCTGTGACCTTTCAACTCGTGACCCCAAAATCTAATCAGTTCATTGGCTCTGCAAGATACATACATGACCCAAGTTTGGCAGGAATCCATCAATCGGTTCTTGAGATAACGCGATCACGAGACAGACAGACAACCCAAATACATACTGCCTCCGGCTACTTTGTAATGGAGACATAAAAAAAATTTCTACAGTAGGATTTTACTGACCTCCCATATGAGAATGTTGGAATCAGCTCCAGCCGTCACAACCTTCTGCTCTGACCGGTCAACAGTGACTGACCACACCTTATCACTATGTTCATCTAGAGTGGCCACACATTCATTGGTCTTGATGGTCCAAAGCTTAAGAAGACCGTCAGAACCACTGGAGGAGGATTATTAAAACAACATTCATACAAAGTATTGCCTTTGGTACCATCTTTGGTGGATAATAAAGAGAAATTCACAACTAAAAATAACAGAGAAGCTATTAGAGTAATCTTGTTTTTTAAGTGAGGATAATAATATCAAAATTACTTCGGAAGTGCAGTGAGTATATATATATGTGCAGTGTATGAATATTAATGTCCATATTTTTCCTATATGGACATCGTTTGGTGTAGCGCAATTGGTATAGTTTGTCTGATTTCAATGTCCTTCATTCTAGTACTTTGAGTGATTACTAGTTGTTATGTACGAGTGGTTTGATTGATATCATGGTGTAGATGTCCCAATACCTAACTACATTCATGGAGTTTGAAGAACTATATCATACCTTGATAGAAGCTGCATGCCTCGAGTCAGGAATATCACTTTCAGAACAGAGGCATCATGCCCTTCAAAGGTCTGCAATGAAAAGTGGAAAACACACCTTAAACAAGCATTACTCCAGTTAAAGTGCCGGTTCAAAGAAAATCACTAATATGGCAAATAACGTATCACTAGTAACTGGTAAGCTAACAGATGGCCATCGTACAAGTTTTAGGTCAACTACATATCGGGTGATTTATAAAAATACAAATAAAACCACTTCCATAGCATCTGGGATATGCGAGAGATTCGCCAGAAAATTTGCGATGTTTTAACACTTATCATGCCACAGGGCTAATCCCCATTGTGCCAAGCCCCAAATCCCTCCGTGCCAAGTTTATTTTGAGATAATCTGATTAACGCGATGGTTCTATGAATAGTGCGTGCGAAACACACAGCTCAGTACAATGAGCATGAACAATAACTGCTATTACGAATGCGTGCAAACATGCACAAAGCAGAGAAGCAATGGCTCGCTCGCATATACGAAGCACTATAACGGTAGCGTGCATGCAGCCTTATGGCAGGATATGAGTTAATGCCGTCACAATATGAACCAATCCTGCCCAAGCAGACGACATCCCATAAAGAATTAACATAATTGCAATGCTATTATTTCTCAAATTATAATGAGTTTAGTGTATATAAATGTGATGGAATTTTACACCATTTCAAAAAGGGATATGAAACCGATTCTGATAGCTAAATTCTTTTGTTTGTAAATACACAGGATAGGGGTTAATGAACAAGCAAAGAAACCACACTTTAAAATTAAAAAACACCCGGAATGATAGCATGGACGGCATTTGTTCCCTCTTGAAACGCTGAACATACCGCGGTGTATGCAGCTGAAAATACAATGGCGTCTTATTTGTTTACAAAAGAACGGATTCCTTTATTTTTTTATCGTTGCATTTTTCATCAAGATAATACCATGCGCGGGGTTTAGAGTGAGGCAATAGATTAAACATTTAGCCTGACGGTAGTGAAGTAATAGAAACAAGTCAACGCAAAGCGTAGCATCCCCTCGCAGGGTACAAATGGCCTATATACGTCAGAACAAGTTCCCTCCATTAGACTATACTATGATATTACTAGGCAAGGAAGTTAACCACATTTTCACATATATAATTAGGTGTTTTTTGCATATCTAATGAGCTATGACCTTTCACCTTTGACCTACATACTCTGAAAGTGAACTTAGCTGTATTTTGATACCATGTACCTGCATATCAAATTTCATTAAAATCTGTCAAACATTACTAAAGTTATCGAACGGAAACCAGATTCGCATACTTAATGAGCTATCACCTTTGACCTACATACTCTGAAATCGAACTTAGGCGGTGTTTTGATACCATGTACCTTCATATCAAATTTCATTAAAATCTGTCATACATTACTAAAGTTATCAATCGGAAACCAGATTTGTATTTTTCGCATATTTAATGAGCTATGACCTTTGACTTCGTCGGCGAGGGGATAATAACTGAAGAGAAGATGACAAAACAGGCACTGAAAATGTGTGAGATGTCATGGGACATCGTCTGCTTGTACAAATCATGTTCAATTTGTGACGTCACACATCTCAGCAGCGATTGGAGAGCTTTTTAGGTGCTATACCGGGGCTGTATTTAAGCGTTTTGTAATTGATAATAATCATTACTTCGAATGTTTCCAAGCATTGAATTTTGATACCCCTGTCCAATCAAAGTTTCACCTTTGCAATAATGACAAACAAGTTAGTTTTTAAAATCAATGAACCTTCTCTTTAAAATAATAACAATCAAGGTTTGTTCAGATATGACGTGGTAAACAGGCACTTTTATATTTACATGTCAATGAATGGTAGCTTGAATAACAAAGGTCCTTCACGTATTCACTCTGTATCATGAGATACAGAAATGTGTAACGTTTTACACGTTACATTATCATATAAACCGCTGCTGTTTGCAATATCATATCTGAACAAGGCTTTAAGCTCATCAAATCTACATTGAGAAGATTGGATTGGTAAAAAACATAACAAGAAGAAGAGGGAAAACTCTGAAATCTCCTTGTTCAAAATTGTTGAACCTTGTAGGGACACCATTCTAGGATACAGTTGTTAGCTTCAAATGCTATGTACTAACTCATCTCTTTTCTTAATAATACAAAAACATGGCCATTGTAGAAATCTTACAATAGGCTTACCTTCACACAACTGAAGTCAGAGAGAGCCCAAATCTTAATGCTCCCATCTGCTGAACTGGTTGCAAGAGCCTGAAAGTTAAACAAAACATCATCATCATTTTCAACACCATCATCATCATCATTATGGCAGATTTTCAAAAATGGAAAGTATATTTTTACAATTGCCACATGGGAATACACAAGTTCAAGTTGCCACACAAATATCTGCCTATTTCTGTTTATTGACTGATGATCAGGCATCATGTAGTAAACGATCTAGCATGTGACTCTCATTTTAATCATATGGTTATTGTATTATAAAGCAGATGAAATCAATCAAATGTCCATGACATCAAACTCACCTGATCTGTCGGCGAAAACTGCACGCACCAGATTCCTCTCTTGTGACCCCTAAATGACCCAAGAAGTACTTCCTTATCCAGATGCCACAGCTTGGCTACTCTATCCTGGGACCCTGTAGCTAGTAGTTTGTCATTTGGAGACAGGGAGACCGAGTTGATGTCCTAGCAGAGGTCACAAGGGTTGTCAACAATAATATTTGCATACTTTCTGATAAACACTTTGAACGTTAAATAAATCATGGAACATCTCTTGATGTATGTGTTAAGCCTTGTACATTTAAACTTCAGTGGTATTTTTTTGAAGAAATAAGCATAATGCGCTTCAAATTTCAAAAACACAGATAAGTGAGGATCTTTGTTGCGTGAAGCTGATTATTTTCATCCCAACTTACCATTCATTATCGCTTAACAAAATATCATATGCCATGGAATCCTGCCTCACATGTTAAAAAGCCTTTAGAGGAACACCGCAGTCATATCGAGTTGATCTTCAGAAATATAAACTGGATCTCTACTTCTAGCTTTGACTTACAGCCTCCCACATGAACACTTTCAAAATATCAAGCAACATTAAATACACAAACAAATTATACAAATTCATGAAAAGATAGTCAACATCAATTCTACAATTTTGCAAAATGTAAGGATTACTAAATTAAAGTGTAGTAGTAGATATTACAACTCGCACTAACCTTGTCATGTGCTTTCTCTGTAAAGGTGACTTTCATGTGAGTTGGTTCCTTGATCCCTTCTTCTGGTGTTTGTTCTGGTATTCTCCATACCTTTAGTGTACAGTCCTCACTACCAGATACACAGAACTTGGAGGACAGTCTGCAAGACAAACCATGACAATGACAGTAGTGGTCTGATTGTTTGATGTTAAAGCCCAAGTCCACTCCAAAATAACTTACTTTCAATAGAAGCAGAAAAATCAGACAAACCAATCAAAAAAAGTTTGAGCAAAATCGGATAACTGATAAAAATTTATGAATTTTTGAAAAAGTATGTAAAACTATGAAACAATGGAAATCACTACACAAATTGCCAATTTGGTTATCAGTTTGTGACGTCATGTCCTCACTATTTATCATATACTTCATATAGTTTAATCCCATTAATTTCCCTTTTTATTACCTAAAACTTGATTTCCCCATGCCTTTGCCCAGGTTATATGACTTGTATCATATTGGGTGCATGACATTTCACAACATTTTTCATGAACTTTGAAGAATTGATACTATTTTCTGAATATTGTATATTCATAATTATTGATTTTTATATAAATAATTTATCAAAATTCATATTTTTCATGATTTAACTGGAAAAAAATTACTCTATATTAGTGCATCCACACAAAAACATATAACTATCAATCTAACTTGGATGCTGGTGTGAAGAAATAAGATAAGGAAAAAATAGGACATTTATATTATCAATATAAAGGAAATAATTAGTGGATAGTGAGGACCATACGTCACAGACTCATGAATGAGTTGCCAATTTGTGTAGTGATTTTCAAAGTTTTTCATGTCATTACAAATTCATAACTTTCTTATCAGTTATCTGATTTTGCTCAAACTATTTTTGATTGGTTTGTCTGATTTTTCTGCTTCTATTGAAAGTAAGTTATTTTTGGAGTGGACTTGGGCTTTAAGAGCTGTGATTATGTAATCATGAGCTTCTATCTGTATTCTACTCTTTTCTGTAATTTCCTCTTTTTTAAAAGTTGGGTGGGGGGCTATGTTCCAAATTCCTTGGGGTGGTAGATCACAGGGGTGATGAATTTTTACAAAATTGTGTGCACCATAGAACTTTCCTTGTTCATTCAACGTTGAATTGTAAATGTTTCTTGATTACATTTAGATTTCAATCACTGATCAAAAAGTTATTAAACATTCAAATCTTTCTTTGATATCAGATAAATATCAACTGCATGTGTACAATGATGCATTTCTTAATAGCTAATAATAATTAATGTTTAAATGTGTTTAAAAGAAAATTTACGCCAAATAATCTATTTACATTCAGTAACACTGAATTTAACAATATGTGCACTTTCTGGAAAACAATACTTTCCCACCCTACAATGTAAAAACAATTAACATCATATTATACCACACAATGAATGAATTATAAACACAGCAGAGCATTTCACAAAATAAGGACGGGGTGCATTTATATTTACCGAATGAGAACTATGCAACATCTTACCTGGCAGCAGCAACTGTCCCTACTGAGTGGGTGTGGCCTAGGCCTACAGCTACACAGGTTACCAAGCAACTCTCTACATCCATATGCCATACAAGCACTGTGTTATCCTGAGAGAGAACAGATATCAATGTATGATGATTTTATCAGGATATACATTTGGAAAACATATTGTACAAGTCAGCGTTTGGGTTGTCTCCCAGTCTCTTTTTCTTTCTATTTTCTCTCCCCCAGACCAACCCCCCCCCCCACCCCAGAAGAGTGAAACACGGTCTTACCTTTGAGCTGCTGACCATCATCAGACCCTTCTTGAATACATCCAAAGACATGACAATATCTGAAAAGAAAAATCAAGAAATGATACACACAAACAAAAGACCATGGGATCTGGAAACTGAAGATTTCATGGAAAGATATAAGTAAAGAAAGAAAGCAGTAAGGTTGATCTAAATGAAGAGGATGGTTGACACAAGAAGTGGAGGGAGGGAGTGTCAATCACGGTGCGAAAGTCAGTAACCCCTGGAAAGAAGGAAAATGCTGACTTTAATCAATGATGAACAAGGATTGACGAACTAAAAGTTAGATGTAAAAAGCAAGACTGATATCAACAGCATTTTACGAAGGTTACCACAATGTGTAACCAAAAAAGATAAACTGTGAGTAAACACTCACTAAATAGTACATTACAAAGCATTTCAGTACAAGCACTAGAGCAAATCGTAAGGACAGAATTATGGTAATACATATCTCCCCCCCCCCCCAACAGTACACACAGGAAATATCCAAATTCTTAGCACATGTACAGTCAACCTCACACAAGTCGACTTCGTACTGTAAACATGGAAATATTCCCGGTGCTTTAATTTTCACGGATTTTGCGCTAAAGTCGGTGTCCGTGAATATTAAAACCCGCGAATATATAAGCATGACTTCTTATGCATGTTTTGAACGGGCTGAATTGCGTGCACGTGAAATTAAGGACCCGCAAATATGTTTTGGGGACCCTCAGGGCGAAAAAATAATCACTCAAAAATAACAGCGTTTACCGTATATGAGAATAAAAAGTCCCAATTTTTCATCATAGACTTACGTGTGATAGGTGCTATGTCCCATTTGCATGCCCAAAAAATGAAAAAATTCCAAGGGCATTTGAAGGACAATACTAATGTTGAACTTCCCTCAAAACGAAAGGGCTTGAAAATGGCTTTTAGTGGGAAAATAATGACCATTAGTTGTTAAATCGACTTAAAGGTGCTATCCATTCATATTGAATTACATGTAGGTATTGTTTGAAAGGTTATTTTCAGTTCTTCGCATACATTTCAAGTTCATTGTCAAACTAGATGGAACTTCGACTGTGCGCAGTCGCAAATGATGCCTCTGCCATAGAGCGATTTTACAAACCAAAACAGAAGCAATTTTTAATATTCAAGTTTGATAGTAATCTATTAACAGGTTCTCAGAATATCGTGATTACAAGCTATTTTTCATATACATGGCTCTGCAAGATAAATTCCTGTCCTGAGTTTGATAGTAATCCATCTGTCGGTTTAATCATGTGTTCAAAAGCTATTTATATGCATACATAATGAGCTCCATGACCTTTGACCTCATGACCCTAAAATCTATTCAGTTCATTGGCTCTGCAAGATACATACATGTCTTGAGTTTCATGGTAATCCGTCCACCGGTTCTAATGATAGTGCGATCACAAGCTATTTTTGCAAACATAATGAGCCCTGTGACCTTTGACCTCATGACCCCAAAATCTAATCAGTTCATTAGCTCTGCAAGATACATACATGACCCAAGCTTGGCGGTAATCCACCAATCGGTTCTTGAGATAACGCGATCACGAGAATGGGACATACGTACGGACGGACGGACAACCAGAAAACATAATGCCTCAGGCTACTTTGTAGCGGAGGCATAAAAACATAAGGGGAAGGAGAAATAATGACATGAAGTTACGAGAGTCAAGTTTTTTGAGAGAGAATTTCGTCTGACACCATATGGAGGCTTGGTCGTGTGACGTCATTCCGTGGACTATTCACAACACGGCCACCGCGCGCATTCTTTTCGTATTTGCAATCAGATAGCACTGCAGTGTAAACAAGAAATATCAGAGTGAAAGTAGACATATTAATAATTATCAGTAAAAATGACAGAAGACAGCTCATAGAACTCCAAATGATCTTGGAGTATTATGAACAAGAAGTTAGTAGCAGTGATAATGGTGGAGAAAGTGAAGATGACGGTGAATTAGGCGAATATGAAGACAATGAGTTATGTCATAAGCTTTCCAACAATAACAAACATGCATATGTTCATCATTTCCTTCCAATAGCACCTTTCAGTGATTGCAATCACCTGAGTAATAGTCTGATTTTCAGAACCTTTTACCGAATGGTCATAGGTTTTGTGCTGCAAGAAAAAAAGATGTCAGTCAGTTACTCAATAGTGTCTGACAGTGAAGTCTAGAAGGTAAACTGGTTTCCTTGCTTAATTTGAATACTAGGACACTGCTAATGTTTAAATTTCACAGATAGGACATACATGACATATTCATAATTCCTGCAAAGTTCTACAGAATTTGATGTTGGCTGCAAAAGGGACATAGTATCTTTAAATCCCTGTATTAGTCAAGTTTTGTAAGTAGAATAATATACCTGTATGCCAAGTCGATCAAATTCCAAGAACAGTGCCAATAAAACCCCACTGAATTCACATTGCCAAAGTCAAACGAAATCAACAATATGCCCTGGGTCCTGTATTCCAGACTCTCTCGTATCCGCCTCTCTCCCTCTCTCTCTCTGTCCCCTGATAATCTCCCTTCAATGCAGACTTTTGGTAAATGCTACAGAGTAAACTTTTGCGATCGAAAGTGGATTAGGATTGGGATAGAGATTTACAACCACTCTCACACCGTCTTAAAGAGAAGGTTCATTGATTTTGAAATTGACTAAATTTGGTATCATTGCAATCGTAATATTACACTGAGTAAAACTATCACATTTGTGTAACTTGTAAATTTGTGCGAAAATTATGAAAGTTGATTAAACTTGACGAAATATCACCCCACTCGAGACCCTGAAAACATCGTAAGTCAGCTGATTTTTGAGTGACGTAGCAAAATGAACAATGAGTACAATGGGCTGCTCAGCTGAAATGATTGGCGACGGTGCGAGATGCAGTTTGCGTGCAATTCACATATGTATTGCATTGACTATTGAGTACCGTACCCATTCATACCCAACGTTGTTTACCTACATCAAAGTCACCCTGGAAATATCGATATGGACGAAAACATACTTGATTTGAGGTTTGAGGAGATAGAAGAAGGAAGTACCTTTGGTTCTTAATCTTAGCTCTAAGTCTAATCAATTTTATACAGGTGTAACTCCCAAATACGTTGATGTAGCGTTCACGTTCAGGTATACCGTATATAGCGTAGGCCCGTCTGTGCAGTATCTATGCTATACCTGCCTGCATAGCGCAGCTTGCTTGCCAGCATATCACAGCCAGCCGGCCCGGCGCTTGAGCTAGCTGTGAATCGCGAACCGGACTGATCAAGTCTTCTCTGGACTTCCACTTTCCCCATTTATCTATCAAAAATCTAAACTAATCGGCCTAATCAGACATTTTCGTAATGAATATCTGGACAAGTATATGTAAATTTGTCGCATATTTTGCTCCAGAAGAGTCGATCGTTAGGTCAGCATGCAAAATGTCCTAGGCAATGCACTCCCAGATCGGACACATACACGCTGAGCTGCCCTCAGAATATGTGATTATTTTCCCGATTTTTATGCTCAAATGTGACGGTAAATAACATAAAAATCGAATACACATTTGTAGAAAGTATTATTTATTCAGTGTATCTCATTCAAAGTGCCTAAAATAAAGGAAATATCACCACTGGCGGTAAATATACAAACAACGTTGACCCAAATCTAAAAATTGCAATGGGTTTGCAACATTGTCCCGAATGTGTGATTGTAGGTTGTTCAAAGTGTGACGTCATTTTATCGCATGTAAATAACGCCGTCATTTCACTATGTGAGTGGGTTTTGGAAAGGGTATCAAAATTTCATTTAATTTATTCCTCACAATATTGAGGGCTTAAAAAGTACTTTAGTCATTTTGTTAATGTTCTCAGCAATCTGTAGAGGTGTGATTTGCCTTTTTTCCAAATTTCAATGAACCTTCACTTTAAAGTTATCATCATTTATCATCATCGCCAACAAAATCGTATGCATACATTATTAATATATTTATACCGAATCTTCAAAGTGGCAATGATTTTGTTTACAATGGATATTGTCTTCTTTGTTTTTTATCATAGAAGATATAAATTGTTTACGGGGGAAAATTTATTATTACAGGCTAAAATAAAGATTGTAAATATTTTGCTAGGTCCTCCTTGTACTTTTATAAATTGGTGACGGAGCATTTTGGCAAGCTGTAAGCTGTTCTAATCTAGTTGCGAAATATACAAGAGATATAAATGAAGATATTCTTGGCAATGATAAGATGCCTTTTAGCATAACATGGGCGCAGCCATTTTCTTGAAAATGTGACGTACTAGGTGAAGTTGTATGTGTATCATGCACCAAGCTCTAGTTGGAAGACTTTTTAAATCAATAACAAAACCTTTACTTTCCAATGAGGAAAAATCATAGATGAGATGATAGAAATTATATTTGGTGAAGAATATATAACAGGGGCACAATGGTAACTAATTCATTTAAAAATGCTAAAATATAGCAGTTGACAAATCTATTAAATTTTTTAGAAACCTTCACCCCAGAAGAGCACCAACGTATTTGTGCAATTTGCATTCTGGCAATTGTAGTACAGAGGATAATAGCAGGTGAATGAAATGCTTCATCACCACATGTACCTGGGAAGGAAGCATCCATAAATTTGAATACATTTACTTGATAAACGACTTCACATAGTACGTCACATTATCGTTATCAAGAAAATGGGGATGCCAATGTCGTGCCGTTTCCTTTAAAAGAAACTTACAAAAGAAGGAGTGAGGGAGGTTGAATGGAAGAATTATTAGAAACCTTCAGGAGGAGAAGATGAAGAAAAGAAAGACATCGGGAACATATACACCATGCAATGTTCTCTTCTTTTTTTGTATATCTCTACTCCCTGTCTCATTTTTCTTCAATAAGGCATGTGTCCCCCTGCCATTGCCCCCTCCATAACCTCATTTCAACAAAGCCAAGTTATCCCATGAGGTCACTACACTCTGATTTGTACGTACCCCAGGTATGCAGTTGAGTCTAGTCTGTCACATGTGCATAGCACACAAAGTAGCCAGGGTCCACACAGGTTACAATTAAATCATAACAAAGAGAGGATTTGATACCTTGGAATTGATCATGTCTGGTTTTATCCTTATTTATCGCCAAAGTGGTCACAGGAGTGTGAAGTCATACATTGTGTACATAAAGGTATGTCTTTTGGATGTCTGCACAACAATTCAAACCACGGCATGGGATTAAAACTAATCCCAGTTTAGCCACTAGCCGTGTCCCGGCAAGGCGTTCCCAAGTTATATTAAGCCTAGGGACAATATACAGGACATGTACATGTACTACATATGCGTAACACTTAATTTCTAACACTTACGCCCACGTCGAAGATTGCCTAAATCCAAGCATTTCACTCAGTCCCGTCAAGATCGACTTACACACTTACACACGATCTGTACTACGGTTAATTGGGTTGTCGCACAGAATCTGGATCGTGATTGATATCTGTCGCAGTAGGGCAGGTTTTGAAGGTTATCCTTGCATTATAGGGCCATGGCCTCCGACAGAGGTGGTGCAATGTGACAGTCTACTGTATTTACATCCAGTGAGAGTGTCACTACCCGTTTGGACTCATAAACAAATTTTAATCCCTTCCCTAAATGTGTCACTTTCTTTTCATTCTCCTATATTTTTGAAGTCTGTGTCTTTTGCATATATTTTCCTCTAGCTGGTGTCAAGAGAAATACTAATGATGATGATGATAATATTTGAAGACAACCCACTCTTACCTGTGTGCCCAGTAAGTATTTGACAGCTGCCTGAGCTCAATTCAAATACTCTGATCTGCTCACTGTTACTTGCCACTGCAAGATGAGACTCATTCATCCCCATTAGTTTCAGATCCAGGATCTCTTCACTGTAGCCCACAAACTAGAGCACAAAGACAAGATAAATACATATACATTCATACAGGATTTTAATATATAGGCCAAAAATTTTAAGAAGTCCCATACATTACCAAGAATTTAAAAAAAAAGCAAGACAAATGCGACTGCGTATCCAATATGCCTCTGCCCTAAATTCAGTATAGGAAATGGATGGAATTATTCGTGACATATCAGGTGAAAAGAAAAGGCCTGTAATCAAATGTCAACTGACGACTATGATCTTGACCTACTAGCCCAAAAATTTAATTGGATCATCTTCCTATAATAACATTGTCACCATGTTTATATATTACGATAGCAAGTCGAAAACCTTTTTATTTCAAAAATTGACCTCTGTGACTTTTTCAGTAAACCGGTATTTGTTCGACACCGGTATATATACATCAGTGTCGAACAAATCAAATCAAAGATGATCATATTTGGTTTAATATTCCCAGTGCCTTGGTTGAAATAGACAACATGATAATTGATTAAGAGAAAGGGAAACCCAAAAGACATTTTGTCAGAATGATCACTGCCAGTCATTTTTTTGTTCTGCTTCTCCTTTGGGAGAGTAGTAGAACCACGTTCATTCCAAATGAAACACCTGTTTTCGTTCAGTGACCGAAGAGCTGGGGATAATGATGTCATTTTCATTTTTTTGTAAACAATTCCTGTTATTTTCAATCACAGTGCCCTGTCTTCGGACTTCCTAAAAATTGTCCAATCAAAAACATAAAGATTTATTTCCCGAGCGGGCAGGGCATAAAACTAATTTCTGAATGGCTAATAAATGCTTAATTTCTTTTCATTTCATTTTATAACAAGGCTAATATCTAGAATTTCAGAAATTGAGCACTGTGACCTCTGACCTTTGACCTATTTACCCAAAATCTGATCAGATCATAATCCTATGGTAATACAAATTATCACCAAGGTTGAGCCTCATATCTCCAGTGGTTCTTGTGATATCGCATTAACAAGGCCAACCTGGAATAATTTAGTTGTTAACTGTACAAAAAAACAAGTAAACATTTGGCTATTTTTTAAATTTCCTACAGATCTAACAACCAAGTCCACACTTCCAGATAACTATCACTCTGACCTGCTTTTCCAGTTTCAAATCCTCCAGCCTAAAGAGAATGATGTTGTGGTCATATGTCACCACGGCAATGCATCCAATGGCTTCACAAATCATAGCACTGGTTATCATGGCTGGTTGCTCTTGGTCTTCTGAGGTCTGTTTTTTGAAGGACCGTAAAAGGCTTCCTCGCTGCTCATACAGGCACCGGCCAGTAGACGACCAGACTTTCATGATACCTGTGAGCAGATGTTACAAATGAAACAGGGATGAGAAAATATACACATTGCTCTATAATTGGCCAATTGTTGCCTTGCAAAAATTACCAAATTGGTAACCAAGTTGCCTGGGGTTCTACGTCAACAGCCAGAAAACCTTGTAATGTATGATTTCCAAACATCAAGCATAGCAGAAATGCCTGATTTTGTCAAAATACTACTTGAAATTAGGCAGTTGTCTGTTCAATAGTGTTCCTGTCAAATGTGTAAATGACACATATATTCAGAAGTATAGTCTCTCTTTAAATGTACTTTAATTCCTATGGATAAATACAGCATTCAATTATTCTGCGTGTACAGAGTAACTTCCTCTTAACCACTTGACTGCTACTGGCTTAATACGCGTTCATACCCACTTTGCTACTGTGCTACTTGCACTAACATCCATTGGTGGGACTACAGCGGGACTACAACATCACTTTCATCACCAGATCTTTCACTTGCATTATCAAAATCACTCCCTAGATCCCAAAAGTCTTCCTCTTCACCTTCTGAAATATCTGAACAATCACTGAAATCACTTTCCATTTTGTCATCAAATGTATCATCCATTATGTAAGAACTCAAGAGTGAACGGCGGGCCGCCATTTTGAAAGTTATATCTGCTCAGTACACACATACAGCTTACATAACTGTACACATAGTCTTAAAAAAATGCCGGGTTGTTTTTTTGGAAGAGCGCCAGCTACTGTTCAAGACCTGTATAACGTCATTGCAGTGCTAATTACACAGTAGGGCTAGGCATTGAAAGTGCAATGCCCTAAGCACGTACATGTACGTGGTCCGCACAGGCATGCGAGAGCGAGAACACATACATGTACGTGGTCCGCAGTCAAGTGGTTAACAGTCTTACATACTGTTATTATTTGTAAGCCTGAGGGGCATACCATATATTTGGCATGAATTTAGCTTATTTTTGTCTTAACTTCACAGATATTTATAGACAGGTCTCAATCTTATTACTGAGGGATTATTGTGTACTGAAATTGAATGAAACTATTAGTACTAAATGTTTTGGGCCCTTTTTAAAGTATTTAAACACATATATCTAGTTGATTTTGGTCCTTTTAGAAGAACATCAGAAAAGAAAATGCCAGCATTGCTGAAACAAGCCATGAACAAGACAAATGCGACTGCGTCTCCCTATATGCCTCCACCCTAAATTCATTATAGGAAATGGATGGAATTATTCATGACATATCACAATGAAGAAAAAAAAGCCTGTAATCAAATGTCAACTGACGACTATGATCTTGACCTACTAGCCCCAAAATGTAACTGTCACCATGTTTGAAGCTCATACCTCAGGAAGTTCTTGACATATTGTGATAACAAGGGTAATATCTCTAATTTTAAAAATTTACCTCTATGACCTTTGACCAACTTACCCAAAATCTAATCAGATTATCTTCCAATGATGATACATACTATCACTAAGATTGAACCTCATATCTCTAGTGGTTCTTGAGATAATAGATATTGTAATAGCATGGCTAAAACCTGTAATTTCAGAAATTAACCTATGTAACCTTTGATCTTTGCAGTTCATATCTCAAGTGGTTCTTGATACATCGCCATAACGAAAGAGCGGGACAGATGGACAAACCAAAAAAATAATGCCTCCAGCACCACCTTCAGTAGGCAGAAGCACAAACAAGGGAAACGCTCTTGGCCGTCTCGCCTGCATTACGCAATTCGATATGATGAAAAATTGAGGTTGGGAAATTTATAGGCAGGGTGGCCCATTAGCAGGCCCCCCAAAATGAAATCCTCTGAATATAATCAGCATTTTGAAGTGAATATTGACTAAGAATCATCAGAAGAATTATTTACTATTATTTGTACCAAGATTGATAACTTTCATGAAATATGAACAAATAACAAAAAATTATTTATTAATTCTCATATTAAGTTGTGAAAACATAATCCCAGTCTACTGGCCTAAAATGACCTTTGACCTTGACTTTGTGACCTGGAATTTGTGTCATATGAGTTGTGATACTTGATAACCCTTGGGTACAAGTTTCATCATCAGTGTATACGCACCAACCATGACGAGTCCGGATGAAACAAAGGAGAACTTCTACAATCAGCTTAGACAAACGTTGCGGAACACCCCCCGGACTGACAAGCTGATATTGATGAGAGACTTCAATGCCCGGGTGAAATGGCAGAGAGTGATTGGCAGGCACGGAATCGCTAACTGCAACACCAACAATGTGAGCTACTTCTAGCGCTGTGCTCTGAGTTCAAACTCCTGCTGACAAACACGGTGTTCAAGCAGAGGGAAGAACACAAAACCACCTGGATGCACCCTCGCTCCAAGCATTGGCACCTGATTGATTACATCATAACAAGACAACAAGACAGAATGGATATTCACAGCACAAGAACTATGCGTGGAGCTAACTGCTTGACCGATCACCAGCTACTAAGATCAAAGATTGCATTTGCTTTACGTTCAAAGCGTAGGAAGCAAGGAGCTACTAAACTTGCAAAGCTGAACACCAACCGGCTACACGTCAATACACAACAACTAAATCTAGAGCAAGATATGGACAAAGCTCTGACAAACTGGGGAGTGCAGGAGGGAATGACAGTTGATCAGACCTGGGCATCACTCAGCAAAGTAGTATATGAGACAGCGAGCAACACCCTCGGTAAACCAGAACGAAAACACCAGGATGGTTTGACCCAGAAGACTCCGAGCTTTTGATACTCATGAAGATAAGGGATGAAACACACCAACGTGTATTGCAGACTAAAAGCACCAGGTCCACCACCACCGCGTACAAGGAAGCCTGCAGACACTTGCAGAGGTACACACGGAAAATGAAAACCACCTGGTGGGAGAAAAAGGCAGAGGACCTGCAGCGCTCCGCAGACAATAATGACATGAAGTCCTTCTACACTGGACTGAAGGAAGTCTGGGGCCCCCAGACAAGGAGTATAGTTCATCTCAAGTCCCTGGACGGTAACACAACCTTTTCAGACAACAAAAGAGTGCTTGAACGATGGTCACAGCATTTTGAGACACTACTCAACCAGCCAGGAGATATCGAGCCTGCAACGCGTGATAGGACCAAACAGCGACCTGTAGTTACTGCACTCGATGATATTCCAACACGAAAAGAGCTAAACCTGGCAATTGCCTCCTTGGCTGATGGCAAGGCCCCTGGAGTGGATGGGATACCAAGCGAGATATGGAAGCACGGAGGAGCCACGCTAATCAACAGTTTACTAATGCTTATACAACAAGCATGGGCAGAAGGCTCTGTACCTCAGGAATGGAAGGATGCTAATATTGTCACCATCTTCAAAAAAGGAGATAGAACTCAGTGTGGAAACTACAGAGGAATATCGCTATTGTCGATAGGAGGGAAAGTTTTTGCCCGGATCCTTCTTAACAGATTGAATGCCCACATAACACGGATATATTGCCAGAGTCGCAATGCGGATTCGAAACAACCGGAGCACAGTAGACATGATCTTCTGCCTCAGACAATTACAGGAGAAGTGTATCGAGCACAACCGATCTCTCTATGTGGTTTTTGTGGATTTCACCAAAGCATTTGACACTGTTGGTAGGACAGGTCTATGGCAACTACTCCGAAAGTATGGATGCCCTGAGAAGTTCACCGGAATGATAGAGTCACTACACACGGGTATGATGGCTAAAGTCAAGGAAGCAGGCGAAACATCAAACGTCAAGACGCCGACCTCTTCAATGTCGCACACTTCAAAGCTAAGACGAAGTCTACACAGATTCTCGTGAGGGAACTCCTCTTTGCAGATGACAGTGCTCTTGTTGCTCATACACCAGAGCAGATGAAACATATTATAGATGTATTTTCATCAGCATCAAAGAAGTTCGGTCTACAAATAAACATCAAAAAGACTTAAGTACTATTCCAACCAGGGACAGACCACCGAGAGGAGGAGATCCTTGTGGATGGGACAGCTCTAAACCAGGTAGATGGCTTCACTTATCTCGGCAGCACTATATCCAAAGACGGACGCATCGACTCTGAGCTGGTGAAAAGAATGTCAAAGGCCAGCAGTGCCTTTGGTAGACTGCAAATCAGGCTATGGAACAACCATCATGTCTCAACAAGAGTGAAGTGCAAAATATACAGGGCTATCGTCCTATCCACTCTCTTGTACGGTGCGGAAAGCTGGACTCTTTACAAAAGTCAAGTAAAGAAACTTCACGCTTTCATGATGAGACACCTCCGAGCAATCATGAGAATTACATGGATGGACAAGGTGACCAACAAAGAGATTCTAGAGCGAGCGAACCTGCCTTCTATGGAGGACCTGCTCATCAAGAAAAAACCTATGATGGACAGGCCATGTCATCAGGATGCCCTCTGAGAGGTTACCGAAGCAAATACTATTCTCGCAACTACCCGCTGCCGAAAGAGGGATTGGTCGACCATGGCTTCGCTACAAGGACACGGTCAAGTGGAACCTTAAGCGAAGGCAAATCGAAATCAAGACTTGGACAACTGCTGCAGGCCAGCGAGCTGTATGGAGAACAGCTGTAAAGTGAAAGTGAAGGCGGTCATTGTCGCTTCGCGACAGACAGCTACTACTACTACAAGTTTCATGGAATTTGAACAAACACTTTTGAAATTATGCTAAAAATTCAAAATCTTGATGTTGATGTCATAACAAAGTCAAAGTTTGCAGACCTAAAATTACACTTGACCTTGACTTTGTCACCTAAAAGACTAATCACATAACTTTTGATACTTTATAACCCCTATGTTCAAGCTTCATGGAAGAGAAATGTATACTTTCAAAATTATGTTAAAAATTCAAAATCTTAACTTTTGGTTAATTTTTGATGTTGATGCTACAACATAGCCTAAGTTTGTTGACCTGAAATGACCTTTGACCTTGACTTAGTGACCTGAAATTCTACTCACATGATTGGGGATACTTGATAACTCTTTAGTCTAAAGTTTCATTGAATAAGAACTTATACTTTCAAAATTATATTAAAAATTCAACAACTTAATGTGTAGGTTAAAGCTACGGTCACAAAGGTTCGTACGAACGATGCGTTCGTACGAATCTCCGTTTTTCCATTGTTTTTCCGAATTTCCATTGTCTGAAAATCGTTCGTACGGCGTTCGTAGCAGTTCGTAATGGCATTTGTTACCGAGGCTTAAGTTTTTTTATGTTGAAAAGTGGCGCCTATGTTAGACAAAAACATCCAGTGACCTGTGACCAAATACTCTTAAAGGCAGGTATTCTACCGACACAACTTTAGATTTACGTATACTGCCATCTGCTGCTCATAATGTCTTGATGTGTCAACAGCCATGTCCCAGAGTGCATCACCAACTGATGACATGAGCATGATTATGCTTGGGTACAGGTAATGGAAATCTCTCTGTGTATGCTTTCACCGAAAGATGGTGTAATTGAAAGATGGCATAATATGTTACAGAAGTGGTAGCGATGTCGGTACAGTACCCTGCATTTAAATGGGGTATTCACAACAGAAATAAATTTCAATTCCTACCTTTTGCCCCTGCTGTCAAGAAGCAGAAATCTTTCTTTTCCTTCTTTGGAGTTATGTTTGGGAAATCCTTGTCTTCTGGTAGAAGGACTACAGTTTCCAAGGGCTAATGCAGAAAAACAAAAATGTTTACTAAATGTCATATCATCATGCACATACATTTAGGTCATAGGGGTCAAAATTGATAATGGAATCATATAACTCAATTGGAAAGTAATTAAGTAATCAAATTCCATAAACTTCGAGAGTCAAACATTAGAATTTAAACTCTTTAGATACCACAATAATGAAAATCGTCATTTGTGTACAGATCGAGATATGGAAACAGAACAGGAGAGAGAGAGAGACAGAGAGAGACATAAAAAGACAGAGAGAAGGGTTTATCTTGTCTAAATTTAATACTGCTCACAATCAGATAGTGGAGTTTACGAAGGCAGAATTTACCTCAAAGACAGGAATGGTCTTCTTTGCCTGATTCTTGACTAGATCCCAGATGACCACCACGCTGTCCCTCCCACTGGACAGCAGGGTGTTACCATCTTGAGAGAAAGACAGACTGGTGACAGCTCCATAATGGGTCTCTAACACAGATAGACAGCTGGAATTATAGACAACAGGAACATATTATGTTTAGCATGAGCATCATTCATTGGAAATCAACATAACTAGTACAAAATGAATATTGCAAGTCATGAGTGATTCATTTGTGTTCACCCCAATAGGCTCCCAGTTTGATAGCTCTTGGGTCCATATTCTACTCAAATATAAACCGCTTGGTCTAAAGTCAAGATTAAAACCAGAACGTCAATGACGTAGCGCTCATCCGCATCTCGCAACAACAAATATCGTAAATTTTATGTGGTACACTTTTCTGGTCAAAAAATAAAAATTTGATGCCCTGGAAGGGACATAATTTCATTTAGCTGTACAAGATTAAATAGAAACTAAAGGAAATGGAATGAAAACCAAATCAAAATCGGTCAAGAAATGAGGGAGAAGAAGCAATTTTTGTTATTTTTGAAAATAAATTTGCATAAATTACCATAATTATTTAATGGAGAACAATTTTAAGATTCTGTGTAGAAGTTTAGTGTACCAAAGTTAGCTCTACCAGATAAAGCAAACCAAATCAAAATCGGTCAAGAAATGGGGGAGAAGAAGCAATTTTTGTTATTTTGGAATAAATTTGCATAAATTACCATAATTATTTAATGGAGAACAATTTTAAGATTCTGTGTAGAAGTTTAGTGTACCAAAGTTAGCTCTACCAGATAAAGCAAACCAAATCAAAATCGGTCGAGAAATGAAGGAGAAGAAGCAATTTTTGTTATTTTTGGAATAAATTTGCATAAATTATCATAATTATATAATGGAGACCAATTTTAAAATTCTGTGTAGAAGTTTAGAGTACCAAAGTTAGCTCTACCAGATAAAGCAAACCAAATCAAAATCGGTTGAAAAATAACGAAGAAGAAGCATTTTTAACACTGGACGGACGGACGGACGGACGGACGACGGACGCAACGCCATGGCATAAGCTCATCGGGCCCTTCGGGCCGGATGAGCTAAAAAGGAAGTGAGATTGAGCTCTTGTATAACATGACATTAGTCTTCTTGTCGAGTGTATAAGGGCCTTAGAGGTTAAAAAAACATCCATCCTTCCACTACTCTTGATGGATATTAATCAAATCCTTTATCCCATCAGATACAATTTAGTTTAAGTGTAACAAATCAGACACAAATTTATCTCGGCCATAGTATGCTTTCTTTGCAACTCTGGTTAAATCAAAATTGGGTGTACAGGAAAATGATAAGAATATTATGGAAATATATGAAAGCTAACAAAGATATACTGCATATGGCAGAACTTTATAAAAAATAACCTGTTAGGATTGGTTAAAGAATGAAAGGCAAAATACTTTGGCCAAATTGAAAAACATCAGAGATTTATTGGAAGGAAAAGTAGAAGGTACCAGAGCAAGAATGAAACCAAGAACCAACTGGAAGAGGAACATTAAGACATGGAGTGGAATGACACTGCAAGAGTGATAGAATGGCAGAGAACAGAGATGTGTGGATAAATATTGTAATCAACTTTCAAGCTGGGAGAAGATTTCATTTCTTTATTCAGTTCGTAAAACATACTAACATCAGTACACAATTATTTATTTATTTATTTATTTATGCATGTTCACAATGTCACAATTCATTGGAGTTAACATCACATGAAAAAGAATATAATATAACAAATCATACATACATTTAAGGTAAACATATATGAAGAAATATAAATTCATTTAAGGGTGCGTTTATGCTCAACTTTTTCAGGCCAGAATGAGGCTTTTGTTACACGTTTAGTTCAAAACACGGTTGCGTCCTTTCTCATTTTCGTATAATCACTGATAAACGTCGAGCGTAAACGCTGATCATAAACTCACAAAAAGGTGCATTTTGGATCGGCGTTTCTCCAAAAAGACGGTTTCATCAATTGCCTTTCATAATTAACAGACCAGCATTCCTTTTGATATCATCTCTTTTGTTCACTGCTGGTCAGCCTATTCAACATTATGACTCATTAGAATATAAATCAGGCAAGCTCACCTGTTGTTGAAATACCTTCACTACTGTACCCTAGTAGATGTTTTTGTGTCATGGCAACAACTGGCCAATCATTTGGATATCATCACACATTGTAAACTTTTCATCGCTTGTGCTATCCGAGTAGGAGTTTTGATTTCAAGCGTATTTTTTGACGCATTTCGTCAAGGCCTCATGGGCACGGTCGTTTCATTTCCTTCAAGCGTTTCGACACCTATCTATCGAAGGAAATTTTGTGTATATATTTAATGCGTGATAATTATATGGACATCGTGCCTTCGGGTTCCAGATGAGTTATTTTGTTGGATTCCCACATCTGATACTATCCTTGCAGTTTCGCATGAAGAGACATATATCAAGTTACTGGTGAGCTTATGTACTTATCTTTTATGTTAGGAATTCATAACACGAATCCCAACAATTGGTGACCCCGTTTTTGAGTCGCATTAGCTTTCATCATTTTCACAATTCAGTGAACCTTTTGTGTTTTCAACATGGATCCGCAATCAGCTTCTGGAGTATCGAATGTCGCCACAGTCTCTTTAAAGCTTCCCCCGTTCTGGCCGAACGATCCCGCTGTATGAACGGTTAGCTCAAGTCCAAGCTCAGTTTATGACGAGAGGAATTACGTCAGAGGAGACTAAGTTTGCGTACATTGTGTCTGCACTACAACCTGAGATCGTGCAGGAAGTCAGGAATATTTTAATGAACCCTCCTACAGACACACCATACTCGCATTCAAATTCGAATGGATTCGCAGGACATCAGTCTCCGAGCAGAAAAGACTCCACCAGCTGCTTACTCAAGAAGAACTGGGGGATCGGAAACCTTCTCAGCTATTAGGGACTTTTAGATTTGCACGTCAACGTAGTGAACTGCAACGTGTGCCATTCTTTCAAGGCACTGGCCCGTGCCCGGCAGTGCCTTAAAAGGACGTCACATTACCTTAAAAGGATGTCACCGTGGCAGTCCACGTTCTCGTCGTGTAAAATCTAAAAGTCCCTATTACGCGGAATGGAACAACTGCTTGGAAGTAATCACCATGATGAGACAATCTTCAAACAGTTATTCTTGCAGCGACTCCCTCATCATGTCCAGACAATTCTAGCGTCAAGCCGCGATGACATGAAGGTGACGCAGTAAGCAGACTTGGCCGATAGAATTATTGACATTGGTTCAACAAGTACTGTTTCAGCTGTAAGTACGCCCTCGTCTTCTGTTCCTAGTAATGCGTGTTCTTCAGATTTGTCGCAACTCAGACAACAAGTAGACAAACTTACATTTCAGGTGCAATCGTCGACTTAACAACTTCAGCGTGAACATGGTCGATCTCCAAATAGGCGCCCTCATCATTCCGACAGACAACGTAGCAGGAGTAGTAGTGAGAAGCGACCCTTCTGTTGGTATCACTGGAAACATGGTGCAGGAGCTCTCAAGTGTACACCACCATGTAGCTTTTACCAAGCTTCTTTGTTTTCCAGCGATGCCCAGGGAAACGAAAGAGCCAGCCGGGAATAAGGGCGACGACCCGTGCTGGTGCTAAGAATGGTCGCTTATTCTACATTCACGACCGGATCGGTGGTATTAAATTTTTACAGGCAGTGATAAGTATACCGCCATTTGGGGGGAGTTTCCAGATATCACTCGTCCTGACTTTCGCCCAAAAGCCATCAAGCATACTGTTACACACCACATCGTAACGACAGGACCTCCAGTTTACGCATGCCACCGTCGTTTAGCTGCCGATCGTTTGAAGGTTGCACGTTCTGAATTTGAACACATGCAGGAACTCGGAATCAATAGACCTTCATCCAGCAATTGGTCATCACCTCTCCACATGGTCCCAAAATATACACCAGGTGACTGGCGTCTATGTGGGGATTACCGCGCTCTGAACACTCAAACTGTACCAGATCGCTACCCAGTCCCACACATCCAGGATTTCACGGCATCGTTGGTTGGCAAGAAGATCTTTTCAAAAATAGATCTTGTGAAGGCCTACCATCAGATTCCCGTAGAGCCAGCTGATATACCGAAGACGGCAATCACTACACCCTTTGGACTCTGAGTTTACGCGAATACCATTCGCACTTCGAAATGCAGCCCAGTCCTTCCAGCGCTTGATGGACGAAGTAGTTAGGGGCTTGCCTTTCATCTTCGTGTATATCGACGACATACTAGTCGCTAGTGCATCAGAAGAAGAGCATGAGGAGCATCTCCGACAGCTCTTTGCTTGCCTTCATGAGTACGGTATGATAATCAACCCTGCCAAGTGCGTGTTTGGTGTGAGCTCTCTCATCTTCTTGGGACATCACATCGGTGCTGATGGCATTCGACCCCTCGAGAAGCGTGTGAAGGAAATCCGCGAATTTGCTCGCCCTTCTTCTATTCGCCAGCTCCGTTGTTATCCGGGACTCTTGAACTTCTATCGACAATTCATCCCTGAGGCAGCAGCTATTCTTGCACCACTGACTGACATGCTCCGTGGTCAGCCGAAGCGGTCAACCAAGGCAGTCCAGTGGTCGGCAGAGTGCATCAGTGCATTCGAGCGTGCAAAGGAGGAACTCTCCAATGCCACCTTGCTTGTACATCCTTCAACAGGCCTCCAGACAAGTTTGATGGTTGATGTAGCAGTTGGTGGCGTCCTTCAACAGTGCGCTGATGGTATTTGGAAGCCCATCGCTTTCTTTTCACGGCGACTCTATCCTACAGAGACTAGATACAGTACTTTTGGCAGGGAATTGTTAGCTGTTTACCTCACGATTCGCCATTTTCGCCATTTCTTGGAAGGATGTGAGTTCACAGTGTACACAAATTATAAGCCGTTAACCTACGCTTTGCGATCAAAGCCTGACCGTCACTCTCCAAGAGAATCCGCCAGCTGGCTTTATAAGGATTGTCCATGGCTTTATAAATCTAACAACGCAAGGTTTTTATTATCAGTGTTTAAAAATTTAATAAACAAAAAGTGGTACGGTTTTTAGTCAAAATAAAAATTTGAAATGATTAAACATAATTTTCTATCTTTAAAATTGTCCGGCATTTTTTTTAAACGCATGTCAAAAATTGGGCTGCTGTGGCTGGTCGCTATATGGCTGGCCCTGGCGGTCGTTGTGTGGGCATTTTTGGTGGCCAGCGGAAGCAAAATGAGTGGCCGCTGGTCGCGTTAGACAGGTGGTCGTTGTGGACAGGTTCTTAACTACATGAAATCTCACGGGGGAATTTAAGTGGTCGTTATGGACAGGTGGTCGTTATGGACAGGTGGTCGTTACAGACAGGTGGTCGTTACAGACAAGTGGTCGTTAACACAGGTTTGACTGTATATATGTAGAATGTTTTATTAAGATTCAAAGATAGTACATGTAATCAAAACCATTTGACAAGTTTTGGCAGTTCTGAGTTTAGATTATCGATGAGAACATTGAAGTTTGAATGGGGCAGAAATACATTTGTGTTATCAGCAAGCGTTATGTATTGTAAGACAGTTGACGAATTAGACATGTCATTGATATTTAAGAACAAGAGCGGGCCTAATATCAAGCTTTGTTGGACTCCACATCTTATATCTAATATTTCAGAATTAACAGGAGTATGAGAGGTAAACTTTTTCCTGTTTGACAAGTAACTCTCAAATCAATTTTAGGCTACTCCTCTTACACAATAACACTGTAGTTTCTTCAAGAGAATAGGGTGACCAAGAGTGTTGAATGCCATGGTCAACTCCATAAAGACGCCAATGACATGCTTACGATCGGCCAAGGCATTCGACACTCTAGTCATACAATAGTACTATTTGCAAGCTCAGTTGAATATGACTTCCTGAAGCCAAACTGATCTGGATAAGGAGGTCATTCTTCTTCAAAATTTCATACAATATGTTATGGACAAGAAAATTCAAGTATTTCTGAAAAGCTTGACAAAATGGAAATTGCGCTATAGTTACCTAGAATAGAGGCATCGTCTTTTTTTAAATATGTGTATAGCTTTTGCTAAGCTTTTGCCATATTAAAATAATTTTAGAAATACACCAGTTACATGTAAAAGATTAAATATTAACATAAAGGGGGTTAAAATGCTACCACTTATTAGGTGATATGCTACATAGTAGCATATCACCTATTGTGTTTGTACGAATCTTATTTATTATTCATTATTTATTTCTTTCTCCAACCGAATTTTGCCATCAATTATCTCTAAAAATTGTATCAGTATCATCTTCAGATATTTACAGTATCTTTGGCATCATCAGGAATCGTGCATCTCCTCTTTTTAGTGTGATCAGTCAACCATGGCGCCAGGCGCCATTTTGTGTTTTTACGTTATCATTCATATCTTCATAACCATTCATCATAAATTGCCCAAATTCAAAACACAATAACTTCAGGTCATTGGTCATACATTGACAATCCACAACGCGCACGTGCGTCAAAATTAAAAAATGCTGAAAATCACTCATGAACAATTTTGAGTACGAACCAGGTCATTTAGAGCATTTCAAAATTTTCCGTCCGTACATGTGCGCATGTAAGTTGTGCGCGCGAAAAAGGTCAAAATTCAAAATTTTTACATGATTTGGATTCCTCTTACCGTAATTGACAATTTCCATTAATTTCAGTCACTCTTGATCTTTCATAAGGCCGTGAGCGCGCGTCAAAGTTCAAAATCCGAGCGTGGTGCTATGGGCAATATAATGCAAATTTGATCAAAAACCCCCAATTTTTAAATCATGGTTGGAAAGAGCATGAGTTGGAGATATGATTTCATACCACCCTGACTCGTACAAAGTGAAACAAAGTCATCACATTGGCATCTAAACTCCAAAAAAATTATTTTGTTGATGACGTCATTTTTGTCTTTGTTTAATTGAGATTATCTCGCTTATCGGTGATCGATTTTCTCTCAGATTTTGATATGTTGTAGCTGAGATAATTCTCGTAGAGAAATATGGCATTTATTTTTCATTTGGATGACGTCATCATTGTGAAATATTCGATTAAAGGCGACAATGCATAATTTGTCATATTTGCATGTTATGTCTATGGGAGGTCACTTTTTTCAAAACATGAATCTGCATGACAATGTGTTTTGACCAGTATCTCTGTTGTTATTCCACAGTTTTCTCTCAAATTTTAGTATGTTGTAGCTGAGACTCTGGGCTATCGCAACGTAGCCTCCAATTTTGAAACGGATGTCGGCAAAATGGTAAAATTTTTCAATTAAAAAAATCAGAAGCATATCACCTTAATTTGTCAGCATGACAAATTACCTATAGTTTTCATTAATACAGTGGTGCTAACTTTGTTGAGGCCAGATGAATGGGTTTGCTTAAATGGGTTCACTTGATGCGTATTATTTTTTTAAATTTGATTTGATTTTATTTCTGCATTTTTCAAAATACAATAACTGAATAACCATGAACATATAAACGTAAGGTATAGTACAAAATATACAAACAATAAAAAACTTCATGTCAAAATGTTATTTACATATATACATGACATTACATGTAATAACGAACTTAATATTTCTTTAACACATCAATTTAAAAATATTATCCGAACTATCAGTGGAAAAAATGCAGGAGACCGCAATCATATTAAGCGATGCTAGACTAGGATAGCGGCCTCAAAAGAAAAATCTTAAGTTGAAATTTAAAATGAAAATGTGTTCATACGATCTTTGAGTATGAGTTTGTGAGTGTATTGTGCATTTGTGTGAGTGTATTGTGTGTAGCGAATAGTGAATTAGCACGTAGCTGTGTTGTATGGTGGAGTGGAAACAAATGTACTGTAGCCTTTTCAATAAAGGAAACAAAAAATACGGAATAGAATATGAAATAGCAAAAATGACTTGCACTGTGACCAAAATTTGAGATATCAATAATTGCCTACTGCATGTTGAAATCAATTATGTTGATATTTTAAGAGATGCTTTAAAGGCATCGTTTAACAATGTTAAATCTGAGATGCATGGCCCTATGTGTTATCAGTGTCTGTGATATGGTGTAATATTGAAGCCCTAAAAAAAATTGCACTTCAAAATGATCATGAAGTGCCTCAAAAAAAAGTAAAAAATCTTTGAGTGACCAGTTTACCATACTCATTTCCCCCCATAGACTGTAGTGTTCTAAAAAGAAATTTTGATTTCCAATCATAAATATCTTGATAATCAGACAGGCGATCGGCTTGTAAAAGTCATGGGATTACTGACTGACATAAAAGTTTATAATTATGATTGCAGCATGAGCTAAATCCAAGATTTTGTTTCAGAATCTGAGGCAATGTTACCAAGTCACTTGAAAAGAAAAGAGAGATGAATAATGCCTATTGAATTTGGTAAGGAGTTCCAAACATCTGGTCCATGATGTCTTACTGACTTTGGGGCTAAAATTGGATGTTTTTCAATTTTGGGAACATTCTTATCTAAGTAATATTTAAATCTATACCAGAAAACCTCATATATGCAATATTTGGGTCATTGCAAAATTGAATGTCATTCCAGTTTTAAGTCACCACTAAGCCGACTAAGGCGTGAAATGTTATCAAGAGTAAATTTGCAAATCTTTATAATTTGCTCATGATTAACTGAATAACGATTTACATACTTTATGACTAAAAAAATAGGCAAATGATCCAAGATTTTGCTGTAAAGAAGCCTTGCCTCCATTTTGGTATCAACAGTATTGTAAAATATATTGTCTATTACTAAGTATTAATATCACAGAATTTGGACTTATACGTGTTGGATTACTTATACTAGGTCGGAAGGCATTGCCTTTGATTGGCATATAATAAATTGTAGAAACTATTTGCATTGTTGTCTTTAGTAAGTAGGTAAATTTTGATGTCACCCATGACATGAGCTTATTTATTTATTTATTCATTTTTTTTATTTTTTATTTTTTTTATTGAAAATAAAACTCAACGACATAACATATTTACAACAAGTCAACGCAAAGCGTAGCATCCCCTCGCAGGGTACAAATGGCCTATATACGTCAGAACAAGTTATCTCCATTGGACTATACTATTATATTACTAGGCAAGGAAGTAAACCACATTTTCGCATATATAATTAGGTATTTTCGCATAATTACCTTCGACCTACATACTCCGAATGGAACTTGGGCTGTGTTTTGATACCATGTACCTTCATAACAAATTTCATTAAAATCCGTCAAACATTACTAATGTTATCGAACGGAAACCAGATTTGTATTTTTTCGCATTTTAATGAGCTATGACCTTTGACCTGCATACTCCGAAATTCAACTTAGGCTGTATTTTGATACCATGTACCTTCATAACAAATTTCATTAAAATCTGTCAAATATTACTAAAGTTATCGATCGGAAACCAGATTTGTTACGGAAGGACGGACGGACGGAAGGATGGAAGGATGGACAGCAGCGTTACTATATCATATCAATAAAGTAAATGAGTGATTTCAAGTACGGTGTTGAAAGCTGGTGTTGAAAGCTGGTGTTGGTGTTGTGAGAACACCAACACCAGCTACAACACCGAACTTGAAATCATGCTGGTGTTGAGGTTGACCTCGGAAAATATGACGCATTTCCGGCAGTCTGTGTTGAGGGCTGGTGTTGAATGTCGTCTGCTGAACCGAGTATCGCGGTTGGTGTTGACGATTTACATGTAATTTTCCCATTCACCAACACCAGCCCCTAGGGATTGGGAAATTCATGATTTCAAGTTTGGTGTTGGTGTTGGTGTTGCAGTATACCGCAGGTAACTATGCGTGCATCTGTCAAGAATCTCACGATCAAGCCAAGGTAAAATCCATTTTCCCGTCAAAACAAATGTAAATCATGGGAGCTTTATACGTTTTTCAAGAGAAATGATATTTTCTCTATTCATTTTTTAATATGACTTTACATTTGATATTCGATATGATGTAATTCATTGGAATTTCTGAAAGGATTATGCTTTTATCGCAAGACTTTTCGCCTGTAGAGTGACGTCACTCAGCGTTGAGGCTGGTGTTGAGCTATCGATAACGTGATCGGTATCGTCCTTCTAAACTGACGGTCGGTGTTGGAGCTCGGTTTAGCAGCCTTTCCACGCTCTCAACACCAACACCAACACCAACACCGTACTTGAAATCACTCAATAGATGTAAGACATGAGCTTTATTTACGTTTGTTGTTATCAAATTCTTTTGGAGGGTGGTAATGACAATTCATGTCATTACATAAGAGTTGATCCAGTTCTTCATTATTCGACTAGGCGTTGTGGCGTGCGCCTGTAATCCAGCTAACAGTGGAAGTTACAAACTGATTCAGCCGAGGATGCAGGTTCGAAAGTGAGTCACGTCTTTCGGATGGTGACGTTAAAGGTCGGTCCCCAGACGTAAATAATCATATCTGATTGATACACGTCTGTAAAAACCCAACACACACACTTCATTATTCATTAAGGAGGCGTATTTGATTTTCAATAGCCATGAAGGCTAGAAAGTAATGTACTACATGAAAAAGAAAGAGGCAATGGGCATAGGAGGTGGATCGTTTGGTAGGCTGACATATCATTTTGAATTAAACATGATTGTGCATAAAAATACAAGTACAAGAGCAAAGATTCTGATTAGGGAGGGGATGCATCACCAGGAAGTTAACTGTTAAGAAAAGTTGAGAAGGAAAAGTAAAAGGTAAATCTAAGAGTTTCAACATGTTTAATTGGCATTTCAAAATCACAGACGGCTTTGTGAGTTTAATAAAGAAAATTCACAAAGGCATGAATAAGAAAATGTCATTAGTTTCAGAAGTCAAATGCGAATGGAAACTAGAAATATCGCAATCTGTATTGCCGCGCAATGCGAATGTATCCCCTGGCAGTGGCAGCGATTTTGTGTCATCCTTATGTTCGAAGGAGGGACAAAGATCCCCTCTCCCCTCCCTGAAACAAAAGGATGACGTAGAGATCGCCACTAGTGGCTCGGACTATTGTCAAGATTAGGATAGGAGCAGCATCACCAAACCAATATGTGTGTAGATTAGAGTATAATGCATCTCTGTAGAAAATTTGAAAGAAATCTTTTAAGAAATGTGGCAGTTAGAGCGCACAAAAGACAGCCACCAAAATACCTTTGAACCTATAACAGACGGAACACGGGTGGCAGCATCACCAAACACTAAAGATGTGTAGATTGTACTAAGACAAACCTCCATACAACATTTGAAAGAAATCCGTCAAGATATGTGGCAGTTAGAGCGCATAAAAGACATATGACCTTTGACCATAAAAAAGAGGGAACAATGAGGGCAGCATCGCCCAAAAAGTGTAGATGTGTAGATTGTACCAAGATACATCTCCTTTCAAAATTTGAAAGAAATCCGTCATGAAATATGACCTGCAGAGCGCACACTAGACACCCGCCAAAATATGACCTTTGTCATTTGACCCTATAAAACACGGGACACTCGTGGCAGTATCACCAAAAACTATAGGTGCGTAGATTTTACCAACATACACTTCCATACTCAATTTGAAAGAAATCTGTTAAGAAATGATGCAGTTAGACCACACATTAGAGTGCACCAAGATATCTACCAAAATATGACCTTTGACCCTATAAAAGATGGAACACTGGTGTGTGTGTGTGTGTAATTGGGTTTTTACAGACGTGTATCAATCAGATATGATTATTTACGTCTGGGGACCGACTTTTAACGTCACCATCCGAAAGACGTGACTCAGTTTCGTACCTGCGTCCTCGGCTGAATCAGTTTGTAACTTCCACCCCACATCGCCCCGTGTGGAGGCAGCATCAGTAAAATCTATAGGCTTGTAGATCGTACCAAAATACACCTTCGATCAAAATTTGAACAAAATCCCTTGAGAAATGTGGCCTATAGAGCGCACACGGACCATCCACAAAAATATGGGCTTTTACCCTGTAGAAGACGGAACAATGGGGGCAGCATCACCAAAAGTTAAAGGTGAGTAGTAAGGCTGTGCATAACCGTGTAATGAGGTACTCGAGTACACTCCCAGTCTTGCCCGCGAATACTCGAATACTCGGACGCCATGTTTTTTTTGTTTTTTGTTTTTCTTTTTTATTAATATTTAAAAATAAAACTTAATACCTAGCTAGCCTTTAATTTGGTGATTTTACTCACAAATAAGCCTGAGTCGGTACAGTCCCGACTGTTTTTCCGACGCTCCAATAAAAATAATACAAATAGATCTAGTCTAGATCTAGTCTAGATCTAGAATCTATCAGCGTGTTTCCACAGAAAAAAGTATGTTACCGAAGAAAAGGATTATGTCGGAATGCGGACTTTGGACTTGCGCGCCCCTGTCAATCACTGAAGAAAAGGATTATGTCGCAATGCGGACTTTGGACTCGTGCAGCCATTGTTACCGAAGGAAATGATTATGTCGCAATGCGGACTTTGGACTAGGGCGGACATTGTCACCGAAGAAAAGGATTATGTTGCAAAGCGGACTTTGGACTCGCGCAGCCATTGCTACCGAAGAAAGGATTATGTCGCAATGCGGCCTTTGGACTCGCGCAGCCATTGTTACCGAAGGGAATTATGTCAGCGCTTTGGAGGCCTAGCTACCTTGCTCAGAAAAGATCTCCTGCGTAATAAATCAACACTTTTTATTAAATCTCTTCCCTTCAAATTAGGAAGGTAGGTTAGCTTTAAATAGTATTCTTTATTCGCATTATGTTGAGACACAGAGATGGTTGTAAAACCACTGAAAAAATAGCAACAAAAAAAAAAAAAAAAAAAAAAAAATGGCGGCCGAGTATTCGAGTACGAGAAATCGTACTCGAGTAGCTGTCAACAGTGCGAGTATTCGAGTATTCGACTACTCGTCGCAGCCCTAGTGTGTAGATTATACCAAGATACACCTCCATACAAAATTTGAAAGAAATCTGTCAAGAAATCATGCAGTTAGACCGCACACTAGAGTGCACACAAGACATCTATCAAAATATGACCTTTGACCCTATAAAAGACGGAACACTGGAGGCAGCATCACCAGATTATACCAAGATACACCTTTGTTCAAGATTTGAACAAAATCCCTTGAGAAATGTGGCCTATAGAGCGCACACAAACCATCCACAAAAATATGGCCTTTTACCCTATGGAAGACGGAACACTGAGGGCAGCATCACCAAAAGTTATAGGTGTGTAGACTATACCAAGATACATCTCCATACAAAATTTGAAAGAAATCCATCGAAGTATGTGGCAGTTACAGCGCACACAAGAATATGACGCGGCGGCGGGGGCGGGGGCGGACGCGGCAGCGGACGTGGCGTAAGGCTGCTGAATCCAAAGTACACCACCGACATACTGCCGGGGGATACAATCAAGTTGTAGTTTTCATTTTCTCACTCTTTCTTATTTAACAAATTTAACAAAAAAATATCAAGAGAAGAAAATTACAATTTAAGTCAGAAATTTGTCATTTAATGTATTTTACTTTTCTGTAATGTCAAAAATCCTATAAATTCTTCACTCTCAACGAGTGTAAGAAAAAAGAGAAGAAAACAAATAATTGAGGAATCGTTGATACCGTACTCTTGCCATTTATCTTAATGCCTTTCCTGTTTAAAGGGCCCATGCCATCCAAATACAAGTTTATTCCTGTTGGTGTGTAGTCCTGCATACATCTCATATTTTGATATGTAAACTTCTGAATGTGTTTGCAACACTGCAACACTTTGTCAGGTGATAAAAACTAATGTAAGCAAGCATGTTTTATACTCTATGGGAGGACCGGCGCGACGGTCAATAATTGGAACAATAACGCACGAGGCCTATTGGCCGACGCACACGGTGCTCGACCAATCAGCAGGCCGCTGGTTTGGCTAATTATGCACAAGGCCCAATGGCCGCTTACCAGTAAGTTGCTATATCAGACATGTCAGACTAAACTAATATTCTACAATAGACAATGGTATGTAATTTCCCCAAGCTCAGCACACGGTCATAATAGAATTACGTGCTTTCATACATGTACAATATATCATCATTGCCTTTGTCTTCCTGGTGATGCTACAGCATGTCTGACATAGCAACTTGTATGTTGGTATTGTATTACGTATTGTAACAGGTATTGTAACATTGGTTGGCAGGGGCCCTTTAAGTTCCTTCTTACAAACAGGTACAATTTAGAGATGTTTTACTTTAACAGTCAAATTTGACAGTAGTTTTACAGTATTATTCATTGTACCATCAGTGAATCAAGATCAATTAATGTAACATACAGTAATGAACATATATATGAGTTGCCTTACGAGTAATCTGTGTGACATGTACATTATATTAGCATGACAATCAAGATTTTTGGGACTAATATTCAAAGTAAACAGGCAAGCTGCATCAATGAGAAATTGTCTACACATACGTCAGGCATAAATATGATAATAGCTGTCATCGTCGCCGTCATCAGCATCATTATACTTGACTTCGCCATAGATGCTGATTTGGTATTTTGAACGCTCTGCTGATTTATTTGATGATCCTTTCTGTGCTTGATTTTTTATGATTGATTATGGTTCAAAGTTTTTGTATGATTGATTATATTTGTGTATTCATTTTTTGAATGTGACAGGATAAACCTCCGGGGAGTTTCATACGCCCTCGATATGATCCCATTGATCATTTTTATCCAGTGAGCACTGTTATTTTTATGTTAATTATTGTCGTCTGAGAGAGTTGTTCGCTCCCTTAGATATTTGAATATTGTGTGTATTTTTTTGTGTGCTCGAACGATTTATACGAACCTTGATTATTTGTGTGATTATCTATATTAAATTGTTGATATTAATTATATAATCTTATTGTTTGATAGTGTGGTTTTTTCCTCATGAGATCGTAAATTTAAAAAGTACAACCACTGCCAGGGGAGTTCTACACCTCCAAGTCGTTAACCCAGCCCCTACCATTAGTAAACAAAGCATGAACAAATTCAATTAAATTTGTCACTTGTAGTAAAGAGAGACTTGAATCATTTACCTGCTAGTCTGTAGATCCCATATTCTGATGTGACTGTCGTCTGATACGGAGAAGAGATGGAGTCTCTCAGAGTCAGGATGAAACTGTACAAGACTGTATGAATGATCAATTTCAGTGTAAAATGGTAGAATTACAAGCAGTACTCACCAATAAAGCTTACTGATTCAATACTGTGAGGTGAAAACAATGATAAATAAATAACATATCAATGTGCAACATGAGGCAATCTACATATTTCTGGCTTTGCCAAATGGCGCAAAGGCCATTGTCACTACTTCTTCCATCTATTGTTCAAAGTACTCTACAAGTACACAATGGGGCTGATTGGACCCATTCACATCTTGTCATTCGTACTGTGCATGGCCAAGTTTGGTGCGTTCACACTTTTCTTCATCCCAACATATGCTACGGATGACTGACAAAGGAAAGCTGCTGACTTAAAGGTGAAGTCCACCCTGATTTTAAGTTGGTTTTTAATAGAAGAAGAAAAATGAGAGAAACAGGTCAGTGAAAGTTTGAACAAAAACCGATTAAAAATAAGAAAGTAAATTAATTTTTGAAGGTGCCATCAATCAAACACAAATTGACAACTCTGTGACGTATCTTGCGAGCTCCCCTCCCACTTGCCCTGTACTGAAAATCTTCAAAATTTTCCTTAAAGAGCAAGTCCACTCCAAAAATAAATTACTTTTAATATAAGCAGAAAAATCAGACAAACCAATCAAAAAAAGTTTGGGCGAAATCGGATAACTAATTAGAAAGTTATGAATTTTTAATGACATGAAAAACTTTGAAAATCACTAGACAAATTGGCAACTCATGAGTCTGTGACGTCATGTCCTCACTATCCACTAATTATTTTCTTTATATTGATAATATAAATTTCCTATTTTCCCCCTAAGAATCTTATTTCTTCACACCAGCATCCAAGTCAGATTGATAGTAATATGTTTTTGTGTGGATGCACTAATATAGAGTAATTTTTTTCCAGGTGAATCATGAAAAATGTGAATTTTGATAAACTATATATAAAAATCAATAATTATGAATATACAATATTAAAAAAATAGTATCAATTCTTCAAAGTTCATAAAAGATTTTGTGAAATGTCATGCACGTAATATGATACAAATCATATAACCTGGGCAAAGGCATGGGGAAATCAAGTTTTGGGGGATAAAAAGGAAGATTAATGGGATTAAACTATATAAAGCAATTGATAAATAGTGAGGACATGACGTCAAAAACTGATAACCAAATTGGCAATTTATGTAGTGATTTCCATTGTTCCATTGTTACATACTTTTTCAAAAATTCATAACTTTCTTATTAGTGATCCGATTTTGCTCAAACTTTTTTTGATCGGTTTGTCTGATTATTTTGCTTCTATTGAAAGTGATTTATTTTTGTGTGGACTTGTACTTAAAGGTAACGCAAAGTTTTGGAAAATTTTGAAATTGGATGGATAGTAATTCTTTATTTAAAAAATATATATTTGGATGCCCCTGTGGATGTATTATAAGCACTAAAAATTAAGGCAATATCTTTCCTGAAAAGAAATCAGACCAGTAAAAGGTTGTAGAGGACTCTTTGTAGTAATGAAAAACGATACCACACTGACTTTTGGAACTTCTCAAAATTATTGTGTAATAGTAATCTTGATAAGTCAGCTATAAATCGTTTTCTTATTCCCAACCTTTTTTTAGTGACAAGGCATCTGATATATTTAGCCATTTTAAAAACAAAGTCGGAGCAAGCCTAAAGAGAATAGATAGATCTATGATAAGACTGGAGTATAAGTTGGCCATCTACACTAGATATTTGCAGCCATCTGTTAGTTTTCTTTTGACTATTCATACCCAAAAGTTTCAATTGACCATCTGCCCCAAGGAATGCATATACCCCAGATGTCTGACATCTATTGGCAGGGCCATACTTCGGCCCTAGTGAGATTGAAAGCAAAAGGGGACCCTTAAAGGCATCGTTTAACAATGTTAAATCTGAGATGCACGGCCCTACGTGTTATCAGTGTCTGTGATATGGTGTATTATTGAAGCCCTAAAAAAAATTGCGCTTCAAAATGATCAAGAAGTGCCTCAAAAAAGTAACAAGTGAAACGCTCTCGGCGGTCTCGCCTGCATTACGCAATTCAGCATTACGCAATTCAATATGATGAAAAATTGAGGTTGGGACATTATTTTTATAGGCAGGGTGGCCCATTTGCAGACCCCCGAAAATGAAATCCTCTGAATATAATAAGCATTTTGAAGTGAATATTGATTATGAATCATCAGAATAATTATTTACTGTATCATAAGAATACAATATAATGAGATTTAGTGTATGGGTAAGACTATAAATGTTTCAATGCTTGTCAGTAATTTACAAATAAAGTTATCTAATAAACTTTTTAAGAAAAGAGGAGTTTTCAGCATTTTGTGTAAGAACAATTGGAAAGTAAAGCCCATCTACATCACATCAAGTCTCATTAGCATAATGAGAACATTATTATGAGATATACTCCAATATATATTATCGAAACATCAATATTGTCACCTAGCTGTAACTGATCATGTACATACTAGGCCTGGGATCGAATACTAAAATTACTATTAGAATATTCATGGGAAAGTACTTGAATGATTCGAATATTTACTTTCATGAAATATGAACAAATAACAACAATTTATTTATTAATTCTCATATTAAATTTTGAGAACATAATCCAAGTCTACTGACCTAAAATGACCTTTGACCTTGACTTTGTGACCTGGAATTTGTGTCACATGATTTGTGATACTTGATAGCCCTTGGGTACAAGTTTCATGGAATTTGAACAAACACTTTTGAAATTATGCTAAAATTTCAAAATCTTGATGTTGATGCCACAACAAAGTCTAAGTTTCCAGACCTGAAATGACATTTGACCTTTACTTTGTCACCTAAAAGACTAATAACATGATTGGTGATACTTGATAACCCTTATGTTCAAGTTTCATGGAATAGGAATGTATACTTTCAAAATTATGATAACAATTAAAAAATCTTAGCCTGATGCCACAACATAGTTAAGTTTGTTGACCTGAAATGACCTTTGACCTTGACCTAGTGGGCTGAAATTCTACTCACATGATTGGGGATACTTGATAACCCTTTAGTCTAAGTTTCATTGAATAAGAACTTATACTTTCAAAATTATATTACAAATTCAAAAACTTAACCTCAGGTTAAGTTTTTGATGCTGATGCCACAACATAGTCTAAGTTTGTTGACCTGAAATGACCTTTGACCTTGACTTTGTGACCTGAAATTTTTCTCACATGATTGGGGATACTTGATAACCCTTTAGTCCAAGTTTCATTTAATAGGACCTTATACTTTCAAAATTATATTAACAATTCAAAAACTTAACCTTAGGTTAAGTTTTGATGTTGACGACGCCGCCGCCGCCGCCGCCGCCGCCGCCGCCGCCGGAAAAGCGGCGCCTATGTCTCGCTTTTTGCTACGCAGGCGAGACAAAAATCTTTGAGTGACCGGTTTTACCATACCCATTTTACCCAATAGACTGTAGTGTTATGAAAACCGTTAGGAAAACGCAAAATTTGGTTTCGATTTCCAATCATAAATATCTTGATAATCAGAGAGGCGATTGGCTTGTAAAAGTCATGGGGTTCCTGCCTGACCTTAAGGTTTATAATTATCATTGCAGCATGAGCTAAATCCAGAATTTTGTTTCAGAATCTGAGACAAAGTTACCAGATCCCTTTAAGTAAACCATGCTCTTGATTGCACTATTGACAGAGAATCACAATGGACACAGAAGCAGTCATCTATTGTAGTGTGCCAACATAACCTTAGTAGAATAGAAGATACAGTTGATGTTCGCAATAGCTCATGGAACAGAGTGAAAAGAGCGACACCCTCCACATTTTGGTAAACTGTACGGTCTTTTTTGAAAGATACAAATTGCATCATAACAACATTCTATGTTATTTGTATAGAACAGCTAAGGAATCATCCCCCCCTAGATTATGTGAAACCATGAGCCGAACTTGAAAATTGTACTATTGCAGGGGGTACCATTCTCCCTCATATCCTTATTACGACACAACATCCTGACCTTGTAATGATTTGGGAGACCATGGTGAAGATCTTGGTCATAGAGCCATTTGAGACAAACATTGATGAATCACATGGGAGAAAATTAGACTTAAAGATCTTATCAATGATTTGGGAGACAATGGCTACAGAGTTAATTACCTTGCAATCGAAGTAGGAGTACACGGAGTACATTAACTTTTGAATATGTCCGTGCTTCCAACAAGCCAATGCACCCTTTATTGTAGTCCCGTCCGTTAGTATTTAAGACGAGTTTTCGCAATTGCCAACAAACACAACCGAAGAAAGTTGACGTTATTATTTCTATGCTTCTACTTGCTCTTGCCCATCACACATCCAAATGTTATATTTTTATTATGTTTAACAATACTTTCATACGTTTTTCGTTATGATCCATTCTTGAAATCGCTTGAAAATCGTGATAAATCACTGCGATTACTGTCGGAAAATAAAGTACACACACAAAATCAATGCCCCCATGCACAGCCCAGCGAAATAGACCAGAAGAGACTTGGTCACCAAACTATCCCAGAGGGCATTTAAAATAGGGCCTGAACGTAACATACAGGTATTCTTAATATATTGGCGATAGCGAGAATTTCACATTTAGTGCATACACTCTATTTAGGGGTTTTTGTTTAAATACTATTTTTTAATCATGAGGCCTACATTTCTGATAATCCAAGTGGTATATCTGTCATGTGAATTTCCAACTGTGCTTTTGTTTATCTGTGCCTTACCTGACAACGCCCTGAGAGCCCTTGAGGTTATGGGTGCAGTACTGGCGGACGATGTCCCAGAGTTTGATGGTACTATCACTGCTTCCTGTAGCCAGGAGGGTGGATGTCGAGTCAAAGGCCATACTCACCACTGGACCTCTGTGCAAAGACTGAGTAAAAACAAAAATAGAAACATTAAATGTGTAGATCGTCACCATCACCACCACCACCACCATCATCAACATACACCATCATCATACACCATCATCATTACTATCACCATCATCATTACCATTATCATTATCACCATCATATACCATCATTATCACCATCACTACCATCATCATCATCATCATCATCACCACCATCATCATTACCATCACCACCATCATCAATACCGTCCCCATCATCCTCACCACCATCATCACCATCATCATTATCATTACCACCATTATCATCGTCATCATCATCATCATCATCATCACAAACACAATCATACACCATCAAAAGCTCCCTCAGCAAGCAACTGTCTAACCCTGACCCTGATCTGACTGTAACCCTTATGCATTGTACTGATGCAGGGTGGGGTATTCTTTGTTTTATAATAAAGAGAAGCTAGAGTTCTCATAAAGGTAAGAACAAAATTGTGACCTTTCTCGTTCTAATCCTTTCCCCATGGAAGAATATCACAAAAGCAATGGCTCCTGAGAACGACTGCTCTTCAAAGAAATGGCTGAAACTTTGGACCAAAATTTCATGCCATGTGAAAGAAGTCCCATATATCTATTTCTGTTTGCAAGGCGTGTGACTTTCGGCATGATCGAGTCAATTTCTAATTATTTTTTGTGATTTCAAAATCTCACAATATACAACAATTTTTATGTATGCTTGCACAAAATAATCACATAACAAGGGCCCCCGTCTTATAAAGAGTTGCAAAGGAATTGCCAGTCCTCCAATCAATCGCAAGTTTGTAGTCCCCTACCTCTTATGTACATTGTTGCAATTGATATTAATCACAAATAAGTTGCGATTAATATCAACTCTTTATAAGACGGGGCCATTCAACTTTATCTTGAAGCCTCTATTTTACCTGCCAAGTCCTAGTACATGAACCATCTTTCCAGTTCCATTGCTTGAGTAATGAGTTCCTGTATGCCACCACAAGAATCTAAACCAAAGTGAGAGGAAAGACACATACCCCCGGTATAAATTTAAAAGGAGATCCTCACTCTGCTTGCATCATCCAAAGAAGCTTAGATTGATTACTACATAAAATTACACTTCACTACCTTTAGACCAACAGTATTATTCATATTTCTTATGAAGATATTATCAAAGTGATTGGTGAATGCCCATGACTCTCATCCAAGAGGCCAAGGGATCGATCCTTGCTCGATGCTACATCCTTGGAAGCCGTTTTCCCCACATTCTCCCTCTCGACCCAGGTATAATAAATGGGTACCTGACAATGCTAGGGTAATAATGATTGATAAAAATTGCTTAAGATATACATGTACTATTTAAACAAAAACGAATAGGAAGTGAAAGGTCGCAACTATTGTCATGCATATATATATAGACAGCTAGCTCGGTGACTATGCCCACCGAGACCGGATCGGTCAGTTCAGCCGCATGAAATAGACTGGAAGCGACTAAGTCACCAAGCTATCCCAGAGTGCATTTGAAATGGAGGCATGAAATTAACATCAGGGTATTTGGCCATGAACTTCAACTTCCGGGAGATGGATTAGGAAGCTGGCCAAGGACAACCTCGCACCTTTCTAGTTCTTGAAGAGGATGTGAAGACCGTTTGCAGGTAAATGCATACAAAACAAAGCTGAATTAGAATGCCTTCTGCTTGTGAAAGAGCATTAATGGAAGGCACTAACGTGAAGAATAATTGGGAATTGAGATGTCAAAAAAGAACTTTACTTAGTGTCATGCATTCTGAAAGAAAAGAGAAGATAAAAGAGAGAGATAGAGATAGAGAGAAAGAGATACATCAGGAATGATAAGGAAAGATGAAGATGATCAAAGAGAGAGGAACAAAAGGAAACACCTAGGAAAAAAGATAGAAACAATGGACTAATTTAAAACAAAAGTGGAGCCTATCTTAGTGCACTTAGAAAATGGGAAGGTGGTATATGCTGCATTAATGGCTTCGGTAAAATGTATAGATTACTTGAAGATTCCCTAACCTTCTTAGTGCCTGAAAGGTCTGATATATAGGCCCTAGGCTGACGATTTTTGTTAAGTTTTGTCACTTACAGTGAACCTAGAGCAAATAGTTAACATCAAATCGATGATGTTACATCACTAAAATAGATTATCTCTACCCATCAACCCTATATTTAAGAAGAAAAAAAATTATCTATATATTAATACGCAAAATCGTCACGGGGTACATAACGGTCTATGAATGTGCTTTTTCTGACATCAAAAACGTCTTTCCTCGACCGTACCCGCCTTTGCCGTGGCACGGGAACGGCGACACAATTCAAAGCGGACCCGCTCCCGCATGCCGCGTGCCATGTCGTTAAAGGTGGTTTCGGGGTCCCGGGGAGGACGGGCGGACGAGAGCACGGCCGGCGTCGTCCGTGCAAGGAGGCGACGAACCCGCGAGAGTGAGGCAGCGAGGCGTGCACCCGCCCTCTGTCTTATGGATCAAAGAGATACACTATCAAGAGATGATCCACTCCATAATGTGTTGTAGCAGATGCTCAGTGCAATGGATCGGGCCTACTCCGTGTTAGGCATCTTGCTGTATGATATACTTTGTAGGAACTTCACGGGCATTTTAGAGAAATACACAGCCAGTGACAATCCACTCAGGTCATGTAGCGTAGCAAATACATGATGCGACGGGTTGGGCCTATGCCGTGTGAGGCATCTTGCTATATGGCCAGCAGCCAAACTGACAGGAACGTATATGTACTGTTGGTTCTAAGCTCAGTCGGTCACGTATATCACACACACAGTCGAGTTAATTTGTGTGACTGCTACAATATATTGGCACAAACCGTCCGATTTTTCGCGTAAAATCTTTACTTTGAAAATATTTATACAAATTCTATGAACCATGCCAACATAATCATAATCCAAGCTTCTGCTTTATTGGTCTTTTCATGAAAACTACATTGAAATCACAACAATAATACCGCAAATAGATTGTAATTATTGAGATCATATAACCGACGAGAAGGTAAATTCAGCGAGTTTACGTAATTTCAAATGCCTCCGCACGGGCAACTCCCGGGTGTCGGGCCAGTCTCGGCGCTCACACCATGCAATTTATTCTGTGCGATAACTGCACCACTCTAGCTACTGCAGTACCTGTATAGCGTGTATTTGTTTCATGTTTGAGCCGTGCAATTGTTGTTTTCTTTTATTTCTTTTCTGAATGTGATGTGAATGTGAGTACGGTACATACATGCTATTACAGAAGTGTCCAAGGAATGATAGGCCTACAGGTGGAAGGGATATAAAACAAATATACAATGACTCATTCTCGGAACAAGCTAAAACTATTCACACTCATGCAGGAACATCAATAGTACTGTTCTCCCTCGGGCCGCGATGGCCCTCGGGAGAATACACAATTTGATGTTCCTGGCCTTCGATGCGAATAGTTTTAGCTAGATCCTCGAGTGTCATTGTATATTTGTATATTTGTATATTATTTTTAGTGCATGCATGAGAACAATATTCGTATAGATAACGAGAGTGAGGATCCGGAAAGGGATAGTGAAAATAGGAACGAATTTAAGTGACGACAATAATCGTAATTAACGAAAGTGAAAACTAAGTCTAAAATATATGCATTAATTTTAATTACAAATTATTGATTTCATTGTTTTCTTCCAATTTTCAAGTTTTATTACATGATACAGATTTAAAAAAAACAATTCAAAACGATACATGGGACAGCAAACAAAAGGTTGATATTCTAACGAGTAAAATATTAGTGAAAAGAAGAAGAAAAATTATAAAATGATAAAAAGTAGGCCTATACAATGAAGAGAAATAATATCATCTAGCACAGAAATTATCTTTTATAAAAATATAATAATAATTATAATATTTAAAAATAAAAAATAAAATAAAAAATCGATAGCACATATCTATTTACAACCCCCCCCCCCTAGAATCCCGTGGATTTTCCACGGGTCCTGCTAGTTATTCATTATTATTTATTATTCTAGCTCTTCGTTTTGAAAATTACAATAAGACTTCGAGCTCACATGGTGTATATTTATTATTTACAGGTAGGATTTCACCAAAATGATGGTCCCGGTGGCGCCTTTCTTGACACCGAATTATTGACATCAAATTAATGCAATAACATCAGAATCATCTCGTCTGGCAGCCATTTTGGATTTGACCGGCGGCTCCAGGGGTGCCCTTCTCAGGGTTGGCAATTTCAGGAAATACTGGTATTTCCTGACGGGGGCTGGAAATACTGGGAAATACTCCTATGCGTACCAATGATTTTTGTACAATGGGTAATAAGGGATCATGGCACTGATGGCAATATCTTTATCTCACTAATTCTATTTTTCAATTAGGCTTCAAATGTTTCTTACCCGGTAGTTGTTAATATTCAATAACTTTACATATTTCTTAGAACTAAAATTGCTTGTTTGGACATTTTATTCAAATTTCAAAGATATGAATTCAAGACATGTTCTCCTGCTCTCAACCTCATAGCAGTACATAAATGGGTGAAAAACCATATTCTGAATAGTTTTGTTTTTGAATGCTCTAAAACAATACACAATCAAAAATGAATTATTGTCAAGTACAGCAATGTGAATAATATACATGTGCAGTCAAGCCTGGAAATAAGTGGGCGCAGGGCACAAATTTGCGCTCGGTAGAGCCACCAATTGTGCCCGTAAGGATCTAAAACTAGACGGCCAGGCGCAAGTGTTTGCCGTGAAAATGTGCCAGTTGGTAGGCACGTTCATGAGGCACTAGATGGCGCTGTCGCGCACATACAGAAATCTGAATGCCCTGTTTGCAGTGAGTCGGCACTAAACAGCCCACAGCTTGGATAAGGCAAGTTGGAAGAATATATCTTTTCATAAATGTTATCCGCTCTTACCCCTAACCATCCTATGTTTAATGTAAGTAAAAATAACATGCGAGTGTAAGAAGAAAAACATTGGGTCCATTTAATACCGATAAAACTTTCTAAATATTAGCCTAGAAATTGCCACCAAACTGAAAAAATTGGGATATTTTTCCTGCAAATCTACCAAGCTTCTAGAGTATAAAATACGTCCGACAAGTACCGGTAATAAAAATATGATTTTCTGAAAACTTTGAGAAATAAACTGAACTAGACCGGAATGAATTTCAACATAAATTATACTGTAGCTCCTTAACTCACCTCATCATCTTTAGTGACAGCAAAACATGTCACTTCATCTGCACCCTCCTGTTAAAATAACGTAAAAACTCACAAGTTTAATACAATTATTTTCTGCTTAGCTATTTACTGGTCATTATTCAACCATTGTCTCATTTTTATCATTCATATTCATAAAGCTGCAAGCACATCACAAGGTACAGAAAAATCTAAACTGTAAACAAAACTAGATGGATCCATCAATCGGTTCTTGAGAAAACGCGATCACGAGAACAGGATGGACGGACGGACAACCTGAAAACATAATGCCTCCGGCTACTTCGTTGCAGAGGCATAAAAGACAAAATTGTATATACAGATGTAAGTAATAATTGTAAACTGTCAGATTCCTGATTTTTTTTAAATAATTAAAATAAGAAGATTTTTTTAAACTGTAGGAAAAATAAATGCTGTATCAGATGCAAAAAGGCAAATTGGCAAGCCTACGGTAAGTTACTTTGTACCATACATTAGGGACTTTTAGATTTACATGACGGGAGCGTGGACTGCAGCGTGTGAATTGTGTTAAGGCACTGGGCCGTGCCCGGCAGTGCCTTAAAAGGACATCACAGTGCCTTATAAGGACGTCACACGTTGCAGTCCACTATGTCGAAGTGCAAATCTAAAAGTCCTTTACACCAACCACATCTACGATTCATGTCATTGTAAATTCTCTATCAAACTTTTTTCTTCTTCTTCTTCTTTTTTTTTTTGGGTAAAGTATCAAAATTTAAAATTTTGCAAAATCTTACGTCTTTGATGCTATGAACAGTCTTCCCTGTCGCAGCATCCAGAATCTTCACTTCATCTCCATTTGTACAGAAGATGTGGCTGCCATCTGATGCTACATGGACTTTTCCTCCAGTGTAGAATGCTTCGATTCTGTTTGCTACTCTGAAACTGAATGAGAAAACTGTCAAAAGTTAGCACTGAGGGTTGAATTGTTCATCAAAAATCATTAGCATATTTTAGCAGCATTCAAAAGTAGAGAAGAACATAAGCAGCAATATGCTGATTATAGACTTACTGCCCTCAATATTTAAAATGTAAAAGTCATTGTGAAACCTGTGAAAAGAGTGTGGGATTTGGAAGTGGTTAAGAGGGAAAGGAAGACCAAAGTTTTCTTGGAAAGATATGGTGAAGTAAGAAAGCAGCAAGGTTGGTCTACATGAGGAGGATGCTCGAGACAAGAAGTGAAGAAGGGAGGGTGTGTCATCATGGCGCGAAAGTCAGTAACCCCTCATAAGAGGGAAAATACTGACTTTAATCAATAATGATGATGATTGAGAGGGATATGGTCTGGAAATGCACAAGAAGAGAACAATACATGTAGTAGTGTTGTTGTTGTCATCAGAGGTACAATAAGTCAAGTAACATACCAAATGACTTCTTCATGTAAGGATGTACGGGAGTTAACAGATACGTCTGCGCTTGCGCGAATCTCTGATATCAATTTCCGGGGTCAGGTCATTCGTACATAGAATAGCTCTGCCAACTGTGATCAACGTGCTCAACCCGCGAACGGACAAGACTACGAGTTTGTTTCGGAAAATATCTCGCTGTATATTTCTTCTTATCAATCTATTTCATCTCCTTGGTCATAATAAATAATATTACTAGCTATTACTGTGACTTTGATTGACATTTTCTTCCTAGAAAGTTGCAAAAACAGACTGAGTACTTGTGTATAAAACTGTGAGTGGCGGGAAAGTTATGAAAGAGAGAATGAGATTACAGTACAAGAATAAAAACAAAGAATAACATAAGAAAAAGGTGATAGAAGGAAGAAACAAAGAATAACATGAAGAAAGATAGAAAGAAAAAATGATAGAATGATAACAAAAAACAATCACACAAGAGATGATAGAAGGAAAAAAAGAATAACATAAGGAAAGACAGAAAGAGAAATATAATGGAAAGATAAAAGATAAAAATGTGCCCATCTCTTGCCTCATTCAAACGAAAATATAAACGTCATCTAATGAAGGAATTTCATTTCATCTTAATTATGTTTAATTAGCCTGTACACATTTGTTCATGTACTACCCACTCTTTCTTTTCTCTTTACTTTGTATAATTATCTGCGGCCCCTGGAGCCCAGCCTTTGAAAGGCCAATGGCCTCTGCTGGCTCCTCCATATTCTTTGTATTGTTTATATATTTTCTTATATGTATAATATATTGTTGATTGTTGACTTGGTATGCGGGCCTCTAGGGCCTTAGGGCATTGAACAACCCTACCCTTTAATGCATAGTTCCTGGTCACCCTTGGGCAAGGTGTAGCACCCGACAGCCTTCCCCGAGACCATAGAAATACTGGGATGATGTCCAGCGGGGGCTATAGCCTATCCTGATCCGGGTAGAGGGTACTTGTCAGCTGTAGTGAAAGCAAACCTTCTAGTGGAGACCAGCCATGATGAAAATTGGTCCTGCGGAAGGCAACGGAACCCACCGCAGTATTATCCTCAGGATGACCCAATACATATGATATGATAGTTGTCAATTCAAATCAAGCCAAAGACGTTAACGGGACCCTAGACACTAGATGCCAGGGTGTCGCGTCCGGCAGGGCCAGCAGTGAGGATGGTCAGGTCGTCATCCAGCAAAGTCCTCACCTGCATGTTGGCACATGGAATACTAGAACAATGAGAGACGACAATATAGAAACTATCAAACGTGAGATGCAACGTTATAACATGAACTTGCTTGCTCTGACTGAGGTTAGATGGCTGGACAGTGGTGAGTTCATGAGTGATGAATTCAGAGTGATATACTCTGGAGGGAAAGTACGACAACGTGGTGTTGCTCTTTTGCTGGACAAGCAAACAGCAAAGAATGTATGTAGGATTGAGGCTGTAAGCGATAGACTGCTCTCGGCAGAACATGAACGGTCCGTTACCGGGACTCGATTGCTTCGCGGTGGGAAGCTGACCGGCTAGCTTTTTGCCAAAACAACGCTAAGTCGGCTGCTGGCAAAATGAAAGTAACTACGATCGAGAACATCGTAGGTGTTCTTAACTTGTCAATAAGAGAATTCTAAATTCTATTTGAGATGAAATAATAAACTAGACCTACAAACAAACCTTGACAGATCTCTAATGACTATTTGAATGCTTGTTAATTTCTCCATTTGATGATTTGTTTTCTTGATCCTTCGAAACATTTGTAAGTACGTGCATGCGCCACAGCACCATCTATATCTAGCGATCGCATGAACGTACGTGCGCTAGCCTATATAGTAACAACAGGCGCATTTTCACTTCAAGCACTTGCGCCTCAAGAAATGCACACACTCAATACAAAGCTAGTAGAGAGCTCGTGGGCGGCAATTGTTTGGTGATTTGTGTATTTTTTCTGTCCTAATATTTTATGGGCGCATTTTCACGGCAAACACTTGCGCCTTGCCGTCTAGTTTTAGATGATTATGGTCGCAATTGGTGGTTTTATGAGCGCAAATTTGCGCCCTGCGCCCACTTAATCGAAGACTTGGGTGCGTCATTGATGTGTCGTGTACTTCCAAATCGATGACGCATATTACCGTCATGGAAGCGAAAGGTCAGTCACAACAATGACCCATGTGTGTGTCAAAGTCCATCACTTTACCGTGAGTGCGTCAATAGGACCGTCATGTAGTATCCCTCCGAGTAGCTCAAGCTAGACGCAGTTGAAGAAAAAAAAACACGATCGCGAGACTGCCGAATTCACAGCGCAGTTTTGTCTGAAAATGCGAGAAATTGGCCAAATTTGTATTCAGTTTAATACTAAATACTCACTGGGCTCTCTGATATATTCTTTTTTCCATCCGATGTCAAACTAGACCTAGACCTCTTTCCTGAAAGTTTGAGCTATATTTGATCAGAAAAATGCACAAATCAAACACGATTTGTGATCTGCACCACTACATTACATACGCCCTTGGTACCAGAGATCTATTGACCTAAGCTTGCTACCTGTGCGGGCCGGCTGCGGCCATGGCGCCGTCCGGCAAGCCATACTGCCGTCAAGTGAGGGACTGCCGGCGTGCGTGATGGTGAAATGATTTTGTATATTTTTAGTACGCAAAATGCAAGGCGGGACAAAAGCATTCTGCATCGCAGTGTGTGCAAAATGATGTGCGTCCTGGGTCCGTCATTTTCCTGAAATGGTGCGTCACAATTTGGACTCAAATATGCGTCCATGTTTCCTAATGGTGAGTCACTTTTTCTGACGGAGGGTGCATCATGGTGCATCAAAGGGTGACGCACATCGGTACAATGACGCACCTTTCCTGGGGGTCAAGAGGTGTGTCTTACAAATGACAGCTGCATAAGTTGAAAAGATTGTATTTTACTGCTATTTAGGTGTCATCAATTGTCACTAAAGTACCGATTTTTAGTGAACTCTGTTGAGTTTTGTACAGTGGTGTTTGAAATGTTGATAATCAATAGAACAGTTTTTAATACACAGCCAGGATAGTAAATGCAGCTATGTGTGCTCCACGTCACACATAGCTGCATTAAGCTGTGCTATTGATTCTCAACATTTCAAAGAGCACACATAGCTGCATTACTATCCTGGCTGTGTATTAAAAACTGTTCTATTGATTCTCAACATTTCAAACACCACTGTACAAAACTCAACTGATTTCACTAAAAATCGGTACTTTAGTGACAATTGATGACACCTAAATAGCAGTAAAGTACAATTTTTTCAACTTACCGACGTTAGAAAGAATAATTTAAAAATTCAAATTGTAAATCTGTCAACTTGCCGATCAGCCACATCGGCATGATTGTGTGCATTTGTGTGTTATAAGTGTATTGACTATTAATGTGTTCAAATGCTGCCTATTAACACGTAGTGCAGCGTTAGAGGTCAATATGCATTAGCATTAGCCTCTTGTCGATGGCCCTGGCGCTGTTGGAGTCCGTAAATTCTGGCGAGCGAAGCGAGCAAGAAACGAGGCGCTTGCGCCGAGGGCCTCTTAACAAGTGATCTGCATTATATATTCATGAGACCCGATTTCCTACTGAATTATGCATGTATACGTGAATAATGTAACCACCGCAGCGATTGCCCAACAAAGCCCGGCCAGTCTCACTCTCACGGAGGAAATCCGCACAGAGCGGTAGATATTACGTCATAGTAGCTCTCTCTGATTGGATAATTTTCACCGAACTTCAGTTGGGTCGGAATATTCGCCAAACAATGAAAAACATAAGAAATTCATATCACTTGTTAAGAGGCCCTCGGCGCAAGCGCCTCGTATCTGGCTCGCTTCGCTCGTCAGAATTTACGGACTCCAACAGCGCCAGGGCCAACGACAAGAAGCTACATTAGCATTGACTCTCTAGCTCTATGCTTTGCTGGAGTGCTCCACGCCAGAGTCACGGGTCAAAGTGTGGATACGATTTTGAACTAGCGCCAAATCCATAACTAATATTAAGTTATTAATTAAGTATACAGACTATACACCAATTACCATGTATATAACATCGGCAACACATATTTAAAGAAAAGGCCGAATTCTGGCCTCTGGCCTCGCCCTGGGTGGGGAGAGGTGAAAAATAAGTTGTGAGCGTTTTTCATTGTTATTACCGTAATATTAGGGCGTCTGAACGATTTTTCAATTTTCCCTTTTGGTTTGTTTTTCACCATTGTGGTTGGATAATTTTTTTTTTTAATTCACTCAGAATGATACATTTCGTATTTGAAGACTCACCGATGTTTCTATCAAAAGATAAACCCCCCCAAATCCCTTTAATATTCATCCTTTTTTTGTTAGAATCGACCAAAAAGACGTACACGCAGAGTTATCATATTTTGCTAAATTTAGCAAAACAGCTGCATTGCGCAATATGCAAGCGTACGCGTGTTGCTTAGCTGCATGCGCAACTTGAGCGCGATCGCAAGCTCAACTTCCCTAGTCTTCCGTGTGCGGGTCCGTTACACGCGGTCGGATGCATATGTATGTGCAGATTTTACGCGCTGTCACCATGGGTTCAGCCTGCGCGGAGCTCACGCCTCCCTACTTAGCTGATCCGAAAATGGGGAAGGGTATTTTCAACCTGTAATCGTTTGTGATCCCTGGGGGCTAGCGAAAACATAAGCGCATGGATATATTCCTTACGACTGGGACTACTTATCGCTTGGGGCCTCATATCTCAAAAGTGGCAAATTTCGGAGCTAGCCTGGAAACAATGTTTAAATAGCTGTTTTGATGTACAATGAGTTTACGCGCTCTGATTGGCCGATACGCTAAGTGGCTTCGATTTTTAAATGAGAGAGGGCCTACTTAACTAAAAGCGCGACTTAAGTTCAATGGCAAAGTCAATACGAAATATTACGTCACATCACAGAGATTTTGACATGACGTACTTTAAACAGGTGACACACTTCACACATAACTGACACACACATAAAATAGAAAAACCAACAAACATTTCAGAATAAATTTCCAGTTTGTACCTTAAATATGACGAAATGAGAATTTTTCAAACTTAAGACTTAGTTAAGTAAGACTTTAACTTAAGTGAAATACTTAACTTTTCAAGGACGCCGATAAAATTGTAACAAATAGAGGGTTTGACTGAAATATCGTAATTTTGGTATTGGTAAAAACGGAAAATCGCAAGCTATCTCCTCGCACTAATATCTTAGGCCTATAACTAGGGTGTCTGATCACGCACCCGATGTTGTGTGCTAAAATCCTTCCCATAGAGATTGCACGCAGCCCTATGCAGTCTATGTGCATTACGCGATCATGCAAAATTGGTCAAAGTTTTTAGTATTAAGTCGAGATTCAAACCTTTATTCTTTGTGATCCTCAATAAATGAGGTGTCATATGAAAGAGCAGATTAATTCCAATATTTCCAGAGGGTCGTCATCTCGAAATTCTAATAATATCTTGGTCAAAACAGCTATTTAAACATTGTTTCCTGGCTAACTGAAATTTGCCACTTATGAGATATGACGCCCTGGCGATAAGTAGTCCCAGTCGTAAGGAAAATATCCCTACGCTTATTTTTTCGCTAGCCCCCAGGGATCACAAACAATTACAGTTTGAAAATACCCTTCCCCACATTTTTCGGATCAGCTAAGTAGGGAGGTGTGAGCTCCGCGCCCCGAACCCATGGTGATAGCGTAAAATCTGCACATGAATATGCATCGGACCGCTGTGTACAAACCCGAAGTGGGTGCCCATTGAAGACCATGGATTGCCAATCGCCGAGGCGCATCATTTAAGCTACACGTATTTTATTGCTATTTAGGTGTCATCAATTGTCACTAAACTTCTAAAGTACCAATTTAGAGTGAAATCAGTTTAGTTTTGTACAGTGGTGTTTGAAATGTTGAGATCAATAAAAACAGGTTTTAATACACAGCCAGGATAGCGATGCAGCTATGTCATATGTGTGTGTCTACGACTACATGCCTAGAGTCTAGACTATTAAGTATTATTAGCCTATGCAAGTGTGGAAGAACATCAGAGAAATAATGTTATCTGAATTTCTGAAAAGCATGGCTCTTCAAAATGCCTTCATATTCTAAATATGACATGTATTATGTAACAGCTTTAAAATGAGGGCCTCATTTTTATGCCACATGTTTGTGTAGTCCCATATATAGATCTAGACTACATCTTTCTGTGTAGATCTAGGCCTACAGTACAGACACAGTGCTTCTTACTTTAGTTTTACCAAGAGTAAGACTGGTGGTACTGGTAGATCTAGATCTACGTTGTACTTTACTAGATCTACTTGAGTTGTAGTACTGCGGCACTGGGCCAAATCATTCCAGAACAATAAAGGTGATACATATAAGTCTTACTTCGTTTTTAATGTCGTCGCCATACCTAGATCCTCGTCTCGGCCTCAGAGCAGCTCAGGCAGCGCAGAGTGCTAAGGTAATATAATTCAGGCTGTACATGCCGCATGCGCTCAAGCACATGCACAGTACATAATAATACACATACAGCACACTCCTAGATCCTTGAAACTAGCGACCGATAGCGCGACCCCAGAGGGTTATACTATAGTGTCAAAACAGCCAATCGAAAAGGAAAAGAAAATAGTGCACGACTAGATTTAACCAGGGGCGGCGAAGCGTTTTCCACAGTGGGGGAGGGGAGGGGAGGGGAGGGGAGGGGGAGGGGACACGACAATAAAGGGGCACCTGACCTACAAAGGAAAACCTCGAAGCGAAAATATGCAATTTTTTAGACACTGGTATATACCCCTATACAGGCGCGCCGGAAGCAGTTTGGGAGTGGGGGCAAACATTCCAGGGGGCTCATCTTTCAGGGGCAGTAGCGTAATGAGCAAAAAGGTCAAGGGGCGGAGCCCCCGGAAGCTCAGGGGTTTTAGGCATATTGCGGTCAGATAAGCATATCTAGATACCTTATTTGTGACACTGGCAGGTCACTTATTGGCGTGGGGTCCAGGGGGCTGAGCCCCGTGAAGCTCAGGGGTTTTAGACATTTAATTACGGTCAGATGAGCATCTAGGGGCCCTCCTTAGGGCCGTTGGTGGGGTCCAGGGGGCAGAGCTCCCGGAAGCTCAGGCGTTTTAGGCATTTAATTACGGTCAGATGAGCATAATTTGATACCTTATTTGTGACACTGGCAGGTCACTAATTGGCGGGGGGTCCAGGGGCTGAGCCCCGTGAAACTCAGGGGTTTTAGACATTTAATTACGGTCAGATGAGCATCTAGGGGCCCGCCTTAGGCCCTTGGTGGGTCCAGGGCGGAGCCCCGTAAGCACGTTTTAGGCATTTAATTACGGTCAGATGAGCATATTTTAATACCTCATTTGTGGTCACTTTCTTTCTCTCTCTCTTTAACATACTTTTTCAAAAGTGAGGGGCTCAGCTCGACCCCCGCCGTTCTGCAGATCCTGACATGAAGGCTTCTAAATAAGCATATTTTTGCCTGACTGTAAATTTGGGAATTGGTAATTTTCCAACAAACGCATAAAAAAGTATAATTTACAAAAAAAATTGAGAAAAACCCGGGAAAATCATATAATTTTAGCAACATTTGTAAATCACTGGTATCGAATAAGAAATAAACCACGTTTGAATTTTATTTGGGGGGCAACTGCCCCCCATCAGTACGCCAGTGTTCAGGGGCTCATGTCTTCTCACCCCTATCATAAAAACACGCTTTCTCATCCTCTCACAATATTTCCACGATATGCGCGTATCGCTATTATAAAATCCTCCAATGATTGAAAATATAGGGACATGCGGAATGTTTAGGAAGTTTTATTCCTGTTTACTCTCCTTTTATTTGAATGGAATATAATTGTGATTGTGATCAATTCATTTTTTATTCTATTTTTGGTTAGCAAATACAAACCATTTTTGTACTCCTTTGTTCGAGGGGGGCTTTTTTTGGGCGAAATGAGTTTTGCCCCCCATTTTTCGATTGGGGAGCGACCGCCCCCTGCCCTCCCCACCCCCACTTCCGGCGCCCCTGCCCCATACATTGTGATTACATTATCGGGGATGATTTCAATATTTGTTTTTCTCTTTACACGATCGAGATACAGTTTGGTGTGATGGTCTGAATATTAATTTGCGAGCCAGCGAAGCGAGCGAGAAAAAAATAAAAATTTGCGAGGTCTCGGAGTGCGATATTTACATTTAATAAAGAGGTTTTTTTTTTTAAAGCCTTCCTGATGGGGTATTAATCATGAAAGGCTGAAAAGACCTTTATTGAATAACATAACTATATCAACTATCAATGTGAGCGAGCTTCAGGGCAAAGATTAAAAGAATTAAAAGACAAAAATTTGATCTTCAAATTTAAATAAGGGGCACAAGATTATGGAGAAAGGAAAAGGAGGCACTTATTAGATGGGACAAGAACACTTATTAGAAAAGAAAGGGAACAAGTTTTTTTTTAAAGAGAGCAATAATCAGAGGTGAAAATAGAGCACTTCTCACACCTGAAAAGGGGCACTCACCAGAGATGAAAAAAGGCAATTATGAGAATGGAGGAGGGGCATTTGTCGAAGGAAAGGGGCACCTATCAGATTTTAATGGGGGAATTTATCATAGGTAAAAAAGGGCATTCATGAAAAGGGGAAGTGCAATTAATAGGCTCTTGTATAAAAGGAAATGGCAATTATCAGATTTGGAAAGGGGCACTCAACAGATATGAAAAGGGCGCCTATTAAAATGAAAAAAGGACACTTTTTATAAAGGAAACGGGGCGTTCTTTGAAGGAGAGGGGGAGTCTATCAGTTTTAGCTAGATTTATCAGAGGTGAAAAGGGGCATTTATAAGATGGGGAAGGAGATCTTATTAAAAAGGAAAAGGGCACCTTTCAGATTTTAATAAGGACATTTATCAATGGTGAAAAGTGGCATTTATGAGAAGGAGAAGGGGGCGTGTCAAAATAAAAGGGACACATATCAGAGGTGAAAAGAGGCACTTATTAGAAGGGGAAGAGGCACTTCTTACAAAGGAAAAGGGGCACTTGTCAAATTAAAAGGGGCACGTCTCAGATTTGAATAGGGGCAAGTATCAAAGGTAAAGAACGCACTTATCAGAGGTGGTAAGGGGCACTTATAAAAATGTGGAAGGGGCACCTATATGACCTACAAAAGTCTTCGACAGGCCCATTTACACAGCCCAAACACCATTTTGAAAAGCCGTCGATTTTTGGACCGCCATTTACACTACTGGAATAACCCATAAAAAACGTCGAAGTTTACTCATTCCGATTATTTGGTGAGTAGTGCGCATGCGCGAGCTCTGCATGCAATCGCATGGAAACGAGGAGAGTCACATGACGAATGCTTCACCGCTGTTTCGAGAGCGGGCATTTACACTACAAAAACCGGAATGTGAGAAAAATTGACGATTTTTGTTTGCATTGTAAATGCAGCTTGGGTAAAAATGAGTTAAAGGTCGGGTGACATCCAAATATAAGTTGATTCCTGTTGATGTGCATGCAGGGCTGCATACAACTCATATTTTGTTATTGAAACATCTAAATATATTTCATAGATTTTTAAAATATATTTTTTAATAATTTTCTCAGACCTGCTAAGCTCCACCCTAAGAAAAATGCTCCAGATCTCATTCATCTTGTGACACCATCTGTCAATCTGTCAAGAGACAGTGGTATGTAGCTTCATCCCGCTATTCACTCGCTATTCATAACGTGGAACTTCCCATACCTGAAGGCAGTGGCGTTATGAACAAAAAAGTTTGGGGGGGCTGGCAGACAAAAAAAAATCCGCATCACCCAATCTTACATGCAGCTAGGCCCCGCTGAACGTTTTTCAAAGGGGATGGGGGGTAAAGTATTTACGATCATGCAGGTAGAGCGTAGTGTAAATTGGCGTGGGGTCTAGGGGCATTTAGTTACGGTCCAGATGAGCATATGTTGATACCTTTTTCATGACACTGGCAGGTCACTAATTGGCGTGGGGTCCAGGGGGCTGAGCCCCCTGAAACTCAGGGATTTGAGGCATTTTATAACGGTCAGATGAGCATATTTTGATACCCTATTTGTGACACTGGCAGGTCACTAATTGGCGTTGGGTCCAGGGGGCGGAGCCCCAAGCTCAGGGTTTAGGGGCTTAGGCCCCTGGTGGGTCGAGGGGCGGAGCCTCCGGAAGCTCAGGGTTTTAGGCATTTAATTACGGTCAGATGAGCATATTTTGATACCCTATTTGTGACACTGGCAGGTCACTTATTGGCGTGGGGTCCAGGCCCAGGGGCGGAGCCCCCGGAAGCTCAGGGGTTTTAGGCAATAAATTACTGTCAGATGAGTATCCAGGGACCTGACTTAGGGCCATTGGTTGGGTCCAGGGGACAGAGCCCCTGGAAGCTCAGGGGTTTTAGGCGTTTAATTACGGTCAGATTATCATATTTTGATACCTTATTTGTGACAGTGGCAGGACGCGTCTTATTTTTTCGTACCAAGGCGAGCCCAGATTCCTATTAAATCATGAATATTCATTATGCAGGGTCGGGGAAAGTCTCGATTCTCTTGAATATTCATGTATGATCGAGGCGGGAACTATCCTACGCGTGTAGCATGCGCAGCATCGAATATCGTGTGTAACACGTTGGATTAATGGTAGGCCTATAAAACGACATAGAAAAGCAATGTCATGGTCATTTAGATAATACAGTCATAAATGCTGTGTTTAATTACTAGTAAATGCCAAAATGTCAGTAGAAGATTATATAGCATATATTTCAAGCAAGAGTCTTGATAGGCAATTTATGAGTAGGCCTACCGTACTTTTCTGAGGTCAAGTTGAATCTAGTTCTTTTCATGAAGGGAAAATAATCAGTTCGCTGTTTGCTTTTTAAATATGACAAGCAGAGGTTGAATTTTGGTATTGAATATGTGATACATTATTATAAACATGAGTTAAATTCAATTGGCAAAGGTGACTTTGATACACTGCTTGTATATAGTGACTTAGTTTTGTCCCTTTGGTTATCAAGTATTGAACAAGTGTGTTTATTTGATGCTTATAGGAAAGAAAGCAGTTATTTAATCCGGTTAGAATTGGTGAGAACGAATATAGCACTGTGTGTCACAAATAAATCCTTATTCGTTTAATACGAAAGAGTATCTTTACGAGGATGAAGTACGTAGCTATAGAGTTTGATTTCATAAGTCATTTATTATGACAGGTACAAAGTGTGTGAAACGACACATCATGCAGGCACTAAAGTAATTATTCAGTGGTAATTTATGCAGTTAAGTGAGCATAGATCATAGAAATAATTTAAGTGCAATACACAGGTATTTATTTTTGGTAAATGTCTGTAAATATGTAGGCCTATTCTTGTTATTTATTTTATACAGATTGAATTGTCACTATACGACCCAGTCTAAAGAATAAAACGTCAAATCTAGTTTTATCAAATTCACATTTGCTAATTGAACTTAACTCATGTTTATACTGTATCACATATTCAATACCAAAATTCAACCTCTGCTTGTAATATTTAGACAAGCGAACCTAGAACTGATTATTTTCCCATTCATAAAAAGAACTACTGATTCAACTTGACCTCGGAAAAGTACTCATAAATTGCCTATCAAGAGAACAATCATTTTACTCTTGCTTGAAATAATTATATGCTATATATCTTGTCTACTGACTTTTTTTTTGGTTGCATTTATTAATAATTAAACACAGCATTTATGACTGTATTATGATCTAAATGACCATGACATTGCTTTTCTAATGTCGTTTTATACCATTAATCCAACGTGTTACACACAATATTCGATGCTGCGCATGCTACTATGTAGGATAGTTCCCGGCTCGATCATACATGAATATTCAAGAGAATCGAGACTTTCCCCGACCCTGCGTAATGAATATTCATGAAATAATAGGAATCTGGGCTCGCCGTGGTACGAAAAAATAAGACGCTGGCAGGACAATAATTGGCGTGGGTCCAGGGGGCGGGGTCCAGGGGCGGAGCCACAGAAGCTCAGGGGTTTAAGGCATTTTATAACGGTCAGATAAGCATTCAGGGGCCCGCCTTAGGGCCCTAGGTGGGGTCCAGAGGGCAGAGCCCCTGGAGGCTCAGGGGTTTTAGACGTTCAATTACGGTCAGATGAGCATATTTTGATATCTTATTTGGGACACTGGCAGGACACTAATTGGCGTGGGGTCCAGGGCGGAGCCCTAGAAGCTCGGGGTTTCATGCATTTTATAACGGTCAGACAAGCATTCATTTAGGGGCCCGCCTTAAGGCCCCTGGTGGGTTCGAGGGGGCAGAGCCTTCGGAAGTTCAGGGGTGTTAGGCATTTAATTACGGTCAGATTAGCATTTTTTAATACCTTATTTGTGACACTGGCAGGACACTAATTGGCGTGGGGTCCAGTTGCGGAGCCCCCAGAAGCTCGGGGGTTTTAGGCATTAAATTACCGTTAGATGAGCATCCAGGGGCCTGCCTTAGGGCCCTAGGTGGAATCCAGGGACAGAGCCCCGGAAGCTCAGGGTTTTAGGCATTTTATAACGGTCAGATAAGCATTCAGGGGCCCGCCTTAAGGCCCCTGGTGGGTTCGAGGGGCTGAGCCACGGAAGTTCTGGGGTTTTAGGCATTTAATTACGGTCAGATAAGCATATTTTGATACCTCATTATTTTGTGTCACTGGCAGGTCACTATTCTTTCTTTCTTTCTCTCTTTCTTTCTATTTCTCTTTAGCAGGGGCGGATCTAGCTTTTTGCTAAGGCAGGGGGGCGGTTTGACCAAATGACAATGCGGAGCATCGTCCACGAGCCGTGTAGCGGCGAGGCGATTTTGGGGCTATTTTGAACCCCGGCCCGTAAGCGATGTTTTCCTGGCATCTACTAACACAATGGAGACCACAAAAAGCAGTGCTTGATAACGTCTTTTTAAATCAAGTAACAGCTAAAACAATTTGACCCAATGACGATGCGGAGCATCGTCCACGAGCCGCGTAGCGGCGAGGCGATTTTTTTTTGGGGGCTATTTTGAACCCTCGTAAGTGATGTTTTCCTGGCATCTACTAACACAATGGAGACCACAAAAAGCAGTGCTTGATAACGTCTTTTAAATCAAGTAACAGCTAAAACAATTTGACCCAATGACGATGCGGAGCATCGTCTACAAGCCGCGTAGCGGCGAGGCGATTTTGGGGCTATTTCGAACACCATAATTGATGCGGAGCATCATCCGCGAGCCGCGTAGCGGCGAGGCGAATTGGGGGCTATTTTGAACCCTCGTAAGTGATGTTTTCCTGGCATCTACTAACACAATGGAGACCATAAAGCAGTGCACGATAACGTCTTTGAAAATTAAGTAACAGTTTAAACAGTTTGACCCAATGACGATGCAGAGCATCGTTTACGAGCCGCCCAGCGGCGAGGCGATTTTTGGGGCTATTTTGAACCCCTGGCCCGTAAGTGATGTTTTCCTGGCATCTACTAACACATTGGAGACCATAAAAGCAGTGCATGATAACGTCTTGTTAAATCAAGTAACAGTTTAATACACAGTTATATCCAGAGTTATCATGTGTTTGGTTAAGTTCCCAGATGAGTTGAATATCTTCTCACAATATTTGCACTTGAAAGGTTTCTCTCCAGTGTGCGTTCTTTCTTTCTTTTTTCCCTTTTTTGGGCGGCCCAAGGGGGTTAACCCCTAAACCCCGTAGATCCGCGCCTGTTTAGTATACTGTTTTCCAAAAAGTGGGGGCGGAGCCCCGTCGTTCTGCGGGCCCTGCTATGTAAACCTCTAAATAAGCATATTTCTTGCCTGACTGTAAATTTAGGAATTTGTAATTTTCCAACAAACGCATAAAAAGTATAATTTAATAAAAAGTGACGAAAAATCTCGGATTATTATGTCATTTCAGCAACATTTGTAAATCACCGGTATCGAATTAGAAATGATCCACGTTTGAATTTTATTGTGACACTGGCAGGACACTAATTGCCCCCATCGGTACGCCTGTGGCCCCCAAACTACACCTTATTGGCGGGGAAAATCGCAAATGACCTCCCCTACCTATCTTCTTTCTCTCTTTCTTTCCTTACATTTTCCTCCCCCTTCCCTTTCCCTTCCCTTCCTTCTCTCTCTTTTAGGTTTGCTAGGGGGAGGCAAGGGCCTTTCGCCCCGATCCACATGTTGTTGGCGGGATTAAACGCAACTGATCTCCCCTTCTTTTCACCCTTTCTTTTCTTCTTCCTCTTTTTTGTTCACTTTTAGCTCTCCTCTTTCCTTTTCCCTTCTCTCTTTTTTTTTGGCGGCGGCGGGGTGAGAGGCAAGGGCCTTTTGGCCCCCCTCCCCGCCGATCCACAACTTGTTGGCGGGAAAATTGCAACTGATATCCCCCTTTTCTTTTTTCTTTCTCTTTTTTCCTTCCCTTTATCTCCTCTTTTCCTTTTTCCTTCTCTCTCTCTCTCTCTTTTTTTTCTTTTGGGGGGCAAGGCCCGCTCGCCCCCTGGATCCGCACCTGTGGAACATTCCCTCCGGAAATGACCCTCCTCGCCGCATCCAAAACAAACCCTGAGCGCAGGCGACTGCGCATTCCCCCGCGTACCGCCTAGTGCTGCCGCGATATAAGCTCTACGCTAGGCCGGACATACGGGTATCCAGACTTTTCGCTAAACTGGATATACGGTTATCTACTAGTACTAGTATTACTGTTAGTGGACACCAAGGCCCATATAAAAAAAAAAGAACATTTTGCTCGTCCTGGCTATTTGGGAATGTGTCAGTTTGCAACAGAAATGGAGAACCGCGCATTTTGTTGAAAATCATGTGATATATCACGAACATTTATAAATCACTTGTATGGAATTGAAAATAAGTCATGGTTTAATTTTATTTGGGGCTAGCGCCCCCAAGCCCCCACCAGTACGCCAGTGCCTGAAGGACCGCTATTCATTAAACGAAAAGGAGGTCGCTATTCATAAAGAAATAATTAGGACCGTTATTCTTAAGGACCGCTATTCATAATGTGAGACGAGGGTTGCTATTCATAATTCACATCGAGGGCCATTACTCATAAGAACCGCTATTCATAATTTAGATTGGATTTAGATACGAAATGAGGGGTCGCTATTCATAATAGGAGAAGAGGGTCGCTATTCATAAATGGAGAAGAGGGTCGCTATTCATAATACAAAATGAGGGTCGCTATTCATAATACGGCGTGAGGGTCGCTATTCATAAAAATCAAATAAGCAATAAAACAAAATGCTTATAACAAAGGGAAATATTGGATGGGGGACACCCCCACGGCTGTGGCGTAGATGCGGGGTCAGATGGACCCAAATATTTGTCTTTTTGGGTCCATCTTTTACCTTTTATCTTTGATAATTATATAGAGAAATCCCCCGCTCGTGTGGTGACGAAAAAGAAGTAACATATAACACACGTGTAATCCTATCGTAATTTGTCCTCCTTGTGGGAAGTCTTGCCCCACCACCTTGCCCCCGACTGATGTTATCCAGGCTAGTACGCCACTGAGAAATTAAGTAGACCAAGCAGGCCTATTATTATAGTTATTTAAGGACTGAGTTTGCTATTTTAGAAACGATAGTAGTTGCGTAATACCGGTGAAATCACCAACGCCATAAAATACATAATTTCGTTCTTTTGCAGCTTCGTCATTCAGCCTCTGATGATGATTCTGATAAAAAGATTCAGGCCTTATAATTCTCTTGTACCTTGTTGATCGGCTTAAGGAATCAGAGAATTGGAAGAATACCATAGCTATACTATAGGTTTTGATTGTTCAATATCTCCCTTATTAATTAGAAAGCGTGCGGAAACTGGACGATTGTAGTCATATCCGAATTTCGGATACTTTGCGCGAACGATTTTCACTTCCATTTACTATAGGTCCTTGATCACCCATCATTCAGAAGAATCGAGCAATGGTATTGCTGTATGACTGACATCTCAAATACACATTTGTAAGAATCTTATATGGATCACTGTGATTGGAATAAATCAAATAACGAAATAATTATAATCATTCCGTATTATAAATTGCTATGAGGTCTAGATATCCCACCCCCCATAAATAATAAAAATTAAAAACAAATTTCATGTATTTCTGTGTTTGGTTTGAATTGATCATGTCTCGGATTAATTAATGTTTCACTTTTTCTGAACCTGCATGCATATTTCTGTTTACATTCCGTATTTTGTCCTGTATTTATCATTATATCCTGCCCCCTTGTTGCTACGAGGGCTAGATATTGCACCCCAAATAAAAACAAAACCAAATTTCTCACGTCATTTTTTATTTTGTTGCACTATAGACAATATCAGACCTCCTTACCCATTACATCCACCACCACCACCACCCCCAACAAAAAAGACAATAAATTTCAGCCAGAGGCTGTTCTTCTGCAGGTCCGTGCACAATAACAAAAATGCATGTACTATTATAAGATTACACATATCATAACATACAAATATTAAAAACAAACAAAGAGCATAAGTATAAAGAAGAAGAAAAAAACAATCAAATATGTATAAATGAAGATACTACCACCCCCCCCCCATCAGCAATTATTATTTCCAATCAGCATTAAACAAAAACGTATAGTTATATAAATACATATTTAAGCGTACGAAATATATAAACACTATCAATTATTTTAAATATTATAGAACTCAAACAGTAAATCATATTGGGATTGCATTACCTCTTTGTACGCTACATGACGAGAAAACCGTCAAAGCCCGAGTGTGTTAAAGCCCCCTATTTCCCCAAACAAGACACAATTTTAAAGTGCCCCCCTTCCCCACCCCTCTCCGAGCAGTAACTAGGCTCATGGTCCGGTCAACTCCGTTTGTTTTCGGAGTTAGGAAAGTTTCAGGAAATCAAGATTGTGGATAAATCAAGTTAGGTTAAGTAATATGATTACTAGTATCCTGAAGTTATGATTATTCATGGAAAAACGAAAATCTTGAAACTTTTCATTGGCTGAAATCGAAGAGTTTCTGGGTGCCTGGAGATGGCTAAGGCTAAATAATTTGTAGGTCCATAAGTCTTACTAAAAGCTACTTTCTACAAAAACATTATTATCGTATAAACAATTACTAGTTTCTAAAATAGCAAACTCAGTCCTTAAATGGCTATGATAATGAGCCTGTTTGTTCTACTTAATGTCACAGTGGCGTAGCCTGGATATGCTCAGTCGGGGGCAGGGTGGTGGGGCAAGGTTTCCCACAAAAGGGGCCAAATTACGATAGGATTATTATGTGTGTTATGTTTTCCTTTTTTGTCACCACAGGAGCGTGGGAAATATATTAGCTAGATTATGGGGATGTCTCTATATAATTATCAAAGCTAAAAGTAAAATAAAGTACTTAAAAAAAAACATAATACAGGGGACGCCTCCGTTCGCATAATGCCTTACGGTCACAAAATCGTATCTCATTTGGCTAAAAATCTTGAAAATCTAACTTCCTTACTTATATTGAAAATATATCGTGCAATATTGTATATTTACGAAAAGTTTGAATATGGTATATAACTTAAGTCCCTACAACCCCCTCTCTGTCGATTCCTTCCTTTGCTGAGGGTTAGGGACATGATAGATCAGCCCCTTGATGGCAACGCTGTTACACCCCCACCGCCCGCCCCCCTTGAAACACACACAGGCTACGCCATTTATGAACTACTTGGACAAAAATTGTCGGTAATATGTACATGCACTAAAGAAAAATTGCGGGGACGGTGGGCCGAATGTCGAAGCGTGGACAGACTGATTGGGGGATGGGGCCCGGGATGATGGGTCACGTTTTAGGTTCGCTATTCATAATATGAAATGAAATACGAAGTGAGGGTCGCTATTCATAACACGAGAAGAGGGTCGCTATTCATAATACGAAATGAGGGTCGCTATTCGTAATACGAAATGAGGGTCGCTATTCATAATATGTGAGGAGGGTCGCTATTCATAATACGAAGTGAGGGTCGCTATTCATAATATGGGATGACGGCGCTATTCATAAACAAATGAAAATTAAATATTAAGCAATAAACAAAATGATAATAAGAAAGTGAAAAATAATGGATAGGCGACACCCACGGCTGTGGCGTAGGGCGGGGGGACGCCACATGGCCCTGAATATTATGGAAAACATTTATTGAAAACATACATTTCTGAACCCCCAAAAGAGAGAAAAAGGGGTGCCCCAACAATGTACGCGACCCATCAACATGGGCCCCACCCCCAAATCAGTCCGACCACGCTTCGCCATTCGGCCCAACCTCCCCGCAGTATTCCCTATTACCGACAATTTTCGTGCAGCTATAACACCACGTGGGCCCCATACTAACTCTACGGTCCCTAATTATCATAACTGCTCTTCCCATTTGCAGCCTACATCAAATTCTGTAGAACTTAGCAGGAATTATGAATATGTCACGTATGTCCTATCTGTGCAATTTAAACGTTAGTAAGTGTGCTAATATTCAAATTATGCAAGGAAACCCGTTTACTTGCTAGACTTCACTGTCAGACACTATTGAGTGACTGAATGACTCTTTTTTCTTTGGTAATAACATACATCAAATGAGCTGTAAAGGGTACATGAGCATTTGTCTACATCAATAACCCAATTCTTGTAATGGCCTAAATCTCTGCGCAGCACAAAACGTACGATCATTCGGTACAAGAGTCTGAAATTCAGACTATTACTAATGATTGCAATTACTAAAGTCGATTCGACAACTTTTACTCGTTATTTTCCCATTTAAAGACATTTTCAAGCCCTTTCGTTTTGAGGGAATTTCTAAATTAGTATAATCTTTCAAATGCCATCGGAATTTAACATTTTCATTTTGTGGGCCTGCAAATGGGACATAGTACAGGTTGTACCTTTAAAGCCCCCAACTGAGAGTCAAACTTATGAAAATTTATTTTGGTGACAAGACGATATATTTTACAAGGAAACCACCTCAGCCCCCGAATATAAATATAAATGTCCGACATCTGAATATCCGAGTCGTCATCATATAGGCGTGGGAGGCGGAGGGGGGCTGGGATATTTCATAACTCAGATTCAAATTCAAATTCAAATTGTATTGATTTAAATTCTCAATTTTTTTTAATAACATTGGATAACAAATTTCAAAATTATAGTGTAACATAGACAGGCTAATTGAGTGTAAGAGTAATGCCTAGATTACATTTGCCCCGGGCGGCGTACGATAAAATGGTCTACGATTTTTCGTGCGATTTTGGGGGCATCGTATGAGGCTACGGGCTACGATGTTTGTGTTTACATCATCTACGAGCATCGTGCCATTTCTTGTATTGGCCCTCGGGGCAGGCCGGGCACATCCGTAGATGGGCTGCTCGGAGATTGTACGGAAATCGTGCAGTAGCCGTGCAGTCTCCGGCTATTTTGGTTTTGGTTATTTAAAGTAATTTATTATTTATATTTCGTGTGTGAACATGTATGCATGTATACTATTTTCTGTGTTTGCTTTGAATTTATCATGTCTCGAATTAATTAATATTTAACTTTTTATGAATCTGCGTGCATATTTATGTTTACATTCCGTTTTTTTTTAAATTATAAGCCTGCAGGGGCAATAATTTATATATTTATCATTATATCCAGCCCCCTTGTTGCTACGAGGTCTAGATATCCCATCCCAAAATAAAAAAACAAAAACAAATTTCTCACGGCATGTTGTTACTTTTATTTTGTTACACTATATAGACCTTATCAGACCTGCTTACCCATCACCACCACCACCACCATCACCCCCAACAAAAAAAGACAATAAATGTTTGGTTCATATTCGGATTGCATTACCTCTTTGTACGCTACATGACGCGACAACCCTCAAGGTCCGAAAGTGTTCAAGCCCCTATCCCCCCGAACAAAACACAATTTTAGAATGCCCCCCTCACCCTCCCTGGGCAATAACTAGGCTCATGGTCCAGTCCAACCCCGCTATATAATTTGTAGGTCCATAAGTCCTACTAAAGTAAAAGCTACTTTCTACAAAAACATTATTGTCGTATAAACAATTACTAGTTTCTGAAATAGCAAACTCGATCATTCCTTAAATAACTAAGATAATGGGCCGGCTTGGTCTACTTTAATGTCTCAGTGGCGCAGCCTGGATAAGATTAGTCGGGGGCATGGTGGTGGGGCAAGATTTCCCACAGGGACGACAAATTACGATAGGATTATACGTGTGTTATGTTTTAGTTCTTTTTTCTTCACCACAGGAGCGGGACATGTCTTTAAAGAGAAGGTTCATTGATTTTAAAAACTAACTTAATTTATTGTCATTATTGCAAAGGTGAAACTTTGATTGGACAAGGATATCAAAGTTCAATGCTTAGAAACATGCGAAGTAATGACTTTGAAATATATTTAGATGTTTGAATAACAGAATATGAGTTATATGCAGCCCTGCTCAACATATTTGGATGTCACCCGACCTTTAAAGTATTTTGCGTTAAAGCTTCAACATGGATCCGGCAAGGGTAGTCATGCAATGGAGCTTATGGAAGATGGTCGATACTCTGATGATAAAAAAGCATTTTAAAAACAGAAGTAATAGCAAAGAGGGAGTTGAGAAGCAAGACGTTTTCAGCTACCGGTAGCAGGGCAACATGGAGGAGTATAGCATCAATTAAGACCAAAAGTACAGTTACAATTCGCGGTGATCAGGCCGCGAAGAACCAAGATGCAAGCTGGTTCATGACAATGTGACATTGTATGAACCCTGGTCCCTGGAAGGTTGACTGCCAAGCAAGACGCATCATATCAGATCAGATAAGTGAAGTTTATGTATGACAATAAAGGGAAAGAGTCAGATTTCTTCTTTGAAAGAACAGAGAAGGAGGATGTGAAACTGAATATCATCAATTTGTAATTTCGGGAAGTGAGACGAAAAATTTCCCTGTTGGAATATATTGAAGCAAAATGCAGAAGAGAAGACCAGGGGGGCATTTCATCAACATTTGTCCACCGACAACTGTCGGCGCTGACTAAATTTGACCAATCAGAGGCCTGGAAAATAGTCGGTGACAATAAAATTGTCGGTGAAAATGATATTAGTCGGTGAAAACCACCGACTAATTGTTTCATGAAACGCCCCCCAGGTTTGGGGCAAGTATATTTTTTTCTTTATGCGGGAAGCCTGGTCACTGGAAGCTAGGTTGACTGCCAAGCAAGAGGCAAGAGATCAGATCAGATATGTGAAACTAATTTTATTAATGAGAAAGTAAAAGAATCATATTAAAAAAAACAAAATGTAGAAAAGTAGACAACGGGGTGTTAAAGCGCTCTTTTCAAGCGCCCCGTACCGTATCGCGTCAGAGGAGCGCTTTAGAACGCTCCTAAAGTGAATCGTACCGTACCGCTCTAGAAGCGTGCCACGGAGGACCACCTCCCGAGGTGGTCTAGAGCGTGCCAAGGCGAATCGTACCGTATATGGCGCGCCGTTTGACCAATAATTCAGGTAAACACTGTTTATCGCCGATAAACACTGTTTATCAGTCGATAAACATAGTTTCTCTCGATAAACACTGTTTTTCTCTCGATAAGCACTGTTTATCGCTCGATAAACACTGTTTTTCTCTCGATAAGCACTGTTTATCGCTCGATAAACAGTGTTTTTCGACGATAAACAGTGTTTTTCGGCGATAAACAATGTTTATCTGATTTATTGGGCAAATGGCGCGCACTCGTACTCCAGATCAGAGCCGTATGCACTACTCTGCACGTTAGTCAGATGGCTTAGTGAAATTACCGTTACTTGCCTGATAAAAGCACCATTTTTGGTACAGGGCTTCCTTAGGACCTACTAAACGATATTAGGCTAGGAGCCCCCGGCAAAAATGTCAATTTAAGGCTGTGGGGGCGGGGCGTCTTTTTGGAGCCCCCAAATAATTTATAAGGTAATATACCATTGAGTTTTTGTTGTACAAACGCCATGGGGCCTCCAATCACACATATATGAATAGTTATGCCGGGGGCTCCTACCCTACCATCATTCAGCTACATCCTTAGCTAAACACCCAACATGTAGTACCTGGTTACCTCTTCGAAAAAAGAGTCGAGAACGGTACAACGAATCGGCTTCGTTCTCTAATAATTTAATGACACGTCACAGCTTCCGCGCTACGCGCGAGAGGACGGAAACTGAATTCAAACAAGGATTAAGAGAAAGTCAAAAACGGTACAACGAATCGTCTTCTTTTTTAAATAATTGAATGAAACGTCAAGGTTCCGAGCTTCGTGTGGAAAGGGGGGGGGGACTGAATTCAAACAAGGATTAAGAGTCGAGAATGGTACAATGAATCGTCTTCTTTCTGTAATAATTTAATGAAACGTCAAAGGGGAAACTGAATCAAACAAAGATTAAGAGTCAAGAACGTACGAATCGTCTTCTTTTTAAAATAATTTAATGAAACGTCAAAGCTTCGCGCTTTGCGCGGGTGGGGGGAAACTGAATTAAAGCAGGGATTAAGAGTCGAGAACGGTACAACGAATCGTCTTCGTTCTCTTATAATTTAATGAAACGTCACAGCTTCCGCGCTTCGCGCGCGAGGAGGAAACTGGATACAAACAAAGATTAAGAGTAAAAAACGGTACAACGAATCGTCTTCTTTTAAAATAATTTAATGAAACGTCAAAGCTTCCGCGCTACGCGCGAGAGGGTGGAAACTGAATTCAGACAAGGATTAAGAGTCCAGAACGGTAGAACGAATCATCTTCTTTCTCTTATAATTTAATGGAACTTCACAGCTTCCGCGTTCGCGCGGGAGGGGGAAACTGAATTTAAACAAAGATTAAGAGTCAAGAACGGTACAACGAATCGTCTTCTTTTAAAATAATTTAATGAAACGTCAAAGCTTGAGGGTGTAAACTGAATTCAGACAAGGATTAAGAGTCGAGAACGGTACAACCAATCGTCTTCTTTCTCTAAAAATTTAATGAAACGTCAAAGATAAAAAGATAATAAATGAACCGGTCACCAATGAAAGTACATGCCGTGAAACAGCATAACTAGAGAGAGAGTGACATGTAATTGTGTCCCCATGCTCAAACTCGGATTGCAATGACGCCCTTGATCCGGGAAAGGGATAGTGAGAATAATTGGAACGAAGTGGCGACAATAATCGTAAATAACGAAAATGAAAACGAAAGTAAAGCCTAAAATATCTGCATCAATTTTGATTACAAATTATTGATTTCACTGTTTTCTTCCAGTTTTCAAGTTTTGTTACATGATTCAGATAAAAATTAAAAATTCAAAACGATACATGATGGGACAGCAAACAAAAGGTTGGTATTCTAACGAGTAAAATATCAATGAAAAGAAGAAGAAAAATTATAAAATGATAAAAAGTAGGCCTTTACAATGAAGAGAAATAATATCATCTAGCACAGAAATTATCTTTTAAAAAAATATAATAATAATTATAATTAAAAAAAATAAATAAATAAAATAATTAAAAAATTTAAAAAAATCGATATCACATTATCTATTTACAACCCCCTCCCACCCTCCCTAGAATCCCGTGGATTTTCCACGGGCCCTGCTAGTGTACTATTTAATATGTACCACTGAATACAAATAAATACGACTGTGTACATGGTACAAATCTATTACTATTACAGCTTAAAGGTACTATGTCCCATTTGCAGGCCAAAAAAATGAAAAGGTTAAATTCCAACGGCATTTGAAAGACAATACTAATTTAGAACTTCCCTAAAAAAAGGGGGGCTCGAAAATGTCTTTAAGTTGGAAAATAACGACTATTAGTTGTCGAATCGACTTAGGAGCTATAGAGCCAGTAAGTAATAGTCTGATTTTCAGACCATTGTACCGAATGGTCGTACGTTTTATGCTGCGCAAAGATTCAATCAGTTTAATTTTGGCCATTACAAGAAGTGGGTTATTGATGTAGACAAATGCTCATGTACCCTTTACAGCTCATTTTATGTATGTTATTACCAAAGATGAAAAAGCCAGTCAGTCACTCAATAGTGTCTGACAGTGAAGTCTAGCAAGTAAACGGGTTTCCTTGCATAATTTGAATATTAGGACACTGCTCAAGTTTAAATTTCACAGATAGGACATACATGACATATTCATAATTCCTGCAAAGTTCTACAGAATTTGATGTTGGCTGCAAAAGGGACATAGTATCTTTAATAAGGATAAATTTATCTTCATTTAACAGCTAAATGAGGATAAATTTATCTTCGTTAACAGTTCAATTAGTATAAATTTATCTTCGTTTAACAGCCAAACGAGGATAAATTTATCTTCGTTTAAAGGTAATGCAAAGTTTTGGGAAATTTCGAAATTGGATGGATAGTAATTCTTTAAATTTGTGATATATTTGGATGCCCCTGTGGATGTATTATACGCACTAAAAAATGTAGTTCCTAAAACACTTCTGCTTTCGAGCAAATTGAATAATACAAATTTACCGGTGCTCCCGGTAAATTTAAAATATTTCAAATAGCGCCTAGGGCCATTCCATGGTAGCTGCGACCATGAAAATCTCAGAATATGCAGTTCTGATATATAATTTCCAAACGGAATAGCAAATTGGTCGATTGTAGTCAAGAAACATTGTTTTAAAGTAAAGTAATATCAATCTTGAGAGAGCGCTATACAGCATAAAGAGTTTATTATTTACAATTTCATCACTTTGGACTCGATTTCAACCGCGACAACGATCATTGAATATTGTAAAATCGCTTATGCTTCCAATATGTTCATTTGAACCAAATTCATGATCCCATACCAAAACTTTGTAATACCTTTAACGGCCAAACGAGGATAAATTTATCTTCGTTTAACGGTCAAACGAGGATAAATTTATCTTCGTTTAACGGCCAAACGAGGATAAATTTATCTTCGTTTAACGGCCAAACGAGGATAAATTTATCTTCGTTTAACGGCCAAACGAGGATAAATTTATCTTCGTTTAACGGCCAAACGAGGATAAATTTATCTTCGTTTAACGGCCAAACGAGGATAAATTTATCTTCGTTTAACGGCCAAAAGAGGATAAATTTATCTTCGTTTAACGGCCAAACGAGGATAAATTTATCTTTGTTTAACACCCAAACGAGGATAAATTTATCTTCGTTTAACGGCCAAACGAGGATAAAAAATATCTTCGTTTAACGGCCAAACGAGGATAAATTTATCTTCGTTTAACACCTAAACGAGGATAAATTTATCTTCGTTTAACGGCCAAACGAGGATAAATTTATCTTCGTTTAACAGCCAAACGAGGATAAATTTATCTTCGTTTAACAGCCAAACGAGGATAAATTTATCTTCGTTTAACAGCCAAGCGAGGATAAATTTATCTTCGTTTAACGGCCAAACGAGGATAAATTTATCCTTGTTTAACAGCCAAACGAGGATAAATTTATCTTCGTTTAACAGCCAAACGAGGATAAATTTATCTTCGTTTAACGGCCAAACGAGGATAAATTTATTTTCGTTTAACAGCCAAACGAGGATAAATTTATCTTCGTTTAACAGCCAAACGAGGATAAATTTATGTTCGTTTAACAGCCAAACGAGGATAAATTTATCTTCGTTTAACAGCCAAACGATTTTTGTCTCGCCTGCGTAGCAAAAAGCGAGACATAGGCGCCGCTTTTCCGGCGGCGGCGGCGGCGGTGACGGCGACGGCGACGGCGACGGCGGCGGCGGCGGCGTCAACATCAAAACTTAACCTAAGGTTAAGTTTTTGAATTGTTAATATAATTTTGAAAGTATAAGGTCCTATTAAATGAAACTTGGACTAAAGGGTTATCAAGTATCCCCAATCATGTGAGGAAAATTTCAGGTCACAAAGTCAAGGTCAAAGGTCATTTCAGGTCAACAAACTTAGACTATGTTGTGGCATCATCATCAAAAACTTAACCTGAGGTTAAGTTTTTGAATTTGTAATATAATTTTGAAAGTATAAGTTCTTATTCAATGAAACTTAGACTAAAGGGTTATCAAGTATTCCCAATCATGTGAGTAGAATTTCAGCCCACTAGGTCAAGGTCAAAGGTCATTTCAGGTCAACAAACTTAACTATGTTGTGGCATCAGGCTAAGATTTTTTAATTGTTATCATAATTTTGAAAGTATACATTCCTATTCCATGAAACTTGAACATAAGGGTTATCAAGTATCACCAATCATGTTATTAGTCTTTTAGGTGACAAAGTAAAGGTCAAATGTCATTTCAGGTCTGGAAACTTAGACTTTGTTGTGGCATCAACATCAAGATTTTGAAATTTTAGCATAATTTCAAAAGTGTTTGTTCAAATTCCATGAAACTTGTACCCAAGGGCTATCAAGTATCACAAATCATGTGACACAAATTCCAGGTCACAAAGTCAAGGTCAAAGGTCATTTTAGGTCAGTAGACTTGGATTATGTTCTCAAAATTTAATATGAGAATTAATAAATAAATTGTTGTTATTTGTTCATATTTCATGAAAGTAAATATTCGAATCATTCGAGTACTTTCCCATGAATATTCTAATAGTAATTTTAGTATTCGATCCCAGGCCTAGTATGTACATGATCAGTTACAGCTAGGTGACAATATTGATGTTTCGATAATATATATTGGAGTATATCTCGTAATAATGTTCTCATTATGCTAATGAGACTTGATGTGATGTAGATGGGCTTTACTTTCCAATTGTTCTTACACAAAATGCTGAAAAATCCTCTTTTCTTAAAAAGTTTATTAGATAACTTTATTTGTAAATTACTGACAAGCATTGAAACATTTATAGTCTTACCCATACACTAAATCTCATTATTGTATTATTATCATACAGTAAATAATTATTCTGATGATTCATAATCAATATTCACTTCAAAATGCTTATTATATTCAGAGGATTTCATTTTCGGGGGTCTGCAAATGGGCCACCCTGCCTATAAAAATAATGTCCCAACCTCAATTTTTCATCATATCGAATTGCGTAATGCTGAATTGCGTAATGCAGGCGAGACCGCCGAGAGCGTTTCACTTGTTTATACAATATATAACAAAAAAATCATTTGTGATTTTGTGGCAATAGCTCTGTGAAATGATTTAAAGTAAAAGGAACGCAACTGCGTTTCAATCATGGTGCATCTAAAATTTACTTTTTGAACCAAAGACCACTCCTCACTATCCTTTTCTACATTGAGAATTTCATTCCATCTATCCGATCTCTTTTGGGAAAGACAGATTCCTTAAAAATTGAATATGAGAATTTAGAGAAATGTTTAGTAACCAATAGTTTCTCTTTTAAGAATTCGAATGGATCTCTATTATCTTTCGACCATAATCTATATGTAGGAATGGCCTTAGTAATGGACAAATATTTTATTTTATCACCAATTGGTATGTCAAACTTTAATACTAACTCACAAAATTCTTTGAAACGTGTTCCATCATAAATCAAATCCTATATTGTTTTAATTCCCCTTTCATACCAAGCAGGGTAGTAAAACAACCTTTTTTTGTTTTCAAGCAGACATTTTTGTTGTACCATAAGCTGTCTAATCTGTGCATTTCCACAAGATTATATATAGAATTAGACGGCAATCTTGATCTGAATGCGTACCACACCCTTATAGTCTCTGCGAGTTGCATATTCAACCTTTTCAAAATCTTTTCAGTGGCATGGGCTCTAAATAAAATTGCTGGATCTGAGTGAAATTCAGACAGAATGATTATTTCTATTTGTTTCCAAGGACTATCAAATTCATCATTCAGTAAATACCTCGACCAAATAAGTTTTTGCACACTTGCAAAAGATCTAATATCTATCATTTTTAAACCACAATGATCATAATCGTTATATAACAATTTGAGTTTTACTCTATCGTTCCCTCCAGACCATATGAACCTAAAAAATACAGTTTCCAATTTTGTTAAGAAACTTTTCGGGAATATTAATACAAAGTGTCATGAACAAAAATATAAATTGGGGTAATATAAGAGACTTGAGAACTGTAACCTTCCCTATAAGAGATAGGCATCTTGCGCGCCAACAGTTCAATAGTAATGTTGTTCAATTTTGCTTAGTCTTGCATTAAAGTTCAAATAAAAAAGCATATCTACATCTAATGAAAACTGGATACCCAAACATGAAAATTTGGACTGTTTCCAAACAAGACCTTTTTGACCATACGGTTTTTCATGTGAGCCTTTTAAAGAGAAGTTTCATTGATTTAAAAAAACTTACTTTATTGTTATTATTGCAAAGGTGAAACTTTGATTGGACAAGGTTATCAAAATTCAATGCTTAGAAACATTCGAAGTAATGATTATTATCAATTGCAAAACGCTTAAAGACCCTGTCCGAAGTGAAAAATTAAATAGATGAATTATATATCGAAGGAAAGCTTACAAGCCGTAGATTCCAATAATACTAATTATATGCTATACTTTAGTGCCTGTCAGACTAGTAACAGCTCTCTGAAAACTCGAAATCTAAAGCTTTGAAAGTTGTGAGTTGTTGACCTAAAAACTAGCTATCGAATTGATGACATCACCGTATGTGGAGTACGCATATTCACAATGACTTTGCATTAATTAAGCACGGCTCATTGCCTCAGCTAAATAGGCGAGCACATATTATAGTGTCGTCACTGTAACTGCGGCAAATTTGACCCTTGTTGACCTGTAATTTGGAGAGGTGTGGAAAATAAGGTTTTAATTCGCTTTTGTGCAATACTGAAAGGGAAAATATTTTGAATTCCGTTATATTTGTATTCTATGTTCATTCAGCTTTCCATTGATAAAAAGTTGTATTTTCATCGAATTGGGTCTTTAAATACAGCCCCGGCATAGCACCTGAAAAGCTCTCCGATCGCTGCTAAGATGTGTGACGTCACATGTTGAACATGATTTGCACAAGCAGACGTAGTCCCATGCATGACGATGACATCTCACACATTTTCAGTGCCTGTTTTATGATTTTCTCTTCAGTTATTTCTCTAACTTCACTACCCTCAGGCTAAATTTTTAATCCATTGCCTCACTCTAAACCCCGCGCATGGTATGAAAATTGCAAGGATAAAAAATTAAGGAATCCGTCGCTTATGAACAAAATAAGACGCCATTGTATTTTCAGCTGCATACACCGCGGTATGTTCGGCGTTTCAAGAGGGAACAAAATAAATGTCGTCCATGCTATCATTCTGGGAGTTTTTATAATTTGAAAGTGTGGTTTCTTTGATTGTTCATTTACCCCTATGTATTTACAAACAAAAGAATTTAGTTATCAGAATCGGTTTCATATTCCTTTTGAATGGTGTAAAATTCCATCACATCTATATACACTAAACTCATTATAATTTGAGAAACAATAGCATTGCAATTATGTTCATTCGTTATGGGATGTCGTCTGCTTGGGCAGGATTGGTTCATATTGTGACGGCATTAAGCATCGTTATTTTTCTGGTGAATCTCTCGCATATCCCAGATGCTATGGACTGTGGTTTTATTTGTATTTTTATAAATCACCCGATATGTAGTTGACCTAAAACTTGTACGATGGCCATCTGTTAGCTCACCAGTTTCGAGTGATACGTTATTTGCCATATTTTTGATTTTCTTTGAACAGGCACTTTAAGGATCCAAGCTAAATACCCTCACTTTTCAATATATTAACTTTGCAGCCAGAAAACTTACTAAAGGAATCAAAAGTATTGAACAATTGATTTATAGATTCCAAGTCTCCATTAAAACAACAGGTGGTATCATCAGCATACATATACTGATCTTGTATTCCTTATTATCAATTTGGATTCCTTTTTATAAGCTTGTTATTTCGGATTGAAATGCCTAAAATCTCTATAGCCATTATAATAAATACGGTGATATAGGGCAGCCTTGAAATATCCCTCTATTCATGCTGACAACTGGTGACAAATGACCATTATTTATAACGTAGGTGTTTCTTGTATTACAAAAGCTCTTAATCCAACTAATAAAATAATTGCCGGCATTAAAACATTCTAAGACTTTATACAGATACTCGTTATCCACGCTATCAAAAGCTTTTTCAATATCAAGAAGTAATAGGGCTCCAGGGATATCCTGTGTGTTTGTATAATCTATTAAATCAATTATATGTCTCATTGTGAGCTATATTTCTACCTTTTAAAAATCCTGACTGGTCTCTATGTATAATATCTGACAAATTAGATTTTAATCTCAAAGCAAAACATTTAGCGATAATTTTGTAATCAATAGACAAAAGGGAGATTGGTCTATAATTCTTAATGAACATATGATCTTTATCCTTTATCCTTTTGGCGGATAAGGGTTATCACACCTGTTCTTTAAGTCTGTGACATAATGCCAGATGTAAAAGCATAATTATAAGAATCAATTAACATATCACATATTTCATTGAAAAATAAGACATAAAATTCTTTTGGTAGACCGTCCAGACCAGGGTAATTATTTGAAGGCATAGATTTCAAGGAGTTAAAATCTCAGTTTTTGTAAAAGGCTGATTTAGTTTTCTCTTTTGTTCTTCAGAAAGTTGTGGAATTTCTAAATTGTCTACAAAAGCATCAGTGACATTACTTGAATTTTCAGTCCAGGAGGAATATAAATTAGAATAAAATTTATATAATTCTTTCATAAATTACAAAAGTTGTTGTACATAGATGAAAAGGGGTAGTTATGAAAATGGAAAAGGGACACTTATTGCAAAGGAAAATGAGCACTTGTCAAAGGAAAAGAGGCACCTTTCAGATTTGAATAGGGGCAATTATCAGAGGTAAAGGGGCACTTAATAGAGACTTATAATAATGTGGAACGGGCACTTATTCGAAAGAAAAGGGGGCACTTTCCTATGCAAAAAGGGGCACTTTTGGGGTACTTGGTAATGTGGGGGCGCCCCCCCCGGAGCGCCGCCTCTGCAGAGCTTTGAATGAACCGCTCCGCACGGAATCATTCAAATTTCGTCCAAGATGAAATCGAAAGGTTATTAGTAAATAGTTGTGTATCAAAAGTCAAATCAAAACCCTCAATGGTTAATCTCTTCACTGTCTCTGAAAATAGGGGCAAAATTTTAATGTAGACTGGTTCTGGGTTGTAGGCATAGCCACATCTGTACAAAGATGTACGAGGACGCATCAGTTGCTAGGGATGTTTTCGAAGAAGGGGGTCATGTTTTTACATGTGATCTTAAATCAGCAGATTGTCACATCGAAATCTTTGGAGAGCATAGACAATACCCCGGTTGTGCTTGGGATTTTGAAGGTACTATAAGAACCTTTGTGATCATTACTTCTAGGGATTTCTAATGCGGGTTACAATTTTAGAAAGTTAACCCAGAGTTCCAGTAACATACTGGCGATAACAAGGAAAAGGGATAATCATGTTTTTAAATGGTGAGATCGCAGGTTGTGATAACAAAGATGAGGCTATAGAAGGATAAACTGTTAGTACGAATGTTCAACTAAAAGCACAAAAGGTTTTCATGTGTATTATTCGTTGGGCATCGTGGAATGCTTCAGTATTATTTTCCAAAGATGTGAAAAACTTATATTTTGGCACAAGAATGTGAACTGAGTTAATGACATACCCACTTCACTCGTGAAGTTCAGGATTGTTAAACATGTTCCCCAATGAATCAGGTATCAGATGTGTGGTATACATATTTGAGATCCAAACCAGGAAGTGGTTTCTCTTGGAGAGTCTGAAATGGAATACATGCAGCTCGTCTTTGAGAGAGAGACTGAAGCTCTAAATAGAGCAATGAAATCGTTTGGGCCTGGAAGGGCACAGGCGCGTACGCAGGGGGTTAAACCCCTCAACTTTTTTTGTTAGATAAAAAATAAAAAATAAAAAAATAAAAGTTTTTTCTTTCTTCAAATTTCCGGAAAAAAGGAAGAAATAGTGCTCCCTCCTCCCCCACTGAGCGAAATATCGGTCGGCCCGATATTTTAAAACACACCCCTTGAAAAAATCCTGCGTACACCACTGGAAGGGCAGATATAATCACTGCTACACGGATAGAAGAAAGTCACCAGAATGGTTCAGAACGGCATGTAGAAACAGTCTATAGACCATTTCCGTAATGTAATCAAATTTAATGAATAAATCTTTGTTTAAGTGCCATGTTACAATTATATCATTCACCTGTTAAGAATAATTGTATTTCAGTCAGAATGCGAATTGCCTACATTAACTTTTGCAACGTAGAACAAACATTATGGCTTGCCCTACCTAACAACACGTAATATATGCAATTTTCATTCTGACTAATGAATTATATTATTCGTAACAAGTGAATGAAAAATTCGTTTAAAGGCAGTTGAAGTATCAATTTGGTTACATTACGAAAATGGCCTATTGCAAGAGATTGCAATTGAAATATGAACCCCAGCCCGGGCTCAGCTGCCACTGCAACCCGACACAGGCCCTAAGGGGCCCCTGCATAGACCCCACCCAGACAAGCGCGTAGCTAGGATTTGATTTTAGGGGGCGGTAGTGAGCACGCGTTTCATTAAATTATGAGAGAAAGAAGACGATTCGTTGTACCGTTCTCGACTCTTAATCCTTGTCTGAATTCAGTTCCCCCTCCCGCGCGAAGCGCAGAAGCTTTGACGTTTCATTAAAATACCGCTGGAGTTGTAGAGGAAGATAAACAAGAAAAGCAAGAAAAGCAAGAAAAGCAAGAAAAGCAAAAAAAGCAAGATGATGATGATGATGATGATGATGATGTCTTCAATGGTGACGCGGACTGCCGACAACTACGTACTAAGTGAGATGAAAGGCTTAAATAGTCGGCTAGACACTATCGAGAAGAAGTTCAACAATTTGTTCGAACAGCATAATGGTCAGGAGAATGAGCAAGGGAATCTGCGGGCACAACAAGTATCTACCACCAAAGATTGCCCGACAGTTGCTACGCATAGTCAGCCAGGAGTTATATTATACTCACCTACCGTCCCGACGGAGAATCGTTTTGAAGTTCTCTCTGATGACGCAACTGATGACAGCGACGCAACTGATGACAGCGACGCAACTGATGACAGCTCAGGTCGATCTTTGTCAACTGAAGATCAGCCAATGGAATATAGACAGCGGCATCGCAAACAGATGGAAGGAAATCGTCGATGCCATCAGGAATTGAAGGAGAGCTCCAGATGTGATATTATAGTGGCGGGGGACTCCATGGTGAGACACATCAAAGGCGAGCGTCTTTCACGGAGGAACATTAAGAGAGTGATCTGCATATCTAAACCTGGTGCCATGGTGAAAGATATCGCTACTTCGTCGCCTTGTGAGATGCTAAGCCCGGCGGTGAACTAATTATTCACGCAGGGACCAACAACATAGTTGAAAGTACTAGCAGTGTTGCACACGAGATGGCCGTCCTTTGCGAGTCCGTGGTTGCTGAAGGGTTCTTAGTCACCATTTCCGGCATCATACATCGCAGATGGGAGAGCGCCGACGAGAGTAGGCGAGTAGACGAAATCAACCGACTGATGGAGACAGCTGCTCACCTGAACAACTGGGGCTTCATCGACAACTCAGGCATCAATGGGCAACATCTCGGGCAGGATGGAGTCCATCTTAATAGATCCGGTATACGTATCCTGGCGGCCAACCTCTCTTGTCATATCCACAGTCTCCAGTCGACAACAGGTCAGATTAGAGCTCTAACTCAACGTCAAAGGTCCTATGCCGATGCGGTTACTGGAAAGACAGGGGGTTCATCAGTTTCTGAAGTCTTCACGGAACAGAAGGGACCACAACGCAGAATGATGCGCAGTGAAGGGCGTAAGGTTTCTAGAAGTTCATCGACTGAGGGTCTGGATTTACACCAATCGTCCAACAAGGCCAGACTGAAAACGTCCAGGCAGGAGTGGTACGATTACCTCCAGGTTGTATGGATGGTAATGAACAGTTAATTGCTGATAATGCAAATGATGAACATAATACATGTAGATCTTATGAAGTAATACCAAAGTCATCAAGAGTATCATGTAATTGTACAAATGTCAGCACCGAAAATCTTGAAAAGGATAAGTCAATGACTGACAGACTACATGACTTAGTAAATGGATGCATCCCACAATAAACCAAAGAGGCATTAAGTTTTGTCACTTAAACATTCACAGCTTGATATATACAATTGATGAGCTGAAAATCTTACTTAGAAATGAGCCTTTTGATATCATTTGTTTGAATGAGACGTTGTGTGACTCATCAATACCAGACTCTGAACTAAACATAGATGACTTTGTATTGCTTCGTAAAGACCGAAACAGACGCGGTGGAGGCGTCGCTATGTATATATCCAATAAGTATGATTTCAAGCAAAGACATGATTTGAATTGTAATGATTTGGAATGTTTGTGGCTGGAGCTCTGTCATCCTCACAAACCTCCTATTTTGTTAGGTTCAATTTATAGACCATCGAATTCGACATCAGACTATTTTGAGAAGCTTGATGTATGCCTTGCAAAATCAATGTCTGAAAACATCAGCTGTGCTATTTTTGGAGACTTTAACTGTAACTTTATGAGTGATAAAAGAGATACAAATGCAGATAAATTACACTTCCTATTCGAGTTATATGGTCTTAAGCAATAGGTTAACCTACCTACTCGTATCACTCAAAATACATGCTCAATTATTGACTTGGTTTCTGTCACTGATCCAGAGTTGTACTCTGAGACTGGCGTCTTTAAGACTAGCATTAGTGACCATTACTTAGTTTATACTGTGAGAGGTTTCAATAACAACCAAAAATCCGCTAAGGGAAAATCTACTAAATTTCGTTCATTTAAAAACCTCGTTGTGAATGACTTCTTATTAGATCTACAAAGAATTCCATGGAGATCATGCATAAATTGCAATGATATTGATAGAGCATGGGAGACGTGGCTTAGATTATTCATGGACGTTGTTGATAAACATATGCCGCTCTGTGAGAAAAGAATACGAAACAATGCGTGCCCTTGGACTAATGAGAAGATTATTGAAACGATGCGCGAAAGAGATCATGCCCACGATGTGGCGTTGAAGAGAGTTGACGACGCATCGTGGAAAAGGTACAAAGAACTAAAGAACAAGGTAAATCATCTTCTGAGAAAAGAAAAATAAATTATCACAGTGCTCAGATAGATGACAGTAAAGGAAATAGCAAAAACATGTGGCAGAGTGTCAAACATATTATTCCTAAATCTAATCAGGTCTTACCGTGCAGCATTGAAGTGAATGGGGATAAAATTACAGATGATAAAGGTATTGCTCAAATGTTTAATGAATATTTTGTTACATGTGCTCAAAATATATAAGTGGTATCCCAAAAAATTCTGAAATAATTTTAGATGACACTGAGATTATTAATACAGAAGGCAAATTTGAGCTACAGCAAGTCACGAGCGCATTTGTTTTAAAAGAAATCGAAAACATGAGTGATGATAAAGCAACCGGAGATGATGGAATAAGTTGCCGTCTTTTAAAAATGTCAAAGCATATCATTGTGGACTCCTTAACATGTCTTATCAATAAGTCAATTACAACAGGACATGTACCAAAAGGCTTGAAAAAAGCAAGGGTGATTCCAATTTATAAGACTGGTGATATGGCCACTCCCGGTAATTACAGACCAATTTCGGTATTATCCGTTGTGAGCAAGATTCTAGAGAAAGCTGTGCATTTTCAACTATGTGGTTTTCTAAACAAAAATGAAATATTGTATCCCAATCAGTCAGGCTTTCGTCCTCTTCACTCTACTGCAACAGCTCTAATGAAAATTATAAACCAGTGGGCTTTGAATGTAGATAACAATGAGTTAACAGGTGTTGCTTTCATTGATTTGAGGAAAGCATTTGACACTGTCGATCACGATATTCTGTTACATAAATTGACAGCCATTGGATGTTCTGATACTAGTATTTAGTGGTTTGTATCATATCTGTCCAACCGAGAACAGATGGTTTGTTTTAAAGGGGCTACTTCGAGTTCCTCAAAAGTTATGATGGGAGTCCCACAAGGTTCGATTCTAGGGCCACTCCTTTTTCTATCTACATAAATAGTTTACCCAAATGTATTCATGATGGCATTGTTGATATGTATGCTGACGACACAACTCTAACAGTCAGCGGGAGTAATGTCACAGAAGTAGAACAAAAGCTAACCAAAGGTATGGAAAACATATTTTCATGGGTAACAACAAACCGTCTAGTTCTTAATGCGGATAAGACAAATGTGATGCTTATTGGATCACGATCAGTTCTTAACGGAGTAAATGATTTTTCTGTCACACTAAACGGCAGCTGTTTGAAAAGAGTAAAAGTGGCAAAATGCCTGGGTGTCATGATTGACGAGGAGTTACGTTGGACGGAGCATGTGGAAAAAGTTATTAAAACTGCTCAAAGAAATATAAGTGTAATTAAGCGAGCCAAAAGTTATGTTCCAACAAGATCTCTAAAACTTCTGTATAATGCCATCGTACTTCCTCATTTTGATTATTGTTCCTCGGTGTGGTCTGAGCGATTTCAAAGACAAACGATTAAATTACAAAAGGTTCAAAACGAGCTGCACGTGTAGTGCTGGGAGAAGGATTTGAAGTATCTTCAAATGATATGTTTAGTCGCTTAGGATGGATGCCTATTCAGACACGTTTCCAGTTTGGACGTGCAGTGATGATGTATAAATCAATGCATGACATGGCACCAACATACTTAAAACAAGATTTACATCATGTTAGTTCACTACATGATCACAACACAAGACATGCTGTAAGGGATGCATTGTGTGTACCCAAATTTAGGACGGACACTTATAAAAATAGTCCTCTAATTTCTGGAATTAGAGTATGGAACCAACTTTAAAGTTCTGTCAAAATGTCACCTACTTTGAACAGTTTTAAGCCCTGTTATCTGTAGAAGACGTGTAAGTGAACTTTTGGGGGTTTCGTGCGAAGCTAACCATTGTTTTCCTATTTGCAAAATTATGAAATTTGGTTGACATGGTTATCGTTATATAAATTAAAATTATTAGAGATAGAAGACGATTCGTTGTACCGTTCTCGTCTCTTATCCTTGTCTGAATTCAGTTTCCCCCTCCCGCGTAGCGAAGCGCAGTATTAAATTATTAGAGAAAGAAGACGATTTGTTGTACCGTTCTCGACTCTTAATCCTTGTCTGAATGTAGTTTCCCTTCTCCCGCGCGAAGCGCGTAAGCTTTGACGTTCCATTAATAAAAAAATGTTCTTTGTCTGCTCCTTTTTCTTCCTTCGTCCTCTTCCTTTTTTCTCTCTTTCTTCTTCTTTTTTTTTTTTTGGGGGCGACCGCCCCCATCGCCAACGTTTTTAAGGTTACAGCCCAGTTAAAGGAGGATGGGAAAGGTTGAAGTGTTGTCAGATTTGGATCAATTGTGCATGTATAAGGGTGCGTTAATGCTTCAATTTTTCTGGCCAGAATGAGGCTTTTGAAACGCGTTTAGTTCAAAACACGGTTGCGTCCTTTCTCATTTTCGTAGAATCACCGATAAACGGCGATCGTAATCGCCGATCGTAAACTCACAAAAAGGTGCGTTTTGGATCGGCGTTTCTCCAAAAAGACGGTTTCAGGGATACCATAAACGCACAATCATTTGTAAACGCGTTCAAATGACGTCATCATAAACGTGTTTTCGGTTCACGTGAAAATCTATAACTAGCAGGACCCGTGGAAAATCCACTGGATTGGGGGAGGGGTAATAGATATAATGTGCTAACGAAATAAACTTTGATTTTTTATTTTTATTTTATTTTTTAAAGATAATTTCTATGTTAGATGATATATTTTTAATATTTAGACTCTTTTTTCTATTTTGAGATTATTTTTAAATATTTTTTTCCTTTCTATTTTCGAATTTTATTTCTCTTGTTTGTGTACTTCTATTCTTTTACTTCTTTTTATTTTAACGCATATCGCATACACGTACATTTAGTGGCCGCCTGGCCTGCATAAATGCATGCTCCTGCCGGTGCAGTGCCTACAAAGCATATCATATAGCAAGATGCATAACTCGGGGAAGGCCTAATTACCCGTTGCATCATGCATTTGCTACACCACATTTCGTGAGTTTATCGTCATCTGCTGTGTATCTCCTTGATTATTATATACAGTGCTCCTGTCTATGCAGTGCCTACAAAGCATATTCGAAAAAGCGCGCCAAAACTTGACCTGCCCTCCCGGTGTCAACGTAGCATGCGAATCCAGGTATATACAGAGCCCGAATTCGCCTGGAGAAGGGATCATAAACAGTACCCCCGTGGAACTGCGTTTACGATGAGCGTTTACGATGAGCGTTTCAAAACGCTCATTCTGCCTTCAAAATGAAGCATAGACGCACCCTATAAAGAAGAGGAGTCTTATAAATGAAATAAAGTAAGTATGAAAGCCAAACATTGTCATCCAGCCAAGATATCTTTGTTTGAAGTGACCATTTGCAACTCTAAATTTTGTCCGCTGTGCAACTCTGTTTTTACATCCGGGACTTGTGTGATGTAAGAGGGAAGACCCGCCGCTAATAAGCCAGTTCATAGTTGCAGTCTGAGCATGAGCAGATAAAGATCATTGCAGACCAAATTGTGAAATACACGGGAGACAAAATACTGTATACGTGCTCATGAAAGTAATGTAATTATTATTCATTTATGCACAAGCAGTGCACTCCATGATACGCAGGTGGAAGTATTCTTAGAACAGGGGAAACAAAAGCACAATATCTAACTGCGTCGAGCGCACTGCATAATATTATGATGGGATCGTGTCTTCCCTCTTACGTCACAGCCCTTAGACCGAAAACGATCGCCTTCACATTCTCGTTTCGAGTCGCTCGTGGAGGCTTGTTTAAATGATTGTTTTCAAATCATTAATTGAATCTTGTTTATGAAGTGTTAAACTGGCATAATATTCTAAATTTGTTGAATTTCATTGATTGTAATGTTTTTCTTCTCAACCCTCCTTTAACCGAAGGCCTGCGAGACCGAAAACAATATGTGTGTAGCTATACGACATAGAGTACATGTGCTTCCACACACACAATTTAGCTTTAGGTTGTCACTTTTGTGAGCCTAATAATTACAACATATTTGTTATCGGCCCCTAGGGATATCAAGATCTATAGTGCAGTTTATGGAACGATTAAGGCTTGTAAATTTGGAGCAAATACTATAGAACATAAATGTGTAATTGTTTTTTTTATTTTATAGACGTGTATCAATCAGATATGAATATTTACGTATGGGGACCGCCTTTTAACGTCACCATCCGAAAGACCTGACTTAGTCTCGAACCGGGGTCGCCTGAGCCAGTTTGTAGGCAAAGAACAGAGAGCTGACCAAGTGAACGTGCCGCAATACAAAAATGAAAACTGACAAAAATCTGAATCCTGAAAATGAATTACTCACTTTTCATTTACGATAAGACCACATCACCATTAATCAGGGCATTTCATTGTGATGACGAGTTAATGATTAGAATTTCAAAATGTACCCAGTAGACTGTGAGTAAATAATGCCAATACACCTATTCGTTTATAGTGAGAAATATTTTTGTTGTTGTTGAAATAACCCATCTACTTAAATAGCTAAAAGACGGATATTAAAATGCAACTGTTTATCACGCTTAAATTTACTTGCCTCAATTCAGACGTCGATTGCTGAAAATTCTAGAAATCAGGGGCGGGGGGACACGGGGACACGTCCCTCCCTCAATTTTTTGGGGTCTACCCCCCAGACAATTTGAAAATATGCAACAACAAAAATGTATAGCAAATACTGACTAAAGACACACTTTTAGATTCTGGAGGGCCCAATAGTGTAGCGTTTAGACTAATAAATATGCAAAAATCTTCTCGCTCGGTCGCTAACCTCCCTCACATAATATCCTTCAAAATGTACAAGTAAATATTGTAGAAAAATCTGTATTCCATTGGTATCACGTAAGCACAGTTTACACTGTATGTTTACAAGATTAAGAGTTACAGAAATAGATCAGTGCTACCAAAATGAATATTCCGCTTGCTCTTTCCAGTAAGGAGTCACTACAACATGATTGTCTATATTTTCCATTTCAACTCCCATAGCGATATCAATATACATGTATATGACATAGACATATGCCTAGAATGGGAAATAGAAATCCCATAAAACGGGCCCCTGGATGCTCATCTGACCGTAATTCAATGCCTAAAACCCCTGAGCTTCCGGGTCTACACACCTCGACCCCCGCCGGGGCTTTGCCCCTGGACCCCACGCAAATTTACGCTCCACTCGCTTCGCTCGCTACGCTCTACCTGATCATTAATACTTTAGCCCCCCCCCCCACTTTGAAAAATGTTCCGCGGGGCATGCACGTAACATATAAGAGTGGTGGTGAAGCGGATTTTTTCTTTTGCCCCCCCCCCCAAACGTTTTTCCTCATTACGCCACTGGTCCCTCGCATTTCGTGCCCCCGGTCATGAAAAGAAATCGCCGCCCCTGCTAGAAATACTCCACAAAATTTGATTACTGAATTTCGTCACCCACCATTATTTTTTACGCAATATCACGCAGAAATGTGTATGTATCCCGTAAAATATTGTTAGGGTGCTGATTATTATATGAACCCATTTTTATTTGAAAACTGAAAACGACTGCAAGATTGTTTTCCCGCACTGTCCAACTCATTTCCCGTTACATGTCACAAAGTGAGGAAGTTGGTTTTCTATAATCAAATGTCAGATATCTTAAAGATTTTATTAAAGGTGAGGGGGTGACATCATATTTAGAGACCGCGTTGCCAATTTGACTCACAGATTTGAAGTATTCATGAAAAATTATGGATTAAAAAAAATCCATAACTTTCTTATTTATTGTCCGATTTTTCTCAAATTTTCACTGATCTGTTCTTCTCATTTTACTCCTAATATTAAAACAATCTTATTATCAGGGTGGGATTCTCCTTTTAATATTAGTCTCTCACAAAACATTTTTTTAATAGGGAGGGATACGTAGCAGAAGCGGAAATTTAATTTTCATTATTATTATACAACATTATTATACAACATACAATCCGTGTAAATAACAAAAAAATAAAGCACCCAAATTACAAACAACGACAATGTCATATTTGTTTCTCTTAATTGTTATCAACTTCTTTACTAAAAGAAAAAAATCATAACTCAGCTGGCACGAATGATTGAGCAGCAGCCTTTTCATAAGGTATTGTCAAAATCCTTTTGTATAACAAGTTTGGGATGAAGCAATGAAAGCGGGTCAAAAGCCCTTACGTATTGTGATTTCAATCCGAAAACAATAGCTGACTTATTTGATTTTTTTTTTGGGGGGGGGCATTTAAGAGAAAATATGTCAATGTCATCTCAGACTCAACGAAACACTCATTTTCAACCGAAATATGTGATACTGTCTGTTATAATGAAAGTCTTGGCTTCTCTCGCATCCCTTGCTTAAGGTAAACCTTGTCAGTGAGTCATTCAAAAAGGTCAAAGTTTACTTTGGATGCTATCTTTTTTCATGAAAGTCTACTGTCAATATCTTCAGTAGTTGTCAACATGTCTTCTTTCTTGCATTTATGAAATCTTTGAGGTTAATAGAGGTGTCGTGGTCTAATGGATTCGTCGCTGGACTGTGAACCACATGGTTCGCGGTTCGAGTCCCTATGTGGCATTAATATCCTGTTGCAAGATATTTATATAATATTGGATGGCTTTGAGTGTGATACATGTACAAGAATATATTGCTCGAGCAATGACAATATCGGACGAGTCCAATATTGTCATAGCGAGAGCAATGTTTATATAAAGTATCACACGAAAGCAAAGCCATACAATATTATTATCATTATCTATATCAGGCTGACTAGCGAACTAACAAAATTTGACTTACCTCGATAAATTTTAATGTTCCAATCATGTCCTGTATCGACAGTTGAAGTTCCCGGATGACAGAGCAATGCGAAAACAATATTGATCTGTCATCCGGGTACTGCGCTAAAGATATTAAATACACTGATTTATTGTACCACTTGGAAGCCTTATATAGATAATAATAATCTATATTTGCCACTCTCCACCCGTACCCATGCAGGTGTAATGGGTACCTGGTAGGAAGAACATTCTTGAATGCTTCAGCGCCCTCTCATGGTAGCCAGGGTAATAATGATTGTAGGGGACTTGAAAATGTCTTTAAGTGGGAAAATAATGAATATTAGTTGTCGAATCGACTTAAGAGCTATAGAGCCAGTAAGTAATAGTCTGATTTTTCAGACCATGGCATTGTACCGAATGGTCGTACGTTTTATGCTGCGCAAAGATTCAATCAGTTTAATTTTGGCCATTTCAAGAAGTGGGTTATTGATGTAGATAAATGCTCATGTACCCTTTACAGCTCATTTTATGTATGTTATTACCAAAGATGAAAAAAGACAGTAAGTCACTCAATAGTGTCTGACAGTGAAGTCTAGCAAGTAAACGGGTTTCCTTGCATAATTTGAACATTAGGACACTGCTAACGTTTAAATTTCACAGATAGGACATACATGACATATTCATAATTCCTGCAAAGTTCTATAGAATTTGATATTGGCTGCAAAAGGGACATAGTATCTTTAATACTGATGCGGCTTCCCTGGCTGGCTAAAGAAGACATATTATTATTATCATCATTATCATATCTGAGTTTTCATGTACTGTTCGAGGCAAATACCTTATGCACAACGTGCATGGACATATTGCACAAGTGAGCAGAAAGAGTTTAGATATCATGAGACAAGAAGTTAGTAGGTTGTTTTTATTTTTATTTTATGTTTATTTATTCCATATATATCAACATAATTATATACATTTACAATCTTACTTTAGATGTATGATAATGACATGATATGTACAGAAAAGGGGCCGTCTACTTGAAGCTTGAAGTGGCATCCTCTAGAAATAATAAATAAATATACGGTTATTTTCGTCAAGACTAGCCAACATCCTAGCTATGTGCTTTTAAAGTGTGCTGCTATTTGATGTGGCGTAATCGATAAGAGCGCTGCTCTTGAACTCAAATGTCTCGGGTTCGATTATCATAGCTGCTGGTTTAGAACTCCTTTTTTTTCTTTTGCTGATGTTATAGTTAGGTTGACAATGACAATTGACAATGATTTTTAATGGTTGCTGGTGAAACTTCGAGAAAATACAAGTATTATAGTTTTAGTCTCTCTCGAAGTCGTCACAGCGGATAAAAAGTCACAGTTCGTATGAAAAAATAATTCGCCGGCCGACCGACATTATACATCTCACCGAGTTCAAACTTCTGCATTTGATATACTACACGAGGATCGAGCGAGAAAACCGACACAGCTGACCCGACACAGCAACAACTCTATCCGTATCTTTCTTGCTCCCTCGACGAGATGACTCCACCCAACAATTAACCCCCTCTCCCCCCTCTCTCTCTCTCTCTCACTCTTACTCCCGTTTCTTTGTTTCATTTTCTCTTTTTTTTATTTCTTGTTCCTTTTCTCCTTTTCTTTCTTTTCTTTCGCCGGCCGACCGACATTATACATCTCACCGAGTTCAAACTTCTGCATTGATATAGTACACGAGGATCGAGCGAGAATACCGACACAGCTGACCCGACACAGCAATATGCGTATCTTAATTTCTTGCTCCCTCGACGAGATGACTCCACCCAACAACCCCCCTCCCCCTCCCTCCCTTCTCTCTCTTTCTTACTACCACCCCTCCTCTCTCATGCTCTCTTTCATCCCCCGTTTCTTTTGTTTAATCTTCTCTTTTCCCCTTTTTTCCCTTTTCTTTCTTTTCTTTCTTTTTCTTTCTTTTCCTTTCTTTTCTTTTCCCTTTTTTCTCCTTTCTCTTTTTCTTTTTTTTCTCTTTCTTTCTTCTCTTCTCTTTCCTTTCTTTTCTTTCTTTTCCTTTCCCTTTTTCTTTTCTTTTTCTTTCCCCCTTTTCTCATTTTTCCCGACGGCAGCGCAATTTTACCGACAATATCCTGATAGGTGGGGTGTTGCACCCCCAAACCTACAGTATAGTGTAAAAATAAATGACAAAATAGTGTAAAAACTTCTCCTTTGGTCCTTATCTTCTTGACCAAAAATAATTGCGTCGAACTGTGAGAGATGGTTAGTTATCTTATACATTTCAATATTATACTCGACGGTTATCGTCCAATTTCCTTGAATAAAATAAGTTTTTTTTTAAACAAATAATCTTGTGTCACCTTACGTGCTCTGGAAAACAGAAAGAAAGGCGAAAATGGGGGGGGGGACCTCCGAAACTTACTGTGAACAAACTGACAGTAAAAAAAATATTTATGTGTTCAATAGCGTATATAGCTACATGGAACAGTGCGCCCCAAGAGGGAGGGAGAGAGAGAGAGAGAGAGACCGGGGTATGGGGAGGAAGGGGTAGAGCCGCAACCAGAACGAAGACGATATTCGGAACCGTGCCATGAACCCCTTCATCGATGGCCTTTGTTGATTTATCGAGTTAGGTCGGGCCCGGTCACCCTCCCTCGAACCCTGGCACCAGTTCCCCCTTATTGGCTGGATCCACATCGCTGTCCTCCACCTAAAGAAACCCGCTTGAATAAAGTCCAATTATTTAATGCAAGAGTGTAAATCAATTCAAAGGATCGACAACAGCAGGAGTATCGACTACCTCATAATTCTTTAATTCAACCAAGAAAGTAAGAAAGAAAGAAAGAAAGAAAGAAATAAATATTTTCCTCATTGTGGCAGGGACAGCAAGCCGTATATTGTTGCTCTACAATACTTACCGGTATGATATGGGGATATTGGATGGCTTCGACTCGTCCAATATTGTCATAGTAGTATAGCGAGAGCAATATATTCTTGTATCACACGAAAACAAAGCCATACAATATTATTATTATTATCTATATATATCAGGCTGACTAGCGAAATGACAAAATTTGACTTACCTCGGTAAATGTTCCAGTTTTGCACATTGGGTACAGTGACCGGGTACCAGCGAAAGTGTTGTTGATTTTCGATAATCAAGCAATATTGTATCGACAGTTGAAGTTCCCGGATGACAGAGCAATACGAAAACAATATTGATCTGGCATCCAGGTATATACTGCGCTAAAGTAAAGATATTAAATACACTGATTTATTGTACCACTTGGAAGCCTTATATAGATAATAATACACGTTATTCTGCATATGACTTTGTTTATGTGGTTTTGTTTATGTGGTTTTGTTTATGTGGTTTTCACAATCAAAGTCTCGAAATTAGGAATAATTTTTCAAGAAGAGAATATGCCTTTATATATGCCCATCAGTGGCGGATCCAGGAATTTCTTAGGGGGGGGGCACAAAATCGCATGGGGTGAAATATGAAAAACGATGGAGCGAGGCGTCAGCGGCGAGGAGCGGAGCGACCAAGCGGGGTGGGTCTGGGAGGGTCAGAACCCCTCCCTGAGTAGGAAGCATTTGCAATTTTAAAACCACATTAGATGCATTTTCAGGCACTTCCTGGAGTAATATGACGTAAAATTGCTTTCTCCTACCCTCAAAGAGTAGGGATACAGGGGCGGATGATGGGATCTAGCTTTTTGCTACGGGGGTTGACCCAATGACGACACGGAGCATCGTCCACGAGCCGCGAAGCGGCGAGGCGATTTTTTGTTGTTGCTATTGAAACCCCGTAAGTGATGTTTTCCTGGCATCTACTGACACAATGGAGACCATAAAAAGCAGTGCATGATAATTACGTCTTTTTAAATCAAGTAACAGTTTAAGGGGGGGGTTGACCCAATGACGATGCGGAGCATCGTCCACGAGCCGCGAAGTCCGAGCCGCGTAGCGGCGAGGCGGCGAGGCGATTTTGGGACCCCCGTGAGTGATATTTTCCTGGCATCTACTAACACAATGGAGACCATAAACAGCATTTCATGATAACGTCTTTTTAAATCAAGTAACAGTTTGAGGGGGGTTAATCGACCCAATGACGATGCGGAGCATCGTCCACGAGCCTCGAAGTCCGAGCCGCGTAGCGGCGAGGCGATTTTTGTTTGTTTGTTTGTTTGTTTGTTTTTTGTTTTTTTTGGGGGGGGCTATTTTGAACCCCCGTAAGTGATGTTTTCCTGGCATCTACTAACACAATGGAGACCATAAACAGCATTTCATGATAACGTCTTTTTAAATCAAGTAACAGTTTGAGGGGTTTCGACCCAATGACGATGCGGAGCATCGTCCACGAGCCTCGAAGTCCGAGCCGCGTAGCGGCGAGGCGATTTTTTGTTGTTGCTATTTTGAACCCCCGTAAGTGATGTTTTCCTGGCATCTTTATACTAACACAATGGAGACCATAAAAAGCAGTGCATGATAACGTCTTTCTAAATCACTTAAGTAACAGTTTAAGGGGGTTCTACCCAAGGACGATGCGGAACATCGTCCACGAGCCGCGAAGTCCGAGCCGGGTAGCGGCGAGGCGATTTTTTTGTTGCTATTTTGAACCTTCGTAAGTGATGTTTTCCTGGCATCTACTAACACAATGGAGACCATAAAAAGCAGTGCATGATAACGTCTTTTAAATCACTTAAGTAACAGTTTAAGGGGGGTTCTACCCAATGACGATGCGGAACATCGTCCACGAGCCGCGAAGTCCGAGCCGGGTAGCGGCGAGGCGATTTTTTGTTGCTATTTTGAACCTTCGTAAGTGATGTTTTCCTGGCATCTACTAACACAATGGAGACCATAAAAAGCAGTGCATGATAACGTCTTTTTAAATCAAGTAACAGTTTATATAAGGGGGGTTTGACCCGATGACGATGCGGGTACTGTGTGGGAGACTCTGGACACATGATGGCGTTTTTCTATTCACATCACATTAATTTTCACTTGGCAGCCCAAGGGGGGTTAAACCCTAACCCCTCCCCATCCCCATACATCCGCCACTGGGATTTTTGCAAACTGGAAGCAATAAGCATTACATGTAGGCGATGGACAAAAGTGCTTGCGAAACGGATAGAAACTTTGTGGTAGGCTCTTCGCGGCCACAGGGATGACAGAAAATAATATGACAATGAAACCAGCAACTGTGGCAGGATTAATGGCGGGGACAATCTGCATGCTGAAAGAGCACTTAGAATAGGTATATCTGAAAATTAATTCAAGACTAAGTTATAAGTTATAAGTTGGAAGTTATAAAGGAGATGAAATATTTGGTATTAGTCATGCATGTTCGACTTAAAATTGCATGCCCCCGCCCCTTACCCGGTAAAAAAAAAATCTTCTTATAATATCATCCCCCTTTCTTTCTTTTCCCTTCTCATTATTCTCCTTTTCCCCCTTTTTTCTCCTCCGTCTTTCCGCCTTTCTTCTTTTTCCGCCTTTTCTCTCCTCTCCTTTTTCTTTCCCCTCCTTTTTCTCCTTTTCTTTTTTTTGGCCGGGAGGGCACGTGCCCCCTGTGCCCCCCTGGATCCGCCACTGTCCATAACCATCATGAGTAACGCTGTCGGGTCTGTCCGAAACAAAGAAATAATAATACCAGCACCATTGCTTGACATAATCTTCTTAGAATGACGAGGGAACTCCCCTGCCACACCCAACCCCTATGTAGGAATTTTTAGGAAATATATGTAGTAACTTGTTAAGCGTGAATTATGTAAAATGCTTCATGTTGGTACTTATTAAGAGCGGGCCATGTTTTTCTTTTTTTCTTTTGGGAGATTGACCATTCACGAGAGAAAGAAGAGGGCAAGGTGCAATAAAGAAATGAACGGACGAGGCAAGATGGCTGGGGTTAATGCATTAGAACATAAGATAAATGATAATGAGATAATGAGAGCCATGCCCGGGAGACATGTAACACAATAACACTACAGTAGGGTAACCCGTGAAATGTTTGGCATCCTCCCTGTAGCCGCTGTGCAAGGTATTGATGCGTAAGCAAATTTTACATGTAGAAAATAGAGATTAACCTGTTGAGGGCGTTTTCTTTGAAGTTGCACTATTCACGAAAAATGGCGACGAACGGGAAAGAGTTGAATGGTGCTACACATACGATGGAGACTGAAGAAAATGGAATAGTTAACGGATTCGAACATAGCTTTGATCATGAACATTGCTCTGCGAAAGCGAAGTGGGTCCGTCTGAATGTTGGTGGAACATATTTTTTGACAACGAGGACGACGCTTTGTCGAGATCCCAAGTCATTTCTATGCAGATTATGTCAAGATGATCCCGACTTGAGCAGCGATAAGGTGAGCGCCCATCCCTCAAACGATGGCTAGTGCAATGCGGGCTTTGTCTGGCCCTGGTCCGATACTGCTCGTTTGATGCGGCGGGTCCTTCTACTACTAGTACTAGACCTAGTTTCTCATAGGATCTAGCCGTAATCTACCGGAATCTAGTTAAATGTACTAAATATCGGAATCTACCAGAAACGAGAGGTCTTAGATCTAGTACTTATCGAAAACAAGACCGATATGCGATACACTCGGGGGTTGGGGGGAGGAATGTGCCCAAGCCTTAGTTGGACTTGGTTGGAGTTGGATGGATTAAGCAGCCAGGACTCAGGAGACAGGACTCGGGAGCAAGTCACACATACTGACATAGCTGCATTACTATCCTGGCTGCGTATTAAAAAGCTGTGCTATTGTCGATTATCAACATTTCAAACACCACTGTACAAAACTCTGTTTTCACTCAAAATCGGGTGCCAAAAAGGCAAAATCGGGTGCCAAAAAGGCAAAATCGGTACTTTAGTGACAATTGATGACACCTAAACTAAATAGTAAAATACATTACTAGCCTTAAGGAATAAGGGCTTGGTGATAATGTGAAATATTGATATTGATATCACCAAGCCTTAACTGGCTCCCATAGACTAGGGTGTCTGAACGATTTTTCAATTTTCCCTTTTGGATCGTTTTTCACCATTATGGTTGGATAATTGAAAAAATTATTCACTCAGAATAATACATTTCAAATTTCAAGACTCACCGATGTTTCTATCAAAAGTTACAGCCCCTTCAATTCCTTACAATATTCATCCATTTTTTGTAAGAATCGACGAAAAGACGTACACGCAGAGTTATGTTGTTTTGCTAAATTTAGCACAACAGCTGAATTGCGCAATATGCAGCGTACACATACGTGTGCAAGCGTACGCGTGTTGCTTAAATGATGCGCGATCGGCAATCCATTGTCTTCAATGGGCACCCACTTCCGGGTTTGCAAACACGCGGTCCGATGTTTATTCATGTGCAGATTTTATGCGCTATCACCATGGGTTCGGCCGGCGCGGAGCTCACGCCTCCCTGCTTAGCTGATCCGAAAAATGTGGGGAAGGGTATTTTCAAACTGTAATCGCTTGTGATCCCTTGGGGCTAGCGAAAAAATAAGCGTAGGGATATTTTCCTTACGACTGGGACTACTTATCGCCAGGGGCGTCATATCTCATAAGTGGCAAATTTCGGAGTTAGCCAGGAAACAATGTTTAAATAGCTGTTTTGACCAAGATATTTTTAGAATTTCGAGATGACGCCCCTCTGGTAATATTGGAATTAATCTACTCTTTCATATGACACCTCATTTATTTAGTATCACCTTCAGGATCACAAAGAATAAAGGTTTGAATTTAAAAAAAAAAAAAAAACTTTGACCAATTTTGCATGATCGCGTAATGCACATAGACTGCATAGGGCTGCGTCCAATCTCTATGGGAAGGATTTTAGCTCACAACATCGGGTGCGCGATCAGACACCCTACATAGACCTGTGCGGAGAGGCAGGTAAACAGACCCTAAAATGCGTCCGAAATCACCCCTTCCCACGCCCGACCAATATTGGACAGGGGCCTCGATGAATTTTATGCCTCTTCTACATCTAATTGCCTATGAAAATTAAAAATCATATTTAAATTTAAGAAAATATTAGCAAATATCTTACCAGAGCGATACAGCTTGGGTTCCTCTTCACGTGTAAGCGTGTGATATTCGCTGCATATGAATAACGTTGACCTCTGACTCGTGTTGATGGGACTTCCGTAAAGGCTGCTCCCGTAAAATGGGCTGTATAGTGTTATACAGCACATTTTACGGGAGCAGCACACTTACGGAAATGCCGTAAGGATGAGTCAGAGGTCAACATTATTCATATGTAATGAGGAAACTCTCATGGTACATGTGAAGTAGCACCCAAGCTTTAACGCTCTGGTAAGATATTTGCTAATATTTCCTTAAATTTAAATATGATTTTTAATTTCCCAGTTTCTGAGTGGTGAGTTGACAGTGACACCCTGTGTATGATTGAGCTGGGAAACATTTTTACACACGGTACCATGCCGGTGCTCTTCTGGCACGGGTGACCGTCGGCCTGGACATTGCCAGGTGAACGGGGGAAAACAAAAAAATGGCGGCCGAGTATTCGAGCACGAAATCGTACTTGTCAACAGTGCGAGTACTCGAATATTCGAGTACTCGTCGCAGCCCTAATGGAAAGCCCTAATGATCAAGATATTTTTAGAGCTCCGAAATGAGCCCCTTTGGGGAATATGGAGAAAAACCTGCCCTTTCATATGACACCTCATTTATTGAGTATCACCCTCAGGATCACGAGTGATAAAGGTTTTAATCTCAATTTGGTAATAAAAACATTGACCAATTTTGCATGAGCGCGCAATGCACGTAGACTGCATAGGGGTGCATGCAATCTCTATGGGAAGCGAGTGCGCGATCAGACACCCTACTAGTACCGGTAGTCAATGCTTAATTATAATGCGTATTGACCTCTAGCGCTGTATACGTGCTGAGAGGCATCAATTTTGTACACACGTGTACAAAACAAATGGGAGAGAATAAAAATTATTGTTGAAATACTTAAATGCGATGCTCCAAAAGCATACTATTAGTATTACTATTACCGTAAATGACCGTAATAATTCAGTTCTGTAATTTCCAGCTGATTCACAGCTCAAAATTATGTAGAATAACTGAAGAAACCACTGCTGATGTTTCCTCTGTCGTGTCTCATTACGCATTACGACCGACTTTGTGTATACATACGATTTTACATGGAGATTCAGCGCAGCGACAAAAAAAAATGCACACAATGAATATGAAGTGGCTGATATGCAAGTTTGACAGTAGACTCACGATTTGAATTTTCAAAGAATTTTTTCTAACATCGGTAAGTTGAAAAGATTTTACTGCTATTTAGGTGTCATCAATTGTCACTAAAGTACCGATTTTGAGTGAACTCAGTTGAGTTTTGTACAGTGGTGTTTGAAATGTTGAGAATCAATAGAGGTCGTACAAACAGTTTTTAATACACAAAAAGTATACTAATGCTGCTATGTGTGACTCATAGCTAGCAACGTTACTACCGGTATACAATTACTATAGCTATCCTGGCCTGGCTGTGTATAAAGTTGGGCGCCACTGTAGTACTGTAGGGCTTATTCCGAAAGGTCAGGTCGCGTCGCGTCGCGGTACTCCGTTCTCAACGCACCCTTTCGGAAAAACCGGGGCTTTAGACGAATGGTCGCGTTCAAGTTAACGCGACGCTACCCGACCTTTCGGAATACCGTATTTGCCGGCGTAAAGGCTGCAGTATTTTCTCTTCCGAAAATATCAAAAAGTCTGGGTGAGGCCAATCCGCAACAACAGTAAAAAATCGGCTTTTAAAACAGCACGTAATTTTGTACATATGGGACTCCCAACGGTACAATGACTAGATCTATACCAGTAATGATACAGGACATTTCTAGATTAACTCCACACATCTTACCGACTATTTCATGTTCCATTGTTGACATGAAGTTTTGTCGATCTCGTAAATAAACTTCATTACCTATTTTTAACAAATTCTACCGGTAGATCTAGATTTAAGTCCGAGCCATTGCATTGCAGAAGGGACAGTTACGGAGCTACCGCGCAACGCAATTGCGCATCCGGACGAAGTCTGTTTTCTTACTGTTTTCTTCGTATCCATTTCACGCAATTTCGTAGGTAGGGGTATAAATAGGATACCAAAACTGCCTGCGATACAGTACTAACTTCAAAATCAATGAAGATTTGCTAAATTACGCCGGATCAACTTTTTTTTTTACTGTAAATTTTATAAAAATATTGATGAATTTGGTATCAGTTTGTAGAAAAAATAGTTTTCTACAAGAAATTTACGATAATTTTGTTTGGCCTGTTTGGTTTTTTTTCCTTCCATTTTTTTAAAATTTTTTTATTATTTTTTTTTTAGTCTATGAAATGTCAAAATCGGGGGTGCGGCCTATGCGGCGCTGCGGCCTTATCGCCGCTAAATATGGTAAGCCGTACTGTAGTAGTACGTTCATGCAACATTTTGTAAAACCTGCTGTATGATGAAACTTTCCAATGGTTTAACAAACAATTTAATGAATCAATTTTGATGATAAATGACAAACGAATGGAATTTACAAGTTGCGTTGATGAAAATTTCCTTTGTTTTGCAGTTATTTTGGCGCTAGTTCAGAAACGTATCCAAACTTTGACCGGTGACTTCGGCGTGGAGATACCCTACTATAACATACCAAAAATCAACTAAATCTTCAACAATTGTTCAAATAATGGTCATGATTTAAAATTAGTTATCTTTCTTACCTGTTTCGTATCAATTTTTTCTTATCTTTTCTGTTTTTTTGCTTTAAAAAAAAACACATTATAATATACACTTTCTCGCAGGTTTCACGGCAAACCTCTGCATGTTGCACAATACGAAATGCTTGTTACTCTTGGTAAAACCAAATTTTCTAAAATCGAGATGTCGTGCACCATATCAGGACAATTATGCACTTATACATTGTAAGACGCACCTAGTGACCCCTGGGAATGGTGCGTCATTGGTCCTATGTGAGTCGGATATCGGGTTACCATGACGCACCCCTGTGTCAACATTTTGACGGACCATTCAACTACATGACGGTACATACGGTGACTTATGTGACGCACCATCTCTTGATTTTGACAAACCATGACGGTCATCAAATTTTGTTCTACGCATGCGCTATGCTTTCTGCACACGAAGGAAAATATGACAGCAACATTACAACAGAATAGGCCGCATGGAACTATAAATATTTTCATGAGTGCAGATCTATTAACAAAAAAGAAAGAACAATCTGTTGCCATTTTTACCATACACCACCATAAATAAAAAATAAAGATGACACTAAAACAGAGTCAGAAACAGGAAGAGATGTGAGTGGAATCGAGCACCAAATAAACAAAAACATACCGCAAGAACACTTTAATAAACAATGAAAGCAATATCCGAGAAAAAAAATAGTTCTGTATACGCTCCCTCAATATCATTAAAAATAAAACAAAAACAAAATTTGTAAGAAGTTGAGCACATGTGTTTGTTGTTGACAAAATTGTTCTTGTTTTGTTCTAGTTTTGTATACGTTTCATTCATACCGCCGGAACTGCTTTATCTTTGCAATGAAATGGCGAGACAAATGACATTTTTACCTATTATTTCAGGCATTTATCGAATTCCAAGTAAGTTTATTTCAACTCCAATATCATTACAAACCTTTGGAAAATGTGTTTGATATAGTGGAACATTTCATGCGACATACAAATGGGAATTTATCATTCTAAATTGATCGTCATGTATGTGTCGTCGCAAACGACAATGCAGCTGAAATTCATGCATCGCTAGCCGGCCGCTTGGTGCCGGTGTAGCGTAGATTTGCACGCTATATGGCCGGCCCGCAGTTCTGGCAGCACGTATTGACACACACAGGTAAACTGACTGCCAATGACGCACTACTTTGGTCATGATATGACGGACCAAAGGTTGATTTGACGGTACCTGTGCAAAAATGTTTTGGTAAATGACCCAACCATGACGCACCATTCCCGGGCATCGCTAGGTGCGTCTTACATTTGATAAGTGCATTACCCCCTGGACAATCACCCCCCGAAAAATTACCCCCGGAAAACTACCCCCCAAGGACAATGACCCCTCAGAATATTACCCCTGAAAACTACCCCCCAAGGAAAATGACCCCCGGAAAATTACCCCCGAGGACAATAACCCCTGGAAAATTACCCCTAGGACAATTACCCCCAAGGACAATTACCCCGGAAAATTACCCTATGACAATTACCCCTGAAAATTACCCCGTAGACAATTGCCCCCCCCCCTCCCCTGCAAGGATCAGAGTCAAAACGGTTCCCGTCTGGGCCCCGACCGTCATCCTGAAACCCGGGTTTGAATGTTTGATTTTGGGTAAATCAAAATTAAATTTCACACTCATATTATGCAATACAGAACTTAAAATATACATTTTAATGGACCTTTGTCTGCACATCAAGCATGACAAACTTGACTCCCAACTTAAGCTTGGCCGGGATTGCTGTTGAGCCAAGAAGTTTCATTTATATTCCTTCATCATAATATCTTATTTATGAATTATTAGTTCATGCAGCATTTTAAGCTTAAAGGCCAGGTTCATTGATTTTGAAATCGACTGAATTTGGTATCATTGTAATCAGAACATTACACTGAGTAAAACTATCACATTTGTGTAACTTGTAAATTCGTGCGAAAATTATAAAAGTTGATTAAACTTGACGAAATATCACCCCACTCGAGACCCGAAAACATCGTAAGTCAGGTGATTTTTGAGTGACGTAGCACAATGAACAATTAATACAATGGGCCGCTCAGCTGATCGGTGCGCGATGCAGTTTGCGTGCAATTCACATGTATTGCATTGACTCTTGAGGACCGTACCCATTCTTACCCAACGTTGTTTACTTTCATCAAAGTCACCCTGAAAATATCGATATGGACGAAAACATACTTGATTTGAGTTTTGAGGAGATAGAAGAAGGAAGTATCTCGGACAACGACAACGACAATGGAGATTTGGGAGATCTAGACCTAAAGAAGATCTGGAAGATTTTGCCGAAGTCGATGGACAAGCACAAGCTGTCGGGCAGCCGCAGTCGCTGCGTATCTACATGAGCCCGCATATCACAGCCAGGCCAGCCGGCCCGGCGCTTGATCGAGCTAGCTGTGAATCGCGAACCGGACTGATCTAAGTCTTCTCTCGATCGACTTCCACTTTCCCCATTTATCTATCAAAAATCTAAACTAATCGGCCTAATCAGACATTTTCGTAATGAATATTTGGACAATTATATGTAAACTTGTCGCATATTTTGCCCCAGAAGAGTCGTTAGTTCAGCATGCAAAATGTCTTAGGCACTCCCAGATCCGACACATACACGCTGAGCTGCCCTCAGAATATGTGATTATTTTCCGATTTTTATGGTCAAATGTGACGGTAAATAACATAAAAATCGAATACACATTTGTAGAAAGTATTATTTATTCAGTGTATCTCATTCAAAGTGCCTAAAATAAAGGAAATATCACAACTGGCGGTAAATATACAAACAACGTTAACCCATATCTAAAAATTGCAATGGGTATCCAACATTGTCCCGAATGTGTGATTGCAGGTTGTTCATAATGTGACGTCATTTTATCGCATGTAAATAACGCCGTCATTTCACTTTGTGAGTGGGTTTTGGAAAGGGTATCAAAATTGCAATTAATTTATTCCTCACAATAGTGAGGGCTTTAAAAGTACTTTAGTCATTTTGTTAATGTTCTCAGCAATCTGTAGAGGTGTGATTTTCCTTTTTTCCAAATTTCAATGAACCTGGCCTTTAAGTTCTTAACTCCCGTCGCTGCATGCACACAATTTCTGGTGTGCCCAAAATTGTAAAGTCAAATCCGGGTTCTGCAAAACCTGTTATGTCTCGGGCCTAGTAAGTAACCAATTCTGTAAGATTAGGAGTGTTTGTACATGTACATAGTGAACTGTTAAGCTAGTTCACTCTTTTACAGAAAGATATTTTTTCTAAGGTAACGGTGATTTGAGTGAATTAAGCTGACACATAACAGAGAAATGATCAGATACATGTACATGTAGAACCAGGCCAAGAGTGGCCCACAATTACGTCGTCTGACTTATGAGATATAACCAAATCTCGAGTTTGGCTGCGTATATGAGTACTAAAATCAACATGCTGAATACAAAAATGTGACTCCAGTAGATCCATAAAAGACTCTTCATTATCAGTATCAGCATGAATATTGAAGTAAGTACCTGTAATTATTACAGGTATATTACATATCAAAAGCTCCTGCACAAACTTGTTAAACTTGGACAAGAGAACAGACATTGATACAGGATGAGCATCAGAACATCGTGGTCTGTAGATATTGATTAATTTAAGTTGAAAAGATCTGAATGATGTGCGATAACAAGCATATTTCAAACATTTATAACTTTCTTATTGTATTGGTCTGATATTTTTCAAACTTTCGCCATTCGCCAATGAAGGGTTTCATCATGAAAATCAGCTCATCTCTGCTTCATTTGTGTTTCAAAATTCTTCAAGACGAAAGGAAGTTCTGATGTAACTGGTACATGACTACATGTAGGTCAAAAGTTATCAGAAATTCCCATTTTTTCAGGTTTTGGTACCGGAAAAATATTTTGCTCAGCCGGTGTGCTACATTGTATAAGGCAACTAACACCACCCGTCCTCAATGGCGCTCAATAGGGACTTTTAGATTTACACGACGAGAACGTGGACTGCCACGTGTGCCATTCTTTCAAGGCACTGGCCCGTGCCCGGCAGTGCCTTAAAAGGATGTCACTTTACCTTAAAAGGATGTCACCGTGGCAGTCCACATTCTCGTCGTGTAAAATCTAAAAGTCCCTAATGGCGGTGAGAGGCATCCTGGAGGGCACATGTTGCATCTGTTTCACAAAATTTAACTTTATTCTAATTTTTCATTTCCTTACCATTTGTTCTAAACGTAAATCGCTCTCACTGTATGCTTAACAAATGCATACATGTAGGTATGCAAAAGTCATGTTAAAAAAATGTACTGTTTGTAACGGCAAACATTATTTGCGATAACTACCAAATGATTTGAAGAAACCATTTGAAACTTTCACTGTTTATACTTTAGGGTAATTTGTTGGTAATAGCAATACAACACAATGAATAAAAAATGACCTCTTGAAGTTGCAAAAATTCTCTGAAATTGAATGTCCTTAATGCTTGAACTGCCCTTATACAACATGGACTAAGAGAATTAACTCTCTGTTCAGACTACCAAAAATTATTGTATAGATAAACGGAAATCGTATAGCTATACTATAAGTAATTACATTTGTTGTAGTCGTATAAAGAAACGTTGTATATAACAAAATGCTTGTTAGGGCATTGTCTTGAACAAAAATTCAATAAAGAATCAGCTTCCCATTTTAGTCTGAACGTCGTATTGTATGAATATCATACAACTGGATGGGGCTTAGCGTGACTGCACTCATGATTGGCCAGCTTTCATGTTTAGTGACCTAGTAAAAACCAGTTTCTTTATACGATGTTGTTATCTTAGCTATCTAGTCTGTATGCTCCTTTCGCTACATGTTTAGGATGATTCTTTATACTTTCGTATAAATTTCCTATATAGTCTAAAACTGTTTTAAAAAAGAAAACAACAAAATTTGTTGAAAAATCAGGCAGATAATTCAACCTACACATGTAAGCTAGACTCAGGTACAATTATTTTTCATCTAGATCTCTGTCAGTCATATTTCCTCCTGCCAAGTAGGCATGCTAATAGCTTTTAATCAACTGCAATCAAAGTCTGTAAGAAGAGGAAAAAGAGACTGTAAACCCTTGACAATGATATGAAGACTTGTTAGCCACTGAGCATATGTCTTCCTTGTAATCGCTGTCCTGTATCAGCAACAGAAGAATGGGTCTTGCTTAATGAGGCACTTTATATGCCCTGTGGTTGAGGGAGTCATTTATTTCTCATCACACTAGGCTGGTAAAAATCAATATGTTACTGTTATGTAATAAATGGTGGTAGTGGAGACATTTTGTTATTGATCCCAGTTATTTTGGTCTCTTATTGCCTTTTCAAACTGTAGGGACTTTGCGGTTTCTGAGTAGATATGGCATAGATTAGGATGAGGAAAGAAATCAAAGCTTAAAGGAAAATCCAACCCAAATAGACAACTATTCTATAAGAAAGCAGAAAAATCAGAGAAGCAAACTGATGAAAGGTTCAATGAAATCTGACTAAATATAAGAAAGTTATGAATTTTTGAAAGCTGTAATCACTATACGTATGGGCACTTCAAATTGGCTGCAGTGGTAATGTGGATGTGATGTAGTGCCGGACTACTTTCCCATCTGTTCCAACATATAAAATGACTAAAATTTAAATTTAAAAAAAAAATCATGGCTCAGGAGGGTCTATTCTTTTTAGAGGACCTATAATAACATGCTATCTATAATATATTTTGAGTAGTGCCCCATGGGAGAAGGAACGTACGAGAAAAAAAGAAATTAGTGATATTTTTTGTACACGGCAAATGGGAGAGTTCTCCACGTCCTACGTCACAATCCACTGACCAAACTACCAATTTGAGATTCGCATAGACTTAGTGATCTCGTATTTCAAACATTCATAACTTCCTTATTATTGGTCTGATTCATTTCAAACTTTTGCCATTCTGTTTCTGTTAATTTTCTGCTTTCATACAAATCAACTTATTACAAGGGTTGGATTGCCCTTTAAAATTACTTTGTTACCTGATACGACTGCGTGTGTAGCCACATTTACAGATGTACGTGTATACAGAGCTACCAAGTGTCACGCATTCGAGGGTCTGAAAACGCTCTCACGCATGACGCACGCGCGCAATTATACCCTCGCCCACGCGCGCTGAGTCATGAAAATGTCTAGCATAGCTGATATTTGAACTTGGCGTCTCTGGTGTATACTATACCTAATTGCATGTACCTGTAGAAATGCATTGTTGCATACTGTATTTAAAGCTGTGCATAAGCGTGTAATTTGGTAGTCGGGTACATGTACGTATCCAGGCATACATGTACATGTACGTGCATACATGTACGGTCGGATACACGTGTACACGCTCGCCATGTTTGTGTTTTGTTTTTCGTTCACTCCAACTGTTTATGCATCCACGATTTCATTCGCTCAGCCTCATACCTCTGGTGTGCATGTGTTCACTGGGAAAGCGCATGTGGTCTGATAGTGTTGTGTGCAAAACCTATCCCATTAGGCCCTGGCGCGTGCACCGGCACATGTGTCCAATAATGTTATGTGCAAAACCTATCCTGTTAGGCCCGGCCGCACGCACCGGCACTCACTAGCGCCTGCGATCTACACAATCTCTCTCGCCCGTCATGCCTGCCATTGCGACCCTCACGTATCCCGCATGTCTAGCGTCGACCTCGGGCTAAAGCAGGGGAAGAAGCACATCGCCAGCAAGGTCTATAAGTTGTTAAAATGATTTTAAGAAAGCATGGTGTGTCTTGCTTCAAGTATGTTTGTAAACTTTGTAGGTAAAGATATTTATTTATATCCCTTTTCTCACACACAAGTCACTGTGAGTACAAAAAACAAACAAAAAAAACATGGCGGCTGTGTACACGTGTAGTTGTCGAACGGAAATGTACACAAAATAACCGTGCACACGTCGCAGCCTTATTGCATATTTTCACATTAGGCCTACAGAGTATTTTTTGTTGTTCATGTTTTATTGACCCTTTTCATTTCAAATGAAAATTCACATAATATCAACATAAATTATGATGGATCATATAATGAAATATAAATGATGTGAAGTGTACACATGTATAATATACATTAAAGAAACAAAAAAACAATTGAACGATTAGTTGTTGATTATTATAAGAGATTACATAAGATTACAGGAGACAATCAGAAATAAACAACGCTCATCAGAAAGAAAAAGTAATAAAGAGAGCAGGCACCTGGCCAAATGAAAAAAAATGTACAACACAACCTCTCATTCCTACTGAGTACTGACCCTTGATAATATTCAAAATGCTTGCCCATTTGGCTGATTGGATGACTATCTTTTGTTTTTGCTTTGTGCAATGTATTGTTCAACAGATTCATACAACAAAAGATGTGACTGAGATGTAGGCTTTGTATTTTTTTATATTGATGTTCTGACTAATAAAAACCTTTCAAGATTGAAAATATTCAGCCTGTGTGAAAGTACTATTTTAATTACATTATTATTATTATTATTATTATTTTTGTTGTTGGTGGTGTTGTCATACAAAATGTTATTGTGGTTATTATTGTTATTATTATTATTTTAATATTGACTATAGTCATCATGTAGGCCTATACAAAAACACATACCTAGGGGGCAAAACCCCAATTTGGGGGGTGTTCGGGGGACCTCCTTGCACAATTTCTAGGTGGACAACCTTTGCAATATGCTACTGGAAAAAAATGGCTGCCATGTATAACTACTATTGTACAATTCTGGGGATTACTTTTTAACAGCACCTCATTTTACCATGTGTAGGGTGTCATATGAAAGACAATTAAATTTCCTACAAGACGATACCTCATCCTATAGGATCCGGGATGATTTTCATACCAATTTTGAGCAAAAAAATGTGATTTTTTACCATTTTTTTTCAAAAATATGAATTGCGCCAAAATACATATTTCTCCATATTTATTTGATTATGATGTTAACTGACTTGAAACTTGCTGAAAAACTGTTCAGCATCCTGATGAATATCATATCCAAATTTCAAGTCTATTACTTTTCTAACTAAAAAGTTATAGCGCTCTAAAGTTGACACTTTGTTATGAGCCAAAATGGCAAATTTGGTTGCTAAGGGCTATATTCTCCTTAGCAACGGTAACATAGTGACGTGAAAAATAGAATATATCACGAGAAATTGCTTTCACCAAGCAGATGACTACTTTGATAGGAAGTATGATGTCAAATGATGCATTTTCATCATATTTTAATGATAAATATCGCTTAGTTCCCGTTGCTATGGTAATAATATGCCTACCAACCGATATATAACGTTTTTTCAGAGTCAAATTAGGATATGGGTCAAATAATATGTAAAATCAGACTTGTTCCAAGTGACAGACATAATTTGCTGGCTTAAACATGTTCATAAAATGCATGGTGTAGTTCAGAACTTTCACCCTACCCCCTGCCTCCACTAAATGCCCCCATCAAAAGTAATTTTGGGTGGGGGCAGTATGTTGTTAAGGACATGATGTGTGTTCAGAAATGATACAGGCTATCTGTCAAGTACAAATGAGTTCTGGATCCAGATGATAGTCATGAATTTCAGTTTAAATCATGAAGACAATGGATGGAGGGGTTCAGAATGTGCACCCTTTCCCCTTCTGTGACCCCCTCTCCTAGAACAAAATTAGAGCAAGTAGTGCGAAGCTATATTAATAAAGCAAGTTGCAAACGAAAAAGAGATCTAAATAATTTTCACACCGCATTTGTAATGTGGATCTGGATCTGGATCCAGGTGATAGTCATGATTTTTAGTCTGAAACTTGAAGATAATGGGTGGTAGGGTTTAAAATTTGCACCCTTCCCCTCTTCTGTGCCCCCCTCCTAGAACAGAATTAGAGCAATTAGTGCAAAGCTATATTAATAAAGTAAGTTGTAAACAAAACAGATTTCAAATAATCTTCACACAGCATCTGTAATCGCTTGGTAGACTATAGTGAAATTATCTGTAAGTAGTTTATATTTCTTGCCGCCCCGCCCCCCTCCATAATTTTCATCTCAAACCTTTGGCATAATCCAATAGCTACGAAGCCATTAGGAAAAAAAAAAAGAAAAACGTGTACGCCTGTTATATTTGTTTTGCTAGATTGAAAGACATTGATGAAAGTCATATTAGAACCTGCAATTCAAATGCCACTACCGTTTCTGTGACATGCCAATCCCCCATGATCCCCTCCGATACGTATAGGCCTATACACTCTCAAAATTAATGAGAGATACTGATGCAAAGCATTATTTATTTCAAAAGTACACTTTAAAAAAAAATAGATCATGAAGAATCAAATGATACAGGGAAAAGTTTGACATTACCCGCTCTTCCCCTTTAAATTTCGAAATAAATCAAGACAAATAAGTCATAAATCAAGATCTAATCTACAGTTGTGTGACAGAAACCGATTATCGAGACAGAATAAATGAGACTTATATTAAAATAATAGACAGGATTTACACTGTGAAACAGTTAAATGTACACACTTGGTATTGGGGTCATAACTTGCACCCCCTCCCCCCTTCCATGTGGCATGCCCATCCACCCTCCCCTAGTTGAAAATGATATGTAGATATACTAGATATTAGTGTCAAGTACAATATAATTTTGAAAAATCAGTGTTAATCAATTATGCCTAGATTGTTAAGGGCATGCATGTATGCCAACACCATATCCTTCTTGCTTCCTTTCCCTCTTTCTCTAAAGTTTGACAAAATTCGATTTCTATAAGTATTTATCTTTCTTTGTCATGATTGATTGATTGATTTGTTGAGGGACAAGAAACCAGTTAAAGTCATTAGTGACATAACATGAAATTTGGATTCATAAGACAGACAGGGTCTAAACGATTTAAGAGATTTGTAATAATCAGGGGCTTATTTATAAGAGGAAAGGGGCCTATGTGCAAGTTATGCACACAAAAACAAGTTTTTTAAAATCAAATGAGGACTTAGCGAGGAGGCTTAGCAGAGATGTCATTTAGTTTCGACTAATTTGGTGAGGTAACAATTTGGTATGTAATGATATATTACATAACATATACATCCTTTATTAATAACTTAAGTCCTTGAGTATTCCTTCTGATTTGTTGAAACTGAACCTTTATGATCATTCATAATGATGTTGCATTCAGTCGGCTTTTGGATGAGCTGGAAGTTCCTCTTATTTTTTACCTGCTATGATTGCTAGTTGAATCACTTCGTGACAGGTACCAAGAAAATTGTTAAAGAACTTGATGTAGATATGACAGATCAATACCGGACGACTATACACTAAAACGGGAGTTCCAGAGTATTTCAGTCCTAGATCAGAGACGCGGTTCAAGATTTATATGTGATTATGCACCGATTGCATCTACAGCACCAATGATGTCCTGAAGTAGCTGGAGTGCCTCCACGCACTCTTACAAGAACCAAAGATTTGTGCAAACACATTGTGAAAAATCGAAGAGGGAAATCAATTGAAAATTTCAACTGGGATCTCCCTCACAACTGCCTACGACAAGCTGCTAAATGGCCCGATACCACAATAAAGTGAAGGTGGAACTATGGAAAAGACATTGTAGACCAGGTAGCAGCAGAGGATGCTGTCATCTAGTATCTGCAATCGATGTCTTTCATTTTAAAGAAGAAAAAATAGGGGTGGGGTACAAATTCTGAACCCAAACCGTCCAGTATCTCCAAATATGATATTGCGCTTAAATCACATCTATCTTTTGAATTCTGGGCCCCGTCTTAGTTGTGATATATCCAACTAAAGAGCCTAATACTCCTTGTCCAAACCAACGTTATCTTGAATATCTTGAAATCAATTCACAACTCTGTATGAACAGTGGCGCCTAGAGTAAACAATGTAACTGCGTCCCACCCCCCATAATTGCCCAAACTTATATACTCATCTGCACAAGCAAGTGAGTAAGGCAACCAGCTTAGGAATTTTGCAAGGGAGCCAAGCGATCGAGTTGTAGGTCTATGAATAGTTTTGTATTTTAATCGTAGATAAGTGGTTTTCTATTAATTTCTACTTAAATGGTGAACAAAATTAACAAACACGTCGGTCAAGGAATATAGCAAGGTATCCCAAAGATAAGATTTGTTCAAGTGTTGAAGTTTTCTTCAAAGGTTGAAAAGATGATTTTCTTTTGAGAAAGTTAAATCTCATTGTAAAAATTCAGTTATTAAAGTGACTTTGTAACATTGTTAAGATGAGATAAAGTGGTGCTAAGGTAGTGACTTCAATGCTCGATGTACAATTAAAGATAATCTGAAAATTTGAGTGAAAACGGACCATTATTAATGATACAAATTGGAAAAACTGATCTGATCGATTTCTTAATTCTCCCAACTATATTATTACAATTTAATTACATTGTAGGTGAATGTAAATCGCCACAAAGCAATAAATTGGCTCTACATACCATTCCAGACATTTAAGTGTTGACAGATTTTTTATTGCCTGTTTTATGTCTTTTTCTCATGGAAAAACGGTTGGGAAAATTCAAAAATGGTTGGGAGAATTTACTGTTGATCACTGTTAGAGGGTGTTGACCAGTGTCGCCTTCTTAGAAAACCATTAATATCTTTGTGGTTTGAGAATTTTTTCAGGATTTTTTGCATGTTAGAGGGTTAGTACATTAAAAGGAAGATAATAAGTAACATTTCATACCAAAATTACGCAATTTTTTAATCAACCTTCAACAATGTTACCAAGTCACTTTAAGGGTACAATATCTCACAAGAAGCTGATGAAATTTATAAGAGGCGGCAAAGCAAGGGGAATGACATGTCGGTGTCAAATTTGGAGCCATTTAAAAAATGCTAATTATAAACTATATCTATATTTGTGTGCAAAATTAGGAGATCCTGTGCAAGCTACTAATGCAAGCTGCGACTTAGCTTTAACAAAATTATATTACTAATGCATTTAGCCTCGCATCTTGGGGCGCATTTATTCAATAGGATCAAAAGTTTTTTTTTTCTTCTTTTCTCCCCTTTTCTCCCCTTTCCTTTTTCTCTCTTTTACGTTTTGTGTGCCTCCTTTTGTGCTCTCTTTAAATTATTGTGCCCCTACCCCCATAGAGATGCCACTGCGTACCAAACAGATAGAAATCTATAGGTGTGTGATTGGTTGGAGAGCTTTTGATCAAACTGGATAAATCATAACTCTTAATGATGACAATTTACTGGACTCATGTATTTTCACTAATGACGTATATTGGTTTCTTGCAGAAGGCAATATTTGTAAAATGTAATTTGGGCCAAAGTCTATAAGGAGAGTGGAGGGACTCCGAGACACACAAAAAGAGTTTGCATTTATATTCCCTTTTAAAGATTTAAATAATTTGACAAGACTCCTTTTCCCCATTGTGATGTAATTCCAAATTGTAAACATTTAAAAAGTACACCTAGTTACGGTAAATAAGTCATTTCGTCATCAAAATACACCAGATAAGATGCATTCCAGCAACTAGCCTCATACTCGTATATGTCGTTATTCTAGCTCATTGCTGCCTGGATAAGAGGTGACGATTGCCCAATAAATGGATACATTCAAAATGGGCAGGGGAGCTGCACCCCCTGCCTCCACTCCAACTCATAATTTGATTTGATTCCTTAAGAATCTATTTTTTAGAGAATGATACCAGTCTATCATTTGAATCCATGTCTCTAATCATCTTACATTTAGCAGTTTAATGAATTTATTGTACAAAATACATAATTGGAGTCAAATTCTCGAGGCAGGGGGGGGGGGAGACATTGACAAACTTCCCATCCAATTTTAACCATTAAATTTTAAACGCATTGTGAAGATTCCTTGGAGAAAAAAAACTGGCCCAATTTTTCGATTGCAATGTACTTTATGCATACAGCTTTGGACAAATTGCTCTAATTTTGTTCTAGAAGAGGGGGAGGGTCACAGAAGGGGAAGGGTGCACATTCTGAACCCCTCCATCCATTGTCTTCATGATTTAAACTGAAATTCATGACTATCACCTGGATCCAGAACTCATTTTTACTTGACAGATAGCCTGCATCAGTTCTGAACACACATCATGTCCTTAACAACATACTACCCCACCCCAAAATTACTTTTGATTGGGGGCATTTCAGTGGAGGGAGGGGGTAGGGTGAAAGTTCTAAACTACACCATGCACTATGAACATGTTTGAGCCGGCAAATTATATCTGTCACTTGGAACAGGTCTGATTTTACGTATTATTTGACCCATATCCTAATTTGACTCTGAAAACACATTATATATCGGTTGCTAGGCATATTATTACCATAGCAACAGGAACTAAGCGATATTTATCATTAAAATATGATGAAAATGCATCAGTTGACATCATACTTCCTATCAAAGTAGTCATCTGCTTTTGGATAGCAATTTCTCGTGATATATTCTATTTTTTACGCCACTATGTTACCGTTGCTAAGGAGAAGATAGCCCTTAGCAACCAAATTTGCCATTTTGGCTCATAACAAAGTGTCAACTTTAGAGCGCTATAACTTTTTAGTTAGAAAAGTAATAGACTTGAAATTTAGATATGATATTTACCAGGATGCTGAACAGTTTTTCAGCAAGTTTCAAGTCAGTTAACATCATAATCAAATAAATATGGAGAAATATGTATTTTGGCGCAATTCATATTTTTGAAAAAAAAGGTAACAAATCACATTTTTGGCTCAAAATTGGTATGAAAATCATCCCGATCCTATTGAATGAGGTATCATCTTGTAGGAAATTTAATTGTCTTTCATATGACACCCTGCACATGGTAAAATGAGGTGCTGTTAAAAAGTAATCCCCAGAATTGTACAACAGTAGATATATATGGCGGCCATTTTGAAAAATGGCCGCCATTTTTTTCCAGTAGCATATTGCAAAGGTTGTCCACCTAGAAATTGTGCAGGGAGGTCCCCTGAACACGTTAATACCCAACAACTTTTTACAACATTCCATGTCTCAAGAACCTGCTGTGCCCCCTGGGTAACATGTACTATAATCAAAGTAGAAGATATAACATGCTTGCCTTATGGGTATATTATGTCATTCATTCATGCATGTAAATGTACATGTAGTACATTTACATGTACATTTTCATCATGATTTCATGCTCTTAATTAGGATTTGCAATCCAAAAAATAAAACATCTACCATGTACTTTACATTGATGCACACATACATACATACAAATTAAATCAATAACTTGTAAGAGGCACTAAGAGCCACCCCTCCCAGGACATGCCATATTTTTCCATAAATGCCCAATTGCAAACATGTCAGTAGTAATCTTTTGCTCTATTTTTGTTTTTGTTGTGCATATTGTATGATCCAGTGCATTATGAATAGGTAATACATGATGATGAATGCATGAACATGATGGACCATGAATATTTCATTTGACCTTTCTTACTTTGCATGCCTGTTAGTGCTGCTAAAATTGTCATAAAAGCAGTGTGAGAGAAATGACAACATCATGCATGTAGGGAACCTTCTCAAAGAAGCATCTCTCAAAACAAATTATTCAGAAGGGTTATTTTACTCTACTAAAGGTTGCAGTCAAAATGGTAGGGCTGTAGAAATCTGATTGCAGGATTTCATACTAAGAGCAAAAATGTATGGGGCCTGCACATTTGCACCAGGCCCCTCTTTTACATGTAATTTTGACATTTGCTGTTGAGTCCTGCATCTCAAGTTGTCGATATGAATCATACACTGTATGATCCTACATTTTTATGATCTGTGCATTAATATTCTCTTAAATAAAGTAGGATATTTGTTAGCGAGTATCCTTTTGGCCACAAAGATGTCACATCATTATATGCACATGAGCTTGCAAACACAACGACCATTTCTCGCATGGTGAGATCATGAGATGCATGCATGTACAAAAGATGTATCCATAGTCATCTGTGCATTCATACTTGCCTCTGCGTATCCAATGTCTCGATCGCCTTAGCAATGACATGGAGGTTAACTGAATTGTAAAGGAAAAGGCTGGACTCCAAAGCAAGGCTTGTAATTGCAAATACCTAAAATACTATATTTAAAATTGTTTTTCATTAATTCTCTTCCAAATTAAAAATTTGTTGGTTCCTTTCTTTTTATATATATATAAGATTACAAGATTCTATGCCTCTGATTGGTAAAAACTGCAGGCATGAAATTCGCTACTGAGTACTGACTGCTGGACAGTATAGTGAATTATATTTACCGGCATAGTTCTACTTGCGCGTACAATGTAAGGACGCAATGGTTGCGTGTGAATTGAAAAATGGATAGGCGCTGTAATGCATGCGCAATGCTCCTACATGTACATGTAGATGGGTAAATGTCCCTAAACTCTACAAATAAATACATTTTGACAGATTGACAGGGATAATTTATTAAATTACCTCATTTTGAGAATTGACACTGGATGCTGCAGTATATCAAACAAATATTTGCTGCTTATTTTTCGGGACTACAACTATTGCTCCTTGGTGACCTTAAGACTTCACTGTGCCCCTTGACTTTGTCTCTGGGCACAGTACAGTTTTGAGATCACCTTGTGCAATAGTTTTAACCGAGTCCCTCAAAGCAGATGGTATTTGTATAAAGTATATTGTATTGATAAAGCTTTCTTAACATATTTTGTTTCTTTTCTTTTTCCTCTTTGTGTAGGATGAAACTGGTGCCTACTTGATAGACAGAGATCCCATGTACTTTGGGCCTGTATTAAATTATCTCAGACATGGAAAATTAGTTATCAATAAAGACTTAGCAGAAGAAGGTAAAGTAGTATTTACATTCATGTACATATATGTAGATGTTTTTTGAAGTACCAACATGATATTATTTATATTTTGTTTAAAAAAACTATGGAATTAACAGAAATTGTATAAATTGTACTTGTAGTGTGTCATAAATTCATGTTGTATCCACTTCCCCCCTCTCCCTTTCTCTCTCTCTCTTTCTCTCTCTCGGTTTTTTTTTTTGGGGGGGTGGGGTATTTTACTATTTTTGATGTATGGGTATCTTTTACGATTAGAGGTCAAATGCCAGAGGTTTCCATTTTCATTTCTTCTTGTTTGGTAGAAAATCCTTTAACAATGTATACATTTATTTGCATTATTTCTTTTCAAATGAAATCAATAAGCTTATAAGGTTTATAGTATGCATAGTATGCTGTGAAATGCTATGTGCAGCTGTACATGTACATTTTCCTGTACACATTGGAAAAAGCATGTAGCCAGTGACTTTTTAAGCTGTGCGTGAAACAATGAAACATACCTTCTGGGTTCAAACATGTCTTTTTGTCGTGATTTAAGTACATTTATCCTATTTTTTTTTTAAAGGTATACTAGAGGAAGCAGAATTCTACAATATAACTGCATTAATAAAGCTCGTCAAGGAGAGGTTGAAAGAAAGGGAAGCCAGAAATTCTCAGGTTAGCATTGGATTTTACTTTGAAGGCCCATTCACATATGGTATAGTAAACTGCTGCATTTGTTAAATAAATTGGAAATGAAAAGCGAGTGTTGATGAAATAAAGGAACTGCACACAATGAATGTCCTTACTGCATGTACATGTACACTTCCCCACTAAATTTGTATGTTATAAAATACAGAAATGTGAAGAAAATGAAGCTAATTTCATCATATTTTTCCTAGGTGATTTAACGCGACAGTTACACACGATATATGGGAACGAGGTTTTAGATTTATTTTTAGTGAGGGTATTTACGTTCTCATCATGATGTGTATGACATGGAAAATGTTTTTGCATCCAACATTTCTGATATTGTTATACATGTATTATAATGAGATTGGAAAATTGTAGGAAAAACAGTTATGAATACTTGATATTTTTGTATGTATCTCTGCATTAAAACATTTTATTCTTATGTTACAAAACATTTTAGATCAATATCAATTTTACCCAGTGAAGCACCCACAGGATAACTGGCTTGATTTTCATACATGTATCTTTCTGCTCATTACTTTGCGATTATGAACTTTCTATCAAATACACATATCAAGTACTTTGAGCCTGTTCATTGAGTAAAGGTTTGGATTGGTTCTGTATGAATCCATAAACCATCAGTACAAGAACTGAACGTGACACAAGCATTCTATGTCTTGTGTCTAGTGTATGATTTCAGAGACATGTGTCTCTGGTATCTTGCAAAAAAGTAATCTGTCATTAAGGGGAAGAGAAAAAAGAAAAAAAGAAGGAATTTTTTTTTTTTTTAAATTGCATACCATATTTAGACTTGTCCAGTTTGAGCAGTGGTGGATATCAAAGACATGTATTGCTGTTCTTGTTATCCAGCAAAGAGTAATTTTCGGTTAATAAGAAGAACAAATTCACATCTAGATTGCATGAATATTTTGCCTGTCTTCATCAGTGTAGGATATCAAAGACATGTATTGCTGGTATCTAGTCTAGCTAATAAGGAATTTTCTGTCACTAAGGGGAAGAAGAAAAAAAAAATCAAATTTAAATTGCATTACATGTTTGGACTTTTCTATTCCAATCAATGAAGGATATCAAAGAAATGTACTGCTTCCATTGACAACTGATTTGATCATTATGAGAAAATCACCTTTAAATTATGTTCTATTTGTTAACTTTTCTTTCTGGAGCAATGTAGCAAAGACACAGATTGTTGGTATCCAGATTAATGCGTTTCTTTGTGTTTGTGCAAATAAACTCACACAATTTATGGCTTCCTGTCTTCTGCAGGGTTCAAGAAAACATGTGTATCGGGTATTACAATGTCAAGAGGAAGAACTCACTCAGATGGTATCAACGATGTCAGATGGCTGGCGATTTGAGCAGGTAACTTGTCAAAATAGCCCTTCCTGGATAAGATAATGAGAAGGTGTTGCTGTTGCCTGTTGCCCAGATTTGAAGGGTTTGTGGCCATGTGCTGCTCATCGGAAAATTCTTACTATGGTCTTGCAGTGGGGTAGGGGATAAAAAAGGGAAGATCAAATGAAAGCAATGTTGCTGGTTGCGCTGACCCAGATTTAATCGATGTAGTGCCACCAAGTTTAGAAACATGTATCAAAATTGTCATTTTGTGTTACAACTTACAAGCTTTCATTCCCAATTTCTTTTTCTTTTTCATATTATTTTGATGATACATGTATGTCATTTCACAATTCGTAACTTGTTTTGAAATTCAAGAAGAAAAACATACCCTTCTTTAACCTGAAAGGGTTAACTGTTTGTTTTGAAGTAACCTCTCTGTTTTTTTTTGGGGGGGGGATATGGTACTTCTGTAACAATATTTACAAATAGAAATAACTAATTGATTCTATTATTTCAAGATCTTCATCAATTTAGTTTACAGAATTTTATTAATTTGTATGGGATGAAGAATCTTACAAAAGCTGTGTATTGTGGCTTCATTATTCCAATAGATTTCTTTCATAGGAGATGAAGTTCTGCATCATATTAATTCACTTTTGCTATCATATAGCAATGAGAAAGTCTGTAAACTTTTTGTGCCAAACAAAAAGAGAAATGAGTTGACTTCCCTTCAGGATATGCTGTTTTAAACTGTTTAAACTGTCTCTAATCCTGGCTGCATTCCAATTGGCATGCTCTTTCTTCCTTTAATTAACTAAATTCTTAGCATACAGTATAAATTCATCTGCTTGACACATGTATGACATCGATACACATACTTGTACATGTCATGTGTTTATACATGTACATGTTAATACGGGTTATTCACATATCAAGTTTTCTACCTGTAATACGCACATTCACATACTGTCTCAATTTTGTACTTGCAAGATGAGACGTACATTATAATGTTTTTACAAGAGTCTGTTTCCTGCTAAATTTGTTTGCAGATTTATAAAGCCCATGCCAGTTGGACATATTTCTGGCCAATGCTCTATTGACCCTAACAAGACTTTTTTTTCTCGAGGTTTTCAAGATCATATCCCCATGTCCTCATAATCTCTGTCACAGAATAACTGATCACCACACATTTCTGTAAGTGAACTTGTCATGGCAATTCCAAGGTATTTTGTCCCCTACATTACTGACTTTGTGATTTTAGTATTTCTGTTAATCACAATGTATATAAAAATAGTCCTACTGGAGCTTGGAGCAGATCAAATATCAAGGAAAATCACCCTTGCGATGTTGTTTGTTCAGTTTCCTTTATTCATGGCAACGTATGGGACAGCAAATACCTCGGACTTGCCCAGTATAATCTCTTTATGTTACCGACATCCTCCCACATTTGGGGAATAACCTGCCATTTAAGAAGAGAGACCAAGAATTGTCCGTGGACAGAACATGGACAAACAAGACCAAAATGGTGCATTTATTCAGATTTGTGCAGCAGTGTTGAACATGCTCCTTTTTTAGGCTGTACAATTCCAGTATTTTCATGGTAACGGTACATACAGTACATCTTAAATCATATTTAATTTAGTTCTGTTGTTTTGTTCTGTTTTTTTAAATGCAGATGCTTGTACATGATTTCCTTTTTCTTTGCATAAGTACGCCTTGAGCATCTGATTTCAGGTGGATTTGGGGCCTAACAAATCACATGTATTATCATTATTTTATATCTCTGTATAGCTAGTAAACATAGGCTCATCCTATAACTATGGCAATGAAGACCAGTCAGAATTCTTATGTGTCGTGTCAAAGGAACTTAACAACACAGGGGCATCAACAGGGAGAACTCAGATAGGGCAAAGGTAAGTAGGTTATTTTTCTTCTTAATTTCCAACCCATCCAGGACAGAAAATTGTGAAGGGTAGATGAACAACCATTTCTTCTTCAAATTGGTAACTCTGTAGAGTCAACCTCGCACAAGTCCACATCGCTTGTGTTGAGTAACCTCTTAAATCAATGAAAATAAAAAGTCCCAATTTTTCTTCGTAGATATGTGTGTTTATCCTCTGTACTTGTCAATTTTTTTTAAAGTCGAATAATGCCCCACGTTGATCAAATTTCCAAAACAGTTACAAAGAGGAAGCATTAAATTCCATCGCAAAAGTTGAAGGAGACTGCAATGTGTAATTAATCACTGTCAAAGCAGGCGCCACACACTGATTTTGTTTACACAATACACCCCTGTACTCCAGATTTGCTGGTGCGCGCTCCTATGTTCTTCTCTCTCTCTCTCTCTTGTACCGGCCTCTCTCCATCTCTCTCTATCGCTCTCTCTCTCTCGTACCTGCCTCTCATACCGATAATGAAAACAGAAACCAAACTTAGCACAACAAACTGCCAAAATATTTCAAAGGTAGTCATGGAAGAATAAATAACCTTAAAAGAACACTGGCTTGTAAACCAAGCAAGAAACACTTCATACTTGCAGGGAGAAAGATGAATGGGATTTCATGTAATGCTCAGAAGCTCATTTGAACTTCCAGGTACAATGCCACCTCATGGTGACTAGCAAACGATTGAAATTTATGATTATGGCAGTATTCAAAATAAGAGGGAGAGAGGGGCGACCTGTTTTGCTTTATATGACCTGAATTTCCTTTTCAATGTCCATGAAAGTAAGTAGGATTGATTTTTGCATTGCCCTGATTTTTACCATGAATACCTTTCATTTAAAATTTGTTAAATTATTGCATTTTGATCTTTGACATAAGTTGGGGTTGTTGCACAAGCTGTTTGGGGCTGTGATCATAGCTTCACACTGCTGTTACGGCCTAGGGACAACATACATGTACATGTAGTACATACATGTATGCATAAGTCGTATTTCTACAACTTTCACACAAGTTGAAGGTTGTCAAAGTCGACACATTTCACTTAGTCTCATCAAGGTCGAGTTATGCGAGATTGACTATTTCATTTTTGCCACATCAAAAATATGTGCAAAGTACATAAAAATGTTATGAGTCATTGAATTTAGTTGGAAAATAGTAAAGTTTTCTAAAGTGTTGCCAATTTGAAGATAGAAAACTTGTTTGCCTGTAGAAATTTATGGTGCCAAACAAAATGAATTATGCCCCAAGAAATAACTTGGGAGCCACGCTCTGTTTCGCCAGGGGTCGTCGGCGTGTTCTCGCCGGCCCTTTGGCCGGTGGCTATACCCGTCTTGGTGTTCTTGGAGCGGTACAGGCTTTACTTCAGTGAACGTGTAGGTTAGTGGAATGACTGTTTGTTGAAGGTGCATAATTTTATTCAATCTGGGCTTAGTGGGTCTGGCAGTGCTCTCGATCTTTGGGTGGGGGGGGCGCGTCAGTCTTGCCCGTGGGGTCCCGGCTGACTTCCCCAATGTTCCCTTGGTGATTTCATTGGATTGGTTCCATTGATATGCTGCCTGATATTAATTTATTTTATTTTATGTATTATATTACTCCTGATTTTTAATGACTCTCCAATCAATTGTAAATATTGTGATTCTGATTTGATTCAATAAAACATACAAAAACAGAAGGAAAAAAGGGGGTGCGCATGTTGTACAGAAATGTATTTTTCTCTGGGTATGCTGTAAACTACAGTTTGTGGATTCGAAGTTGATTTGCCAAAACCACAAAATGTGGAACTTTGTTCATATTGGGATAAAGGCACTTGATACTTTTGAGGTGAAATGAAATTAATTTACAGATATATGCAAGGGATGGTTATTCAACAATTACAGGTACATGTATATTATGTCCCCTACCTAGGTTGATGTCAAAAGAATACTGGCACTATGAGATATCAACCATCAATTGCAGTCAGCACCTGAATTTTTAGGCCAATGTACATGTTTTTGTTTAATCTTATTTATACCTAGAACACTCCGTGAATTTGATACCTACCCTTTAAAGATACAATGTCCCTTTTGCAGCCATCATCAAATTCTGTAGAACTTTGCAGGAATTATGAATATGTCATGTATATGTCCTATCTGTGAAATTTAAAGGTGATATTCATAGAAGAGCCCTAAATATGAAGATATTCATATCTACACAAAGCTTATAAGCCATACAATGAGCTTGGATGACATTCAAACAATATAACACTTCCAAAAAAGCGAAATTAGGGTGAAAACAATCACCCTATTCTCTGGGACAAATTTGCCCTATTGTCATCCGAAACGGCCTTTAGCTGTGACGTAGGAAAAGGGAGGCGTGGCTAGTGTGCCACTTCCAGATATCTAGTAGAACGCATGTATAACATTATAAGGCTGAAAACACAGCTTCAACTTATGTGTTATTTTACCCTTACTATAGAATAAATTATAATACAACATCGTTTGTAAGTTACTTCTCATTAATATTTCCATCTTTATATTCTAAGAAATGTATTATTTGTGAAATAAAAACGTTGAAAAATGGGGGAAAAGAAGGTGAAACTATGGCTGTGTCCCCGGCTTTGTTGTACAGCGAGCCTGCATATATAATGGGATTTGGGTGCCGGCGATTTTTACCACCATGTAGTTTCACTTTGACATATCAGTCGAAGACTTCACCTCTTCCACTATGGAAAACACAGTTAGTATTGATTTAATCATTATTATGAATAAAATAAAATTCAAACAAATCGAAGAATATTTCATTTAGTCGATCGTATCATGGCTAGATTAGCTGGAAAAATCGAGGCGATTCTGCTGTTGTTACGATTCATCTGCGAGTAGTGCGGCTCTTGGCAGCCGCATTACCTACACGGCTGATCGCTGATTGAATTTAGTATCGCTGGCGGATTTACATTACCTGCGCGCACATCAAAACACACGTAAACGTGACTACACTGCACACACCGCACACACACAGTACTGTACGCTTGCATTTCAGTCGCGATAGACGAAACCCTTACGAAACCAAACCAAGACAAACGGCGAGAAATACACTATTCTATGTAATTATAGTTATCGACAAATGACAATGGAGAAGAAACATTATTCATTGTTATGTCAAAGGAAATTCCACCTGGAACATGATTCTACTAAAGGTAATTTTGTTTTGAAACACAGCTAGGTTGATTTTTCATGCTATCTCCGTGTACATACAGCTCAGCTGGCAAGCTAAAGCCGGTGAAAAAGTTGAGTTGTAAACAGTTATTTTATGGATATTGTCACTTTTTCAATGCCAATAATGACATGAATATTGACATTAGGATATGTTTCAGGACGGGGAGGACAACTGTATGCCAGATATTGACCATTCAGGCAATATTTCAATCGCTTTGAGAGAGTGGAACTGACATCGACTCTATGAACATTTGTGTGTAGATCGCAGTTAGTCTCTATAGCTGCGTGAAGCATATCCCGGCTCTGACGTCACTCACAAAGCCACTTTCCCTTAGGCGATTTCGTAGGTCAGGATAGAGTCAATTTAGTGAAATTAGATTTTCATAAAACACAAAACTGCACACTTTCATGGCATGTTAGCTGCAT